>JALIGW010000039.1:642500-1242500 GCA_023053685.1 Diadophis punctatus similis
TAGTTCTAAATTGTCTAAGCCCAAAATTTCAAGCCTGGTGGTATAAGGTATTTTGTTGCAAGCAGAAGAGTGGAGGACTCTTCTCGTGAAATATTTCTGGACTCTCTCAATTGTATTAATGTCTGATATGAAGTGCGGGTTATCCCATGAAATGAATAAGACAACCAGCAGATCTGGGTTGGGAACATATGACTTGAAGGCCTTAACTTTTCTGCAAACCCTTATAAACCAAGGGTCTCCAAACCATGCTGGCTGGGGAATTCTGGGAGTTGAAGTCCACAAGTCTTAAAGTTGCCAAGTTTGGAGACCCCTGCCCTAAACCATGTCCATATCCAATCTATGGATGTCCAGAGATTCATCCATCCAGATTTCAAGTAAGAATTTCAAGTCCCTATAATGGACTGCAGTGGAAGGGACCTTAAGGGATTTGTCATCCAACTCCTGTTTGAAGACCTACAGTGAAGGAAAACTCACCACTTCATAGGGCAGACCAATTCATTGGCTGTCTGTTCACATATGGTGGCAGTTTCTATCTGGAATCAAATTTCTGCAGCCTCAACCATTTATTTTAGTCTTACCTTCTGGGGCAACAGGCAATAAATCAGTCCCCTCTTTTGTGGTGGGCAAACTTCTTGATATTTAACAACTACTACATCTCCTATTGGTCACCTCTTCTGTAAGTTAAACTTATCCAAATTGTTCATTCATTCATTCTTTCATTCATTTGTTCATTCGTTCGTCTCCCATCTCACATGGCTGACTCTAATTGTTCCTCATAAGGCTTGGTCTCTAGACCTTTTGCTATTTTGGAACTTTTCATGGCATTTTTCTATGTCACTATCATTATTTGCAGGTTAACTAATCCTAATGTCTTCCCAAGATCCAATTCATATGATTTCAACTTACCTACAGCTCTTCCTCCACAATACCACCAGAGTAAGTATGATTACAAATTGCAATATAATGCAAACAGCCAGTGGAATCCACGGAACTCCGATTATTTTGACTTTTGAGCATTGAGACGATAAACCATTTTTCACTGTCCCTATATATAGGGAAAGGCAGAAAGAGAGGACATCAGCAGGAAAAAAGCTCAAATGTCATGGTTTATATATTGAAGATCCCATCATTTCAAGTGGGGTTACATCAAATTCAGCCCTGGAATCCTAGAGAGAGTCAAAACTTGATAAGGTGGAATGATTTGACTCAGATTTCAGTAGCTGCCTAACTTCCAATGTACTGGATCTTTTTGAAACATGAGAATAAGGTTCTTACTTTCTGATGCTCAAAATTCGAATATCGGGACAAAGCCAGGAGGTGATTTGGACAGGACTTCCCCTCAGAGAGTTATAAACTATATAAATATGCTTTCTAATCTATATATATATAAGCCAAATACCACTCATGCATCATCACGAAATCTCCAGAAATGTAAAGCCTACAAACTTGAAACTTGGCACGTATGTTCCTCTTGGCTTCTAGGTGCTTGCTAAGAAAGGATTTTTCAAAATGACCATCAGATCATTAGCTATTTCTTATATTATTATTAACACACTCTGATGCTAAGGAGTTAGGCGTTCTACTCCCCCTCCCCACCTGAAAAGAACTCTGTTCCAACTGCCAGTTGGCATGGCCAGTGCACGACTCATCTGGCCTGCGGGCTGGGAGTTTAGACATTCTACTCCATGCTAAGGAGTTCAGTTTCGTAGCGAAGCACGGGTATCCAGCTACTAGTATCTATATATATAAAAACCAAATACCACTCACTCATCACAAAATCTCCAGAACTGTAAAGCCTACAAACTTGAAACTTGGCATTTATGTTCCTCTTGGCTTCTAGGTGCTCGCTAAGAAAGGATTTTTCAAAATGACCATCAGATCATTAGTTATTTCTTATACAGTATTATATTAATTAACGTGCTCTGATGCTAAGGAGTTAAGACGTTCTACTCCCCTTCCCCACCTGAAAAGAACTCTGTCCCAACTGCCAGTTGCCTTATATTAACACGCTCTGATGCTAAGGAGTTACACATTCTACATAAATTTTCAAGTTTTAAGTGTCAATGTATCAAGCCAATCTGTCAATTTATCAAGCCCGATCACATAATTTCATAGTGAAGCATGGGTATCCAGCTACTAGTCATATATATGGAATAGCCCTTTCCATCCAACCCATCATGTCCTTAATCCTAAAGCAAAGTTATCCATCAAAGATCTCACCATATACAATACCCAATTTTGCAATTATTGCTTGGGAAAAGCCCATTTTTTTCTATTTCACTTTTGTATTTTTTAACAGCAGCTGTACCATGTTGAACCTATGTCTGAATCACAAGGGGTCCTCAAGTTACAACTGTAAGGGAGCCTGTCCATTGTAGTCATAAGTCATAATGGTTATAAAATGGATTTGTTGTGGGACTGATCTGATTTTACGTTCTCTTTGCAGCGTTAAGTGAATCACCATGGTCTTAAATGCAAATGCTCCGTTGCTAAGCAAGCATGGCAATCGTAAGCGTGAATCCATTTTTTGCGATGGACACAGTTTTGCTGAAGTGTTGGTTTTCGGCAAAACCATTGTAAAACATGATCATATGACCACGGGATGCTTGAAATGGCTGTAATTGAAGCTGTGTTGCCAAGCTATCAAGTGTGGTCATGTGACCATGGGGAGAGGCGGCCATTGGAATTTCAGATCCGGGTCATAAGTTCTTCTTTTTCAAGTGAGTTGTAACTTTGAACAGTCGCTAATAATAGAGTGGAGGAATTTGAAGGAAAGGGCATAATTCCACATCATACTCTGCAATTTCCCCACCTTGTTCACACATACACACAAAGACACACACACACACACACACATATACACACACACGCCACTCCTTGTCTCGACACAGCCAGAGTAGAATTGGATTTTTAACATTGTTATCTATGTGATGGTAACCTTAATAGAATTCCCATTTTAGCCTTGGAGAAAAATTCAGGAACAAGTGGTCAAATATAAGGAATAAATATTAAAAGTTATATTGCAGTTTATAAATCTCTGGAAGGAAGATGGATTTAACTATCAGATAATAGAAAATAAAATATATCTGGCTGGAGGCAATCAATAAATTCGGTCAACATATAGTAGAAAAGATTTTTGTTTAATTTGCAGGAATATATGTGATGAGAAGTGTTTGGGCCACATTGAAATACAAACTACTTTGGCAGAAATGTTCTAATATTTTACTATAATATTTTGTAGTTAATATATTTTAATAGTCTATATGGATTTATTAGTAAACCAGTAACCATTAATAAGTTTAATATACTGTATAAGGTACCTTTCTTTCTTTCTTTCTTTCTTTCTTTCTTTCTTTCTTTCTTTCTTTCTTTCTTTCTTTCTTTCTTTCTTTCTTTTTCTTTGAGTTTTTTATCCTTTGCTTTGCTTTTGGTTTCTTTTTTTATTTCTTTAAAGATTGTTTCATTTAATTTCAGGATTTTTAAACTGTATTTAGGTGATCTGTCAATATGTTGTTTTGTATTTTGAATAATAATGATCAGTATAAAGCCATAGAACATAAATAATAA
Source organism: Diadophis punctatus similis (assembly GCA_023053685.1). Taxonomy (NCBI): domain Eukaryota; kingdom Metazoa; phylum Chordata; class Lepidosauria; order Squamata; family Dipsadidae; genus Diadophis; species Diadophis punctatus. The sequence continues at coordinate 646,068 of JALIGW010000039.1, forward strand.
ACCTCAAAATAAATGAAGAAACAAAGCACAAATAATTTATGATCAGTAAAAACTGTGGAAGGAACTATGTTCTGCAAACTTTTTTCCCCACAGACTGCTGTGTTTCTACAAAACCATGGGGATTTCTTTCCTTCTCACATAGGTGGCGCTGTTTGACCAGAAAAGAAATAATACTTATACCCAGACTTTAGCAATAGAAAGAATGAGCTCTAAAAAAAACAACCTGAAATGTTCCAAAATACAGGTTGTCCTTGACTTACAATCACAGCTGAGTCCAAAATTTCCATTGCTAAGCAAGACAATTGTTAAGTGAGTTGTGCTCCTTTCTACAACCTTTTTGCCGTTGTTCTTAAATGAACCACTGAAGTTGTTAAGTGAATCGTGTGATTGTTAAGTGACTCTACAAGGTTGCAAATGACAATCCCAAGACCGCAGGATGCTGCAACCATCATAAATACATGCAAAGTTGCCAAGCACTCAAATTTTGATCATCTGACTGCAGGGATGCTGCAATGGACAAATGTATGAAAATTGGTCATATTACCGTATTTTTCGGAGTATAAGACGCACCTTTTTCCTCCCTAAAAGTGGCTGAAAATTTGGGTGCGTCTTATACTTCGAATGTAGTTTTTTTTTTTCCAGCCCTAACTAGGTGCTAACAGATCTTCCCAGCTCTTACCTTGCAGGCTTTTTCATTGTTACTCTCTCCGAAGAATGCTTTTCCAGCCCCAAGTCTTTGCAGGGTTTTTTTCATTGCTCTACTTGCTCCGAATAAGTTTTTTTCTAGCCCTAACCAGGTGCTAACGATCTTCCCAGCTCTTACTGGCTTGCATGCTCTTTCATTGTTACTCTCTCCGAAGAAGGTTTTTTTAAGTCCTAACCAGGGGATAAAATAATGTGCTGAAGCTGACCAGACTAAGGACGCTAGCCAGATGAATACCTGGTAGGCAGATTTTTCCCCCTATTTTCCTCCCCAAAAATTAAGGTGCGTCTTATACTCCTGTGCGTCTTATATTCCGAAAAATACGGTAAGTCACTTTTTTCAATGCCATTGTAACTTTGAACAGTCATTAATCTAACAGATGTCAGTCGAGGACTACCTTTTATTCAGGAGGAGAAACCTACCCTGAAAAGAAGGCGCCAAAGTGCTACTACAGAGATCGTGATGATTATCCGTCAACTTGAACGTGATTTCGGTCTTCTGAGCAAAGCAACATTGGACGTGCTTCTTCGTGGTTTTCTCCAAAGACTCTTTTTTCACGCAAATGTGGAGTTGTGAGGCCCTTTTCCCCTTAAATATGCTGGGTCTTCCCATCTGATCAGCATCCAGGATTTGTTTTCCACCTTCCCACCAGGTTATCACTTCCCTGTAGAATTCCTTGGATGGGAATAAACAGCTCAAGATGTAGCACACGCTATCGGCCTGGTAGGATTCCAACCTTTGCTGATTGCCTGCAGGAGACATGTTCAACGAGAAATCAGAGTAGACAATCGCAGCTGGAGTAGAGCCAGCACTGGATTGTTTGTTTGTTTATATTTTAACCCACCTTTATTATTTGTATAGATAACTCAAGGCAAAAAACATACACAATACTCTTTCCTCTTCCTATTTTCCTCACCAAATAACCCTGTAAGTGGGTTGGGCTGAGGGAGAGAGCAATTGCCCCAAGATCATCCAGCTGGTTTTCATGACTAAGACAGGACTAGAACTCACAGTCTAAGAATCTGAATTGGTCTCTCCACACGTCATCCTTAGTGAACCGTGCAAACCAGCGTCTGCATTTCCTGCATCGGATGAGAAGAGCGCATCTTTCTCCTTCTGTCCTGGCCACTTTTTTACAGAGGCACGATTGAGAGTGTTTTTAACAAACTGCATCACTGTTTGGTTTGGTGGTAGCAGTGCCTCAGATAGAAAGTCCCTACAGAGAGTGGTAAGGACAGCCGAGAAGATTATAGGAAGCTCGCTTCCTGTCATTCAATATACTGTTTATAAGACAAGGGTGTCAAACTCACGTCATCACGGCAGCGTCACATGATGTATTGGGACTTTTTCCCCCTTCGCTAAACCGGGCATGGGTGTAGCCAGTGCATGATGTATCCAGCCCACAGGCCGGGCGTTTGACAGCCCTGTTATAAGTGCTATGTGCTTAGAGCTCAAAGCATTGTTAGAGACTCCACACACCCACTTCACGGTCTGTTTCTGTTGCTCCCCTTTGGGAGGATGTTTCAAAGTATTTCTAGCAAGACTACCAAATTCTGTAACAGCTTTGTTCTCTATGCCATCCATCTGGTAAACTCGCAAGATTGGTTTTTCTCGCCATGTACATGTATACATCCAAACTAGACTGTGTTGTTTCTCTGTCATATAATATGTGTGGGTATGTGGGTATATGCATATTTATTTATTTATTTATTTATTTTTTTGTCATGTTTATGTAGTGTATATTGGAGGTGGTGACTCTTTGAGAGCTGAACGCAATGAAATTTCATTTTAATGTATGCCGATTAGTGTACATTTAAAGTGACAATAAAGTTATTCTAAGTCTCCTGGTTTCTCACTAGGTGCTTTAACTACTAGACCAAACTGGCTCTAATTAAAAGCTTACAACACCCGGTATTCCCAGACAGTGTCCGATCTGAGTATTAACCAAGACTGACCCTGCTTGGCTTCCGAGATCAGACAAGATCAATTGTTTTCAAGATAGTATGGCTGTAGATAGAGTTCCGGTGAAGGTCTCCAATCTTTTGTGTCACTTTTGATATTCTGAGAATGCATGGATGGAAGGAAAAATATGTCTTCTCTAGATAGCAATAGCACTTATATACCACTTCATAGTGCTTTATGGCCCTCTCTAAGCAGTTTACAGAGTCAGTATATTGCCCCCAACAATCTGGGTCCTCATTTTACCAACCTCGGAAGGATGGAAGGCTGAGTCAACTTTGAACCAGTCGGGATCGAACTGTTGGCAGTTTGCCTGCAATACTACATTCTAACCACTGCGCCACCACGGCTCTTGCCATTCATAAAATAGCTACCTTAAGTGGATGTGCCAGTCACAAAACACCAAACTACCACAAGACGAATTGGAAAGGTTGCATTTTATCATCTCTTCAGCCTACAGTTAACTCCAGATTCTTGGCCTTTTTTTCTGGGTAACTAGATACAGACAAAGCAGTCCTTAGCTTATGACTGCTGTTTAGCCATAGGAATCCAAGGGCATTATTAGAAATAAAGACAATGTTGAAAGTTAGCCCGTTGATGTCATACCCCTGTCAGAGTCTGACTCTGTGGTGGAAGATGAGCTGGAACAAGAACTGACAGCGAGTGAGAGGGCAGCTCCGTTGGCCTTGGAGGAAACTGGGGAAGGGCAGAGTCAGGCCAGGCCAAGCTGTTTGGTATTAGCAAGGCCTGCAGGCAGGGAGGAACAGAGCTCAGCCGAGGAGCATGAACCACCCCTGTCTGATGCAAGAGCTTGGAGAGTGCAGAGGAGGCGGGATCAGCTCTCATGGAGGATGCCACTAATGAGGAGAGAGCTCCGCCCAGCTTCACCAGGCATACCTGGGGAATCAGACTGAAGGAGACGCTGTAGGGAGGGGCATTTGTTGGGAACAAATGCTGAGTTCCTGGAGTGTTGTGTGCCGATGGTTGAACTTGCCAAGAATCCTTGCATTCCTATGTGGTGTTCTGGACTGATTATCTGTATCTCTTGCCCCCTGAACGCCTTGCTTTGTTCTTGTTTTGCTAGATAAATTTGGGATTTATTACCGTGGAGCCTTGATGCAGACGAGCGCTGGGCTGGACTAATTGCAACCAGAGGCTGTTTGAGGTTTGTTTGGGGGAGATTTGGAGCACTAAAAAGGCTGGTTTGAACTGCCAGCTGTTTGTGTTATCTCTGTGCCATGCCCTGGGTCATCACATTTGATTTACAGCATGTCAACCTCATTTTTAAAATGTCAATTAGAATTAAGGTTTCTGGGCACTTGGGGAAACCCAAGGTTAGAGATTGGAGAAAGTGGAAGAACATACGGCATCTAACCAAATGTTAGGCAGTCCTCAACTGAGAACCACAATTGGGGCCGGAAGCAAGGCAGTTATTAAGTAAGTCATGCCCAATTTTACTACCTTTTTTTGCCACAGTTGTTAAGCGAATCACTGCAGTTGTTAAGGGAATCACATGGTCATTAAGCAAATCTGGCTTTCCCCATTTCCTTTGCTTGTTAGAAGCCAGCTAGGAAGGTCGCAAAAGGTTATCACATGATCCCCGGGGACCCTGCAACTACCATAAATATATGCTGGTTGCCAAGCACCCAAATTTTGATCACGTGATTGTGGGAAGGCTGCAACAGTCATAAGTGTGACGGTCGTAAATCACTTTTTTCAGTGCCCCTGTAACATTGAATGAACCAAAGTTTGTAGGTCAAAGGTAACCTGGCATTATCCTTAAAGCAAGGATTGAGAAGAAAGAGGATACAGTGGGAACCTGAAGTTGCTTTTAAATTATTATTTTCAGAAATCTTACTTCTTCCTTAAACATATTTAGGATAAATTTTTGCAAACAATAGTTCGCTTCATAAAAGTTTATGCCATGATAAAGTAGTTAAGCTTTAATATCAGAGCCGGATTTGCTTCCAGGGAGACTGAGGCAGCTGCTTCAAGCAATGGATTAGAGATGAAGAAAGTTACCAATTATTTAATTCCTTAATACAGGTAGTCCTCAACTTACAACAGTTTATTTAGTGACCATTCGTAGTTACAACGGCACTGGAAAAAGTGACTCTTTTGACTGTTTTTCCGACTCATGACCATAGCAGCATTCCCATGGTCACATGATCAAAATTCAGACGCTTGGCAACTGACTCATATTTATGACAGTTGCAGTGTCCTGGGATCATGTGATCCCCTCTTGCGACCTTCTGACAAACAAATATCAATGGGGAAGCCAGATTCACTTAATAAACTTAACTGCAATGATTCACTTAACAACAGAAGGCAAGAAAGATAATAAAACGGGGCAAAACTTAACATGTGCCTCGCTTAGCAACGGAAATTTTGGACTTAATTGTCATAAATCAAGGACTGCCTGTACTGCATTGAAATGTTTTCGGCCCAGGAGATGCTGCACTAATTGCTATATCACTTGCTTGGATGGGCGCATTTGCTGAGGCGACTCCAAGTGAGCTAAGTATCAAGCTTTAATAGATCAACATAACAGTAACTTGTCTAACAATACATCAACAGAACTGAGGTAACTATCGCTGACAGCCCGCTTTTTTATAGCCGGCTGTCAAACCCTTGTAACCAATCACGTCTCTAGTTGTTCCCGCTCCTAGAGTGGCCCCTGGTGGCCTTCTGGTACATTACACTAATCTCAATAAGTGGGATTTTTTTTGCCTCTTGTACCAGGATAATTTGGCTGGCCTCAAGTATCTATCTATCTCACGGGTGTCAAACTCACCGCATCACGTTGCCATCACATGGTGTATCACGACGTTTCCCCCCTTTGCGGAGCTGGGGTGGGTGTGGCCTGTGCGTGACGCATCTGGGCCACGGGCCGCCAGTTTGACACCCATGATCTATCTGGTGACGAGTGGCAAAAAGCTGCCATTTTCTGCTTAGTCTGCAGATGTCTTAACCATATCCCTGGTTGTTGTTAACAACAACAAATGACTAATCTGGAGTTCCTGTTTTTGGAGATCTGCCAAACCCTGATCAGGGGGTTGAATGAGAAGATCTCCACGGTCCCTTCCATCTGTGTTATTCTGTTATAAGTGTGACCTAATCAGTTTCAGAAGAGCCTCAGGCATAAAAGGTGTCATCACGATTTTACTATCTTTCAAATGCTGCCTCACTTACTTCTCACCACCACAAGATCATAAAAATGGTTCATGTCACACCAGTAACGACCCGTGTCGTTATCCATCACATGGTGAAATTGAAGCGAGTTATTCTGAAGCATCTCGAGCCGGCTCCATGCAACTGGAAAACGCTTTATATGGTTGTTGGAGAATTTGCGGAAGAGTAAAGTTGTTTTGCCTTGCTGGACAAAATACCAGGTCATATCTTTAGTACCAGAACAAGATGGACATGGGCAGAGCAACTCTGGAGAAGAGCCTCTCTCGGCGTATACAACTATGAGAAGAAAACACATTGTTAGGTCCCCAAACTTAAGAAGACATTAACTAGCAAAAAGATGGGTGGGCAAGCAGTGGCCCATTGACAGGCTCATAAAAAGGATGTTGAGACTGTAGAAAAAGTGCAGAGGAGAGCAACCAGGATGATTAGGGGATTGGAGGCCAAAACATATGAAGAATGGTTGCAGAAAGTGGGCATGGATAGTCTAGTGAAGAGAAGGACCAGGGGAGACGTGATAGCAGTCTTCCAATACTTGAGGGGCTGCCACAGAGAGGAGGGGGTCAAGCTATTTTCCAAAGCACCTGAAGGCCAGACAAGGAATAATGGATGGAAACTGAACAAGGAGAGATTCAACCTGGAAATAAGGAGAAATTTTCTGACAGTGAGAGCAAACAACCTGCTGTGGCCCGTCCGTGCAGCCTGGGCCTTTGGAACCTTCAGTGCCTCTTGGCAGTGCTGAGAAAGGAGGGGCTACTACTCCTTTCCTGAATGCAAGAGCACGCAGGGCTGCCAAGAGGCAGAAAGGTCTACTAGAGAGGAGGTCTACTCAAGAGTAAGACTTGGGGCTAATTGGCCACTCCCCTAGTCTATTTAAGAAGAGTAGATGCAGCTGGGAAGCTGCAGAGAACAACTTGGGAAAAATCAGTCTGAATCATAGTTTGTTTCGTGATACCTGTTTTGGGTTTCTCTGTCACCGTCTTGTTATCAGAGACTGGACTCTAGGAACTTCGCCAATGCTAAGAAGCTCCATAAACTAACTGGACTTAATTGGCTCATCATTGTTTGAGAACTCTTTGAACTAATCCCGGCTACTAATGAAGTAATTAGTAGCTAGTTGTTTGCCAACCAAGACTGTTTGTAAATTGGTGTGTGCATTCTTTACTGATAACAGTTTTATTAGTAAAAGTATTGTTTTAAACCTGTTCCTGTGGCTGTGTGCTTCGTGGGGACAGAACACAACCAATGGAACAGCTTGCCTTCAGAAGTTGTGGGAGCTTCATCAAGCTTTAAAGACGAGACTGGACTGTCATTTGTCAGAAATTGTGTAGGGTCTGCTTGGACAGGGGTGGGGGGGGTGTTGGACTAGATGACCTACAAGGTCCCTTCCAACTCTGTTAATCTGCAAGTCTTCAAGTCCAACCCCTTGCTCAAGCAGGAAACTATACCATTTCAGACAAATGGTTGTCTAATCTCTTCTTAACACCTCCAGTGTTCAAGCACCCACAACTTCTGGAGGCAAATTGTTCCACTGATTAATTGTTCTAACTGTCAGGAAATCTCTCCTTAGTTCCAAGTTGCTTCTCTCCTTAATTAGTTTCCATCCATTGCTTCTTGTCCTACCCTCAGGTGCTTTGGAGAATAGATTGATCCCCTCTTCTTTGTGGCAACCCCTGAGATATCGGAAAATTGCCATCATGTCACCCACAGTCCATCTTTTCATTAGACTACACATTCCCAGTTCCTGCAATCCCTCTTCATGTTTTAACCTGTAGTCCCCTAATCATCTTTGTTGCTCTTTTCTGCACTTTTTCAAGAGTCTCAGTATCTTTTTATATCATGGCAACCAAAACTGGATGCAATATTCCAAGTGTGGTCTTACCAACACATTATAAAGTGGTACTAACACTTTTGATTCTATCCCTCCGTTAATGCAGCCTAAGACTGTATTGGCTTTTTTGGTGGCTACAGCACACTGCTGGTTCATATTTAAGTGATTGTCCATTAGGACTCCAAGATCCTTCTCACAGTTACTGGATCGTAATTCATCTAGCAAACAGCCATCACTTGTATTGCCTGCAATGAAGAATAGCTAGTGGCTCTCCAAGAAAATTTTTACAGACCTTCCTGGAAAAATTAATTGACGTGAAATCCTGTGGGTATTGTAATATTTTCCTGTCCTTTCTGGCTCAGTTACCTCTCCAACTTGGTCCCCTCTAGATCAGGGCTGGGTTCTAACTTACCTCGCCGCCAGTTCGCTTCTTCCCGCACCACGTGGCTGCACGTGCATGGCACGCTGTGTGGCCGTGCCGCGCAGGCGCAGTGCCAAAAAACTCGGTTTCTGCGCATGCGCAGAAGCAAAAAACAGCAAAAAATAGCAAAAAAAGAAGAAGCCAAAAACAAGATGGCAGCGGCCACAGACCGGCACCGACAGAACTAGCTCTGTGACGTCACCACTGGTTTACTACCGGTTCTATAGAACCGGTAGGAACCCACCTCTCCTCTAGATATATTTGAGAACAGTTCTCAGCATCCTGCAGATGAAAAAGAACCATAGCTCAAGCTCCTATCCATTGCAGGAAGACACTAATTCAGCATCCTTAATCATCCAGCTTCTTTTTAAATGCCTCCCCTACCCCGACTACCAGAAATCCATCAGTTCCTGAGAAGATCCATTCTAGTTCTTAGATGATATTCTCAACATCTGGATCAGGGTACTAAATTGGGGGATGGTAAGTCAACCCAACCTTTCTACTCTGAGAACATGTCTCACTCTTCTGTCCCACCACCTCCACTCAACATTGCTTTTCTGGGTGTCTCCGATTTTAACTCCAAAAGTTCTAAATTCAGAGGAGCCCCCAATTCTTACAGATCTGTGTTTATGGTTTCCCCTCCTGCATCTTTCCCAATCTAAAAGGCAAACAAAATTCAGATAGTTCTTACTGTTGGCATCACAAAGTTGGGCAAGTAGGAAGAGGGTGGCCAGAACAGCTGTTGCAATCCTAGGAGTTGGAACAACAGCATCCATTTCAGTGGAGAGATTCTTCCAAAGGACCATTATGCGAAACTGGGCTAAAAAAAATTTTTTTTTTTTGCTATGATCCAGCGGAGGTTCTTTGTTCACATCCCCAGCATTATCTATTAGGTTACATTTATTTTGTTTCTAAAATAGGGTCATGATAAAAGTTTAAAAAAAAAACCTCACAAAGAGCATAGACATCCAACCACATCTACATCCGGCACATGCAGAGGATACCAGATGGTGGAGCTGATCCAAAGGACATAAACTGGACCATAAAGGGAAGTAGTATGGAATGAGAGACATTTAATTGGTTATTCAAATGCCAAGACCTTTAATAATTGCTAGTCATTAATTACCCCAAATGATCATTTTTTTTAAATATAGCTTTTATTATTATCATTGTTGCTGTTATTGTTGTTATTGTTGTTGTTATGGTTCGTCACAAAGTCAGCCAGATGTTTAGACTGGATTTGGCATATTTTATCCACCTATTGAGTCCTTCCCAAGTATCTGGGATAGGGAGATGACAGATGACATTGCTGTTTGATGCTGATAAAGATATCATCACAGGATGCAAGCTTTTCCAAATAAAGCTGCCTTTTGCAATTGACAAATGATGATTTCGTCAATGCCAATAATGTTCAATCGGTGCTCCAGTTGTTTTGAGACTGTACCCAAGGTAGCTATTCCTATTGCTTTTTTGGGGGGGGCACAGTCGTTCTCCTGATTTTTGTATTTTGTGATTTTTTTTTCCAGTTCTTTTCTAATCAGCAATGTTCAGGCACTGACATATACACTATCCAGTTTTTGTGTTATTGGCCATTTTAAAGTCCGGGAAGTTATATGACAGGTATTTGTTTGAATTATTATTACAATTCAAGAATAATTAAAATTATTATTCATATTCATTATTATAATTTACTTTTTTATTTTATTAATTATTATGAAACTGGTAGTCCTCGACTTACAACCACAATTGAGCCCAAAAGTTCGGTTGTTAAGTGAGACATTTGCTAAAATGGAGTTTAACCCCATTTAATGACCTTGCTACAGTTGTTGAGTGAATCACTTAGTCGGTAAGTTAGTAACCCGGTTGTTAAATGAATCTGGCTTCCCCTTTGACTTTGCTTGTCAGAAGGTTGCAAAAGGGGATCACGTGTCCCTGGGACACAGCAACGGTCGTAAATATGAACCAGTTGCCAAGTATCTAAAAGCATGGGGATGCTTCAAATGCCGCATCTGTGAAAAATGGTCGTAAGTCACTTTTTTCAGTGCCACTGTAACTTTGAACAGTCAGTAAATGAACTTTTGAATTTCCAGTAGAGAAATTACCTCAGTGGTGGGTTCTGGATTCTGATACTGCCGGTTCGCTCAGGGACGCGCTGCACAGTACTAAAAAAAACTTATGCGCATGCGCAGAAGCAAAAAACAAGATGGCGCCACTGTAGGGAGAACTGGCTCGGGGCCGTGGCAGGCCTGGGTTGCTGCCGGTTCCAGCTACCCAGGCCGCCAAGTTACTAACGGTCCTATAGAACCGGTCCAAACCGGTAGGAACCCCCCTCTGAATTCCCTGAAGATGGGCTCTAGCATGAGTCTGAAAGCTCTGAAAATTAAATCTCTGGTCCCAGTGACCGATCCAAATTCGGTTTTGTATCATTATCCTGGGACACGCATATTTGACTTCATTCATGACTAAATGAACTTGTTGTAAGTCAAGGACTATCTGTACATTGCACAGTCAGGCAAATATTTAGATTATTATTATTATCCACTTGATATTTTCAATTCTGTAATTCTGATCATCCTTAAGCAATTTAGCAGTTCTTATTTGAACAAATTATACATAGCTCTGCCAGTTAGCTTGGGGTCCCAATGGGGGAATATCACAGTAAAGATTGTTGATCAATTCACCATAATCCCACCTCTCCTTCATTTCCCGTCCTCCCCATCACTTAATTAGACCACGGTGTTCTGGATTATATTATTTATTTATGCTTTTCGTTTATATAATTTTTTATGACAATAAACCTCCCAGAATGACCTTGAGGTAAGATGGGTAGTCTTGAGATACAGAAGGATCTTGACAGATTTGAACATTGGACCCTATTTAACAAAATGAAATTCAATGGTGAAAAAAGTAAGGTTCTACATTTAGGCAAATGCATAGGTATAGAATAAGTGGCACCTGGCTCAACAGTAGTAATTGTGAGAGGGATCCTGGAGTCCTAGTGGACAATCACTTAAATATGAGCCAGCACTGTGCTGCGGATGCCAAAAAAAAAGCCAACACAGTTCTAGGCTGCATTAACAGAGGGATAGAATCAAGATCACATGAAGTGTTAATACACTTTATAATGCCTTGGTAAGGCCACACTTGGAATGCTGCATCCAGTTTTGGGAGCCACGATGTAAAAAAGATATTGAGACTCTAGAAAGAGTGCAGAAAAGAGCAACAAAGATGATTAGGGGACTCGAGGCTAAAACATATGAAGAACGGTTTCAGGAACTGGGTATGTCTAGTTTAATGAAAAGAAGGACTAGGGGTGACATGATAGCAGTGTTCCAATATCTCAGGGGTTTCCACAAAGAAGAGGGAGTCAAACTGTTCTTCAAAGCACCTGAGGGTAGAACAAGAAGCAATGGGTGGAAACTAATCAAGGAGAGAAGCAACTTAGAACTAAGGAGAAATTACCTGACAGAACGGTTAATCAATGGAATGACTTGCCTCCAGAAGTTGTGGTTGCTCCAACACTGGAAGTTTTAAAGAAGAGATTGGACGACCATTTGTCTGAAGTGGTGCAGGGTCTCCTGACTGAGCAGGAGTTGGACTTGGACTGGGTTGGACTTGAAGACTTCAAGATCCCTTCCAATTCTGTTATTCTGTTAAATTCTATAAATGAATGAATGAATGAATTAATTAATTAATTAATTAATTAATTAATGAATTAATGAATTAATGAATGAATGAATGAATCGATCAACCAATCCATCCATCCATCCATCCATCCATCAATATTGATAGCTGATATTAGTTTACTTCCAAAAGGATAGAACAGACTCCTGCCAATGATAGCAAAGGAGCAACAGATATTTTATTACTTCTTCTCCATGCTAGTCCGAGAGAACTGACAATTCCCGAGGATGGTTTTGGAGGTAAAAAGAAAGGTGAAAAAAACTATTGCTTTCTCTCTCCTTGGAGCATTCTCTGAGTCTCAATTTTACCTGTGGAACATCTAGCTGATATTCAGAACTCTATAGTTCACTGTGCAAAATATCTTGTCCTGACCAAACACTGATCATACAAGAAAATCAACCTGTTAGTCACGGACACGTGATGAAATATGTTTGGTATGCATGATTCACTTTTCCATTTTTACAGCCAGGAGGAAGTTGAGAGGGATCCCCATTTTCTTTTCTTGTCAAACAACAAACAACAGGAGCCGATGTGTGTTTTTTTTAAAGAGCCCTGTTGGCTAAAATATGATATACAGGTAGTCCTCGACTTACGACCACAATTGAGTCCAAATTTTCTGTTTCTAGACGAGACGCTTGTTAAATGAATTTTCCTCCAATTATCGACTTTCCTTACCACAGCTGTTAAGTGAACCCCTGCAGTTGTTAAGTTATAATACAGTCGTTAAGTGAATCTGGCTTCCCCATTGACTTTGCTTGTCAGGTCATAAAAGGGGATCACATGACCCTGGGACACTGCAACCGTCATAAATATGAGTCAGTTGCCAAGTGTCTGAATATTGATCACGTGACCATGGAGACAGGGGTGGGTTCTAACTTACCTCGCTGCTTGTTCGCTTCCTCCCGCGCCGCATGGCCGTGCTGCGTAGTCGCGCATGCGCAGTGCTGATTTTTTTTTTTAAGCCAAAAAAAAGCCAAAAACAAGATGGTGACGCATGTGCAGTGCTGGAGACTCAGCTTCTGCGCACGCGCAGAAGAAAAAAAACCCAGAAAAATATTCCCAATTTTTAGAAAATAAAATAAAATAAATCAAAAATTAAAAAAAAAGATGGCAGCGCCCACGGACCGGCACCGACCGAACCGGTTCCGTGACATTGTGACATCACCAGTGGTTTGCTACTGGTTTGGGCGAACCGGTCCGAACCGGGAGGAACCCACCTCTGTATGGAGATACTGCAAAGGTCGTAAGTGTGAAAAATGTTCACAAGTTCACGCACCGTTCACGCATGCGCTTGCTACTGGTTCACGCACGCGCTTGATACCGGTTCACGCATGTGCTTGCACATGCGTGACACTTCTGCGCATGCGCAGAAGTATCCCGGGCAGGTGGGCGGAGCCTCCTGCCACCACCGCTACTGGTTCTAAGAACCGGGCCGAACCAGGAGCAACCCACCGCTGGATTGCAGCCAAGAAATTAAAAGACGCTTGCTCTTTTAGCGTTTTGGGGAGGAAAGCTATGACAAATCTAGGCAGCATACAAAAAAGCAGAGACATCACCCTGCCAACAAAAGTGTGTATAGTCAAGGCTATGGTTTTCCCAGTTGCAATGTATGACTGTGAATGTTGGACCATAAGGAAGGCTGAGTGCCAAAGAATTGAGTACTTTGAACTATGGTGCTGGAGAAGACTCCTACGAGTCCCTTGGACTGCAAGGCGATCAAACCGGTCAGTCCTAGAGGAAATCAACCCTGACTGTTCTTTAGAAGGCCAGATCCTGAAGATGAAACTCAAATACTTTGGCCATGAGAAGGAAGGACTCACTGGAGAAGAGCCTAATGCTGGGAAAGATTGAGGGCAAAAGAAGAAGAGGACGACAAAGAATGAGGCTGGATGGAGTCACTGAAGCAGTCGGCATGAGCTTAAATGGACTCTGGGGGATGGTAGAGGACAGGAAGGCCTGGAGGAACGTTGTCCATGGGGTCATGATAGATCAGACACGACTTCGCAACTAACAACAACAACAACAACAAAAAGTTTTAAACTGTCATGTTTTTATTTTATTGTTCTTATCACTGTTGTACGCCGCCCTGAGTCCTACGGGATTGGGCGGCTTATAAGAACTTTTAATTAAATTAAATTAAATTTAATTAAATTAAACAACAACAACTGATCTAATCTCATGTCCTACTGTAGTACAAGAGGTTCTTGTGAATTGGCAATTACTTTTAAGGTTTCTTGGATGTTGACATCAGTACCATACAGAATTTCAGTATTAGAAGAAAAATCCAGGTCCAGTTCCAAGCCGGGAATAAAATGCAAGAAAGTTGGCTTATGGATTAACAGAACCACCAACAGCATATGTTTCTGGGACAGCTGGCCAACCAACCGGGTGAGTGGAAAGGTTCTTATATGGTTCTGTAATTTTGAAGTTTGGGATTTGTGCAATATGGGCTTTGTGTTCTGAAAGGGTGTTGGGTAATTCTTATTGTGGCTGGTGGCTATGTCCGGTGTTAGGTTTTTGGGTGAGGGGCTGCTTGCTCTAATCCTATCACTCTGCTTTTATTAGCTGTCGAAATTGCTGTAAGGGGTTTTCAAAATATCCTGTCTTGAATGGACTTCTGCTGGCAGTATTTGCTTTGCTTGTGAATGGAGCCATCTAGATAGTTGGCTTCCTCTTTCAATAAGCTCGTTATCTCCTTAAGTGCCGGCATCAGTAGTTAGCTTCCTGTTACAATGTTACTATTGCCCTGTATGGTGCCCCTCCCACGCCCTACTACTGTACACTCATCTTTTTACTTTTTCCTGTCCAAAAAACCACCGGATTTTGCGTTGAAATAAAGTGCTACCGGTAGGTCTTCCTGTACTCCTGCCCGATCGCCTGAAGGGGGAGCTACCTCAAGGACCAGATGCTGACATTGCGTTTAAAAAAAGCCTACGGAGTTTTTGACCCCTCTTCCTTCCCGTACAGACCCCGGAAGTATCGTTTTCCCTGGCTTCCCCACCCACTTCCCCGCGCTGCTACCCGGCTTTAGGTCCTTCCCCAAGATGGCGAAGCTATTGAGCTGCGTGCTGGGGCCTCGGTTATACCGAGTCTACCGGGAACGAAGCCCCGCCAGATCGCGCCGACTCAGGGCTGAACCAGACGATGGGTCCCAATCCTCCTTGGACCCTTCTTGGGTGAGCCCGCTACTTTTAACGGCCCCTTGAGATATTTGGTATCGCCCACGTCACCCTTTATTGAGGCTTGGGGGGGGAGGTGAGCGAAACCATTATTGAACCCGGACGGGGGGGGGTGGCGTTCCTTGACACTAGCCTGCAAGAAAGGGACCTGATGAAGACAGCGTACAATTGAAGAATTGTGTCGCTTGCAAGCTGGTTTAAGGGGAGAACAGACTCAGCCCGGAGAATCCCCTTATTTGAGGGTCCAGAGAGAAAAATGCAAAGCAGAAAGCGAAAGCGGTTAAAAACAGCATATTTTTTGCAGGCGATTAAGAAATCCGATTTTGTTTTTGTTTTTTTGCAAAACTACCCTTTCCTGAAAGGAGATGTGTGTGTGTATGTGTGTGTGTGTATGTATGTATGTATGTATGTATGTATGTATGTATGTTAGCGTGAGTGATGCACTTGCAGGTTGACATATAGCAGCGCTGCAATGGCAAAAGCTAGCCCTGTCGTATATCTGCCTGCTATGCATCTGAAAATGAACTCTCTTTCAGCTTTAAAGTTTTGTGTGTCTTTCTCCTGCGGAGCCTTCAAAATAGCTTGCGATCCTATAAGAACCAAAGTGTAAATAAAACAAACTTTTATTAAGCATTGTTTCAGGGCATACATGGAACCCGACAATCTCAACCAAATTGTTTCTCGTGATGCAATGAGTTTTCTTGGCAAGCCAGTAAAGCTTGGGATTTTATTCCAAAATTTATGAGATGAAAATCCAGAAATGGGTGCCATCACTGAGAATTTTATTTGGTGGGTATCACTAGGCTGGCTGCTTCCTATTTTTATTCAGGGTCTTTCAAAGAGGGGATGGTAGTAAGGACTGTGTGTCGTCGTCCCCCCATCCTTGGGGGAATATTTCATAGGGGGGAAATAGAAATAAAGCATATATTACTTTGAAAAGAGGATGAGATAAAAAATAAAGAAACAAATAGGAAGAATGTGTGTAGCTCAGCGATGTAATGAGAGGTCCTTGGGTAATCTGAGCTTGGTTGTTTACTTGCAGACGTTTCATCACCCAAACTAGGCAACATCATCGCTAGCTACCAGTACTAGCACTGATGGTGTTACCTAGTTTGGATAATGAAACGTCTGCAAGAAAACAACCAAGCTCAGAGAGCACCAAGGACCCCTCAAATGGGAAGTTGGAATGCATGCCGGAAAAAGAAAGTGCCTTTCCTTGCTTTTATATAGGAGCAGACTCTTAGGACTTTAATAGTTTTAAAACTGTGTCCCTTGGCAACTTAAGATCTTTCCATGATTCATTTATTGGCTAAGACAAGCTTTTCTGTGGTAGCCCCTGCCCTATGGAACACTGTCCCCTGAAGTTCGGCAGGCCTCCCAACCTCCTACCCTTCAGGTAAAGCTTTGAAGACCTGAATTTCCCTCCAAGCACTGGGATAAGATTGGATAATTTGCACATTAGAAGGCTAAACTGCTGCCAGGTCTTTGTTCTTTGAAACATTTTAAGCTATTTGGTTTTATAGTTTTCATATTGTGTGTGTTGTTTTAACTTTTAATTGGGAGCCGCCCAGAGTTGGTCAGTAGAAGATGGGCGGTTGTACAAATGTTCTAAATAGATAAATAAATACAGTAGTTTGCCAGGGGGTTGTATTCTGAACAAACTGAAATGCCATCATAAAACACTTGAATTGTAATTACCCAGGCTTGAATGGAAGCGTGTCAGGGCAGTAACCCTCATAAAATTATCTGTCATGCCCCCCCCCCCACTTGGAGTCTGAATCGGAGACCAGCTAAACATGAGCCAGCAGTATGCAGCAGCAGCCAAAAAAGCCAATGCAATCCTAAATTGCATTAATAGAGGGATACAATCTAGGACTAGGGAGGTACTAATACCACTCTATAAAGCCTTGGTCAGACCACACCTAGAGTACTGCATCCAGTTTTGGTCACCACACTACAAGAAAGACATTGAAACTCTAGAGAAGGTGCAGAGGAGAGCAACCAGGATGATTAGGGGACTGGAAACTATAACATACGAAGAGCGGCTGCAGAAAGTGGGCATGGATAGTCTAGCGAAGAGAAGGACCAGGGGAGACATGATAGCAGTGTTTCAGTACTTGAGGGGCTGCCACAGAGAGGAGGGGGTCAGGCTGTTCTCCAAAGCACCAGAAGGCCAGACAAGGAATAATGGATGGAAACTGACCAAGGAGAGATTCAACCTGGAAATGAGGAGAAACTTTCTGACAGTGAGAGCGATCAACCAGTGGAACAGCTTGCCTTCAGAGGTTGTGAGAGCCCCAACACTTGAGACTTTCAAAGGGAGATTGGACTGCCATCTGTCTGAAATGGTGTAGGGACTCCTGCTTGAGCGGGGGGGTGGACTAGATGACCTACAAGGTCCCTTCCAACTCTAGTAATCTGAATCTGAGATGGAAGATGAACAGCTGTCAGAGAGGGGGAGAGTGGCTCAGTTGACTGTGGAGGAAACTGGGGAAGGGCAAAGTCAGGCTGGGCAGAGCAGGGGAGAGGTAGAACAAGGGAGAGGGGCTTCAGATGAAGACCAAGGCCTACCCCCTCATCCTAGGGCGCACAGGGAATAACGCAGGAAAGGGCCCCGATTCCCTTCTGTCATTTCATGATAAGATTGGGGGGAAAACCACCTCTAAAGCCTTGAAGAGCTGCTGATCACTAGATATATATGTGGGTTGGGAGGGAGTTATCCTTGTATGATTGTGGTAAACATTTGTAAATTGGGAACTGAGCAGTTGCAAAGCCCAGGTATTTAACAAGCTTCAGGCCTAGACTATTGGGAGATATCCCCAGTCAACACAGTAAATTGCCTTCCTAGAAATATTCCCAAAAGCATATCCTGGAGTCAGAGGTTCAATTGTGCTTTCTCCAAAAACCTTGCAAGCCCCTCAGCTCTGGTACCAATCTCATAACAATAATAAAAGACCCCGGTGCTTGACCTTTTTACATTGGTATCATAATTACATGGGGGGGAGGAAGCTTGTAAGAGAAAAGGGATATGATTTAGAAAGTTGGAAATATTTTTTTCTACGGTAGTTGACTTCCCAGATCTTCTGGGTCTTAAATGTCCCAGATTTCCAGCCCAAAATTTATGGGAATTCTGGAAGGTATATACCCACTGCACCAAGAGGTTGGAAAAATACCATCTAAACCAGGGGTGTCAAACTTGATTTCATTGAGGGCCACATCAGGGTTGTGTTTGACCTGCCGGGGGGGGGGGGACAGAGTGGGCGTGGCCAGGGTGAGCATAGCCAGCTCGACGTCACTTGGGTCGAGGGTGCCTGTGTTAAAGGTGAGAATAAAATCTCATAGAGGCGATGTGGATCTTTTCTTGGAATTCAGACATTTAGAAATAAAGCCGAGATTAAAAGTCTAATAGAAAATATTTATTTCGGTACAAAAACAATAAATCATGAATAGTTGCATCTTACTAATAAATCGTGACCGCTCCGGTCAGAGTCAAAGGCAGAAGTGATTAATGGAGAATCAGGAATGCACACATGTGCAGAAGATCACATCACGTGTCCTGCTTGTATTGGAATGTACCATAATATTAGGATAGGGATGCATCACCCTGCATATACATACAACTGGCAATATTCACACCGTGACAGCCTGTTGTGGCCCGAGTGCTCTGCCAGCGAAAACGGGCTCCCGAGCTCCGTTTTCGGCTGCGACGGCCTCCTGCAGCACTCTGCCAGGGAAAACGCAGCTTGGAAGTGCCACCCGTGACCCTCGCGAGCTCAGTTTTCAGCTGCGATGGCCTCCTGGAACCCTCTGCCATTGAAAACGGAGCTCGGGATCGGTCCTTCGCTGTTTCCAGGGCGGCCCTGTGGGCCAGATCTAAACACCCCACAGGCCAGATCCGCCCCCCCGGGCCTTGAGTTTGAAACCCCTGATCTAAATGATCTTGTGCAAGCAACATATTGTTCGACAGGATGATTGATACACACAAGATAGGTGAAAATGAGTTTTGCAGGGGAAGTCTAAAATACCTACTCGTATTTTTTCCCCCCTCCAGGGAACAAAGGGCAAAATGCTTGAGATTACTGCATATAATTTCAGAAATAATGCTTTGCAAACCTTTTGATGCTTGCGCAAGGAATTCTTGCTCATCTGCCAGGATCACCTTAAACTACTGTCATTCAGACAGACAGTAGCTTGTGTGTGGATTACACATGGCTTTAGAAAGAGTTGTAAAGTGCCAGGGGCCAGCTTTACTTATTAGCAGGCAGTCTTTGATCCTAAAATGAATAGGATGTCTGAACCCCAGAATACCCCTGTATGGCTAAGACGGGAACAGGCCTCCAACTTAATAGGGACCCCACTTTTCATTTTTAGCTTCCTTTTTTTGCCTCTGAGGGTTACAGAGTCCGGTGATCTACCAGCGCCACAGGGGATAAAGTGTAAAGCTCGTTTGTTGCTCACTTGTGGTCTTTTTAGATGTTGGAGAAGATTTTAAAATTCAAAATATTTGTTGGTCTGACCTTGATCTGGGGATTCCCTAGGAGTCAGAAAAAATGGGGGTTGGTAGTTCTGGAGCATATACACAGAAATATAAAGCAAGAGACATAAATCGCACAGTACTGGGCAGAAGTTGGATTTGGACTACAGGTAGATCTCAGGTTGATTTGTAGGATTTCTGACTTCCAGTTGTTTTAACAGTAGCGATTTGGAAAACCAGTTCCATAGTAATGCAGATCCAGGCTTGTGTTGGTGGATATGATTAACCCTGGCCTGTGGCTCATAGAACTCCATAGCTATTCCCCCTTCCCCATATATTACCATTTTTCATTGGTTTTCAGAGAGTAGACCTCAGCCCATTACATGTCCATGTCAGCCTCAGAAATATAAAATTAAGAACCAGCCATTTTGTGTAACTTGCTGCACGCCATGTAGCAATAGTACTTCGACTTATAGACCGCTTTACAGCCCTCTCTAAACGGTTTACAGAATCAGCATATTGCCCTACAACAATCTTGGTCCTCATTTTATTGACCTCAGAAAGAGGGAAGGCTGAGTCAACCTTGAGCCTGGTGAGAATTGAACTGCCAATTGCATGCAGCAGCAGGCAGCAGAAGTAGCCTGCAGTACTGCATTCTAACCACTGCGCCACTGCGGCTCTTCACTATAAAGTTGCTGGTTGGTTGGTTGGTAGCTTGAAATCCAAGATCAGCAAATGTCTTGTTTCTTTCAACAGGAATCATATTACCAGCCACGGACCCTTGAAAAACATGCAGACAGCATCCTTGCACTGGTGAGTGTCTCCTCCATTTCATTTTGGGGAGAGGGAGAAAGAGGAAAATAACAACCTCACCATCTAGAGTGATTTGTACACGTTTGTGCTTGTGCAAGTCACATTCCAGACTGATCCTCCTCAAAGAAGAAAAAAGCATTTTGTTGTAACTATTTCCCGGTTTTCTCTTGATTTCTTTTTTCCCTGTATAATAATACAGACAGTCCTTGACTTATGACCACAATTTAGCCTAAATTTTCCACTGCTAAACAAGACAGTTTTTAAGTGAGTTTTGTCCCATTTTTACAAACTTTTCTTGCCACCATTGTTAAGCGAATCCCTGCCATTGTTAAGTTAGCAACACGGTTGTTAAGTGAATCTGGCTTCCCCATTGATTTTGTTTGTCAGAACGTCACAAAAGAGGATCACGTGACCCCCGGGACACTGCAACCGTCATAAATACATGCCAGTTGCCAAGCGTCTGAATTTTGATCAAATGACCATGGGGCTGCTGCTAACAGTCGTAAGTGTGAAAAACGGTCATAAGTCACTTTTTTTAGTGCCGTTGTAACTTTGTTCGGTCACTGAATGAATGAATGGTTGTAAGTCGAGGACTACCTGTAGAATATATCAGAGAAGGATACCTTAAATCAGGTGTCAAGCTCGATTTCATTGAGAGCCGCATCAGGGTTGTATTTGACCTCAGGGACCGGGGTGGGTGTGGCCAGCAACGCTGGCTGGGGAATTCTGGGAGTTGAAGTCCACACATCTTCAAACTGCCAAGGTTGAGAAACACTGGTCTAGTGGTTAAGGCACCAGGCTAGAAACCAGATGAGAGTGAGTTCTAGTCTTACCTTAGGCATGAAAGCCAACTGGGTGACTTTGAGCCAGTCGCTCTCTTTCGGCCCAACTTACCTCACAGGGTTTGTTGTTCTGGAAAAAAAAATAGGAGGAGGAAAAAGCATGATGTATTTTTGCCGCCTTGAGTTATTTATAAAAATAATAAAGGAGGGATAAATAAGGAAGTAGGAAGGCCTCTATTATGAAACAGGAATTGCATTGAGTCCTGCCACCTTATTCTGCGGGGAGGAGGGTGAAGGAATCTGAAGTCCATTCCAGAGAAAACAGGATTCTACCCAGCGGTGGGTTCAAACTTACGTCGCCGCCGGTTCGCTTCCGCACCGCGTGGCTGCACTCACATTGCCGAAAACTCAGTTTTTGCGCATGTGTAGAAGCCAAAAACAAGAGCCATTAGAGCCCGTTCGGGGGCGTGGGCAGGCGGCGATCGCTCCCAGTTCGGCGAGCGGGGGGGGGATTCCCGCTACCGGTTCTATAGAACCAGTCTGAACTGGGAGTAACCCACCTCCTGATTCTACCTTTCCCTCACTTGGAATATTGCCTGCTTTAGGGAAGCTGTTGAGAGAAGCAAGAGCTCATTAGGAGCACGATGAAAGCATGTTTACTCACAGTTACAGTCCTCCGTGGCTTTTCAGGAGTAGCTATGGGTACATCCCTTCTCTGAGCAGCGTCGCTCTTTCCAGACTCTGTTCCCTGTTGGCTTCAACCACTCCTGCTTTCGGTAGCCTTCCGAGCTCTCTCTCTGCTGCTTTTCACCCAGCTCCTCTCTCTCGGGGCACACAAACACCCCCCGGCTTTGCAAAGATTTCTTGGAAACGTTGGTTCTCTGTGTAACTCACCCCTCCCTTTGCTCTGTCCTTGCAGGCTTCCGTGCTGTGGTCCATTTCCTATTACTCCTCCCCGCTCGCTGTGTTTTACCTGTACAGAAAAGGTATGGGCTGCTGGTCCTGTATGAATCGTTGGGTGTTAGAGGCTGCCTCTCTGCTCCATTAGTTGTAGGACGGTTATCCTTTGCGTGCTCTGGGTCCCCTTCAGGAGAGGTCACTTATCACCTCTTTGTGGCCTCTGCAGGTCACCAAATCGGGGGCTGCTCTATTGGACTGGGTTCTGTGACTTGGAAACGATGCCGGGAGGACACACAGCCTCACGGTCACGTATACAGGTAGTCCTCAGCTTACAACCACCATTGAGCCCCAGACTTCTGTTGCTAAGCGAGGCATTGCTTAAGTGAGTTTTGCCCCATTTTATGTTCTTCCTGGCCACAATCCTTAAGTGAATTGCTGCAGTCCGTTGAAGTTGAAGTTGTTAAATTAGCAACACAGTTGTTAAGAGCCGCAGTGGCGCAGTGGTTACAGTGCAGTATTGCAGGCTACTTCTGCTGACTGCCGGCTGCCTGCAGTTTGGCAGTTCGAATCTCACCAGGCTCAAGGTTGACTCAGCCTTCCATCCTTCCGAGGTCGGTAAAATGAGGACCCAGATTGTTGGGGACAATGTGTTGACTCTGTAAACCACTTAGAGAGGGCTGTAAAAGCACTGTGAAGTGGTCTACTCAGTAAGTCTAAGCGCTAAGTGAATCTGGCTTCCCCATTGAGTTTGCTTGTCAAAATGTCACAAAAGAGGATCGATCACTTGTCCTGGGGACACTGCAGCCATCATAAATATAAGCCAGTTGTCAAGTGCCCGAATTTTGATCACGTGACCATGGGGATGCTGCAGTGGTTATAAGTGTGAAAAAACGGTAATTTTGAATGGACACGAAACAAAAGGTTGCAAGTTGAGGATTATCTATATGCTACCAGAAGTCACTCGCTCAATCCGTGGCATTTTCAGGCTGATTTAAGAAAAAATGTCTGCAGGAGACCTTGGGCCACTGCCACCAATCAGTGAAGGCAGGAGAGGATTGCATCATCATGGCTTGGGATGGGCTGGATCGAGCTGCCCTCTGGACTAGAGGATTATTAAAGTTTGTTACAAAATCAAAACCAGAAGCATACACAGATGACTGATTCAGCTGGATTCAATAACTTCTTTATAAACATAATAATATATATATTTACAATACCATTAGCAGAGTTCTTCTTCAATGTAGTTACAGATAGCAGAGAACAGTTAGTTTAATTTCAGCAGACTTCAGAGTGGAAGAGTACAGAATGGAGAGTGAGCCACGCCCAGCCTTAAGCTTAAGTTCCCGTTTCAATTATCTGCACAGACTCAGAAGTGGTTAGCTCCTATTGGCTGACTCATACAAGAATACATACCATTCTTGGTTGAGAAGCGAAATGTCTTCAAAAGAAAAAGAAAAACAAACAAACAAGAAAGTCCAGTTGCCTCCTGAAAAAGCACCTTTGGGACAGCCAAAGCTAAAGCAAGAACTTTTTTGGTGGTGGTGGTGGTGATGGTGGGGAAATGCAGATTATTATGGTCCATTGAATCAATTGTGAATCTTTCTGACTGCAGGAACTCCCTGCTATTTTCTTAGCAGCCTTTTCAGAAGTTGTTCGCTTTTGCTTTCTTCTTCCTAGAACCTGAGAGAGAGAGGGACTGGCCCAAAGTCACCCAGCTGGGTTAAATCATTCCTAACGACAAACTAACAAATACATTCTGCAGTTTTTGCAACATCAGAATAATCTTCAGCCTGGTTTCTTTATGGAATAAGATTGTAGTGTGTGTGTGTGTGTGTGTGTGTGTGTGTGTGTGTGTGTGTGTGTGTGTGTGTGTATTTACTGGTAAGGGTTTCCCTCTTAAAAGATGTGAATGCTATTGTGAGGTGTATTTCAAAATGGTAGAGTTGGGTCATTTTTTTAGGAACTTTGGTTAGGGTGAGGAATAGCCAAAGAAAATTATACTGCATTTTATTTTTAGCTGTCTGAAAGTAGGTTTCATCCACCTCAGTTCTCCTCAGTGAAAAGACGCCTTACTGGCTGGAAAGTCATAGAGTTGCCGTCCTAGAACATCCGGAGGGCAGATTGGGGAAGTCAGTAATCCACTCCTCTTCCTTTCTAAGAAAAAAACAATGCATTCTTAGCCTTTGATGTGCCAACTGCTCACTCTAAACCCCTCCCCTTTCTTTTCCTGTCTTTCTTTCCAGGGTATTTAACCATGCCAAAAGTTGTTGCTATTTCTCACTATGCCGGGACCATGCTGTTACTCTTGGCTGGGATTGCCTGTCTAAGAGGTGTGTGCTTTGAGGGGTCTGGACGTTGGGTGGTAGGTCTACTGACTCGGGAAGCCATACTTTAACTACCGTATTTTTCGGAATATAAGACGCACCGGAGTATAAGACGCATCTTAGTTTTGGGGGAAAAAAATAGGGGGTGAAATCTACCTACTAGGTATTTATCTGGCTAGCGTCCTTAGTCTGGTCAGCTTCAGCACATTATTTTATCCCCTGGTTAGGGCTGAAAAAAACCTTATTCGGAGGCAGTAGCAATGAAAACAAGCCTGCAAAGACTTAGGGCTGGAAAAAAACCTTCTTTGGAGGGAGTAGCAATGAAAAAACCCTGCAAGCCGGGAAGATCGTTAGCACCTCATTAGGGCTGGGGGAAAAAAGCTTCGAAAAAGCTACATTCGGAGTATAAGACGCACCCAAATTTTCAGCCTCTTTTTTGGGGGGGGGGAGGTGCGTCTTATACTCTGAAAAATGCGGTAGGTTTGTGATCCGGTCTCTGTGCTTGTTGAGTTGTATCTTCTCTTCATGGTAATACAGGTGACTTACGACCCTATTTGGGACCAGAATTAAGTGATGCAGTCATTAAGCCAGACATCATGGGAGCAGACCCGATTTTTATGACCATTTTTACCATGGTTGTTAAGCAAATCATGTGGTCATTAAGTGATTCTGGCTTCCCCCAATTGACGTTGTTATTGGAAGTTGGCTGGGAAAGTTGTAAAACGCGATCACATAAACCGCAAGATGCTGCAACCGTCATAAACGTGAGCCATTTGGCAAGCCCCCAAATTGCGACATGACCACAAGGCTGGTGTGACGATAAGCCGTAACGTTGAGGATGGGTCATAAGTTACTTTCTCCGAAGCATTGCTAATCAAGTTGTCGTAAATTGAGGACTACTTGTAAGAGCCAAAAACTAATTCTAAACCTCAACAGTGAAGGGAAGGGGTGAGATAAGAGCAGTAATGGCTCTTTTGACTGCCTGCTGCCAGTAGTTCGGCAGTTCGAATCTCACCGGCTCAAGGTTGACTCAGCCTTCCATCCTTCCGAGGTCGGTAAAATAAGGACCCAGATTGTTAGGGGGTGATATGCTGAACCCTGTAAACCGCTTAGAGAGGGCTGTAAAGCACTATGAAGCGGTATATAAGTTTACGTGCTATTGCTATTGCTAATACAACTGTCCAGTGCAATAAATCGGGAAGCAAGGCAACAGGTTTAACGCTCTCTAAAAAGATCTGAAGCGCTAAATTGGCAGCAGATAAGAGCCAATGGAATTTCAAGGAGGGCTGGACTTAGATCTCTTGTGGGCACCGAAGGAACTCGAGACTGATGAAGGCTTTAACCCCTCCCTCGGGCTCAGCCTGGTCATCTCTCCTACATCAATAGAGACAGATTGATAGAAATAATAATAGTTGAGGTTGTTACAAGGATTGAAAGGTTGAATCTTCAGGGAGGGATTTGAAGGGGAAGGACATCGCACCCCGTAGGTCTCCCTAGGTGGGAACTCTGAGCAAAATCGACCATTTAGGGCCTCAGCCACTAAAAGGATTCCCACTTCTTTTCAGGCATCGGGCGCTGGACGAACCCTCAATACATCCAGTTCATTACCATCCTTGAAGATGCTCACCGGTATGGCACACCTGAACACAAGGTAAGGGTAGCTGTGGTTACTTATTATTCGTGTTGTATATGAAATTATTAAATATGTGATTAGAGAATAATCATATTCACTGTTTTTCAGTTTAAGTCAAGGAAACCAAAACAAAATCCTAGTTTGTTTGTTTATTTTATTTATTTTATTAAATTTATATGCTGCCCAACTCCCAAAGGACTCTTGGCGGCTTAACAACATAGTAAGTATTAAAAACATAGTTAGAACCCAAGAAAGATGTTTATTTGTGTTGGCTGTTGCACCCATTCATCGCTCAACCTTCAGCCTTAATATTCATTCTCTTTTTAAGAAGACTGAATTTTGGGTGGCTTGAAGAGAGGGTTGCTTGTATTTTGTCCTACATTCATCTAGAGCACGGGTGTCAAACTCTTATTTCATTGAGGGCCGCATCAGGGTTGTGTTTGACCTTGGGGGCGTGGCCGGGGGTGGGCATGGCCAGCTCGACGTCACTCAACGAGGCTGTTTTCGGCCGCGATGGCCTCTAGCCCTCTGCCTGCCAAAACGGGGCTCAGGGAGCTCCGCTTTGGCTGACAGAAGGCTGCAGGAGGCCATCGTGGCTGAAAACAGAGCCTGGAAGGGCCGCGAGGCACTGCGGGCCAGTCCTTTGCTGTTTCCAGGGCGACCCCGCGGGCCAGATCTAAGTACCCTGCGGGCCAGATCTGGCCCACGAGCCTTGAGTTTGACACCCTTGATTTAGATATTTTAGAACGTTCTCTGAACCTAGAAAAGGAAACTAGGCAGTCTAAGCAGTCTAAACAAATAGAATAGAATAGAATAGAATAGAATAGAATAGAATAGAATAGAATAGAATAGAATAGAATAGAATAGAATAGAATTATTTTATTGGCCAAGTGTGATTGGACACACAAGGAATTTGTCTTTGGTGCATATGCATATGGTAAGTGTACATAAAAGAAAAGATACATTTGTTAAGAATCATGAGGTACAACACTTAATGATTGTCATAGGGTACAAATAAGCAATCAGGAAACAATCAATATTAATATAAATCGTAAGGATACAAGCAACAAGTTAGGTTATTCTATGACTACTTCATAAAGAAGGGTACTGACTTTAGAAGTTGC
Source organism: Diadophis punctatus similis (assembly GCA_023053685.1). Taxonomy (NCBI): domain Eukaryota; kingdom Metazoa; phylum Chordata; class Lepidosauria; order Squamata; family Dipsadidae; genus Diadophis; species Diadophis punctatus. The sequence continues at coordinate 673,084 of JALIGW010000039.1, forward strand.
ATTAATCTCACACCGCATGGTTTTTTATCATTTTTTTTTCTCTTTCTGATAATGCTTCACAGAAGAAACTTGCCAGCTACAATTTTGACTTCAGAAGTTGGCCTGTAGACTTTCGGTGGGACGAGTTCACGAGTCGGTGAGTTGACAATGGGGAATAACTCTGTGTTGTCCTTCATTTTTGTTGGTCTCCTCTCCTTTCAAGTAGAGACAGAAAAAATATTTTGCGGTTCACAAAATATATTATGGGGTAACAGATGTGTATTGAATGGAGAAATGCAGAGGAAAGCTGGCTATTGGCAAACATTTACAATATAGCTTAAATGTTTGTATGAATAGCATAGGTGGGGATATACATATTAGCTAATCAGCGTGCATGATTTTTAAGTGCACTATGGCAATTTGCAGGATTGCCTGTCTGCCTGCCTTCTCCATCTCTTCTCCTTTTCCTTCTTTTCTTTCCTTTTTTTCCTTTTTTTTCTTTCCTTTCCTTTCCTTTTCTTTCCTTTTCTTTCTTTCTTTCTTTCTTTTTCTTTCTTTCTTTCTTTCTTTCTTTCTTTCTTTCTTTCTTTCTTTCTTTCTTTCTTTCTTTCTTTCTTTCTTTCCTTTGCTTGCTTGCTTGCTTGCTTGCTTGCTTGCTTGCTTACACTATATCTGGCCATTTTGTGAAAACTTTAGCACCAGCCAACCATATTTGAAGGTTATGTCCTCCCATCTGGATGATGTATTCCATTCTTTATTCCCCCAATATTCTCGTCAATCGCTGGACAACGCACTCAGTGATCCGGCTTTCATGTGCTTTCTCTGTTGGTCTTGAAAGAAGACAAAAATTTTCCCCTTGGAGATAAATTAAACAGTCTGGTAATACTTGCAGGTCAGATTCAGGAAACGTCCCCTTGTTGCGGTCAGAACCAAAGCATCGAAGCGCAATCAGTGGTTTTCTCCATGCGATCAAGAAGCTTCCCTGCCAAATTGCCAGGTATCTGTCTTGTCTTATTCCGGTTTTAACCTTTGTGAAGCAGGTGAAACATGGCTGAGGGCACAAGAAAATTATGCGGTTATCAAAGATTATAGTTCAACTAATGAACATCTGCATGCCTATCCAGTAGTCCCCAAGGTACTTTTTTCAAAAGGCAACTGTACTTTTTTTTTCCTTTGAAAAAGTTTCGCTCCTCATCCAAGAAGCTTCTTCAGGTTCTAACTGACTGGTGGGAAATGGAAGGATTTATGAAGAAAACTTACAACCTTATTGTTTTGCCGGTTTCAGGTGTGGCTTGGTATAAAGAGAGACAGAATCCAGGTATTTACCCTTGATAAGCTTTACACGTTTATTCAGCTGAATAAAGGAAACACACACACCAGTGGTAGGTTGTTGCCGGTTCGGACCGGTTCACTCAAACCGGTGGCGGAAATTTGCCCCCGCTCGCCGAACCGGCAGCGATGGCCGGCTGGCCACGCCCCCGAACTGGTCCTCCGGTCGCCACTCCTGTTCTGCCCCAGCTAAGAACGTAGCACAACACACAGTTTGTATGAACTTATTTAATCAAATAACCACTACTAATAACTGTCTTAGCAGTGGATATGCGCACACCAATCTAAAAGCAGTCTTTTCTTGCAAGCAACCAGCTGCTAATTAGTCATCACTAACAGCTGGTATCAGTTCAAAAAGTCTTAAAGCAAAGAAGAGCAATTAGGTCTTGATATCTTACGAAGCTTCAGAGAGTTTGCAAAATGCCTAGAGGTAGTCCTTGATAACCAAATCACAGCAGAGAAACAAAGCAGAAGTTTTTCAGACACGGAGCACACTATGACCAGACGGATTTCCAAACGTTGTTTCCTGCAGCCTTTCAGCTGCCTCTGATGTCTTTAAGTAGACTAGGGGTGTGGCCAATTAGCCCCAAGTCTTACTCCCGAGGAGACCTCCTCCGGAGTAGCCATTCCTGCCTTTTGGCAGCTCTGCGTGCCCTTGCATTCAGAAGAGGAGGAGCCTCTTGTCCCACATCACTGCTATGAGGTGCTGTAGGTTCCGAAGGCCCTGGATGAACCTCTGCCTCTGGCACCGAGTCCTCCCCAGCCTCCTCACTGTCCGACTCAGGTGCCAGCTGCACAGGCCGCTGGCGCAACACCAAGTCGGTCTCCTCTAGAACGGGATCCGCTATCAGCTGCACGGGCTGCTGGCGGGCCACAGCAACTCCTTGAAAGCAGCTGGCAAAGAACCCTCTGCGCATGCGCAAAGGCTTCAGCGCATGTGCAGAGGGTAATTTCCCCGACGTGACGTAGGCCGCAAAACGCGCACTTCTGACGCGATGCGAACTGGTAGGGAAGGTAAATGGATCCCACCCCTGACACCCACACCCCTTAGCAAGGGAGAACCCCGATCAGACTTTTAAGACTCATATTTATTTTGTTTGCTATATTGTCCACTCCCCCACCCAGAAACACTGGCACACCCAGACAAGTTGGCACACTCCAGATAAGATAAAGAAGCATAGAAATAGCCATCCAGCTCCCTTCTGAGACTTCGAAGGACATTGGTATCACCTCAGGGACTTCAGGCGTTTCCTGAGGCACTTTCCATGACCTTGAAGGCCTGCAGAGGCGGTGATGACTTCGGCACATAGGCTGCCTCAAGACTGTCAATAGAAATATTAGATTCCTGTCAGCCTTATAACTGAAGAAGCTCTTTGGTTTCAAAGGGGGTTAAAAAACAAAGTCCAGTTGCCTTCTGGAAAAAGCACCTTTGGGATGACTGAGAAGCTCCATAGACACTCACCTATCCTGTACCATCCCAAAGACTTAATATGTTTCTACTGTGACACGTTAGAGAAAGGTAAAAAATTTCCCTCAAGTTGAGCTCGACTCCAGGTAAGTAGACAGATAATGCCTGTGTTGTTTCTTAGGAACAATAAGGAAATGGTTGCCAATACCTTTTTTTTAATTTCTAAATTTATTATATTTTTGTGGTTGCCTCCTTAAATTCTAGCCGGGTTTGACCTTGCGTAGTTCCTTGTGAGATCAGCCGAGGTATAAATATTGAGAAGTATAGACAGAGAAGGAAGTAAGGAAGCTTGATACCGTAGTTGACTCAAGGAAAAAAAAATGTCTGTAATATTGGGATAACAAAGTGTTTGGATTAATTGGAAGCTAATGAATACAGGTAATCCTCGCTTAACAACCGGTCACTTAGCAGTCATTTGAAGTTATAGCAGACCACCCCAGAACTACTTGTTTTCAAAGTTTCAGTGGTCGCACATACACCACACAATCACATGATCACATTATGAGCACTTGGCTAGAGTAGAGTAGAGTAGAATTCTTAATTGGCTGAGTGTGATTGGACACACAAGGAATTGGACACACAAGGAATAAGCTCTCAGTCTGCATACATACAAGCAACAAGTGATCATAATAAAATGCAATCATCATAAATCATAACATACAACTCTCAGTGATAGTCATTGGATATTCTATAATCAATCAACATAAATCACAATAGGGTACTAATAAAAGCAATCAACATAAATCATGAGAGAAAAAAACAACAAAGTTATAGTCATAAGAAGCTAAGGAAATAGATAATAGGAAAGATGAGAAGGATAATAGTAATACAGCCCTACAAGGTGGTTTGACATCCCAGGGGCATAAGGCAAATGTTGTGGGAATTTGTTGTTTAGCAGAGTGATGGCATGAGGGAAACAACTGTCCTTGTGTCTGATTATTTTGGCTTGCAATGCCCTTAATAGTGTCGTCTCGAGGGAAGAAGTTGAAACAGTTTATGTCCAGGATGTGAAGATTAAATGATCGAGGTTTTCTGTCTGAGGTTGTAGAGCTCCTAGAGCAAGGGTGTCAAAACACAAGGCCCGCAGGCCACATCAGGGCCGGTCTGGAAAATGTAAGGGGCCGGCCCACATTGCTTTGGCCCAGTATACCCAAAGCGAACAGGAAACATCAGGCCAGCGTGGCTTCGGCCCGGTCTACTGAGTGCGAAGAAGAAACGTGCCAACAGTTTGGGGAGTGGTGTCAAGCTGGCCACGCCCACCCAGTCAGCCATGCCCAGTGAGTGGCATCAAGCTGACCACACCCAACCCAGTCGGCCGCACCTGCCCAGTTGGCCACGCCTCCCCCTGAGGTCAACCACAGCCCTGATGCAGCCCTCAATGAAATTGAGTTTGACACCCCTGTCCTAGAGTAAACTTTGGCAGGGAGATAGCAGAAGTGCTGAGACTTCTGTCCTTCATTTCCCCACCTATTTGTTGACAGCTTTATAGTGGCGCACACCTTCGGACGACGTATGCTCTACCCAGGCTCTGTCTACCTGCTGCAGAAAGCTCTGATGCCCATGTTACTTCAAGGACAGGCTCGGCTGGTGGAGGAAGTGAGTAAACACCAACCAGGAATTTAGGAGCCCCAATTCCCAGGCTTCTTTCCAGGCTATTTCTCATTCCAATACAGGTAGCCCTCGACAAAGCCAACAGAGGAGCCAACATTCATTTTATACTAACTGAACAAGCTGCAGTGATTCCCTTAAACCAGGGGTCTCCAACCTTGGCAACTTTAAGACTTTGCTGGCTGAGGAATTCTGGGAGTTGAAGTCCACAAGTCTTAAAGCTTTGCTGGCTGAGGAATTCTGGGAGTTGAAGTCCACAAGTCTTAAAGTTGCCAAGGTTGGAGACCCCTGACTTAAACAACTGTGGCAAGAAAGATCGCAAAATGGGGCAAAACTCATTTAACAACTGTCTGACAAGATAAAGTTTGAGCTCATTTGTGGTCACAAGGTCGAGGACGTCCTGTACAAAAATTAGAAATTAGTTTTCCCTGATTTGTTCTCTCCTACCTGCCCCATCCTATGTTCTGGGAATCTGGCATTTGGGAAGCTTAAAAGAAATGCAGGTGTTACTTCAACCCCAAATAAAGGTTGTTCTTCTCCTTGCAGTACAACGGAAGACGAGCCAAGTTGGCAGCTTGTGATGGAAACGAAATCGACACCATATTCGTAGATCGAAGGGACACTTTGGAGCCACAAGGCAGGAAACTAGTGAGTTGACACCAAGTCGTGGTTTTAACTCTCAAAGACTTTATTGATACATCTCCCTTTAGTTTTTCCTCTCCCACTCATCCTTTACAACAAGAATGTGCCAAAATTACTAAGCTGCTAAGGGAAGAGTAGACTCCCATTTCCACATCACTGACACCAAAATCAAATGGCCTTCAAAGCAGGAACTATTATCCACCTGTCTTTTATCATCCCATCGGCTCACCTGTGGGGAAATGCCTGGTTGCCCATATTCATAAATTGTTACTTAATGTGGTTGCTTCTCAGAGAAGCTGATCAGCTCTGTAATTCTGTGGGAAAGTCTTCCCATCACCTAATTTGCCTGAGGTGCCTCGTGCTTCCATTTTGAAATTTTCCTCAGCAGCTGGGGTTACAGATAATGCTATCTAATAAACACTGGGAGAATCTCGGTTCAAACTGTCCTACACTTATAAGTTGGGCAAGACTTGCTATTAATCTGGCTATCTATCTGAATACAAGTGAGGTACACTTCACCCTAGTGAGGTACACTTCACCCTATGTAAGATGCCTTGTGTCAGGTGTGCTTCCGTTCAAAATCCAGGAAAGAAAAACCCCAACTCCATGTTGATAGAGAAGAGTACTTTTACTAGACAAGAACTGATAGCAACAAAATGAAAGCAAGATCTGAGGCAAAAGGCGCGTAAATGGCATATAGAAATGATCCAAAAACCCTCCACATAGAACCCCCCCACCGGCAAATCATCCAATCCCAATGCCCCAAGATGTCATGTGGGCACACGTCCAGGTTGGGCTTCCACATCTGGTCTGCCGAAACTGTTGACCTTGAGTAGGCTGTAAACATGTCCAACCAGCCTGACCGTACGTGATGAGAACTTTCCTCCCTAGGCTCCCTAGGCCCCTAATCGGACAAAAGAAGAGACATCACCAGCGCAGCTTCCCCCCACACTCCCAAATACCTAACCTCCCTCCTCCCCCCATTTCTATGGCAGCCGAAGCAAGCAGGCAGTGTGGAAGCTGACACCTTGTAGAGTTGCCCTGGGGATTAAATGGGAATGTGCCCTTGAAAGTTTGCTTAAAGCATGTATGTAGCCGCTCATCTTCCAACCAACTCTTAATTTCTTTAAGAAATTAAAACAACGTATAAAATCATATCAGAACTGTAAGCCTAAACAGAATAACAAAGAGTTGGAAGGGACCATGGAGGTCTTTAGTCCAGGAGTCTCCAACCTTGGCCACTTTAAGACTTGTGGACTTCAACTCCCAGAATTCGGCTGAGGCTGAGAAATTCTGGGAGTTGAAGTCCACAAATCTTGGAAGTGGCCGAAGCTGGAGACCGCTGTTCTAGTCCAACCCCATGCTAAGTTGGAAGGAACTTGGAGCCAGTGATGTTTTTTTCAAGAGGCAACTGGACTTTCTGGTTTTTCTTTGAAGACGTTTCACTTCTTATCCAAGAAGCTTCTTCAGCTCTGACCAGATGGTGGGGGAATGGAAGGATTTATACTCCTTGCAGACAGCTGGTCATTGGCATTCTTTTAGCAGGTCGTTAAAGTCACCTGGAGGTTTATCTGTGTCCTCAGGGTCACCTGTGATGCAAATGGGTGTGGAGCCTTCTTGGAACTGTTTAAAGCAGGGGTCTCCAACCTTGGCAACTTTAAGACTTGTGGACTTCAACTCCCAGAATTCCTCAGCCAGCTTTGGAAGTTGAAGTCCACAAGTCTTAAAGTTGCCAAGGTTGGAGACCCCTGGTTTAAAGGACTGTTGTAGACTGGAGATGTAGACTGGATACGACATCATCTATCTCCAGTCTACAACACAGTCCTTTCAACAGTTCCAAGAAGGCTGGCAGAGGGTTGCAGGAGGCCATCACAGCCGAAAAACTGAGCTCGGGAGCCCGTTTTCGCTGGCAGAGTGCTTGGGCCGCCAAAGGCGCCCCCGACACGAATGACATCAATCTGGCCACGCCCTTCCCAGCCACGCCCACCCCATCCCCCTGAGGTCAAACACAACCCTGATGCGGCCTTCAATGAAATCGAGTTTGACACCCCTGGCTTAGAGAGAGCTGTAAAGCACCGTGAAGCGGTATATAAGTCTAAGTGCTATTGCTATTCAACTAGTCTCCTTTTGACTACAAAAAAACCTTCCCTTGCAGAGGAACGAAGTTGTCAGCTCAAGATCTAGGACCGTTGAACGGTGCAAGGCATTAAGGGACCAAATGAAAGCCACATGAGGGTTTTATTTTATTTTACTTTCTTAAGCAATTCTTTGTTGCCAAACAAAAGCCCCGGTGGTTTTGTAGATAGCTCAACCCAAAATAAACCTATTCGGAGATCGCAGCATCTGCTGCTCCATAGGAGTGCCACAGAAAAGTTGGGACGCGTGATGGTTGCTCTGTATGGGGGAGATTGGTTGATCTCATTCCCAGGTCCTGCGGTGCTGTTTCTCTAAGGATATTCCTAGTATTTAGCACTGTTTGGATAGATCCAGCTACTTAATTTAATTTAATTCAAAGTTCTTATAGGCCACCCAATCCCGTAGGACTCAGGGCGGCGTACAACAGGCATAAGAACAATACAATAATATATAATTTTAAAACATTTCACAACTTTAAAACCATTCATTCATGGGGAAATCCGATCTTCACCCCACCTGCCGGAAGAGCCATGTTTTTACGGCTTTACGGAAGGCCAGTAGAGTGGGGATAGTCCGAATCTCTGGTGGGAGTTGGTTCCAGAGAGATGGGGCTCCCACAGAGAAGGCTCTCCCCCTTGGACCCGCCAACCGACATTGTTTGGCTGATGGGACCTGGAGGAGGCCAACTCTGTGGGACCTAACTGGTCATAGGGAGGTATGTGGTAGGATGCGGTCCCAGAGGTAACCTGGTCCTGAGCCATGTAGGGCTTTAAAGGTCAAAACCAACACCTTAAATTGCGATCGGAGACTAATAGGCAACCAATGCAGCTGGCGGAGAATAGGTGTTACGTGGGTGTATCTCGAAACACCCACCACACCTCGCGCAGCTGCATTCTGTACCAATTGCAGTCTCCGGATGCTCTTTGAGGGTAGCCCCATGTAGAGCGCGTTACAGTAGTTGTTACGCCCAGGACGTTCATAGGCAGGACGTAGGTGGGAGCTTCCTGAATGTTGGCTGGTTGCACAGCACGTTTCCTGTCATTTGCATTGCTGGCGTGATAAAAGTTCCTATTCTTGTTCTTTTCAGGTGATTTGCTGTGAAGGAAATGCAGGCTTCTATGAAGTAGGCTGTATCTCTACTCCTTTGGATGGTACGATCCATCTCCCTCTATTACATTCTTTTCAAGGAAAAGGACTTCTAGATGAATTAATTCGCTATTGATAACAGGTTTATCTGAAAAAGTCATATTTGAGGGGCTGCCACAAAGAAGAGGGGGGGGGGGTCAACTTATTTTCCAAAGCACACAAGAAGGCAGGACAAGAAGCAATGGATGGAAACTAACCGAGGAGAGAAGCAACCTAGAACTAAGGAGAAATTTCCTGACAGTTAGATCAATTAATCAGTGGAACAGCTTGCCTCCAGAAGTTTTGAATGCTCCAACACTGGAAGTTTTTAAGAAGAGATTAGATAACCGTTTGTCTGAAGTGGTGTAGGGTATCCTGCCTAAGCAGGGGGTTGGACTAGAAGACCTCCAAGGTCCCTTCCAACTCTGTTATTCTATTCTATTCTATGTCTCCCCTGGTCCTTCTTTTCATTAAACTAGACATACCCAGTTCCAGCAACTGCTCTTTATATGTTTTAGCCTCCAGTTCCATAGAATAGAATAGAAAAACTTCCAGTGTTGGAGCATTCACAACTTCTGGAGGCAAGCTGTTCCACGGATTAATTGTTCTAACTGTCAGGATATTTCTCCTTAGTTCTAAGTTGCTTCTCTCCTTGATTAGTTTCTATCCATTGCTTCTTGCCCTGCCTTCAGGTGCTTTGGAGAATAGTTTGACTCCCTCTTCTTTGTGGCAGCCCGAGATATTGGAACAACTGCTATCATGTCACCATCTCACCTCTCTGCTGTAATGCCCTGAGAGGTATGATAGAACATGTCTCCATCACTTCAGCTTGGGAAATCCAGACAGGAGCTGAACATATAGAACATCAATCACATGGTTGATTTCATGCAAGTATATAATTAAAGCTCTGCACCAACCGAACTACTTCTCTGGCTGGGGTTGATTTCTCCCAGTGACTTTAATTTTCATAGCCCTGCTTCTAAGACGCCATCCAGGCACCATCTGCCTTTCCAGATTAAAAATGGATTTTGTAAGGGCAATTTCCAAAATGAAGGGAGACTGTCATGACAGCAGTGTTCCAATATCTCAGGGGTTGCCACAAAGAAGAGGGAGTCAAGCTATTCTCCAAAGCTCCTGAGGGTAGGACAAGAAGCAATGGGTGGAAACTGATCAAGGAGAGAAGCAACCTAGAACTAAGGAGAAATTTCCTGACAGAACAATTAATCAGTGGAACAGCCTGCCTCCAGAAGTTGTGAATGCTCCAACCCTGGAAGTTTTAAAGAAGAGATTGGACACCTGTCTGAAATGGTATTGGGTTTCCTGCCTGAGCATGGGGTTGGACTAGAAGACTTCCCAGCTCTGTTACTCTATCTTAATTTAGATCCTATAGCACAGTGGTTTCCAACCTTTCTAATGCCACGACCCCTTAATATAGTTCCTCATGTTGTGGTGACCCCCAACCATAAAATTATTTTCGTTGCTACTTCATAACTGTAATTTTGCTACTGTTATGAATTGTAACGTAAATATCTAATATGCAGGATGTATTTTCATTGTTACAAATTGAACATAATTAAAGCATAGCGAATAATCACAAAAACAATATGTAATTTTGCCAGATCAGAAATTCTCGGGCCAGTCTTTGCAAGAGCACAAGGAATATCATCTTCCACAACAAGTCTACTTCTGTATTTAGACTTGATAACCAACAAGTGTACAGCAATATTTCTCAATCTCAGCAACTTTTAAGGTGCCTGGACTTCAACTCCCAGAATTCAAAGCAAAGCTGGCCCCTTAGCTGATGCCGTCAAAGCTCGGCCGCCAGGCGTCACAAACGCCTCTCACTGAATGGCACTTCTCCCAACCAATCGGAGGGCTCGGGCGAGTTGAGTCAATATGGCCAGGCTTGTGGCAGTGGGGAGGGAGCTGAGGATGCCGAGGCGACCCCTGGTAAATGGTCATTCGACCCCCAAAGGGGTCCCGACCCCCAGGTTGGGAACCACTGCTATAGCATATCCAGGGCAAACCTTGGCACACTACTTTGGAAGCTACACATAATCCTTGCTTAATGAGCAGTTGCTTAGCAATCATTCAAAATTACGACAGACCTCCCTAGAGCTACTTACAACCCAGTTGCGGAATTCCAGTGGTTGCATTTTGTGCATTTGGCAACCAGCTCATGTTAACGGCTGTTTGCAGCATCCGGCAGTCATGTGACTGTGATTTTACTTCCCATTTCTGGCAACAAAAAAAAAAGGCCCATTGAAGAAAAGAGGCTTGCTTCACAACTGCGGTTTTCATTCAAACAACCGCTGCAACAAAAGTTGTAAAATCAGTCATGGTCACATGGTGATCCGCTTAACGACTGCCACCATGTGTGACCGTCATTCCAGACTCAATTCTGGTCATAAGTCAAGGATGATCTCTTATGGTTGCAAAATCATTACAGCTGCTTTAGGACCAGATAGAGTTGATGTTGTGTAAGGATCCTGCTTTTTTTTTTACCCTAGATGGCTCCTTTTCTTCTTCATCCTCTTCTTCATCTCCTGCTTGAGCATGGGGTTGGACTAGAAGACCTCCAAGGTCACGCCCAGCTGTATTCTGATTGATTGATGGTTCTTTTTTGTTTTTGTTGTGGTTGGGATTCTAGTTAACAGATTAACAGATTTAACAGAGTTGGAAGGGACCTTGTAGGTCATCTAGTCCAACCCCCTGCCCAAGCAGGAGACCCTACATCTGCCTCTACCTAGGATCGAACTCACAACCTCCTGATTGTGAGGCAAGAGCTCCATCTCTAGGCCACATGATCTTTCCTTTCCAGCTGATTTTTCTCCTTCTGTCTTATAGCTGGATATTCTGTGCTGGGATGGAATCATCCTGGGTTTGCAGGCAGCACGGTGAGTTATTTCAGTTTATTTTTGAGTTCTCCAGTAACTACCGTATTTTTCGGACTGTAAGATGCACCGGAGTATAAGACGCACCAAGATTTCAAAGAGGCAAACAAGAAAAAAAAACAGTTTTTGCCCTCCTCAGCCCCCAGGAGCACTCTGCAGGCCTCCCAAACCCTCTGCGCGTCCCATTTTTCGCAAAAACGGGGCGTGCAGAGGATTGGGGAGGCCTGCAGAGTGCTCCTGGGGGCTGAGGAGGGCAAAAATGTGACGTGGGGGGGATTGAGGGCGGATTTTCGCAAAACCGGACTGCGCAGAGGGTTTGGGAGGCCTGCAGAGTGCTCCTGGGGGCTGGGGAGGGCAAAAATGCAATGCTTGGGGGGGGGCGATCGCAAAAATGGGAGCATTTTTGCCCTCCCCATCCCACAGGAGCACTCTGCAGGCCTCCCAAATGCTCTGCAGTCCCGTTTTTGCGAAAAATGGGCCAGTTTTTCGCAAAAACGGGATGCGCGGGGCGGAGTTTTGGGAGGCCAAAAATGGTTGTATTCAGTGTATAAGACGCACCAACATTTCCACCCTCTTTGGAGGGGGGAGTGCGTCTTATACTCCAAAAAGTACGGTAGTCTCTTAAGAAATCTGATATAGACCTGGCCATTCAATAACATATTGGCTGTATTGCAGACCAATGAACTAATCAACCAATTGATATTTGGATCAAAAGCATGCAAAAGTATTATTTGCTAGGCTGAAACAATGGTCTTTTTGAAAGCCTTTAAAAGAAGGAAGAAGGTAGAGTCCTGCTATTTACGGTACATGAAGTAAATGTGAGTCATTTAATTTCCCATTGCTGTCTGTTCTGCCACGAATATCTTTTGCTTCCTCTTTGATGAAGCTTAACAATAGTAACTGTTCGTCTCTATTTGGAAAACCTAAGAATATTTATCTTTGAAGAGATTTACTTGGACTTATAGAAGACAAGAAAGAAAGTTTAAGAGCCCTTAAGTACACAAATGCTAAAATCCAAGGAAATCAAATCAAGCATTTTTATTTGAGAAATCTAGAGACCTACAGTACATATAACATAGAAGAGGGGGGTCAATTTATTTTCCAAAGCACCAGAAGGCAAGACAAGAAGCAATGGATGGAAACTAATCAAGGAGAAATCCAATCTAGAACTAAGGAGAAATTTCCTGAACAGTTTAAAAAAAAAAAAAAAAAAACCCATGGTGGCATACTGCTTAGAATGCAATACTGCATGCTAATTCTTCCGGCTGCCAGCAGTTTGATTCTCACCAGGTTCAAGGTTGACTCAGCCTTCCATCCTTCTGAGGGTGAAATGAGGACCCAGATTGTTGGGGACAATAGGCTGACTCCGTAAACAGCTTAGAGAGGGCTGTAAAAGCCCTGTGAAGCGGTATATAAGTCTAAGCGCTCTTGCTGTTGAACAATTAATCAGTGGAACGAAAATTGTGGATGCTCCAACACTGGTGTTTTTAAAGAAATGATTGGACAACCATTTGTCTGAAATGGTATAGGGCAGTGATGGCGAACCTATGGCACGTGTGCCACAGGTGGCACGCGGAGCTATATTTGAGGGCATGCAAGGCGTTGCCCTATGCCAGCTCCAGTGCACATGTGCGTGCTGGCCAGCTGATTTTCGGCCTTCTTTTTGGCTGTTTTTTGCCGTCCCCAGGGTTCAGGAAAGCATCCTGAAGCCTGGGGATGGTGAAAAACAGCCCAACGGCCCAACCGGAAGTTCGTTTCCAAACTTCCAGTTGGCCCATTTGGCCATTTTTCACTCTTCCCCAGGGTTCAGGAGGCTTTCCTGGACCCTGGGGAGAGTGAAAAACAGCCCAACGGGCCTACCGGAAGTCCAGAGGCTTCAGTGAGGCCTGTGCGCATGCACAAGGGGGGAGCGTGGGGGGATTGTGTGCATGCGAAGGGGCAGCACACATGCACCGGGGGGAGGGCATTATGGGTGTGGGCACATGCGCACACGCTATCTCGTACGCGTGCACCCTTTTGGCACCCGAGCAAAAAGAGGTTCGCCATCACTGGTATAGGGTGTCCTATAGGGAAGGGTTAGATTAGAAGAGCTCCAGGATCTCTTCCAACTCTATTATTCTGCTATATGCCCAGCATTTATTCTTTGCCCTTCTACAGTGGAGGAACCGATCAAATCTATTCAGTGGTTTACATATAGGTAAAAGTAATGCTATTCCTCATTTTGGGCATGCACGTGCATTCTGGGAAACGTTAAGTTTTTTTTTTCCCCTAGAGGATGGCTATGCAGTAGCACCACCCTGGCCCATGCGTGGATTTATGTCCTAGTTTTTTCTAAGGGCAAAAAATGGGTGGGCTGATTGAGAATGACAAGCAAGAAGTTAGCAGAGATGGCTAAATTGACTGTTTTGATTCAAGAAAAAAAAATACAAATACTTTTATTTCTGCTTGGAAACCGCTTCTGGACTTTGTGCTTGAGGTGGGAAAAAATGAAACTTTGATTTTGGGTTTTACCGATTAGATAGATTTGTTGTTATAGAAATGGGTAGTTTGTACTATTATGTAAAAGTAAAAAGTTGAGATTTGATGTTAATGCTTTATTGTACTGTAACAGAGGGAGTCAATGCCTTTTTTTCCCCTTTTTTCCTTTTCTTTCCCTCACTTTTCCCTTCTATTTACTTCTGTATTTTCTTTGTATGCTACATTATACAGTAGAACCTCTGGTCGTCACCATAATTCATTCCATAATTTTGGTCGCAACCCGATTTGGTCGTGACCCAAACCTAATTTTGGAAATTTGGCGCTTACAAAAAAAATGGCGCTGAAGGGGAAATCAGCCATACACACACAAAAAAAACCTGAATTTTTTGCTTGGAACCCAATTTGGCCGTGGTCAGAAGCGTTCGTGACGAGAGATTCTACTGTAAACTAATAAAAACTGAAAAAGAAAGGTGCAGAATGACACGCAAGGCCCCTGGGAAGGGATTTTCGTAGAAAGGAAAAAGAGAAGGAAGAAGGGAGGAAAAACCCTGGCCTTTCCTCCTCAGGCATGGCCTGTCTTCCTTGGTCTCCTTTCTCTCAGCAACTTTGCCTCAACTGTTTCCCCCTCTTGTCTCTAGGGAGTGCCTCTGCCACAGAATGAGGCCAACGCCATGGACGTGGTGGTGCAATATGCCATCCACCGCCTGGGCTTCCTTCCTGAAGACATCATCCTCTACGCCTGGTCCATTGGGGGCTTCACAGGTATCAAATAACAAGGCCTAGAAGGAAACTAGGAAACTCCTAGCAGGAGGGAGAAGCTGGAGAGAGGGAGGCAGTGTTTTCTCAACCTTGAGACTTTAAAATGTGTGGACTTCAACTCCCAGAATTCCTCAGCCAGCGTGCTGGCTGGGGAATTCTGGGAGTTGAAGTCCACATTTTAAAGTTGCCAAGGTTCAGAAATACTGGAGGCGGGGGGGGGGGGTGTCTTGGCAGACCACAGTGGGACAGATGTAGAGAATTGTCAAAAATTGGGATTAGGTGGGACAAGTTGTATCTCTCTTTCTTGTGGATCCTGTAAGCCTTAGGTACAGCCCAGGGGCGGGTTGCTCACTTACCTTGCTACCAGTGTGCTGCACGTGCATCAGGGGTGAAATGCTCGCATTTCGCTTTTGCCTGTCGGTCGTCGGAGAGCCAATCGCGAAGGCAGCACGACACTCCGCCCACCCGCTGGGACACCGCCATTTGAGTTCCTTTACACTTTGCGCATGCATAGAACGCTTTGCACATGTGCAGAGGGTAAAAGAACTCAAATGGCAGTGTCCCGGCGGGTGGGCAGAGTGTCGCGCTGCCTTCGCGATCGGCTCTCTGACGACCGACAGGCAAGAGCAAACCGGGAGCATTTCACTACTGCCGTGCATCACCACGTTTCGTGCGCGAAGGGATACAGAGTTTGCATTGCCAAGTTCATGTATCTAAAAAGAGGGTCCATCCAAGGGTTTGGTGCCCCAGATGAAATATCCAAATACAATTCTTTTCTATAGTAATTATGCTCAATCCACTGATTGCCCCAAGTTATATATTAATGGAAACAAGGTTCACCATACAGCAGGGGTATCAAACTCTAAGGCCTGGGGGCCAGATCCAGGCCATGGGGTGCTTAGATCTGGCCCGTGTGGTTGCCCTGGAAACAGCGAAGGATTGGCCTGTGATACCTCTGCCAGCGAAAATGGAGCTCGCAAGGGCTGCTTGCGGCCCTCCCGGGCTCCATTTTTGCTGGCAGAGGGTCACAGCTGGAAACGGAGCTCGGGAGCCCATTGTCGCTGGCAGAGCGCTCGGGCCGCCAAAGGCACCCCCGACACAAGGGATGTCGAGCTGGCCATGCCCAACCTGGCTCCCTGAGGTCAAACACAAACCCTGATGCGGCCCTCAATGAAATCGAGTTTGACACCTCTGCCACACTGGGTGGCCCCGTAGAGAACATAAAGTTTGGAATGATGCAGTTTTGAAGGTACATGAGGTCAATCCAAGACAGAACAATTGAAGTACCGTATTTTTCGGAGTTTCCCCCCCCCTAAAAGTGGAAATGTTGGTGCTTCTTATACACCGAATACAGCCATTTTTGGCCTCCTGAGGCCCCGCCCCCGCATCCCATTTTTGCGAAAAATGGGCCCATTTTTCAAAAAAAACGGGGCGCGCAGAGGGTTTGGGAGGCCTGCAGAGTGCTCCTGGGGGCCAGGGAGGACAAAAACCTTTTTTTCTTACTTACCTCTTCGAAATCTTGGTGCGTCTTATACACCGGTGCATCTTATAATCCGAAAAATTCGGTGTTTGGAGGGGATGCTGACACTAGATGATTTTAAAGCCCCGGGAGGCAATCTATATAACATTCCAGATGATTATGGACTCCAGTATCTGAGTATCTCTTGGGAACATACTCAATGGTGAGAAATTCAGATGGAGGAGGCACAAATGTCCTACTTGTTTATGATTTCATGACGTCCCTGCTTGAATTTCCACCTCTCCCTAAATATAGATTTCTCTTTCTCTTTGCACCCAACAGCCACTTGGGCAGCCATGTCTTACCCCGAAGTCAGCGCCCTGGTCCTGGATGCCTCCTTTGATGACCTCGTGCCTCTCGCTCTCAAGGTCATGCCGGAAAGCTGGAGTAAGGGGAAGGTCAAGAAATGGACCCTTCTTTATGGTCCAATGGTTTCACCTCTTTGAATCTGTTTCCCAGACTGCTAAATGGTTCAGTCCGTGAGACAGTTAAAACTTGGTCAGTAAGAGCTGAACCAACCTCTTCCTTTTAACCACTAAGTTAGTTCTCTTGTCCTCTGGTGGCCTGTGTTTCTTTCCCTTGTCATCTTGGGAATGTGTTATTATCCTGTCGCTTCGATTTCAGCTTGTAGGTTGACATTCCAGTTTTACAACATTGCTATCAATTGGTGTATTATGTTGTAGGTGTTACGGAGCTACGGCATAAAATCCCCAATCCTGAACAGCTGCTAAGTTTAGAAATGGTTTAGGTTGGAATTATTTTATTTTATTTTATTATTTTATTTTTATTATTTTATTTTATTTATTATTTTATTTTTTATTTTATTTTTTATTTTTTTTTGTTTCATTATTTTATTTTATTATTATTTTAGTTTAGTTTATTTTTTATTTTATTTTTATTATTATTTTATTTTTTTTATTTTATTATTTTATTATTATTATTTTATTTTTTTTATTTTTTTATTTTTTATTTATTTTATTTTTTTATTTCATTTATTTTATTTTATTTCATTTCATTTCATTATTTTATTTATTTTATTTTATTTTATTTTATTTTTTTATTTTTTTATTTTATTTTATTATTTTATTTTATTATTTTATTTTATTATTTTATTTTATTATTTTATTTTATTTTATTTTATTATTTTATTTTATTTATTATTTTATTTTATTTATTTTATTTTATTTTATTTTATTATTTTATTTTTTTATTTTATTTTATTTTATTTTATTTTATTTTATTTTATTATTTTATTATGTCTTCTGCTTTAACCACGATGGAGGTCGGTGGTTGTGTAATCTTCACCGCTTGGTTTTGTTTCTCGTTGGTGTGTTTCGCAACTGGTGGTGGTTAGATTCTCAAAAGACCTCCCTTTGGTGGGGAGGTCTCCTGAGATACTCAATGTTCTTGTAATATTTGTTTACAAATGTACAGGTTGAACAGATAAGCGTTCAGCCAGGGAGCGTTCAGCCCAGAATCATAAAATGCCAAGTTAAGGCTGCAGACTTCTACATGTTCATTTAGGGGTAAGGCCCGCTGAATTAAAAAGAACTTGCTGGAAGACGGACAACACTCGTCATTTTTCACAGATTGTTCTGTCTCCTTCCGTGCTCTCTATACAAACTGCCAGTGAGTCATTGTGATGTAGTAGTGGTGCAGGTGATGGGATAGAACCAATGAGACATGAAATTTAATGTGGAGAAAAGCAAGGTTTTACATCTAGACAGGAAAAACCAAAGGCCCAAATACAGAGTAGGCGAATCCTGGCTCAAAAACAGTATCTGTGAGTGGGATCTTGGAATCCTTGTAATCGCTTAAACATGAGCCAGCAGTGTGCGGCGGCAGCCAAAAAAGCTAATACTATCCTTGGTTCTATAAACGAAGGCATAGAATCGAAATCACGTGAAGTATTAGTACCACTTTGTAAAGCCTTAGTAAGGCCACACCTGCAATATTGCATCCAGTTTTGGTCACCGCATTACAAAAAAGATGTTTAGACTTCGGAAAAAGTGCAAAGAAGAGCAACTAAGATGATTAAAGGCCCAGAGACTAAAACATATGAAGAACGGTTGCAGGAATTGGGTATGGCCAGTCTAGGAAAACGATGGATTAGCATGATAGCATTATTCCAGTATTTGAGGGGCTGCCACAAAGAAGGGGGGTGTCAACCTATTTTCCAAAGCACCAGAAGGCAAGACAAAGAAACAATGGATGGAAACTAATCAAGGAGAGAAGCAACCTAGAATTAAGGAGAAACTTCCTAACAGTGACAATTAACCAGTGGAACAGCTTTGCCTTCAAAAGTTGTGGGTGCTTCATCACTGGAGGTTTTTTAAAAAAGACTGGACAGTCCACCTCAGGGGTGAAATCCAGCAGGTTCTAACAGGTTCTGGAGAACCAGTAGCGGAAATTTTGAGTAGTTCGGAGAACCTGTAGCGGAAATTTTGAGTAGTTTGGAGAACCAGTAGCGGAAATTTTGAGTAGTTTGGAGAACCGGTAGCGGAAATTTTGAGTAGTTTAGAGAACCGGTAGCGGATATTTTGAGTAGTTCGGAGAACCGGTAGCGGAAATTTTGAGCAGTTCGGAGAACCAGTAGCGGAAATTTTGAGTAGTTCGGAGAACCGGTAGCGGAAATTTTGAGTTGTTTAGAGAACCGGTTGCGGAAATTTTGAGTAGTTCAGAGAACCGGTAGCGGAAATTCTGAGTAGTTCGGAGAACCGGTTGCGGAAATTCTGAGTAGTTCGGAGAACCGGTAGCGGAAATTTTGAGTAGTTCGGAGAACCGGTAGCGGAAATTTTGAGTAGTTCGGAGAACTGGCAAATACCACCTCTGGCTGGCCCCAGAGTGGGGTGGGAATGGAGATTTTGCAATATCCTCCCCCCAGAAGTGGGGAGGGAGTGGGGATTTTGCAGTATCCTTCTCCTGCCATGCCGACCAAGCCACACCACGCCCACCAAGCCACGCCCACAGAACCGGTAGTAAAAAAAATGGATTTCACCACTGGTCCACCTGTCTGAAATGGTATCGGGTCTCCTACTTGAGCAGGGAGCTGGATTAGAAGACCTCCAAGATCCCTTCCAGCTCTATTCTGATTGATTGAATCAGAAGGTTGATGTCTGCTCTTACGTACAGAAACTCACTGGATGACTTTGGGCCATTCCTCACTCTTAGCCCAACCCCAGCCAGATTCACAGGGTGGTGTTTGCACAGACTAGATCGGTGGAGGACAGGGTGCAGTGCATGCCATCTTGAGTTAAGAGGAGAGAAATCTTACTAGATCTATTAAGTGTTTCACCTACAGTTGTTTTAGCTAGGTTTTGGGGCTGAGGCTGCCTACCTACAATTTATGTGCTCTTCTGCTGAATGATGACATCTTTCGTACGGGGATAGTATAGTCAGGATTATCCTTCATGCAGGTAGTCCTTGACTTACAGCCGTTTGTTTTAGTGACCATTCAAAGGTACTACGGCACTGAAAAAATGACTTATGACCAATGTTAGAATTGGGTTTTTTTTTGTAAAAATGTGTTGTTTTTTCACCAACTTTACATCCATACATATACCACAGTATCAACATGTTACACACTTAATACATTTTTCCAATATATCATAAACAAATATCCTAAATTTCCACCGTTTATACTTTTATCTCCCGTCTGTTTTCCTTCTATATTTCATGTTACTCCCCTCCCTCTATCTCCCTCTCTTCCCTCTACCTTCTTTCTCCCTCTCTCCCTCTTACCTACTTCCCTCCTACCTCTCTCCCCTTCCTTCCTACTTCCTCTTCCTCCTTCTTATCCTTTCCTGAGTACTTCTAATCTTAATATGTTATGTGGTTGACAGACGAGCTTTCCAGAACACTAAATTTATTCCAACATTGGTGCTATTCTTAAACTAACATCTTCCCTTTCTCTATATTTAAATATATAATATATTCTTCTAGGTATAGCTACTATTATCTGATGCTGCCTCCTTCCTCC
Source organism: Diadophis punctatus similis (assembly GCA_023053685.1). NCBI lineage: Eukaryota > Metazoa > Chordata > Lepidosauria > Squamata > Dipsadidae > Diadophis > Diadophis punctatus. The sequence goes on from JALIGW010000039.1 coordinate 693,000, forward strand.
TATTTTTGTCACCTGGGTCTACCATCTTTGATTTTCAATTTTCTTTCAAATTATTCACCATTGCTTATCTTCCAAACTTCATCATTCTCTTGTGCTTCTAAATTTTAGGCCTTACTCCTCCCTTTCCCCAATTTACATCTTAATTAATGCTTTTTTATTTATTTATTTATTTATTAGTGACATTTATATACCGCCTCACAGTGCAAGCACTCTCTAAGCGGTTTACACCAGTAAGCAATGTATATTTATATTTCCCCCAACAATCTGGGTCCTCATTTTACCTACCTCGGAAGGATGGAAGGCTGAGTCAACCTTGAGCCGGTGAGATTTGAACCGCTGACCTGTGGATCACAGTCAGCTAAAGTGGCCTGCAGTACCCCACTCTAACCGCTGCGCCACCTTATTCTGCCATTCCCAAATGCCCTAGAATTCTAATATCTTTCCCCTTTTTATATATCCTTTCCAACTTTATTTTCTTTTTATTTTCACGTTCTCCATATTTTGATAGATTCTGATCTTATCACTACATTTCCATCCATTGGTTAGTAACATTCTAAAATCTCCACATTCAAAAAGTAACCATTCAAAGGTACTACTGTATGGCACTGAAAAAGTGACTTATGACCAAAGTTAGAATTGTAAGCTGCCCCCCAGAATCACTTGGCTGAGTTGCGCAGCTATTAAAAAACCGAATGAATCAATCAGTTCCGATAAATAAATTATCACACTTAACGACTGTCACAGCATCCCTGTAATCACGTGATCAAAATCCAGGTGCTTGGCCACCCGCATATATATTTATGACAGCTGTGGTGTGTCGTGCGATTGCCGTTTGCGACCCTGCCCAGCCGGCTTCCAACAAGGAGTCAATTGGGGAAGCTGGGTTCACACCGAGCAACCACGCGATTCGCTTTTAAGAACTGCAGCGATTCACTTCACAACCGTGACAAAAAAAAGGTAAAATAGGGTGTGACTCCACTTCGCGATCCCGTTGCTTAGCAACGGAAATCCTCATCCCAATTGCGGCCGTGAGTCCAGAACTAGCTGTAGTTGTGCCAGCCCTTTGCATCCACGACTTAATACAGGTAGTCCTCGACTTACAACCACAATTGAGCCCCCAAATTTCTGTTGTTAAGTGAGACATTTGTTAAGTGAGTTTTGCCCCGTTTTAAGACCTCGGTGAATCACTGCAGTTGATGAGTTGGTCACCCGCCAGGCATCTGAATTTTGATCAAGTGATCCTGGAGATGCCGCAGAGCTTGTAACTGTGGAAAACCTGTTTTATTTTAGCATACTTGGAAGGGAAAAGCAAAGGGACTATATTAAGAGCCATAATGGCACAGTTATTAGAGTGCAGTATTGCAGGCTAACTCTACTGACTGCTGACTGCCGGCAGTTCGATCCTGACCAGTTCAAGGTTGAACTCAGCCTTCCATCCTTCCGAGGTGGGTAAAATGAGGACCCAGATTGTTGGGTGGCAATATGCTGCCTCTGTAAACCGCTTAGAGAGGGCTGTAAAAGCACTATTGTAGTAATCATAGACACAGAGACATGATTTCTTGAGCAAAGCTTGTCCAAGTTAGGAAGGAAAATCTCTTTGAGCTGAGCAGCTCCCGTGTTCAGAAGCTCTGGCTCACTGGACTTGTAGTTTATTATTTATAACAAGTTTCTTGTGTATACCAGTATAAAAGATTAACTTTACTAATTTAGTTACAATGAATAAATGGTTAATATATGACACATAGTATACAGACAAATGCTGTCAAGGTGTGATTGCTAACTAAACAGAAGAATGTCTAATTAACTTTTACCCTAGACAAAGAGAAGAGTTTTAATTAACTTAGGTAAACAGAAGCTGAGTAAATAATCATTTCCTTAAACTGATTAAATAAGTAGGTTGCTTAGTCATATCAACCAGACAGGCATTCCACATTCTTGGCAGATACTGATAATCAACCTACGCACTATGAAGCGGTATGTAAGTCTAAGATGCTATTGCTATATAGGGGGTTCTGCAAAATACGAGGTAGTCCTCGAATTAGAACCATAATTGAGCCCAAAATTTCTGTTGCTAAGTGAGACATTTGTTAAGTGAGTTTTGCCCCGTTTTATGACCTTTCTTGCTTCAGTTGGTAAGTGAACCACTGCAACCAGTAAGTTAGTAATCCGGTTATTAAGTGAATCTGGCTTCCCCGTTGACTTTGCTTGTCAGAAGGTTGCAAAAGGGGATCACATGACCTTTAGGGCACAGCAACGGTCATAAATACAAACCAGTTGTGAAGCGTTTGAATTTTGATCACCTGATCATGGGGATGCTGCCAAGGTCGTAACTGTGAAAAAACGGTCATAAGTCACATTTTTCAGTGCCGTTGTAACTTTGAACAGTCGCTAAACGAACTGTTGTAAGTCGAGGACAGCCTGTATCCTAGTGGGCTGTGTACAGACTGTTGGATGCATTGGGTAGAAGCTTTTGCATCATTTGTCTGCAAGATCTTTACAAAATCTGTTATTTGAAAACGGTTAAGCTGATTAGTTGGAGACCCGTGGATGGCAGTTTATTTTGAAAAAACCATGTGAAGTTGGTTTGGGTTTGAGTGGTGCAGTGGCCTAGAGGTGGAGCTCTCGCCTCACAATCAGAAGGCTGTGAGTTCGGTCCTAGGTAGTGTCACGGTGTGATTTTTGATTGTCAGCTGAACTCTATGATTCAGAGATTCCTAGCAAAGCAGTCACATGGTGAGTGAACTGCGCAAGTGTTACATTCCATTGTATTTTACTCCTCCCTTCTGCTGCTGTCCTTCGTTGGAGAAGGACGTATGTTTAGATTGCCAAGATGTAGTTATTAAGATTTATTGTTTTTGTATTCTTTTATACCAAAATAAATATCTTGTTATTTGTTAAGGATTAGTTTCAAAGGAAAAGATTTCATCACCTCTAAGCTTCAATTTCTCATTCCGTCAGGTAAAGGCAAATATTTCTCTCTCTGGGCACGTTGAGATGATATCTGCTGAATATAACTCCGCATTGGTGACAGGAAGGGCATCCGGCCAGTAAACACTCAGCTCCGTTCAGTTGCCCAGACTCCACCCCGCCAGGGATTATGGGGGTCGTTAAAAGGAGATGATGATGTGAAGTTGGTTTGGATTAGAGACTTACTCGCTGGGCAGAAAAATGATGTAATGTTCTCCACTTTGTTCCACAGGAAGCTTGGTCACCCGGACGGTGAGACAGCACTTAAACCTGAACAACGCGGAGCAGCTCTGCAAGTAGGCAACTCAGAGGAGGAAACACCACGGAGCAAAGCCATGGCCAAAAGAATGTTGGACCATGCCAACTCTTTGCTGGCTAATTTTTAAAATCTAGGTGTCTTTTGGTCATTTTGGACTACCACTCCAGCCCATGACCAGTAACCAAATAGCCCAAAAGATCTGGACAGAAGCAGGTTTCCCCTTCTTTGTTTTTAACCCATTATGGCATTGCTTTTTGTTGCTTATCAGTGGCAAGTGGAAGTGAAGATTAGCCAAGGAGTTTGTCCATTAATTTCACTAAAGCAAAGATTCAGTTCTGAAATCTACATCTTAGAACGGGGGTGAGGAACCATGGCCCTTTTACGACTTGTGGACTTCAACTCCCAGAATTCCTGAGCCAGCATGGAACGCAACTCCCAGAATTCCTCAACATGGCTGGCTCAGGAATTCTTGGAGTTGAAGTCCACAAGTCGTAAAAGGGCCCTGGTTCTCCACCCCTGATCTAGAAAATACCAGGCAGAGAAAGACTTTCTATACTGGGTTCTATGGAGAATGCAGAATTAAAGAGATCAGAACTTCTTACCATGGAAAGTTCTTCCTAGTTCTTTTCGCCCTTTTGACATTTCGCCTTCTGGCATTCGCCGTTATTCCAAGCGGCATGAAACTCCCTGCTTGAAACCTTTGGTAGCAAAATACAAGAGTTACAACAGTAACTTACAAAAGTCGACTTGCAACAGTTTTATTTGGTGACCATTCAACTAAAACAGGCAATTCTCCATTTTGTCTGAAGCAGACAACTACCGGTTTTCAAGCAGGCTAGTTGGAAATTAAAGCTGCTTGCTTAGAACTGTGTGATATGCCGCTGAGGTGCAACAATAAAAGGGACAGGAAAAGAGCCCCCTCAGGTGTCCCCTGAGCAACGGTGATGTCTCCGGCTAATCCATGGGTCCTCAAACTGCGGCCCGCCAAAGCCATTAATTTAATTTGTTGTATTTCTATGCCGCCCAACTCCCAAAGGACTCTGGGCGGCTAATTAATCTGGCCCGCGCAGGACCACAAGGCTGCCCCACCCACATCGCCCCACCCACCCTTCGTCCGAGCGCAGGACTTACCTTTGCGAGCCCCGCGAGCTGGAACTGAAAGGTAAGGCCAACAATTTTGGCCTGCAGAATGCTGCTGGAGGCGGGGGAGGTGAAAAACGGGGCGCACAAAAAACGGGGCACACAAAAAATGGGTGAAAACGGCCTGTTTTTCACCTCCCCCGCCTCCAGAAGATAGAGAGAGAGATAGATAGACAGAGAGAGAGAAAGACAGAAAGGAAAAGAGGGAGAGACAGAGAGAGAGAAGAGAGACAGAGATTTCTCAAGCTTCTTGGGACTGAGAAGAATTGCTGCAAAATTGAGTTTTCTGAAGTGGACCACTAGACACCTAAACAACTGAAAAAATGATCTAGTAAAAAGGAAAGTCAACCAAAAGAGCAACATGCAAATAAAACACCCCCAGGAGCAAAACAAATTAAAGTTTAATTTGCGTGCATTGGTCAATGGACTGTTTAAATTGGCCCCGCCCACCTAGTCACATGACCTAGCCACGCCCACCCAGCCGGTCTGGCCCCACAACAGTCTGAGGGACTGTGAATTGGCTCCCCTGTTTAAAACGTTTGAGGACCCCTGGGCTAATCCTTTCAACCCGGAAATGCCTTGATAGCTGCTTCTGACACGAATGTAGTAGTAGTAGAACAGTATGTGTAGCAAATTTAGATGAAACGTCCTGGCTTGCCTCCATATTAAACCAAGTTCTCCCTGTGGTATCCTCTTCAGGTATCAGGGTCCTGTGTTGATGGTCCGCAGAACCAAAGATGAGATCATCACCACCACGTGAGTAAAGTAGCAACCAAGGAAAATTCCCCAGATGTTCACCCAGCCTTGCCAATTTGGTTGAGGATGTAAATAAATGTAGCTTTCATGTCATATTTGTCCTTTAGTGTAGGGAAGATCCATCTGTCAGGGTTCCGAGTAATAAATTCATATTGAGTGAAACTCCCAAGGCCAGAGATTCCTCAAAAAATAGCTTTATTGGAAATGTCATAATTGGCACAGATCTGGTGAAAACCGACACTGTAGACTCCCGCAGTTTTCACCTAATGAAAAGTGAAAGTTTTTCTACTTTCTCAAAATAATCAGTCACATGTTCCAATCACGGTGCAGACTGGCAGCCGGGTATCATCACTCCGCCTTCCTCCGACCAGGTGTGAGAATATCCTTGGTTCCCAAGAGAAAATATTTTGTTTTGGCTACAGAATCTATAGGCGCCGAGGTGGCGCAGTGGTTAAAAACAGCACTGCAACAGCACTGCAACTAGTTCAGCTGTTCAAATCTCACCGGCTCAAGGTTGACTCACCCTTCCATCCTTCTGAGGTCGGTAAAATGAGGACCCAGATTGTTGGGGGCAATATCCTGAACTCTGTAAACCGCTTAGAGAGGGCTGTAAAGCACTATGAAGCGGTATATAAGTCTAAGTGCTAGAATCCCTTCTATCTCAAATCCCCCCCCCCCCATCCCTCATCTCCAGTGTGGCAAAACTTAAGCGGTCAAAAATAGCGTCAGTCAGGTCAGCTTCAGGATTGACCCCATGTGTCTCTCATTTGCCATGGCATTAACTCTTCTTTTTTTTCCTGACCTTCTAGGGTTCCTGAAGATATAATGTCTAACAGAGGGAATGACTTACTGCTGAAGTTATTACAGCACAGGTAAATAAATATTATATAGCTGAGGTTAGATAGAGAGCGGAACCTTCCCAGTTATAACTCTGGTTATGTTGGATTTCCTCTGCCGGATTTTTCCTAGCAAAATCAGTTTTGAGGTATAGAACTACACTTTTTGTGGGTTTTTCACCTCAATATGTCAGGAAAGCACACCATCCGTTTTCAGCGGGAATGCCGCTAAAATTCAGTCTTTGAGGGCAGAGAATCCAGAGGCCACAAAAATGGGTTTTTTTAACAGAACTGAACATTCTGGCTGACCGCTTTGAGGAAAGGTTTATAAATAGATTTTTTTTTTATCTGGGGTGGTGGGAGCTGATGGGATTCTTTCTCAACAAATGCTACCTGCCCTAGGTATCCCAAAATCATGACAGAAGAAGGCATCAGAATCGTCCGAGAATGGCTGGAAGCTTCTACGCCCATGGAAGAAGGTAACATGGTCGAAACCTAAACCTAACCCCAGATAGGTGACATGACGAGGCTTGTCTTGACAGGTGCCAGAGCTGTTGTGGGTTTGGACGATTCATATTAACCACCCTGTGAAGGAATTCTTGGTCCCAATGCTAGACAGTTTCGGGAACAGGCATTGATTACTCAACAGAAAGGCTCAGAAATGTCAGACGCATTTAAAGAAGAACTGTCCCAAAGATGAATGGTGGAATTAAAATGTTGCTCTGATGCTACCAAAATAAAGCCTGCAATGCATGTGTGAGAACTACAAGAGTTCTTTCCAAAATAGATCCAGATGCATCTTAGTAGAATGTTTTAGTGGTTGGTTTTATTGTATGCTGCCCAGAGTCACTTTGTGTGGGATAGGAGGAAGGGAAGGGAGGGAGGGAGGAAGGAAGGAAGGAAGGAAGGAAGGAAGGAAGGAAGGAAGGAAGGAAGGAAGGAAGGAAGGAGATGTAGCTCAGTAGAATGTTTTAGTGGTTGGTTTTATTATATGCTGCCCAGAGTCACTTTGTGTGGGATAGGTGGAGGAAGGAAGGAAGGAAGGAAGGAAGGAAGGAAGGAAGGAAGGAAGGAAGGAAGGAAGGAAGGAAGGAAGGAAGGAAGGAAGGAAGGAGATGTAGCTCAGTAGAATGTTTTAATGGTTGGTTTTATTGTATGCTGCCCAGAGTCACTTTGTGTGGGATAGGTGGAGGAAGGAAGGAAGGAAGGAAGGAAGGAAGGAAGGAAGGAAGGAAGGAAGGAAGGAAGGAAGGAAGGAAGGAAGGAGATGTAGCTCAGTAGAATGTTTTAATGGTTGGTTTTATTGTATGCTGCCCAGAGTCACTTTGTGTGGGATAGGTGGAGGGAGGAAGGAAGGAAGGAAGGAAGGAAGGAAGGAAGGAAGGAAGGAAGGAAGGAAGGAAGGAAGGAAGGAAGGAAGGAAGGAAGGAGATGTAGCTCAGTAGAATGTTTTAGTGGTTGGTTTTATTATATGCTGCCCAGAGTCACTTTGTGTGGGATAGGTGGAGGAAGGAAGGAAGGAAGGAAGGAAGGAAGGAAGGAAGGAAGGAGATGTAGCTCAGTAGAATGTTTTAATGGTTGGTTTTATTGTATGCTGCCCAGAGTCACTTTGTGTGGGATAGGTGGAGGAAGGAAGGAAGGAAGGAAGGAAGGAAGGAAGGAAGGAAGGAAGGAAGGAAGGAAGGAAGGAAGGAAGGAAGGAAGGAGATGTAGCTCAGTAGAATGTTTTAATGGTTGGTTTTATTGTATGCTGCCCAGAGTCACTTTGTGTGGGATAGGTGGAGGAAGGAAGGAAGGAAGGAAGAAAGGAAGGAAGGAAGGAAGGAAGGAAGGAAGGAAGGAGATGTAGCTCAGTAGAATGTTTTAATGGTTGGTTTTATTGTATGCTGCCCAGAGTCACTTTGTGTGGGATAGGTGGAGGAAGAAAGGAAGGAAGGAAGGAAGGAAGGAAGGAAGGAAGGAAGGAAGGAAGGAAGGAAGGAAGGAAAGAAGGAGATGTAGCTCAGTAGAATGTTTCAATGGTTGGTTTTATTGTATGCTGCCCAGAGTCATTTTGTGTGGGATAGGTGGAGGAAGGAAGGAACAAGGTGAAGAAGAAGGGAGGGAAAGGAAAAAGGGAAGGAGGAAAGGAAAAGAAAGAGGAAAAGGAAGAAAGGGAAGGGGAAAAGAAGAAAAGAGAGGGAGAGGAGAAAAGAGAGAAAGCCCTTGCAATCAGAGCAGTTCGCCACCTTTGCATTTCCCTGCCATTCAAGCCAGAGGGCTCTACTCACAAAGCTTTGTGGCTCTACTCACACCAGCTCCTTGTCATTGCAGCCTCTATGTATAGCCGCTATGAAGTAGAAGATGACTGGTGTTTGTCTGTACTGAAGTCGTACCAAGCCGAAGACGGCGATGAATTTCCCTGGTCTGTTGGTGAGTCCAATGCGAGAAGGACGGAGAGCAGAAATCTAGGCGTGGCAGGAAGCCAGCTCATGGAATTGCCACAGTTCAGTCTTGTTCTTGGTTGGAGGAAATCTTAAGAATGTGCTATCCAGGTTGAAATTTCCGGACAAGGAAAGATTGGCCAATAATGTTGGCCTGGCTTACTGGCTTATGGGAATTAGTCAAGTGATGTGCTGCCCTCCCACAACTACTTTTAACTGAGTAAACCAATAATGATGACCGCATTCCAAACCAGACCAGCCAATGGGGAAAAAACGGAAGAGGTGGAACTATCATCTGATTGGTGGGATATGTCCAATCAGCAAGAAAAGGGAGAGCTTGATTTTCCATATTGTATCTTAGGAGTGACCCCTTGCAACAGGGTTTTAGCATTCCTCAAATGTCATTGGGCTTCTTAGGAACACAGGAGAGGTGGCAATGAAAGCAGTTTGGCCAACTGAGTAGGAAGACAGGTTGTCCACAGAGTGTGATCAAAAGAGTCGAGTTGGTAGCTATGATGTGGCTGTGATCAAAGTCACGTTGGTAAAGCCATGATGATGTGATCAAAGTTCTACCGTTTTTCTGGGCATTGACGCCACCAATTTGACTTTTTTATGTTTACAGTTTTTATTCGTGCATAATACAAAATACAAAATAGTGGGAAAAACAATGGGAGGAGAAGGGAGAAGTGTAGAAAAGAAAGGGGGGGAAAGACATTGACTTCCGACTCCCTCTGGTGCAGTAGAATAAAGCTTTAACATCAAACCTCAACTTTTTACTTTTACATAATAGTACAAACTACCCATTTTTATAAGAACAAACCTACCTAATCGGTAAAACCCAAAACCAGAGTTTCTTATTAAGCGATTTCCAAGTAGAAACAACAGCACTTGTGTTTTTATCTTTGATCAAAGCGGTCAATTTAGCCGTCTCTGCTAACTCCCATCAGCTTTTGCAGTCATTGGTTCGTTCATGGTGGGGGATCGAAGCGTCCTTCCATTTTGGTGCATAAGACCACCAACTTGACCAGAAGGATGTGAGCTTTAATCAGCATTTTTAAATCCAAACTGACTGAGCAGAGGTTCTGTTGCACCTTGCCTCCCTGTTAGAACCTTCTCAACTCACCTCATTATTGTTTTCAAACCAGGTGAAGACATGACCCTAGATGGGAGACGACAACTTGCACTATTCCTGGTGAGTTCTCCTAGCCTGCACCCATATATTCTGCTCCCCACACTCCATTGTTCTAGCACCGTGATGGCGAACCTATGGCACGCGTGCCAGAGGTGGCACGCAGAGCCCTCTCTGTGGGCATGCACGCCATTGCCAGCTGGTCTTCGCACACGCTGGAGTGCTGGAAACCCAAGGACCAGTAGGCCAGTGCGCATGTGCGTGCCGGCCACCTGGTCTTCGGGTTTCCGGTTGTTCTGTCCCCACGAAGCACACAACCACACAAGCAGTTTAATGTAACACTTTTACTAATAAAGAATGCACACACCAAGTTACAAACAGCCTTTGTTGGCAAACAACCAGCTACTAATTAACTTCATTAATAGCTGGTATTAGTTCAAAGAGGTCGCAAACCATGAAATTAAGTCCAGTTATCTTATGGAGTAAATTAAGTCCAGTTATCTTATGGAGCTTGGCAAAGTTCCTAGAATTCAGTCTTTGATAACAAGACCCCGCCGGGTAAACAGAAACGGGTATCATGGAGCAAACTCTGATCAGACAGGTTTTTCCCAAGTTGTTCTCTGCAACTTCCCAGCTGCATCGACTGTTCTTAAATAGACTAGGGGAGTGGCCAATTAGCCCCAAGTCTTACTCCCGAGTAGACCTCCTCCGCAGTAAACCTTCCTGCCTCTTGGCAGCCCTGCGTGCTCTTGCATTCCGGAAAGGAGTAGCCCCTCCTTTCTCAGCATTGCCAAGAGGTACTGAAGGTTCCAAAGGCCCAGGCTGCACAATCTGCGGGTGGGCCACAACACTGGTGCTTCGGTGCACGTAAAGACCAGCTGGGGCATGTGTACTGGCCATCTGGTCTTCGGGTTTCCGGCGCTCTGGTGCGCATGAAGACCAGCTGGCACATGCGCACCAGCCACCTGGTCTTTGGGTTTCCTCCGCATGTTCCAGTTTGGGCACTCAGTGCCGAAAAGGTTCGCCATCACTGTTCTAGCACATCCGCCTCTCTTTCATCCCACCATTTCCCTGTCCAACCAGGTAGGATTAGGATTAACTCCATTTTGTGCATGCACACGCTCGGCAACAATTTAAGCAAAGCGTTCGGAGGCGCTCCCATCGAGAAACACCAGAATTATCCTGAGGAAAAGGGAACACAGGTAGTCACGGACTTAAAAATCGCAATTGAGCCCAACATTTCTGTTGCTAAGTGAGACATTTGTCAAGTGAGTTTTGCTTCATTTTACGACCTTTCGTGCCACTGTTGTCAAGTGAATGACTGCAGTTGATAAGTTAGTAACACAGGTTGTAACATGAATCTGGCTCCCCCATTGACTTTGTTCATCGAAAGGTTGTAAAAGGTGATCGCATGACTCCGGGACACTGCAACTGTCATAAATATGAGTCAGTTGCCAAGCATCTGAGTTCTGGTCACGTGACCATGGAGATACCACAACAGTCGCAAGTGTGAAAAATGGTCCTAAGTTAAAAAAAATTTCATTGTAACAGTCACTAAATGAACTGTTGTAAATCGAGGACTGCCTGTATTCTCCCCCAATTCTGACAATCTGTATCTTTGAGTCCAGTACGTTAACCCCATAGTTTACTCAACCCATTCTCATCCTGACAGTGTTATGCCGAAGAACTGGCTGAAAACTTCATGGTCCCATCTGTTGTGGCTCACCAGCAGCCAGCAGAGCTGGCGGCAGACTCGGACAGTGAGGAGGTTGGGGAGGAACATGGGCCAGTCCTGGAGTCTGGGGAAGGCTCTGACAAGTGCTCTGTGTTGGAGGCAGAGATGGGGCCAGGGCCGTCCAACAGTTATCAGCTGCCTTTGGAGTCAGACATCAGTGAGGCAGACAAACAGCTGGAGCCTGTTCCCAATGTGCGCATGCGCAAAACTGCCAGGAGAAGGGAACAATTAAGGAACAGAGGTCGACTCGGGAGTAAAGGCACAGGTGGATGGTGAATGGTCCCTCCCATAGGGAATAAAGAGGAGCAAAAGGGGAGTGGAGTTTGCAGGAGACAATTAGTTCATTTCAGTAGTATGAAGATCTGTGACTCTCTGAGACTCCTTGCCAAGTCTTTCCTTGTACAGATATCGGCCTGGCAGCTCTCCAAGCCTGATAAGGTCTGTGGTTGTAAAATCACCTTTGAAAGACTGTTTGCCAGGACTTTGCTGGATGTGAATGAGAGGAATTCACATTAGCTTAATAAAAAGGGGTTTTGTCCGGACAAGGAGTCTGCTGTGTGCTTTTGTGAAGCCTAGGTCAGAACACCATCATGCCAGTGGCAATTGTTGCTACTTTTCCAATGTATTTAATGGCTTTATTTTATCATCATCATCTTTTAACGACCCCAGAATCCCTGAGGTGGAGCCTGGGCAACTGAATGTTTAATGGCCAGATGCCCTTCCTGTCGCCAATGCGGACTTTTGTTCAGCAGATGTATTCTCATTGTGCCCAGAGGGAGAAATATCTGCCTCTACCTAGGATCGAACTCACAGCCTCCTGATTGTGAGGCGAGAGCTCCACCTCTAGGCCACCGCACCACTCCTAATGGCTTTATTTTATGGTCCTCTTAAAATAAGGCAATTAGATGGCCACTCTTCAGGCCTTGGAGAGCAGAGATGGGCCAGAAGCTACCAGTTGGGTCCCCTCCAAGGTAACTTTTTTTTTCCATTCCACAGGCACGGAAGCACCTGCAAAATTTTGAAGCGACACACTGCACTCCACTTCCACCCCAAGAATTTCATCTTCCATGGAGCCTATAGCATCCTCCAACCACCCTCACCGTCACCACCTCCCATTCTTCTCCTGCACTCACAGCTTCTTGTTCCGAAGTCCTTCCCGCCTCCACCTTTCTCGCCCGTGTGCGCATATGCGTGAACGGCCATCACCGTCCCACCCCCTCACCGCGCTGTAAATCTGCTTCTCTCCCCTGTAATATTGATCCTCTGACCACCAACCCTCACACCTTGTCGTAAGGGTTCACAATAAAGATGGTATTTTTTATATTTCCCGACTCTCTGGTCTCAGGAGCTGGTGGCCTTGTCTGGTGTTGGGAGCTAAGCGGATTTGGTCTGGGTTGGAAACTGGATGGGAAAACAGCAAGAAATTACAGGGCTGGAACTTAGGCTGGGGGGGGGAGAGGCAGCGGGATACCACTTCCTTGATGTTTCGAAGGAGACAGCATGCAAGTATACTATCCTCTCTAGGAATCAAATTCAGCTAGGGGACATCTTTACTGCCTCTTCATAGATACACCGTATTTTTCAGAGTATAAGACGCACCTTAGTTTTGGGGAAGGAAAATGGGGGGGGGGAATCTACCTACCAGGTATTCATCTGGCTAGCATCCTTCGTCTGGTCAGCTTCAGCACATTATTTTATCCCCTGGTTAGGGCTGGAAAAAAACTTCGGAGGGAGTAGCAATGAAAACAAGCCTGCAAACACTTAGGCCTGGAAAAAACAACTTCAGAGGGAGTAGCAATGAAAAAATCCTGCAAACCAGGAAGATAGTTAGCACCTCATTATGGCTGAAAAAACCTTTTTCTGAGGGAGTAGCAATGAAAAAATCCTGCAAGCCAGGGAAGATCGTTAGCACCTCGTTAGGGCTGAAAAAACCTTTTTCAGAGAGAATAGCAATGAAAAGCCTGCAAGCTGAGAAGAGCAGGGAAGATCGTTAGCACCTCATTATGGCTGGGACAAAAAGCTACATGTGGAGTATAAGATGCAGCCTCTTATGGGTGGGAAAGGTGCATCTTATACTTCGAAAAATATGGTATATTGGAAAAACATTGATAGGAGCCTAATAAAATGGACTTCCATGGTGTGTGGTCCTCCTGTCACTGGGTGAGCTATTCGCTCTGAGTGGAATATTTCAGTACACGAATATCCATTTAACTATCCCGAAAAATGCTTAGAAATAAAAGCAAGAGACCAGCTGACTAGCTGAAAAAAACAGAGTTTGTGCAGGAAACAAGGATAGAGTAAGCAGGAAGTATACCGATAAATATTTAAGAAAGGCTAATAAATATTCTGATGAGGTTTGACTCTAACCCTAATCCTCAAAACTAAATGAGAGGGGTGGGTGGAAATGGGGAATACAAAGTATTGACCTGTCCAATTGGGTCAAGAGGATTTTGTAGCTGTATTTTTTTTCTTAATTTCTTAGTTTAGAACAGGGGTGTCAAACTCGAGGCCTGCGGGCTGGATCTGGCCCACGGGGTGTTTAGATCCAGCCCATGGGGTCGGCCTGGAAATAGCAAAGAACTGGTCCACAGTGCCTCTGCTAGTGAAAACAGGCCGTTTTCAGCCAGGATGGCCTCCTGCAGCACCCTGCCGGCCAAAATGGGCCGCGGGGGGGGGCATGTGCCCCATTTTGGCTGACAGGATGCTGCAGGAGGGCGTCTGTCCCATCTCCTCCCCCAAAGCCAGCCCGCGGAGGACAACTACAATGCTGATCCGGCCCTCCAAGAAATCTAGTTTGACACCCCTGGTTTAGAGCAAGTCTTCTCAATAGTGTCAATTGGGAAACACTGACCATCCTAGACCTAGCCAAGTCCAAAATCATTAGGGAATTTTAGAAGCCAGGCACTCTTAACAAATCAGCCATTGATAGACACATAGACATTAACAATATCAACAGACTATGCAAAAGAGGCAATCAGCCAGCCAAAGGGGGAACAAGAAGAACAAAATATCGTCCCACCAGCAATCAGCACCCAGATGAGCATAGATTAACAACACCTGTCCCGCGGTGGGGCATGGGAAATGTGACGTACGGAAGATACACTCCCTAGTGGCGCTCCGGCAGGGGGCCCAAGTCCTGATCAAGGCACAGTCCGCGGTGTGAGGACAGTGGTGGACCCCGGCACGCCATGACTGGGCCTTCTCGGAGTTGGGTTGCTTGCTGTCAGGGTTCCAACAGATGCCCTAATTAAATCATGAGCCTCGAGCCAAGCTTCAAAAGAAATCCAGTTATTTATTTGGAGCTCCATGTCAGCATGTACTCCAAGATTAACATCAGACCAACAATCAAGTAAATAATACTACAATCAAGAAACTGCCAAACAAACCAACAGTAAACAGCGCAACCAGAGAACCTCTAATACCACCCCTACCAACACTGACAGGGCAATCCAATAGAATATAAACAGAGAGCAAACCCCACTCTTTACTAGCACTGATGATGTTACCTAGTTTAGTAATGAAATGTCTGTAAGAAAACAACCAAGCTCAGAGAGCACCAAGGACCCCTCATGTCAACCCTGAGTTACAAATATTCTCCTTTATTAGGGCTTCTCAACCTTGGCAATTTTAAGATGTGTGGACTTCAGCTCCCAAAATCCCTCCCTGGGAAATTCGGGGAGTTGAAGTCCACATATCTTAAAAGTGACCAAGCTTTAGAAGCCCTAACAAAGGAGACGATTTGTAGCTCAAATCTTAAAGGGATGTCTTCAAGGAGAAACACAAGTCCAGTTGCCTTTTGAAAAAGCACCTTTGGGACAACCATGACCTGGATGACTGAGAATCTCCCTAGACAAGAAGAAACCATTGTTGATGGGACTCTTCCAACAACGTCTCGCACATTTCTGAAGGCAAGATGAATTGTTAAGTGAGTTTTGCCCCATTTTGCAACTTTTCTTGGCCCGGTTGTTAAGTGAATCATTGCAGTTGTTAAAGTTAGTAACACGGTTGCAAAAGTGAATCTGGCTTCCCCACTGACATGACCCCAGGACACTGCAAACACCATAAATACACGCCAGTTGTTAAGCATCCAAAGTTTGATCACGTGACCTGGAATGGTCATAAGTCATAAGAACGGTCACTAAAGAAAGTGTTGTAAGTCGAGGACTACCAGTATAAAGATCTGCTAACTATTAACAGTTACCGTATTTTTCAGAGTATAAGACGCACCTTAGTTTTGGGGGAGGAAAATGTGGGGGGGGGGAATCTACCTACCAGGTATTCATCTGGCTAGCGTCCTTAGTCTGGTCAGTTTCAGCACATTATTTTATTCCCTGGTTAGGACTTAAAAAAATATTCTTCAGAGGGAGTAAGAATGAAAACAAGCTTGCAAAGACTTAGGGCTGGTAAAAAAAACTACTTCAGAGGGAGTAGGAATAAAAAAAATGCTGCAAGCCAGTAAGATCATTAGCACCTCGTTAGGGCTGAAAAGACCTTTTTCAGAGGGAGTAGGAATGAAAACAAGCCTGCAAAGACGGAGTAGGAAGCCAGGAAGATTGTTAGCACCTCCTTAGGGCTGGGGAAAAAGCTTCGGAAAAGCTACATTCGGAGTATAAGACGCACCCAATTTTTCAGCCTCTTTTAGGGAGGAAAAAGGTGCGTCTTATACTCCGAAAAATACGGTAAATGCATCTCATTGCTAAGAGTAAGGGCTTTTGGTGGTCAAGGAGATAATAACTTAAGCAGCATTCATGCTCAAGCTTTCTTTGTTTTCTCTTCCTTCCTCCCAGCCCCCTCTCTTTTTTTCCTGATTTGTTGTTGGGGTTTATTTTTATTTAGAGTTCTCACATTTTTCTGGACTGAACCAGTAGTGGGTTCTAAACCCCGTCGCTACTGGTTCACTTGTGAGCGCTCGCATATTCGTGACACTTCTGCGCATGCGCAGAAGCATCCCGGGTGGGGGGGGGCGAGACTCCCGCCGCCGCTACCGGTTCGCAGAACCGGGCCGAACCGGGAGCAACCCACCTCTGGACTGAACATAGGGGAAATGGCTGACAAATTTCAACTTTAGAGAAGCAGAAGAAACTTGGGGGTTGTAGAAGGCCATAAGTTACCTCAGGCATGCTCTGCAGATAGTCCTTGACTTACAACCACAATTGGAAACTTCCATTGCTAAGCAATGCGGTCATTAAGTAAGTCGTCACATGACCGTACCTGATTTTACAATTTTTTTTTGCCACGAACATAAAGTAAATCATGGGGTTGTTAAGCAAATCCAGCTTCCACCATTGACGTTGCTTGTCAGAAGTCAGCTGGGAAAGTCACAAATAGGCTTAGGACCAGGCTATCTATGAGACTGCCTTCTGCCACACAACTCCCAGCGACTGGTGAGATCCCACAGAGTTGGTCTCTTCCAGGTCCCATCAGCCAAACAATGTCAGCTGGCGGGCCCG
Source organism: Diadophis punctatus similis (assembly GCA_023053685.1). Classification (NCBI taxonomy): domain Eukaryota; kingdom Metazoa; phylum Chordata; class Lepidosauria; order Squamata; family Dipsadidae; genus Diadophis; species Diadophis punctatus. Next base: position 709,695 of record JALIGW010000039.1, read on the forward strand.
TGGGGGAGGGCCTTCTCTGTGGCTGCCCCGACTCTCTGGAACCAGCTACCTCCGGAGATCCAGACCATTCCCACCCTATTGGCCTTCCGAAAAGCGATTCTGGCTCTTCCTACAGCTATCATTGGAGAGATCCAGCCATGAGAGAGAATATGTATCAGTTTTTAAATATGTTCTTTTTATCTGTTTTTAAATTGTTTTTAAAAAATTTTGTATTTGCAAATTGTTGTTAGCCGCCCAGAATCCTTCGGGAGTTGGGCGGCATACAAATGCAAATGCAAATGCAAATGCAAATAATAATAATAATAATAATAATAATAATAATAATAATAATAAGAAGAAGAAGAAGAAGAAGAAGAAGAAGAAGAAGAAGAAGAAGAAGAAGAAGAAGAAGAAGAAGAAGAAGAAGAAGAAGAAGAAGAAGAAGAAGAAGAAGAAGAAGAAGAATTAGAATTAGAATTAGAATTAGAATTAGAATTAGAATTAGAATTAGAATTAGAATTAGAATAAAAATGGCATTCACGTGACCCCCCAAAGACACTGCAATAATTGTAAAATATATGCTTCACAGTTGCTAAGTGCCTGAGTCACAAGGCTAAGTGCAGGAATGTTGTGATAGCTTTAGCGCAAGGACCATTCGTAAATTATTTTCCTCAGCACCTTGCTAACTTCAAAGTCGTAAGGCAAGGACTACCTGTATGGCGGTGTACTCTCAGGTCCCCCCAACCTGAATAAAATTTCACTGCTGTCATTTCTTGGGCTTCAAATAAAGGGCTATTCCTAATATGTCCCATTTGTTTGGAATTGAATTGTAATTTTTTGTAAACCACCCAGAGTCACTGAGTGGGCAGCAGGGGTGGGTTCCTACCGGTTCGGACCAGTTCTATAGAACCATTAGTAACTTGGTGGTCTGGGTTGCTGGAACCGGCAGCGACCCAGGCCTGCCATGCCCCCGAGCCAGTTCTCTCAGCAGCACCATAGGCGGCGCCATCTTGTTTTTTGCTTTTGCGCATGCGCAGAAGCTTTTTTTTAGTACTGTGCATGGGCGTGCGCATGGCACGTTCCTGAGCGAACCGGCAGTAGAAGAATCCGGAACCCACCCCTGGTGGGTGGCCATATAAATTTTCTAAATCAGTGGTGGATTCCTACCGGTGCGGTCCACTCTATAGCACCGGTAGTGGCCCGCTGGTGACATCACAGTACCGGTGCGGTCGGTTGCCGGTGCCTGGGCGCCACCATTTTTTTTAAAAAAAATTATTTTCTTCTGCACATGCCCAGAAGCCGAGCTTCCGGCACTGCACATGCGCTGCCTTCCTACCCCACAGTGAGTCCAAACAGGGGAGGATGGCTGAGGGAGCGCGTGAGACGCTGAAAGAACGGGCGGCAGGAGCGATCTCCATTCCCCTCCCTTCAGAAGTCCGAGAAGCCATGAAGGTGATGATCCCAGGCATTTTTGCACGTTCAAGGTGTCTCGAGCTGCTGAGGGGAGGGGGAACGGGCGGCAGGAGCCTAGGATCATCGAATGGGGAGAAGCATTCGGGCCGGACGGAGCCTCCTAGAAGAACCGCTGCCGCGGTCTTGCTGCTCCTGCTGAGGGAGGCTGCGTTGCGGGTGGGCAATGCCCCCCCCGCTTCTCCGGCCATTGCCAAGCTCCCGAGGCCCACGCCCATCCGGTCACATGGCTGGCAAGCCACACCCACAAAATAAGCCACACCCACAGAGTGGTAGTAAAAAAATTAGGAACCCGCTCCTGTTCTAAATAAATAAACCTTCCTTCTGGAATTGTGGGCTCTCCGTTCCTGGAAGTTTTAAAGCAAAAAATGGTTTTGTCAGGCCAATGTCCAAGATGGTTTCCAGGCCTGACAGGTTTAAGGCTTCCTGCCATGGGCAGTGGGTTGGATTGGAAGACTTCCAAGATACCTCCAACTTCCTGGTTCCATGATTCTAAGAAGCGTTTTGGTTAATTAGTAATCATAAAATGAGTATAGCTAATTCCCTGAGCTGATGCCTGTTTTTTCTGTTGTTGCTTTTGCTTTGTTTTGTGTTGTTTCCAGAAATAACAGTCATATTTTAAGGCGATAGATAAGTTATGGGTTTCTGGCAAGGTTCCCCCTTGGTTTCCATCAGCCTTGGTGTGAGACGACCATTGAACAAAAACAACTTGGTTGTCCATGACACAGCCTGGCTTTCTCCACTCCCAAGGCTGAAACCACACCGTGGCTGGCTGGAGATGATAAAAAATTGTGTGTTCCTCCTTTGACTCACAAGAGGAAAACCAAACCGCCACCAAGAAGCGATAACCTTTTCAGAGGGCTAATTTTGGCCTCTTGTTCAAAAATGCTTCCCTCCTTCTTGAGTGGAATTAATGATGGTAAAAGGCGTTGCCAAACATCCAAACGAGGTGCAAATATGAAGCTTTGTCTCCTGAATGTATTGGTGGAAATAATTCTCCTGAGGAAAGGGCAAGGTAACACAGCCACTGAGGGTCATCTTGGATCTGGGAGGTGAAGAAATAGGGTGAGGTGAAAGACTTGTCTTATTTTTATTGACCCCCTTTTTCATTTGCGGGTCTAAATGGGAAGACAAATTTTGTTGTGGGTGCACGTTTAGGATTTCCTTACGTGAAAGATTAGCCTGTTTGCTCAAGGGCAAGAGAGTCGGATGCTGAAAAAAAGAGCAAGGATTATAACTCTAAAGGTGCCTCAGCATCCTCTCCACAAGACAAATTACAATGCCCATTATCCTGAGCAAAATTGGGGGTGATGGGAAGTGTGTGGCCCAACTACCTCTGGGCACCACGAGGTTGATCAAAAACCACTTAAAAGCAGCATCAAAATGGTTCCTTGCGAGTGGGATTTTTAAAGGTAGGATGGGAAGTAGCATTTGGCCGGAGAGGTGGTTAACGTCTGCTTGTCTTCTCCATCAGCCATCTTGGTGAAAACGCTCACTCATGAACCTGGGGAGGAGGCCTCCTTGCCCTGTGCAGCTGTGAGCTATCAAACACATTTGTTCTGGCTCCCACTGAATCCCAAATGTGCGAACACCAGCACAGAAAGAGTGGAAATAAACTGGAATCCCACCAGGAATGAAGTTATTCCTCTTCGGTTCAACCAGCGCCTGGTTTACCAGCCTCCACAATTACTGATCCTTAAGAACCTCATCATGAGTGATTCGGGGATTTACATCTGTCGCTTATCCAATGGTTCAGAAACTCACACCATCCTGAAGGTGACCACAGGTATGTCTGCATGAGGGCATTCAAAATATTACTTTTCCCTAAGAGTCAATATACTTAAATATGAGCAAACCGTGTGATGACACTGTCAAAAAAGCCAACACAGTTCTAGGCTGCATAAACAGAGGGATAGAATCAAGATCATGTGAAGTGTTAATACCACTTTATAATGCCTTGGTAAAACCACACCTAGAGTACTGCATTCAGTTTTGGCCGCCACGATGTAAAAAAGATGTTGAGACTCTAGAAAGAGTTCAGAGAAGAGCAACGAAGATGATTAGGGGACTGGAGGCTAAAACATATGAAGAACGGTTGCAGGAACTGGGTATGTCTAGTTTAATGAAAAGGACATGATTGCAGTGTTCCAATATCTCAGGGTCTTCCACAAAGAAGAGAGAGTCAAGCTATTCTCCAAAGCACCTGAAGGCAGGACAAGAAGCAATGGATGGAAACTAACCAAGGAGACAAGCCACATAGAACTAAGGGGGAACTTCCTGACAGTTAGAACAATTAATCAGTGGAGCTACTTGCCTCCAGAAGTTGTGAATGCTCCAACACTGGAAGTTTTTAAGAAGATGTTGGATAACCATTTGTCTGAAGTAGTGTAGGGTTTCCTGCCTAAGCAGGGGGTTGGACTAGAAGACCTCCAAGGTCCCTTCCAACTCTGTTGTTGTTGTTGTTGTTGTTGTTGTTGTTGTTGTTGTTATTATTATTATTATTATTATTATTATTATTATTATTATTATTATTATTATTATTATTATTATTATATGTATTGGGTTTGAGGTAGAAATGAAGAGAGTCCTTGTTACCTCACGTCTTGACTATTGCAACACACTCTACATGGGCCTACGCTTGGAGAACGTTCGGAGACTGCAGCTAGTGCAGAATGCGGCGGCGCGTGTGGTGATGGGTGCCCCTAGATACACCCATGTGACGTCCATCCTTCGCGAACTGCACTGGCTGCCTATAGGTCTCCGAGCGCAATTCAAGGTGTTGGTGATTACTTTTAAAGCCCTAGATGGCTTAGGACCAGTTTATCTCCGAGACCGCCTTCTCCAACATACCTCCCTAAGACCGATTAGAGCCCACAGAGTTGGTCTGCTGGTGGTCCCATCAGCCAAACAATGTCGGCTGGTGGGCCCACGAACAAGGGCCTTCTCTGTGGCAGCACCGGCTCTCTGGAATACACTACCCCCCGAGATCCGCATTATTCCCACCCTGCCAGCCTTCAGAAAAGCAGTTAAAACATGGCTTTGTCGACAGGCCTGGGGCCAATGATTTTAATACAACACCTATCATTCTTGGCCCCATGAATGATTTATTGTATGGGTTTTTAAATTGTGGTTTTTAATGTTTTTAAATGTTTTAATATCTATTGTTTTTAATGCTTTTTATATTTGTTGTTGCATGTGAATTTTTACTGTTGTGAGCCGCCCAGAGTCTCCGTGGAGTGGGCGGCATACAAATGCAACTAATAAATAAATAAAGACTAAGGCTATGCAGCATATCAGGTTGATTTTATTAAAAACTTCCAGTGTTGGAGCATTCACAACTTCTGGAGGCAAGCTGTTGCACTGATTAATTGTTCTAACTGTCAGGAAATTTCTCCTCAGATCTAAGGTTGCTTCTTTCCTTGTTTGTCTTTGAAAATAAAATTTGAAAAATTTAAAATTGTCTTTGAAAATAAAATTGGCCAAGGGATACGGATTCTAGTCCTTTGTTTGGAATGATGCTCACACACTTTTCAAAGGATAAGTTGGGATGTACAGAAAATTTGGTAGCATCTGAGAAACTTTGTGGTGAACTTCTCATTTTTATGAATTTTTGTTTATATTTTTTTATCCTACATTTATTATTATTTTTATTAATAATTCAAGGTGGCCAACATATCTAATACTCCTTCCTCCTCCAATTTTCCCACAACAACAACCCTATAAGGTGGGTTGGGCTGAGAGAGAGGGACTGGCCCAAAGTCAACCAGCTGACTTTTGTATCTAAGAAGGGATTAAAACTCACAGCCAGCTGGGTTTCATGCCTAAGGTGGGGCTAGAACTCACAGTCTTTTAGTGATTGGCCCAAAGTCAGACAGCTGGGTTTCATGTCTAACACGGGACTAGAACTCACAATCTCCTGGTTTCTAGCCTAGAGCCTTTACCACTAGACCAAACTGGACCAAATCTGCTCATGGTGGCAACAAAATACTGTAGGAAGAAAAATCAAGTCCAGTTCCAAGCCTGGAGAAAGGCGCTGGAAATAAAACAGAGGCTGATTGCAAGGAAAGAAGGTTTATTTGGTTTCCAGAAACTTCAGTGACAGCAGCAATGTTTCTGGGGTGGCTGACAAAATGGCTGAGTGAGTGGATGGATCTTTATAGGGTTCTGGGGTTTTGTGTTTGAGATGCTCCAGGAGGTTGTGCAATGTAATGAGCCTTGTGTCTTTTACTATTTCAATGGTAGTGGGTTAATCCTATTATGATCTAAAATTCATGTCCTGTCCTTAGAATTTGGTTGGGGGGGGTGTAAATTCTTAATCCCATCAGCTCCAGTGGGAGCTGGGGCTGAAAGGGTTTTGTTTATGAATAGATTGGCCGAGTCTTTCTGAATGGATACAAAATCTGCATTCCTAAAGGCCAGCCTCTTCAATCTTCTTAGTTTGAAACTGTTTTCCTATGGCAGGAAGACTGGGGCTGCTTTCTGCCTTTGTTAAGAATTTTCTCCATTTCTCTTTGGGGGGAAGAGAAATGCCTCTTTTAATATCCCCCAAAATATTTCATTCTCCAGGGGTGGGGGGAGCTTCCCACAATACCAAACATGCTCCCTGGCCCCAGAAAGAGGATTTAGTTCTATGTTGGGATTATTATGGGAGACAAAGCATTCCCAACTTCCTAGCATGCCTTAGGATTCCTTCAAATCCAGCCTTAAACCTGCCATTTACCTAATTTCCTTCTTTTTCTGCAGGCTGCCACAACAATATCTTGGTCTCCTCCCACTGGCTCAGTATCTCCTATTTGCAGCTCACATGTCAGCATTGCAATAACCGGAATACTGAGAGTTTCCGATGGCTGTTGAACTCCAAGCGACTAGGCAACCCACGCTGGGCTAAGAAGAGCATTATGGGCTCTTCGGTGTTATTACATCCCATCCAGGATAAGATATGGGGGCGTTGGGAGTGCCAGTCTATTTTCAATCCTGCTTGGAGTTCTGAAATTTGCTTGAGTTCACCTGCTGGAGAGACGGATAAAAGTAAGTTGGGGATAAATTATGCTTTTAACTGTGGTTTATGTCAGTAGTGAAATCTACTTACCTTTCCTACTGGTTCGGAAGCGTGCATTTTGTGCGCGCACGTCTCTCTCTCGCGCGCCCCCATTGCGCGTGCTTCTCCACCCTCTGTTCATGCACAGAAGGCTTTGCACATGTGCAGAGGGTTAAAAAGAGGAAAATGGCGATGTCCAGGTGGGTGGGCGGAGCTTCATGCTGCCATCGCTACCGGTTCTCCGAACCACCAGTGCCTGCCGCTACCAGTACACCTGATCCAGGTCGAAACAGTAGCATTTCACCTCTGGTTTATGTGCATTAAAGCAGGAGTCCCCAACCTTGGCAACTTTAAGCCTGGAGGACTTCAACTCCCAGAATTGATTTCCCCTTCAGATATTGAAAAGAGACAATCAGTCCTTCAGACTCCTTTTAGAGAACCATCACTGTCCATTTCTCTATCTGGTTTCGATACAGGTAGTCCTCGACTTACATTCGTGTAGTAAATTCAAAGTTACAACGGCACCCAAAAAAGTGACAGTTTTTCATACTTAGCGAACATTGCAGCAACCCCATGGTCACGTGATCAAAATTGAGACGCTTGACAACTGACTCATTTATGATGGTTGCAGTATCCCGGGATCATGTGATCACCTTTTGCGACCTTCCGACAAGCAAAGCTAATGGGGAAGCCAGATTCACTTAACAACTGTGTGACTAATTAACAAGTGCAGCAATTCCCTTAACAACTGCAGCAAGAAAGGTCATGAGATGGGGCAAAACTCACTTAATACATTTCTCAACATAAAGTTTGGACTCAATTGTGGTCGTAAGTTGAGGACTACCTGTAATGAAAACACCTTAAAATCTGAAACCCTGTCAGAAGATGGAAAGTGATCAGGCTTGATAAATCGACAGTTAAAGCTAGAAAATTAATGAGTAGTTATGATTGGGCTTGATACATTGACACTTAAAACTTGAAAATTTATGTAGAACATGTAAGTCCTTAGCATCAGAGCGTGTTAATATAAGGCAACTGGCAGTTGGAACAGAGTTCTTTTCAGGTGAGGAGGGGGAGTAGAATGTCTAAACTCCCAGCCCGCAGGCCAGATGAGTCACGCGCTGGCCACGCCCATGCTCGGTTTAGAGAAGGGGTAGTATCAGAACGTTTTAATATAAGGCAACTGGCAGTTGGAACAGAGTTCTTTTCAGGTGGGGAGGGGGAGTAGAACATCTAACTCCTTAGCATCAGAGCGTGCTAATGTAATACTGTATAAGAAATACTAATGATCTGATGGTCATTTCGAAAAATCTTTTCTTAGCGAGCACCTAGGAGCCAAGAGGAACATATGTGCCAAGTTTCAAGTTTGTGGGCTTTACGGTTCTGGAGATTTCGTGATGGGTGAGTGGTATTTGGCTTTTATATATATAGAGAGAGATTTTTCATTCCATTGTCACTCTCCCAACAGTTCCTGAAGATATTGATTCTACTCAGCCCACCTGGTCAGCATTATCTGATTGGTCAAGTCCTGCTATCATTCAGACGACCGAAGTTACACAGAGACACCATGCTGTGGATAGAATTGCTACCTGGGTTTGGATGCTGCTGTTAGCTGGTCTGGCTCTGATCACAGCTGCCCTGAGTGTGACCTTGTATTTTTGGAAAAAAGATTTTTCAGACAGGTGGGTCAAGGTGCTTCAGTGAAGAATGTTGATGGGAGGGAAGTGATGCTGTTTCAACCAAGTATTACTCCACTCTCTATGTTTGCTACTGTACAGGTAATCCTCAACTTACAATCATTCATTTAGTCACCATTTGAAGTTACAATGGCACTGAAAAAAGTGATTTACACTTCTCACACTCATGACCATTGCAGTATCCCCATGGTCCTGTGATCAAAATTTGGGTGCTTAGCAACAGGCATGTATTTACAATGATTGCAGTGTCTTAGGGTCATGTGACTGCCATTTGCATTATTCCCAGCCAGCTTCTGATAAGCAAAGTTAGTAGGGGACACTGGATTCGCTTAAGGACCATACAATTGACTAACAACTGCAATGTTTCACTTAACATCCATGGCAGAAAAGGTTGTAAAAATCAGATCTTACTCACTTTCGAAAACACAAATTCGGATCCTAGTTGTTGAAAGTTGAGGACTATCTGTAATTTCCTTTCTCTCCCACTTGCCATTGATCATCAAAATGAAATTATTAATCATTAAAATGCTTGTGAAATTTAGAAACTCATAGCTCTTCTAGGAGACCATGGAGAAGGTTAATTCCAAAAGCTATTAGAGGGACATCCCTAAAAACATTCTCCCAATATACCATCACGTTGTGCTCCTTATTACTGGCTGCAATTAGTGGGCTTTGGAAACATAGCTTGTTTTTTAGGAATGATTCCATTGGTTGTATTATGAGCTGTGGTGGCGCAGTGGTTAGAATGCAGTACTGCAGGCTACTTCTGCCGACTGCCGACTGCCTGCAATTTGGCAGTTCGAATCTCACCAGGTTCAAGGTTGACTCAGCTTTCCATCCTTCTAAGGTCAGTAAAATGAGGACCTAGATTGTTGGGGGCAATATGATGACCCTGTAAACCGCTTAGAGAGGGCTGTGAAGCACTGTGAAGTGGTATATAAGTCTAAATGCTGTTGCTATTGTTGTCAGCGTTCCAAGTAATGCATCCAAAGAAATCAGAACTCCGAGGCAGGAAGGTCCCTCAAAGAACATGTTTGTTAGATACATCATATTGGCACGGCTAGTGAAAACCAACTCTGACGTTTCCCGCGTTAATAGCATAATTAAAAGAGCAACTGTTTCCCTCCCCAAGTCACATTGTCCAATTAAAACAGTCAGTGGGCTCCCCGGTCACTCCTCTCCTCCTTCACCTGCCGCCTGTTGGGATGATCTTGGTTCCCAGGGGAAGGCTCGTTGTTATGTCTGCAAGACATTCTATCTACTCCCCTCCCCGAGTACATGGCAACTATGAAGCAACTATGAAACAGCAAAAGATGGCTTCACTGATGTTCAATTCAGAGTTGACAATTGTATTCATACTCTGCCTTTCTTCCAGGTGTCCTCATAACAACACTGCAAGGTCAGTTGAATGAAACATTGTGATTGGCTCATCATGAAATAACCTTCATGTCATCCAGGGGTGGTGGTATTTTAGGTCCAATCCTTTAACCATTGCATTATCTTTGGCCTTGCAGTTATCTTCAAGGATTGTAGTGTTGCAAATACAACCAAATGGGAATCAGGTTGCAGCCATTCCCAGCATTATCCATCCAGATCTTAGAGTAGAGGGTCTGTTGTAAGCATTTCAACTTCCTGCACCAGCATCTCTCAACATCAGCAACTTTAAGATGGGTGGACTTCAATTTCCAGAATTCCCCAGCCAGCATGCTTCATGACCTACCATATTTTTTGGTCTATAAGATGCACTCCCCCCCAAAAAAGTGGATGGAAATGTCTGTGTGTCTTATAGAGCGAATATTTCCGAAGCCCCGCCCACCTGCCGGCCCCCACCCTTCACCCTCTGCCACCCAGCAATTTACCTCCTTGCAGCAAACAGCAAACAGCTTGGTCAGCCTCAACACAGCCTGATTTAGCACGAGCAGCTGATTGGCATTTGGATCGGCCTCCCGGAAAACTGCCGATCAGCTTGTCTAGGCTGCAGGGATCGCCGCCCGCCCATCTCTTGCACAGGTTCGCCTGGTGCACCAATTGCAACCATACTTGGAGAAGGAGGCTCTACTCATGGTCACTCATGCCCTTGTCACCTCCCGATTGGACTACTGTAATGCGCTCTACATGGGGCTACCCTTGAAGAGTATTCAGAGACTTCAGCTGGTGCAAACTGCAGCTGCACGTGCTGTGATGGGTGTCTCAAGATACACCCACTTAACACCCATACTCCACCAGTTGCATTGGCTGCCCACTGGTCTCCTGGTACAATTCAAGGTGTTGATCATCATCTTTAAAGCCCTACATGGCTTAGGACCAGGTTACCTCCGGGGACTGCATTCTACCTCATACTTCCCTTCGACTGGTCAGGTCCCACAGAGTGGGTCTCCTCCAGGTCCCGTCAGCCAAACAATGCCGACTGGCGGGGCCTAGGTAGAGGGCCTTCTCTGTAGGGGCCCCTGCTCTCTGGACCCAACTTCCCCCAGAGATCCGAATCATCCCCAAATTGCTGGCCTTCCGAAAAGCCATCAAGACATGGCTCTTCCTACAGGCAGGGTTCTGAGACAATTTTACATCTGAGGTCTCCCCCACGTATGCATGGCATTGTATGTTTTTCTTTTTAACTTTTTTAAAATTGTTTTTAAGGATTTTATTGTTTGGTGTTCTTTAAAATGCTGTACAGCGCCCTGAGTCCTTAGGGAATAGGGTGGCATAGAAGAATTCCCAAATAAAATAAATAAATAAATAAATCACCGCCACCTATCACCACCTCCACATGCCCCATTTTCAGCTTCCGCACACCCCATTTTTGGCCTCTGCGTGTCCCATTTTTGGCCCGTTCCAGGCGGCGGGGATCGCCACTGCCTGGAACAGGCCAAAAATGGGATGCACGGAGGCCGGAAATGGAACTCACGGAGACTGAAAACAGGACGCATGAAGGCCGAAAATGGGGCATGCAGAGGCTGAAAATGGGGTACGTGGTGGCGGCAATCCCCGCAGCCTGAAACAGCTGATCAGTAGTATTCTGGGAGGCCGATCCAACCACCAATCAGCTGCTTGTGCTAAATCAAGCAGTGCTGAAGCTGACCAGCCTGTTTGCTGTTTGCTGCAAGGAGGCAAATTACTGGGAGGCAGAGACAGATCCCCCCCTCTTGTTTTCCTCCCCCAAAACTAAGTGTGTCTTATGGTCCAGAGCGTCTTTTAGTGCGAAAAATACAATTTTGTAATGGGGAAAATGTCTCTTCCTCATAGATGTGACCTCATATATTTTGAAGAGACTTCTCCACAAACTATATGAGGTCGCATCTATTATGCAATTGTAAGCACAGAATAGTTGAACATGACATTAGCCTACAACCAGTGGTTGAGTTGTAAATAATTTTGCCACTGGCTTGCGCGTGCGCTCGAGCGCGAGCACAACACTTCTGTGCATGCACAGAAGCGTCCCGGGAGGGTCGCCGGAGCCCCCGCCACCCCCGCCAGTACCGGTTCTAAGAACCGGTCCGAACCGGGAGCAACCCATCGCTGCCTACAACCTGACCCTAAACCTAAAGTTTAAATCTACTACTCCTGGTAGGAAATATTTGCCAAGTCTGCTTATTCAGAAAGGAGTTTAATAAGGAGGAGGATGCTATTTTAGCTGGTCTTGCCATATTGATTATAATATAGCGCCACTTTAATTTCTTTTCAATTTCTAGTGCGACTGGTGAAAGAATGGAGCATACAGGTAAGGAGTGAATGGAGAAGTCTTTCTCACTGATTCTTTTTAAGCAATATTTCTGGACTAGCCCTCTCCTTGCATGATATTTTTGTTTTTAAATGGAACATTTTCAGTATTTGCAAAATGAACTGAAGCTTACCTGTTGCTCCTTCCTACAGTCATAGAATAGTTGAGTTAATACAGGTAGTCCTTGACTTACACCAGTTCACTTAGTGACCATCAGAAGTTACAATGGCACTGAAAAAAAATGACTTGTGGCCGTTTTCCACACTTATGACCGTTGCAGCGTTCCCATGGTCATGTGATTTACATTCGGATGCTTGACAACTGACTCGTATTTATGACGGTTGCATGGTCATGTGATTCCCTTCTGTGACCTTCCGACAAGCAAAGTCCATGGGGAAGCCAGATTCGCTTAACAACCGTGTTCCTAACTTAACAACTGCAGTGATTCACTCAACAAATGTGGCAAGAAAAGTTGTGAAATGGGGCAAAATTCACTTAACAAATTTCTTGCTTAGCAACCTAAATCTTGGGCTCAATTGTGGTCGTAAGTCGAGGACTACCTGTAGAGACCTTGGAAGTTTTCTAGACCAAATCTGTACTGCCATCTTTTCCGTTATTTTATTCTCCTTTCACTATCTCCATTTTTTTCTTTTTCGTATCTTGCTCATTGTGACTCCACAACCTCAAGATTTTGCTTCCGCGAGAAATCCCATCAGAAAGGAGAAAATTGGCAAACAAGAGAGTTTGGATGAGGTAAGTACCAGCTGGATGTTCCTGGGAGCACAGAATGGTTAGAACGAACTTGGGCAATTCAAGGTGTTATGCCACCTTTCCATAATTGAATCCATCACAAATATTAACTTTTCAGTACAGTTACTCCTTGAATTTACATCCAGGGGCTGCAGTCTGATAAGTTTGCCTTTAAGTCAGAGGTGGGTTGCTGCCGGTTCCGACCGGTTTGGGCGAACTGGTAGTTCCGACCACCGGCTGGGCCCGCCCCCTGGCCCCGGTGCTAGCCCATCCTATATATCTCACTCTCTGGCTCACTCGCCCCACCCACGCAGCCCAGCTGATTTACGCGCCTCACCCGCTTTACTCACTGCGCCTGCCCGAGAATGTCACAGTGTGATTATTGTCAGTTGTATGTATATGCAGGGAGCTGCATACCTATCTATTATAATGGTACATTCCTACCACGTGATACAATATTCTTGTACGCATGTGTGCATTCCTAAATCTCCTTTCTTCCTTTCTTGACTTGGCTCTCGACTGATCAAGTCGCATTTTATAGCAGAAATGTAAACAATCAGAATTTATTGTTTTTGTACCTAAATAAATATTTTAATTAGACTTTTAAACCTCGACTTTATTTCTAAATGTTTGAATTCCGGGAGAAAGATCTATTTCGCCTCTGTGAGATTAATTCTCACTTCGTCAGAGAAGGTGTGCTGGAAACCGCGTGCATGAAATTGCCATGTGTTTGAAGCTGTGTGCAAGTGCGGAAGGTACACGCGCGAGCGAAGCATGCGTGCGCGTATACGCTCACATTTTCAGTCCTGCACTAAGCAAACTGGTTGTTAAATTATGTGAAGCCCACCTCTACTTTAAGTGCACAGGTCTAACCAATACAAGAGAATATTTGTAGCCTAGAGTTGAACGGTGGGGCCCCTTGGTGGTTTCGGAGCTTGGTTGCTTTCTTACAGACATTTCATTACCCTACTAGGTAATATCATCAGTGCTAGTATTAATATTCTAACCATTTATCTAATGCTGCTTTCCTTTTCAGAGATCTGCTTCCCTTTATTATGCTCAGCTGCAACATCTCCAAGGAAAATCTCCCCCTGTTCAGACACCAGACAATGCCACAGTATATGCTGTGATTGTTTGATATCAGCTTTCATCCTTTCCTACATGCACTTGAAGGCTGCATCTTTTACCTGACTGTGTTACCTGTTAAGCTTCACCTGGGCTCTGCTTCTAACAGCATGGTATGGACCCCATCAGGCACAGGACCAAGCAAGTCTTCCCAGCTCCAAGTATTGAACGAGAGTTTTCCTTGACTACATGTTTCCTTTCAGAAGGGTGGGACAAGACATAGTTGAGCCGTGGTGGCACAGTGGTTAGGATGCAGTACTGCAGGCTACTTCTGCTGCCTGCCAGCTGCCTGCAGTTCGGCAGTTCAAATCTCACCAGGATCAGGGTTGACTCAGCCTTCCATTCTTCCGAGGTCGGTAAAAATAGCAATAGCACTTAGACTTATATACCGCTTCATAGGGCTTTACAGCCCTCTCTAAGCGGTTTACAGAGTTCAGCATATTGCCCCCAACAATCTGGGTCCTCATTTTACCGACCTCAGAAGGATGGAAGGCTGAGTCAACCTTGAGCCGGTGAGATTTGAACTGCTGAACTGCTGAACTGCTGAACTGCAGTGCTGCACTTTAACCACTGCGCCACCTCAGCTCTAAAAATGAGGACCCAGATTGTTTGGGGGCAATATGCTGACTCTGTAAACCGCTTAGAGAGAGCTGTAAAGCACTGTGAAGTGGTATATAAGTCTAAGCGCTATTGCTATAAGACATAGTAAAGTACTAGTACTACCTTTGGAAGGGTGGTTTGCAGCAGGCCTGAGAACTACAATATCCATTTTGGCATGCCTAACAAAATTTATCCCCATGCAGCAACACCAAAGTGCAAGGAGATAACATCACTCCTTTCTTTCTTGGGACCTGTTAATAGAAATCTCCTTATGTACGTGTATCCAGAATAGCTCTAGAACTTGAGATTTCCTTAGACAACAAGGGCATTTTTGCCAAAGCCGAAACAAAACAGAGAAAAGCTTTCTCTTCTTGTCTTGGGAGTTGAATCATGGCAATTGGACTTTTCTTTTCCTTTTTTGTTTGTTTGTTTCAGAGGTGGGATTCAGCAGGTTCTGACCAGTTCTGGAGAACCGGTAGCGGAAATTTTGAGTAGTTCGGAGAACCGGTAAATACCACCTCTGACTGGCCCCACCCCCATCTATTCTCTGCCTCCTGAGTCCCAGCTGATCGGGAGGAAATGGGGATTTTGCAGTAACCTTCCCCCAGGAGTGGGGAGGGAATGGAGATTTTACAGTATCCTTCCCCGGCTACGCCCACCAAGCCACGCCCACAGAACCGGTAGTAAAAAAATGTGAATCCCACCACTGGTTTGTTTGATTGAAATGTTTCCCTGCTTATCCAAGTAGCTTCTTCAGTCTGAGCAACCCGTTCCCCCTAGCCAATTTACTCAGACTGAGGAAACTACTTGGATAAGCAGGGAAGCATTTCAAACAAACAGGAAAAGAAGTCCAGTTTCCATGACCAAGTTCCAGACAACTCTACCTGGAGGACTGAGAATCTTCATTGCCACGTTTCTCTTCTTGGTTCCCTCCTTTTGCATTTTACCATGACGGCACAGTGGTTAGAATGCAGTACTGCAGGCTACTTCTGCTGACTGCCGGCTGACTGCAGTTTGGCAGTTCGAATCTCACCAGGCTCAAGGTTGAACTCAGCCTTCCATCCTTCTGAGGTGGAGCCAGAATGAGGAGCCAGATTGTTTGGGGGCTATATGCTGACTCTGTAAAACCGCTTAGAGGGGGCTGTAAAAGCACTGTGAAGCGGTATATAAGTCTAAGTGCTATTGCTACTTTCCTACAGCCACAGAGATTGAAATGTACTTGGGGGTGGGGGTGGTTCCTGTATTTTTATCACCTTGTAAATTGAATGTAAATTTATGATTGCGGCAGAAAACCAGAAATCATTTCTAATGTAGTGGTATAAATGTAATAAATATTCAGTACCAACCACGGATTCCTGGCAATTGAGGTCTTTCTATCCTTCCTGTATATGTTGTTCAGGGGTGAAATGCTACCGGTTCGGCCCGGTTTGGGCATACCGGTAGCGGTGGCTGCCAGTGGTTCGGAGAACCGGTAGCGGCGGCCATGCGAGGCTCCGCCCACCTGCCCGGATGTCGCCATTTTCTTTTTTTCAATGCGTGTATGACGGTGATGTGCGCTTTGCGCGCACGCAAAATGCAAAGCGCACATGCGAAATGCAAAGCGCACACTTCTGAACCGGTAGGGAAGGTAAGTAGATTTTACCGCTGATGTTGTTGATTTACACGACACACCAGAAAAACAAAGGAAAGTTTGTATCATAACAGCAAGGTAAAGGTCTGATTTTGCAAATGGAAAGTGCAATCCTCAATGTTATCTCTAGAAGATAAGTTGCCCAGAACAAAACGACTCTTGAGAGAACTGGCCCAGAGTGACTACTTGTGTGACAGGCCCACTAACATGTATTTAGACATAAAGCAAAAAACTGTGCAAAACAAAAATATCATAAATGGGACAAAAAAAATAGATTTTGTATTTTACATTCCTACAGGTGATCCTCCCTGCCTCCAAGTCTGCTGTTGATTGTCTGCCTTCTCTAATCCCAATGAGGTTTACTGGTATAATGTCATCTTGCTTGTACAGATAAGTCCTTGACTTACAACACTTCATTCAGTGACCGTTCAGAGTTACAACAGCACTGAAAAAAGTGACATAACCGTTTTTTTCCACATTTATGAATTTTGCAACATCCCCATGATATGATCCTGTGATCAAAATTCAGATGCTTGGCAACTGATTCATACTTGCCATGTCCCAAGATCATATGATCACTTTTTGCAACATCCGTCTGACAAGCAAAACCAGTAGCCAATCGCTTTACAACTGGGTTACTAGCTTAACAACAGCAGTGATTCACTTAACAACGGCGGCAAGAAAGGTTGTAAAAATGGGGCAAAACTCATTATCAAATGTCTCACTTAACAACAGAAATGTTGAGCTCAATTGTCGTCGTAAGTCGAGAACTGCTTGTAATTCAATCCATAGGTCCATTTTGTTGATCGCTGTAGAATTGAGTTTCTTGCCAACCTTAGCGATGAACATTTCTGCAGGGCCCTTAGGCTCACTAGAGCAGCGTTTCTTAACTTTGGCAGCTTGGAAGAGCTGCAGACTTCAACACCCAGAATTCTCCAGCCCCTCAACGAGGTTGGGAAACATCGCTCTAAAAGATTGTATGAATTCTGGGAGTTGAAGTCCACACTGTCAGGCCGAAGCCATCTTTGATTGGAGACTTCGGCCTGCCACACTTTGTGCTTTAGAATGTATTCTTGCTGTGGAAACTTGGGAGGGGCCGTTGCATGAGGGATGTAGAGATGTAGCCATAACAAATTCCTTCTAGATTCTCAAGGTCATCCTTTGTTCAGCACCTGGCCGGAAGCTGATGGGAGGACCGGACACGTTGGCAGAAGACGAATGGTCAGCGTGATGGACTTGTGGGTGTGGGGACAAGGGAATGAACTTTAAACTGGGTGGAGAAGCCCTCGTAGCTTTAGATTCGGGTTTCTCACAGATGTGCCAACATGGCTCTCTTAATCAATTGGAACTTTGAGGAATACTTTGCCTCGGACTCTGATTTAGTTTTGGATGCTATTTGGAACCTTGACACACACATCTTCAAGCAGCCAAGGTTGAGACACACTACACCAAAGAACTCTATAAGTTTTGGGAATTGAGGCCCAACCATCTTCAAGCTTCCATGGTTGAAAAACGTTGCAGTGAAGGATCGTATATCAGCCTTTGGGACATATCAGCTTTTTGAACAATTGCTTGCGAGCATTTCTGCATAGATGGTAGCAGACATCCCCTCCTTTTTCTGACTTTGGCATCGCTCCGGCTCCTTCAATTGCAGTACTGAGTATTGGATTTCTTCTGCTCCCTAAAAAAAACAGAAGGGGGGGGGGAGAAAGAGATCAAAAGACCAAGGCCCCTCCGGTCAATATATAGCAAACTCCTTCAACCACCATCAAAGTTACTGAATTTTAGCTCAGGTTAATGACCACACCGTATAGTCAAAGCTTTCAAGAAGAGACTGCCATCAGTCAGAAATGGTGTAGGGTCTCCTGCTGGGCGGGGGGTTGGATTAGATGACCTACAAGGTCCCTTCCAACTCTGTTAATCTGTTGAAGAGTTATTTTGATGTTTTCTCATTAAGAGAACTCAGATCTTAGGATAGCTACGTGCAAATCAGGGGCTGCCCCAAAGAAGAGGGGGTCAACCTATTCTCCAAAGCACCTGAGGGCAGGACAAGAAGCAATGGATTGAGACTAATCAAGGAGAGAAACAACCTAGAATTGAGGAGAAATTTCCTGACAGTTAGAACAATTAATCAGTGGAATGACTTGCCTCCAGAAGTTGTGGGTGCTCCATCAATGGAGGTTTTCAAGAAGAGATTGGACAACCATTTGTCTGGAATGGTATAGGGTCTCCTGCTTGAGCAGGGGGTTGGACTAGAAGACCTCCAAGGTCCCTTCCAACTCTGTTATTCTGTTCTGTTCTGTTCTATGGTTTTCCCAGTAATAATGCACAACTGTTAGAGTTGGAAAGGCTGAGCGCCAAAGAATTGATGCATTTGAACTGTGGCGTTGGAGAAGACTCTTTGAGAGTCCCTTGGATTGCAAGGAGATCAAATCAGTTGGTCCTAAAGGAAACACACACACACACACACACACACACACACACACACACACAAACACACACAGCGCGCAGGGGTGTCAAACTCAAGGCCCGGGGGCCAGATCTGGCGCATGGGATGCTTAGATCTGGCCCGCAGGGCTGCCCTAGAAACAGCAAAGGACCGGCCTGCAGTGCCTCTGCCAGCGAAAACTGAGCTCGGGAGGGTCACATGCAGTCCTCCTGAGCTCCATTTTCGCTGGCAGAGGGTTGCAGGAGGGCTTCACAGCCAAAAACGGAGCTCGCAAGGGCTATGGATGGTCCTCCCAAGCTTTGTTTTCTCTGGCAGAGGGTTGCAGGAAGCCATCACAGCCGAAAAAGGAGCTTGGGAGCCCGTTTTCGCTGGCAGAGCGCTCGGGCCAT
This sequence comes from Diadophis punctatus similis, assembly GCA_023053685.1. Taxonomy (NCBI): domain Eukaryota; kingdom Metazoa; phylum Chordata; class Lepidosauria; order Squamata; family Dipsadidae; genus Diadophis; species Diadophis punctatus. Next base: position 728,537 of record JALIGW010000039.1, read on the forward strand.
CACAGATGCGCCCGACACAAGTTATATCGAGCTGGCCACACACACTCCAGCCATGCCCCCCCCCCGAGGTCAAACACAACTCTGATGTGGCCCTCAATGAAATCGAGTGTGACATCCCTGACATAGCGGAAAGAGGAAACTTGAGAGTTCACAAGGTTGATGCTACATGGAACAAAACTGACTGAATCTGGATGTTCTGCTTCAGATACCACAAAAACGCCTTCAAAAAGGTAACAAGGAAAACAGGTTGTGAAGAGGACATCTAGCATCCCAGACAATCCTGCGGATTCTGCTGAAGCATCACTTAAGTGCCATGTCCTGGATAGAAGGCAGTGAGTGGCCAATGATCTTTTCTGCCGTCCTCACCACTCTCTGCACCGCCTTCCTGTCTGAAGCTGTAATGCTTCCAAACCAGACGGTAATGCAATAGAACAGGATGCTCTCGATTGTCCCCCTATAGAAAGTGGTAAGGACAGGGGAAGGAAGACAAACTTTTCTCATGCAAAGATCCAGAAGATCTAGAAGACCACCAGGTGGCAGCAAAGAAACATCCCTAATATCTGTCACAGACTCTTTTAAGTACAAGTAGTCCTTGACTTAGGAGCCCAAAATCACTGCAGTTAAGTGAACCATGTGGTTCAGGGGTGGGTTCTACTTACATTCCCCACCGGTTCACATCGCGACAGAAGTGCACATTTTGCGCACATGCTTCACTTTGCTCGCGCGTCATTTCCTGGAAATTACCCTCTGCGCATGCGCAGAAACCTTTGTGCATGCGCAGAGGATTCTTTGGCAATGCGTGGCGACCAGAGGACCGGTTCCGGAGTGTGGACCGCCGGTCATCGCTGCCAGTTTGGTGAGCGGCAGCAAATTTCTGCTACTGGTTCTAAAGTTTCCAAACCGGTAGCAACCCACCACTGGGCAAAACGCACATAACAAATGTTTCATTTAGTAACAGAAATTACGGGCTCAATTGTGGCTGTAAGTCAAGAACTACTTATACCCCATTTTTCCCCACTACCATTACATCTTCTACTACTGTTCCTCCAACTCCTCATCCTTATGAATCCTATTCCTAAAGAACAGTACCACTTTCTAGCTGCTTCTGGCTGTTTTATTTCCACAAGCAACTGCACACGCAGCGGTCTCTCAGGCCAGCTTTTATAGCCAACATTGTTGGGCTGGCAGGGGAGAGGATTTAAGGAAGCAGGACAACAGTTGCAAAGGTGCTGGTCATTTTCTAGGCATCCTGCCCTCTTCACACTAACCGTTTCCCAACTTGAGCAAACTCAAGATTAATAGTCCCAAAGGTTCCCTTGTCAAGAGGCAACTGGACTTTCTGGTTTTTCTTTGAATATGTTTTGCTTCTCATCCAAGAAGCTTCTTCAGCTCTGACTGGATGGTGGATCTTTCTGTTCCCCTCCATCCAGTCAGAGCTGAAGAAGCGTCTTGGATGAGAAGCGAAACATCTTCAAAGAAAAAAAACCCAGCTGCTGTGGCCTAGAGGCAGAGCTCTTGCCTCACAATCAGGAGGTTGTGAGTTCTATCCTAGGTAGAGGCAGATGTAGGGTCTCCTGCTTGGGCAGGGGGTCGGACTAGATGACCTGCAAGGTCCCTTCCAACTCTGTTAATATGTTAAGCAAAAACCAGAAAGTCCAGTTGCCTCTTGAAAAAGGCACCTTTGGGACAACCATGACCTGGATGACTGAGAATCTCCATAGTCAAGATTAATAGATTTCAATTCCCAAAATTCCCTAGCCAGTGTAGTCAATACCAAGATTTCTGGGAATTGAAGTCCACCCAGCTGGTAGTTTCTAAGGTTGGGAATCACTTGCTGCTGTCTTGTAAGGGTCATCTGGATCGCCACAGCCCAACTATATGGTAGTCCTCGACTTATGACCACAGTTGAGCCCAAAATTTCTGCCGCTAAGCAAGAACAGTTAAGTGAACCACTGCAGCTGTTAAGTGAGTTTCCCCCCATTTTATGCCCTTTCTTGCCACCGTTGTTAAGTGAATCCCTGCAGCTGTTAAGTCAGTAACATGGTTGCTAAGTGAATCAGGCTTCCCCATGGACTTTGCTTGTCAGAAGGTCACAGAAGGTGATCACATGACCCTGGCACACTGCAACTGTCATAAATACAGGTCAGTTGCCAAGCATCCGAATTTTGAACACATGACCGCGAGGATGCTGCAATGATTGTAAGCGTGAAAACGGGACATCAGTCACTTTTTTTCAATGTCATTGTAACTTCGAATGATCACTAAACCAATGGTTGTAAGTCAAGGACTACCTGTAGTAGATCTGTACTTCCAAAGTCTTGAGGGACCTGACTTGGAAGCCATTAAGTCTGCATAGGTACAGGTCAGAGGTGGGTTCCTGCCGGTGCGGTTAATAGCTGTTGTTCGGCGCAGAGCCGAAGACGCTGCCGCCGTTCGCGGCGCGGGAGCTTTCCCCGGGCGCTGCCGCCGCCCGCATAAACGCCGCCAATTGCGTTCTTTTGCCCTCTGCGCATGCGCAAAGCGTTCTGCATGCGCAGAGGGCAAAAGAACGCAATTGGCAGCGTCCATGCGGGCGGGGAAAGCGCCCGGGGAAAGCTCCCGCACCGCGAACAGCAGCAGCGTCTTCGGCTCTGCGCCGAACAACAGCTATTAACAGCACCGGCAAAAACAGGCAGGAACCCACCTCTGGTACAGATGTGAAACTACCTTCAAGGAATGAGCCTAATAGTCTGGCAGGACAGAAATGGGTGAGGTGAAACAAAAGGGGAAATCTCTTCAGGTGCCAAAGTATTGTTGCTAGAGCAAAGGAAAGATTAGAATCCGAAAAGCAATTTCTTAAACTGGCTTTATTTGCAGCTACTTTATGCCTGGGCAGGGGTGGGTTTCACTTACCTTTGCCACCGGTTCGCGTTGCGACATTTCGCGCGATTTCACTTCCGTGCATGCTCAGAAGGTGGATTCAGCCCGAAACACAGCTGAGGAGCTCATCAGCTGTGCTTCGGGTGAAGAAATAAAGGTCAGTATTAACCCGGGGGCGGGCAGGAGGGCTTTTTTTCAAAGCACAGAACGCTGTGAAGCCATCCAAACACAGGAAAATCGGCCGAAAATTCAGAAAAAAAAGATGGCGGCGAGCACGGACCGGCAGAGACAGAACCGGATCCGTGACGCCAAAATTACTTCACCAGCGGGTCGCTAACGGTTCGAACGATCTGGTCCGAACCGGAAGGAACCCACCCCTATGCCTGTGAAACAAACAGCCGAAAAGTATGATGCATAAACACCCATTACCCTCTGAAGGAGAGCCTAGACTGGCCTAATATGCAAATATGTGTAAATTAACTTGTAGAACAGTTTTAATTTATACTGGCTTGCACTTGAGAAACAAACTGGAATGGGCATCATGTTTATACCACTCTTTCTGGTATTGGGAATGGCATATTACTCTTTTCAATAATTAATATGACAATCAGAAACAGTAGCAGTAACACAAAACTTACCTCATTCATCTCTACATCTTTATCTTGGTTCTTTAGGGGTCTTTCTATTCCTAAGATTGAAAGATATTAGCAAATGCAATAGAACAAGCTACAGCAACTCACTTTGAATTGTTAAAGACCTGGTCAACAGCTATTCTTCCCGGGCATCCATTCTGAAAAGATGGACTGGGATAACTCACTGTGACCAATTCGCCATGGCCACTTCCCAAGGCCAACTCATCGCGGGATAACTCACCACCAAATATTAAAATGGTTTTTTTTACTTTCATTGTTCACATTTAATTTTCTCCCTCCTTTGGCATCCTTTAGGCATCCAGTACTATAGAGCACTGCACACCAAGACAATTAGATACAATTGTTTTCTCCCGAATGACATCACTCTGCTAAACAAATAATTCCCTCACCACTGTCAAACTATTCACTAAGGCTGCATTACTATTACTATTAGTTTTTCTCTTCGTTCCTATCACCCATCTCCTCCCACTTATGACTGTATGACTGTAACTTGTTGCTTGTATCCTTACGATTTATATTAATACTGATTGTTTCCTGATTGCTTATTTGTACCCTATGACAACCATTAAGTATTGTATCTCAAGATTCTTGATGAATGTATCTTTTCTTTTATGTACACTGAGAGCATATGCACCAAAGACAAATTCCTTGTGTGTCCAATCACACTTGGCCAATAAAGAATTCTATTCTATTCTATTCTATTCTATTCTATTCTATTCTATTCTATTCTATTCTATTCTATTCTATTCTATTCTATTCTATTCTATTCTATTCTACTCTACTCTACTCTACTCTACTCTATTCTATTCTATTCTTTAATGATTTCCATTCCACAATTTCTTCTATATTAGTGTAACTCTTGTCCAGAGGTGGTATTGACTTACCTTCACTACTGGTTCGCAAATGTGAAAGCGCGCGCGCAATTGTTTTGCTCACTCGCACCCCTTGCAAGCATGCGCACATCCTTCCATGCATGCACTTTGCTTATGCACGCAGCTTTCACGCATGCACGCGGCTTCAAAATGTGCCTAAATAGGATGGTATAGTGCCGGGGTGAGTGGGCTGGCCCACCCATAGGTCGCTACTATCGGTTCACCCGAACCGGTCCGAACCAGCTGAATACCACCTCTGCTCTTGTCCCATGGCGAGTTGGCAGTGGCGAGTTGTCCTAACCCAGTGATGGTGAACCTATGGCATGTGTGCCACAGGTGGCATGCGGAGCCATATCTTCCGGCACATGAGCTGTTGCCTAGCTCAGGTCCAGCGCGCATGTGTGCGCTGGCCAGCTGATTTTTGGCTCACACAGAGGCTCAGGGAGGGCATTTTCGGCTTCCGGAGGGCCTCCCGGGAAACTGGGGAGGGCGTTTTTGCCCTCCCCAGGCTCCAGGGAAGCCTCTGGAGCCTGGGGAGGATGAAAAATGGGCCTACCGGGACCACCAGAAGTTGGGAAATGGGCCATTTCTGGCCTCCAGAGGGCCTCCGGGGGGGCAGGGGAGGCAGTTTTTGCCCTCCCCAGGGATTGAATTATGGGTGTGGGCACTCCCGCATGTGCAATAGCATGTGCGCATGCACTTTTGGCACCCAAGGAAATAAAGGTTCACCATCACTGTCCTAACCCAACTTCAGTGGACTTCAGTCATCCTATCATGTCGCAAGGTAGTTTTGCTTAGTTTCGGCTTAGTTCAATATGGGAATCTTACCACCGTCAGGGCTACCATCCAGTTACTCTATGTACTGCCTGCTGCTGGCAGCCTGCCATAGAAACATGGGGGTAGGGGGTGGGAGCTCTGGGATGGGACAGCAGGGTTACCATGGGTTACTATGAGGAAACGAAACCGTTCTGTGAGAATAGCTGACTGTTCCAAGGTCAGCAACGGAATGCAGCCAGCTGTAAAGACAGGTTCTGTTTCCCAAAACAATTTGTAATACATAATTGCACACTTCTTGATCAATGGGGTGGGGGAGTGTGGTGGAAGGGAACAGGGAAAACTTTGGGCGCGAAAACCTCAGATCTAGCTTCGCTTCTTCTGTAACCACTAGCTTGGGGTGGGCCACATCTAAGCACCCCGCAGGCCGGATCCGGCCCACAGGCCTTGAGTTTGACACCCCTGTCCTAGATTAAGATCTGCAGAAAAAGCAGATTATAATCCAAAGTAATGGGACTATACAGCTAAATAAGAGCGCATATGTGTATATTATATGCACACACAAACACTTGAAAATAAAAAAGGACTACACAATTGAACAAGGATATTTATACACACACACACATTCAGTCTTGTAAATTGGATTAAAGGCTGTATATATAAATATCCTAAATCGGGGTGTACAAATCTCTCCAAAGCAGTATTTTTCCACCTTGGCAACTTGGAGATGCGTGGACTTCAACTCCCACAATCCATACAGTGTTTTAGTGCAATATTTCTCAACCTAGATGAGAATGACAGCTGGGGAATTCTGGGAGTTGAACTCCAGACATCTTCAAGTGGCAAAGATTGAGAAGCATTGTTCTGAAGGTTGTCACCAAATTGTAATTTTTAAGGTGACATACATAAATTTTTTAAAAATCCTAAAAAATATGAGAACGAATCAGAATTACTTAGGAAATCTTAATTAACTTTCTATTATGTCAAATACAGTTTGTGTCCCACTCTGGAACGCAACCTCCATCCTACTCCTTAAAGGCCAGTTGTATCAATCGGCCCCCAAAGAAGCTGTGTCTCAAACAAAATCAACAATTTATTCATCAGGTGTGTTATAATCGGAATAGAAAAACTGGTACAGAGTTTGAAGGCTGTTTACTGCAGCCAGTAAAATAGAGAAACAGTTGTGGACATCATAATATTGACTGTTAACAATGCATGGATTTGGACTATACTAAGCATTACCAGGAAAATGAAAAATGAGAAAATTTATTACAGTCATAGATCAGAAAAAAGAAAAAAAACAGAAGTTTAAATACTGTACTCACCAACTGAATTCTGAATCACTTGTGATTTTGTCTTCTTTGCAGTTTTACTGGGGCTTAAAAGGATGATAGAGAAATGCCTCTTAAATATCTGGTGTTTATAAGATTAATTCAAACAAGAAAAACATGGTGTTGCGCTAAATCAGATATTTAATATGAGTGCTGGAACATGTAGGATAAAGTATGGCAAAATCAAATACTTTTAGAATCTGAGGGAACCTTAAGGATAATCTCACCAGAGGTGGGTTCCTCCCGGTTTGGACCGGTTCTATAGAACCGGTAGTAACTTGGCGGCCTGGGTCGCTGGAACTGGCAGCGACCCAGGCCAGCCACGCCCCCGAACCGGCTCTCTCGGCAGTGCCGTAGGCACCACCATCTTGTTTTTTGCTTTTGCACATGCGCAAAAGCTGTTTTGCGCACGCGCAGAATCTGGTTTTTTAGCACTGCACATGCGCGTGCACATGAAGCATGCACGCGGTGCATCAAGGAGTGAACCGGCAGCGAAGAAGACCAGAATCCACCCCTGCATCTCACCCAACCCCTGGTTTGGCCAGAAAATGAAAGAAATGGAATGCACTACCTGACTCTGTGGTTTCTTCCCCAAACCCCAAAAACTTTAACCTTAGACTGACTACAGTCGACCTCTCCTCGTTTCTAAGAGGTCTGTAAGGGGCGTGCATAAGCGCACCAGCGTGCCTACCGTCCCTGTCCTACTGTCCAATTGTCCTCTTTTATCGTTACTTTTTACTTATGTTTATACAAATTACTACTATACATGTTTGACAAATAAATAAAATAAATAAATAAAAATAAAATACTTCCTGAAGGGGAATTGATTGAGGTTGTCTATCTAGAGCTCAGAGGTTTTCATCTCTTTCTAATGATCTCACCTTTCTGAAGGTTTTATTCTATTTATCTAAAGCGGCGTTTAGATAAAAGCCATAATTTTGGTGACTTAAAGCTGTGAAGACTTCAACTCCCAGAATTCTTCAGCCAGCAGCCTGGTTGGGGGTTCTGGGAACTGAAGTTCACACAGCTTAAAACATTCAAAGTTGAAAAACACTGATCTAAATCAGGGGTGTCAAACTCGCGGCCCGCGGGCCAGATATGTCATGCGCTGGCCACTCCCACCCCCGTTTTAGTGAAGGGGGGAAAGTCATGATATGTCATGTGACCACAATGTGATGATGCAAGCTTTACACCCCTGATCTAAATGGATAACAGCTAGCTCCCTGAATTAAGCTTTATATTATAACAACCAGGGGGTTCCAATTTTAGTTCCAGAAGGACCTGTGCTTCCCTAAAAGAAACTTGTTTGTAATCTGGAAGTGTTTCTGGATTCCCAGTTCCTACTAGATTACCAGAAAGGCTGGTGAGACTCAAGCCCTCATCCTCTCAGTACCTGACTACTGTAACTGATGCTACATGGGACTGTCCTTGAAGATGACCTGGAAAGTACAGCTGTGCAACAACATACATCCTGCTGGGAGTGACTCAATTCTCCTAAACAACATCTGCATTTAGGTAGCTTCATTTGTTCCAGGGTGCAATTTAAGGTGCTAAAAATAGCTTTTAAACTTGTACATGTCTTAGGACCTGTGTAAGAGCCGAGATGGTGCAGTGGTTAAATGCAGCACTGCAGGCTGACTGCTAGTTCAGCAGTTCAGCTGTTCAAATCTCACTAGGCTCAAGGTTGACTCAGCCTTCCATCCTTCTGAGGTCGGTAAAATGAGGACCCAGATTGTTGGGGGTAATATGCTGAACTCTGTAAACCGCTTAGAGAGGGCTGTAAAGCACTATGAAGTGGTATATAAGTCTAAGTGCTATTGCTATCTATAAGACTCTTGCTTACTCCCAGTAGAATCTACTAAACAGAACCTTGTGTCACTCTCACTAAGTTGACCAGGCCAGGAAACACAATAGGAAGGCTAAAATTATTTTATTGACATCGGTTATAATAAGAGGATCTTACATATCAGATTGTGCTGTGCCTTCTTCCCCTTCTTATGCTCCACCGAATTAGGAAGGTGTCTATCTGAGTCTTTTCTGAGTATGATTTATCTGTTGTGGACTTAATGTATTTTTCGCTCCTCATCACTTTGATAATGGAGCTCACATATCTCCGTCAAGGTCTTCTTCCATGTCATTTTGTTGGCCAGATTGTAAGGATTTCACCTCAGATAGAAGACAACTGCAAGAAGAACTCCTGCTTGAGCAGGGGGTTGGACTAGATGACCTACAAGGTCCCTTCCAGCTCTAATAATAAATCTAAAACCATGGGAATCAAGGAAGTAACATTCCTACAGCCAGAGGTGGGTGTCATATGCTGTAACAACCAGTTCGCCCAGAACCAAAAATGTGAGCATGCACGCACTGGCTTCGCTCACACACACGCCTTCCGTGCATGTGCAAGGCACAAAAAAACCAGGACGGGATACCATAAGGGCGGGTGGGCAGGCCCAGCCGCTGGCCGGAACTACTGGTTCAACCAAACCAGTTCGAACCGGCAACAGCCCGCCCCTGCCTACAGCTACCAGGAACTGAACTGAATTCAAGGGAGACATTCTTTCCTTTTTAAAAAATCTTTACCTGGTTCTCCGTGATTGAAGCTTTTCCCGGAGAACAAATATAGTCACCCCCATCGATAGGAGAGCGATAATTCCTATCACGCAACCGCCAATGACTTGGATCTTAAACTTCTTCCCTGTATCTATGGAGAGACATAAAATGGAACGGAGAAAAAGGGATTATTCCAGGTCAATCAAAAAAAGTTGAGATGGCAGCCTCCGTCGGGTGGTTGAACCCCTACCCACGCTTGCCCACGTGTGGATTTCATAATAAAGATCCAGAGCTTCAAACTGAAAGAGATGGCAGAGATGGCAAAAGTAACTTTTAATTTTTTTAAAAAAAGAGCATGAGTAGTCCTTGACTTATGACCACAATTGAGCCCAAAATTTCCATTGTTAAGTGAGTTTTGCCCCACTTTGCGACCTTTCTTGCCACAGTTGTTAAGTGAATTGTTGCAGGTGGTAAGTGAGTAACATGGTTGTTAAGTGAATCTGGCTTCTCTGTTGGCTTTGCTTGTTGGAAGGTCGCAAAAGGGGATCACATGACCCCAGGACACTGCAACCATCATAAATATCATCCAACTGCCAAGCATCTGTGTTAGGATGAGAATAAAATCTCACAGAGGCGATGTTGGATCATTACTTGGAATCCAGACAGTTAGAAATAAAACCGAGATTAAATGTCTAATAGAAAATATTTATTTCAGTACAAAAACAATAAATCCTGAATAATTACATCTTTGCTAAGAAACACGACCGTTCAGGTCAAGAGCCAAGGCAGAAAAGAATTAATGGTGGATCAGGAATGTAGACATGCGTACACATCATATCACGTGTTCTGCTTGTATTGGAAAGTACCCTCATATTAGGATAGGGGTGCATCACCCTGCATATACTCACAACTGACAATATTCACTACGTGACAATCTGCATTTTGATCTCGTGATCCTGGGGATGCTGCACAGGTCATAACTGTGAAAAATGCTCATAAGTCACATTTTTCAGTGCTGTTTATTCTGTAATTTTCTGCACCAAAAAAGGTTGGAAGTTAATGCCTTTCCCCCCCTTTTACCTCTTTTCCTTTCCTTTTCCTTTCCCCCTTCCCCTGTTATCCTTATTTTCATTTTCATTTTATATTATGATAAACTGTGTTAAATGTTATTTTCAGATTCTGGCCCCACATAAGATAAGTTGCTTTGATATGGGGATCCCAATGGGTCATCCGTATGGTTTATAGACCAAGGTACCCTCTTATACAGGCGACAATCAAATAGGATGTGAGCCAGGTCTTCTACCTCTGCCGCTCCGTAAATGCAGAGAGTTTACAAAAAGGGGATCACATGACCCTGGGATACTGCAACCGTCATAAATATGAACCATAAATATGAGTTTTTTAAGTGACACTGACAAGTTAAATACGTATGGAGATACGTTATCAGTCTGTTAAATATAATAAGCACTAGGATTATAATCACTCAGGGGAAGGTTTAGAAGGTGAAGGAGGAAGTAGAAAGGGAGGGGAGGAAGGAAGGAGGGGAGAGAAGTAGGAAGGGGGAGAGAAGGAGTAAGAAGGTAGATGGAAGAGATGGAGATAGAGGGAGGAGAGTGGGATGGAAAAGAAGATATACAGACTGATAAAGGATAATAAAAAATAGGTGCAAAATAGGATATTTAATTTTGCTTGATTGTATAAAGATTGTATGTATGTTATTGATATGATTTTAAGGTGTGCGTATCGATGTATAAATGGTAATTTTGGAAAAAATAATAAAAAACTTTTTATAAAAAAAATAAAAAAAAATATGAACCAGTTGCCAAGTGTCTGAATTTTGATCACAAGACCATGGGGATGCCACAACGATTGTTAAGTGTGAAAAATGGTAATATGTCACATTTTTCAGGGCCATTGTAACTTTGAATGGTCACTAAGCGAACTGTTGTAAGCCGAGGACTACCTATATTGCAGTTTCAAATAAAGTGAGAGGGGGGATCAACTGTGAAAATCAGCCCTGTAATCCACACAGCTTCAAAACTAACTTTGTCTTGGAAAACCGCCCTTGTGTTGAGTGCCTGAAGTGTTATAGCAGGGGTGTGAAACTCAAGGCCCGCGGGCCGGATCTGGCCCATGATGTGGTCGGATCCAGCCCACGGGACCATCCCTGTCTACCCACGTCACTTCGGCCCGGTCTACCCAATGCAAAGAGAAAACAAGCCAGCAGTTTGGGGAGTAGCGTCAAGCTGGCCATGCCCACCCAGTCGACCACACCCACCCAGTCAGCCATGCCCACCTGGCCCCCTGAGATCAACCACAGTGTTCTGACCCAGCTGCAGGACCAAGGAACACAGCACAAACAGCGTCCGAACAAACCTTGTTTTAATATTAACAAACTACTAATTATCTGTCTTAGCAGTCATTCTAAAGTCAATGAAATAATAAATCAGTCCTTTCGGTGCAACAGCTGTTAATTAACCTTCTTAACAGCCGGCAATAGTCCAAGCAAAAAGAACCAGAAGTCCAACAAAGAGTCTGTCTGATAACAGCACACAATCTTACTGTTGTTGGCAAAATGCCCAGGAGCAATTTGCAGGAAACTGGACATCTTCTAAACAAGAGCCGAACAGGAGTTTTGAAGTCAAAGACAAGATGTGGAATGAACGAAGTTGTTTCCTGCAAATTGGTCAGTCCTTTTCCTCACTTAAATAGGCTATGGGAATGGCCAATTAACCCCAAGCCTTACTCCCGAGTAGTCCTTCTCCTCAGGAGCCATTCCTGCCTTTTGGCAGCTCTGCGCACGCGCATTGAGAACAGGCTCCTCCTCCTCCTCCTCTTCTTCTTCTTCTGCCCTCATGACAGCCTCTGGAGGTTCTGAAGACCCTGGCTGAATCCCTGCCTCTGGCACCAAGTCTTCTCCAGCCTCCTCACTGTCCAACTCTGGTACCAGTTGCACAGGCCGCTGGTGAATCACCACACCAGCCTCCTCGCTGTCTGAATCAGCTACCAGCTGCACAGGCCACTGGTGGGCCACAACACACAGCCCTGATGTAGCCCTCAATGAAATTGAATTTGACTGTGTTATACTGTAGGTTGCTCCTACCTGTTTGAATTCAACTGAACCATAATCCATGCAGGTGGTAGTTCTGATATGGGCAGGGGCAGGGATGAAATGCTACTGGTTTGGACCGGTTCAGGCATACTGGTAGTGGCGGCCGCTGGTGGTTTACCGAACTTGTAGCGATGGCTGGCTACGCCCCCAAACCAGTCCCCTGGTTGCCGCTTGCTCACCCTGCAAGTGGATGTCGCGGAGCTGCACATGCGGTCTGGCCCTATCCCAGCCAGCCTGATGTCATGCAGTCCAGTGCAGTGCACATGTGCAGCAGCCCCGGGACATCCACTTACCGTCCCGGAGCGGTGACACCACCACTGCAGCAGCAGCAGAAGGTAAGGCCGATGCTGGTGGGGGGGGAGGAAGACCCGCTGCACTCGACCGACTTCTGCCCACTTGCCTTCCCCTCTGCCTCCGCCTCCGCCACCTCTGCACTCAGCCCGATAGCAGCAGCAAATCTTCTTTGGCAACCTTCAGTCTCAAGAGACTATGGTATCGTGCTCTGGAAAGAGTTTCTAGAAAGAGTTCCTAGAATAGCATCTAGTGTGGCTAAAAAGGCCAATCCGAGAGTGGCAATCCCTTCCACACTGAGGGCAGATCCATTCTGTCCCCTGCCTGCCCCCCAGATTTCGCTGGTTCCGGGACTGCCTCATTGCCTCGGCCTGCCGAACGAGTGTCTCCTCGAAATGGAGAAGGCCATGATCAGAGGTCAAAGTTTCCCAGCTGTTAATGTTCATTCCCAAGGACTTTAAATCCCTCTTACAGATATCCTTATATCGCAGCTGTGGTCTCCCTTTAGGGCGCTTTCCCTGCACTAGTTCACCATACAGGAGATCTTTCAGAATCCACCCATCATCCATTCTCACAACATGCCCAAGCCAGCAAAGACGTCGCTGTTTCAGTAGTGTATAGTACATGCTAGAAATTCCAGCACGTTCCAAGACTGCGCTATTTGGAACTTTGTCATGCCAGGTGATGCCAAGGATACTTCGGAGACAACGCATATGAAAAGTATTCAACTTTCTCTCTTGCCGTGTGTAAAGGGTCCAAGACTCACTGCAATACAAGAGTGTGCTCAGGACACAGGCTCTATAAACCTGGATCTTTGTATGGTCTGTCAGCTTCTTATTAAGCCATACTCTCTTTGTGAGTCTAGAGAATGTAGTGGCCGCTTTACCAATACGTTTATTCAACTCAGTATCTAGAGAGAGAGTGTCGGTGATGGTTGAGCCAAGATACACAAAGTCATGGACGACTTCCAATTCTTGTGCAAGGATTGTAATATGGAGAGGTGAATCCCCATCCTGTCCCATGACTTGCATTTTTTTCAGGCTGATTGTTAATCCAAAATCTTGGCAGGCCTTGCTAAAACAGTCCATGAGTTGTTGAAGGTCTTCGGCAGAATAAGCAGTAATGGCAGCATCGTCAGCGAAGAGGAAATCCCATAAGCATTTCAGCTGGACTTTAGACATTGCTCTCAATCTAGAGAGACTAAAACGTTTTCCATCTGATCTGGTCCGGAGATAAACTCCCTCTGTTACAGTTCCAAAAGCATGCTTCAGCATCACAGCAAAGAAGATCCTGAATAGAGTTGGTGCAAGGACGCAGCCCTGTTTCACTCCACTTCGAATGTCAAAGGAATCTGATGTTAAACCATCAAAAACTACCGTGCCCTTCATTTCCTCATGAAAGGACCTGATGATGTTGAGGAGCTGGGGTGGACATCCGATCTTAGGGAGGATTTTATAAAGGCCGTCCCTACTAACCAGGTCAAAAGCTTTCGTAAGATCTTTGAACCCTACAAAGAGTGACTGTCTTTGTTCCCTGCATTTTTCCTGCAGCTGTCTAAGAGAAAATACCATATTGGTAGTGGACCTGTTCGCTCGGAATCCACACTGTGATTCTGGATAGACTCTCTCTGCAAGCACCTGGAGCCTCTTCAATACGACACGGGCAAGCAGCTTCCCTACCACACTAAGAAGGGAGATGCCGCGGTAGTTGTTACAGTCACCCCGTCACCTTTGTTCTTATACAATGTGATGATATTAGCATCCTTCATGTCCTGCAGTACTCTGCCTTCCCTCCAACAGAGACAAAAGATTCCATGCAGTTCCGTGAGGATGATCTCTTTGCAGCACTTCAAAACTTCAGCAGGGATATTATCTTTCCCGGGTGCCTGAGAGTCCAGAGCCGCATTTAATTCCTCTAAGGTTGGCTCATTGTCACGCTCCTCCAAGACAGGTAGGCACTCAACGCTGTTCAAAGCCTCGTTAGTTATCACATTTTCTTTAGAGTATGACTCAGATAGTGCTGCACCCAGCGTGCCATCTGCTGCGTTCAGTCCTGGATAATCTCACCTGTAGCAGACTTCAAGGGGGCAGACTTCTGTGTTGGTCCTAAGGCCTGCTTGATGCCATCATACATCCCCTTGATGTTACCTGTGTCGGCAGCTATCTGGATCCGAGAGCAAAGCTGCAACCAATAATCATTTGCACATCTCCTGGCGGCCTGTCGGACTTTGCTATGAGCAGCTCGCAGAACCTGTAGATTGTGCACACTGGAGCAGGCTTTATATGCAATCAGCGCTCTCCTTTTTTTCCTCGATGACTGGTGTCAGCTCCTCTGAGTGGGCTTCAAACCAATCTGCTGTCTTTCTGGTCTTCTTACCGAATACTGACAAGGCGGTGTTATAGACAGCATTCTTGAAATATTCCCATTTTTTGGGCGCATTTGCTTCAGCCGGGCCTGGAAGCGTTTCCTCTAATGCATGTGCAAATTCCTCCACTTTGCCCTGGTTGCTTGTCTTGCTGATGTCAATTCGTGATCTTCCTTCCTTCTTCGAGTGATGCAATTTCTTTGTTTGCAGTTTTATTCTGCTGCACACCAAGGAATGGTCTGTATCACAATCAACACCCTGGTAGCTACACGTGATTGTAATACTGGGAAGATTTGAACGCCTGATCAGAATCAAGTCGAGCTGGTGCCAGTGCCTCGATCTTGGATGCCTCCAAGAGACTCTGTGTTGAGGCTTTGTTTTGAAGAATGTATTGCTAATGCATAAACCGTAATAGCAGCAAAACTCCAGCAGGCGTTGGCCATTTTCATTTATCTTCCCAACGCCAAACTGACCTAAACAGGTAGGTCAAGAACCTTAATCGGCTCTGACTCTGGCATTAAAATCTCCAAGAATAAACAGTGATTCTTTCTCCGGGACTCTCTTGATAGTGGTGGTCAGATCATCGTAAAATTTGTCTTTAGATTCTACTGACGATGATAAGGTCGGTGCATATGCGCTAATAAGAGTGACTGGTCCTGCTAGTGAGTGGAGCTGTAAGGACAAAATCCTCTCGCCCCCTACGGCAGGTGGAGTGATGAATCCTAGTAGGGTGTTTTTGACCACAAAGCCCACCCCATATTCCCTAGTCTCGTTTGATGGTTTTCCTTGCCAGAAGAATGTGAAGTTTCTCTCCTTAACAGATCCTGAACCCGACAGCCTTGTCTCTTGAAGGGCAACGATGTCCATTTGCAGTCTGCTCAGCTCCATATCGATAACAGCAGTCTTGCATACATCGTCTATTTCTTGCAGATCGTCAGAGAAACCGGGGGTCATTGTCTGAACATTCCAAATGCCCAGCTTTTGGGCTAAAGTTTTCTTGTGGTTATTGCACAGTGCAAAGTTATCAGTCTGCTTGTCATTATGCTAATGAGACATAATGACCTCTCCTACCATCAAAGGCAGCCCCTGGTGTCACGCTCTATGCCATTCAAGCAAGGACTTAACCAGTGACTGCCGCTTTCCGTGTTGTTTCAGTGCTGTATGCAAAATCTGCAGAGCACGAGACCTGGGTAGGTTAGTATAGAGCAGTGATGGCGAACCTTTTTTGGTTCGCGTGCCAAAAGGGGGGGGGAATGTGGGGGATCACATGTGTGCGTGCCCACACTCATAATTCCATGCACCCCTGCACATGCACGCATGACCCCCCTGCTCCCAGCATGCAATGGCACGCCCATTTTTTGCTCTCCCCAGGCTCCAGAGCCTTTCTAGGAGCCTGGGGAGGGCGAAAACGGCCTTCCCCACCCCCTCTGGAGGCTGGAAACAGCCTGTTTCCTGACTCCCAGTGGGCCCAGAAGGCCCGAAAATCAGCCGGCTGGTGCACACATGCACGCCGGACCTGAGCTCGCGTGCCCACCGATATGGCTCCGCGTGCCACTTGTGGCACCCGTGCCATAGGTTCGCCATCACGGGTATAGAGGATAGACCAGTGATGGCGAACCTTTTTTTCCTCGGGTGCCGAAATAGGGCGTGTGCGTGCTATTGCACACGTGTGCATGCCCACACCCATAACTTAAAGCCCCTCACTTGCTCCACCCTCCTGCACATGCGTGCGCGACCCCCGCACACCCCCATTTCCCGACTTCCAGTGGGCACGGTGGGCCCATTTTTCACCCTCCCCAGGCTCCAGAGGCTTTCTTGGAGCTTGGGGAGGGCAAAAAAGCTCCCCCCTGCCACCCTGAAGGCCATCCGGAGGCTGAAATCGCCTTCCCAGAGCCTCCACACGAGCCAAAAATCAACTGGCAGGCACGCACATGCACACTGGAGCTGAGTTAGGGCAACGGCTCGCGTGCCGGCAGATATGGCTCCGCGTGCCACTTGTGGCACCCGTGCCATAGGTTCGCCATCACTGGGATAGACTGTTACCCAAGCAGCAGATCCCCTCTCTCCACGTCGCTGAAATAATCCAATGGAACAGCAAAGCCGATACGATTGGTTCCAGCTTCATTGCAGAAGTTATCAGAACATGGCTGTACACAGTCACGAACTGCTTCCGGGACCCCGGCTCCGGATTTTGCCTCAAGGTTTACTCCTGAAGCCTTTTCCAATTATGGATATAGCCACAAGGCAGTGGAGGTTTGAAGTCAGAGTTTCCCTTCTCCTAGAAGATGGTTTCACCACTTTATCTGCCATTGGGGTATAGAACCCTCTTCCGCCTTCAAAACCGTTAACCGTCTTCTCCTGTAACCCTGGAAAGGGGCCCTTACGACTGACTTCTGCCCACTTGCCTTCCCCTCTGCCTCCGCCACCACTGCACTCAGCCCAATAGCAGCAGCAGCAGAAGGTAAAGCCGATGCTGGCAATGGGGGGGAGGAATACCCGCTGCACTCGTCTGATTGCCGCCTGCTTGCCTTCCCCTCCAACTCAGGTCCCGCTCTCCGCAACCAGCCCATGACAGGGGACGCGCCACTTCTGGGCCGGGCCGCCTACCCTCGGGACCCCGAAGGGCATGGTTTGCTCTGTTGCTGCTGCTGGTGGTGCTGGCACTGCAGCTGTGCAGGAAAACTCCCCGGTGCGGTGCAGTTCTGGGATGGCAGAGAGTCTCTGCCATCCCGGAACTGCACCATGCCGGGAAGTTTTCCTGTGCGGCCATGGTGCCGGCACCAGCAGCAGCAGCAGAGCTTGCTTGGGAGAGCCCAAGCAAGCTCTGCTGCCACCACTGTTGCCGGCACCATGCCATGGAGTTTTCCTGCACGGCCACAGCGGCGGCACAAGAAAACTCCCCGGCGCGACGCAGTTCTGGGATGGCGGAGAGTCCAAGCAAGCTCTGCTGCTGGGCGCGTCCGTGCAGGAGAACTCCCCGGGAAGGGCTCCGTCTCTGTGCCCAGACCAGGTCTGTGTGTGTGAGAGAGAGGGGGAGAGAAAGAGGAAAGGAGAGAGAGAGAAAAGAAAGAGAGAGAGAGAGAGAAAGAGAAAGAGAGAAAGAAAGAAAAAGAAAGAAAGGGGAAGGAAGAAAGGAAGGGAGAGAGAGAGAAAAGAGAGAGAGAGAGACAAAGAAAGAAAAGAAAGAAAGAAAGAAAGAAAGAAAGAAAGAAAGAAAGAAAGAAAGAAAGAAAGAAAGAAAGAAAGAAAGAAAGAAAGAGGAAGGGAGAGAGACAAGAAAGAAGAAAGAAAGAGGAAGGAAGGAAGGGAGGGAGGGAGGGAGGGAGGGAGGGAGGGAGGGAGAGAGAGAGAGAGAGAGAGAGAGAAAGAAAGAAAGAAAGAAAGAAAGAAAGAAAGAAAGAAAGAAAGAAAGAAAGAAAGAAAGAAAGAAAGAAAGAAAGAAAGAAAGAAAGAAAGAAAGAAAGAAAGAAAGAAAGAAAACTTATGACCACAATTGAGCCCAAAATTTTGGTTGCTGAGCAAGAGCATTGTTAAGTGAGTTTCAGCACATTTTACAAGTTGGCCATGCCCACCTGGTCACATGACCACCAAGCCACGCCCACATGATATCCGAGCCACACCCACCAAACAAGCCACGCCCACAAAACCAGTAGGGAAAATTTTTAGATTTCACCACTGGGCAGGGGATAAACCATATACTCACAGAATGGTGCTGGGGTAGACCAGAGCATTTCCTCCATCTCTGATCTATCTGAAATTCTGAATTCATCTTCCAAGCAATAGCCATCAGATTGTGTAGGACATCTGGAATTGCTGCATTTCCAGAGACCATAACTTGGGGGACTGTCTTTCACTCTGATTACAGTTTTTGGGTTCCTAGGAATGGGAAAAGGTTCTTTCCCATTAATAGTCCAGACGATGGTAGAGCTTTTACGAGTTTTGCCTTCCATGTTGTCATCACAAGGATTGCAGGTCAGCGTTATTAGCTGTTTCCTTCTGCCAGATTTCTCAGGATGGTCAACTGTCATCCCATGTCGATTATCTGTCAGAAATACCAACATGTTATTCCTTCAAAGATTTGCAACTACATTGCATCTCCATAGACATTTATCCCAAGGATAAATGTCTATGGAGATCAGGGGTGGGTTCCTCCCGGTTGGGTCCAGTTCGCCTGAACTGGTAGCGACCCGCTGGTGATGTCATGATGACGTCACGGATCCGGTTCGGTCGGTGCTGGTCCGTGGGCGCCGCCATCTTTTTTTTTAACATTTATTTCTTCTGAGCATGCGCAGAAGCCGAGTTTCCAGCACTGTGCATGCGGTCGCCATCTTGTTTTTGGCACTGCGCGGGAGGAAGCGAACCGGTAGCGAGGTAAGTTAGAACCCACCCCTGATGGAGATTCCTAATCATCCAGGTCATGGTTGTCTCAAAGGTGCTTTTCCAAAAGCCAACTGGACTTTCTTGGGGTTTTTTCTTTGAAAATGTCTCGCTTCTTATCCGAGAACTGAAAAAAAGTTAGAACTGAAGAAGCTTCTTGGATGAGAAGCGAAATGTTTTCAAAGAAAAAAAAATCAAGGGAGTCCAGTTGCCTTTTGGAAAAGCATCTTTGGGAGAGGTAAGGATACCACTTGGGAGACATTGGGTTTAAGTTATCAGTTATTATCTGATAACTTATACATATCGTATTTTTTGGAGTATAAAACACACTGGAGTATAAGACGCACCTTAGTTTTTGGGGAGGAAAATAGGGGGGGAAAATCTGCCTACCAGGTATTCATCTGGCTAGCGTCCTTAGTCTGGTCAGCTTCAGCACATTATTTTATCCCCTGGTTAGGACTTAAAAAAACCTTCTTCAGACAGAGTAACAATGAAAGAGCCTGCAAGCCAGTAAGAGCTGGGAAGATAGATAGCACCTGGTTAGGGCTAGAAAAAAACGTATTCGAGCAAGTAGAGCAATGAAAAAAACCCTGCAAAGACTTGGGGCTGGAAAAACATTCTTTGGAGAGAGTAACAATGAAAAAGCCTGCAAGGTAAGAGCTGGGAAGATCTGTTAGCACCTAGTTAGGGCTGGGAAAAAAGCTACATTCGAAGTATAAGACGCACCCAAATTTTCAGCCACTTTTAGGGAGGAAAAAGGTGCGTCTTATACTCTGAAAAATACGGTAAGTTACATATAGAATTACATACAGAATTCCATACTGCAGTTAGTGAAATACTCCCAATAAAAGGTGATGTGAAGATATAGGGAGACTAGGGGAAGGAAATTTCTCTCCTTTATAATATTGCACCTGGCTATCCAGCAAATCAAAATAAATTTAGGAGAATCAGACAGGCAAAGGTTCCTCATCTAATCATCAAGGAATCCATCTGAAGAAATAAGAAATACTAGCAGACTTTATTTTTTAATAGGTTAACCGCTATTACAAACTAGTCCTTGAGTTACGACCACAAGGGAGTCCAAATTTTTCATTGCTAAGCAAGGGAGTTGTTTACTTTTTCCCCCAACAACAACCCTGTGAGGTGATTTGGGCTGAGAGAGAATGACTGGCTGAAAGTCACCCAGCCGGCTTTCATGTCTAAGGTGGGACTAGAACCCACCGTCTCCTGTTTTCTATTCTGGTACCGTATTTTTTGGAGTATAAGACGCACCTTTTTCCTCCCTAAAAGTGGCTGAAAATTTGGGTGCGTCTTATACTTCGAATGTAGCTTTTTTTTCCAGCCCTAACTAAGTGCTAACAGATCTTCCCAGCTCTTACCTTGCAGGCTTTTTCATTGTTACTCTCTCCAAAGAATGTTTTCCCAGCCCTAAGTCTTTGCAGAATTTTTTTTAATTGCTCTACTTGCTCCGAATAAGTTTTTTTCTAGCCCTAACCAGGTGCTAACGATCTTCCCAGCTCTTACTGGCTTGCAGGCTCTTTCATTGTTATTCTCTCAGAAGAAGGTTTTTTTAAGTCCTAACCAGGAGATAAAATAATGTGCTGAAGCTGCTCCAAATAAGTTTTTTTTAGCCCTAACCAGGTGCTAACGATCTTCCCAGCTCTTACTGGCTTGCAGGTTCTTTCATTGTTATTCTCTCAAAATAAGGTTTTTTAAGTCCTAACCAGGAGATAAAATAATGTGCTGAAGCTGCTCTGAATAAGTTTTTTTCTAGCCCTAACCAGGTGCTAACTATCTTCCCAGCTCTTACCGGCTTGCATGCTCTTTCATTGTTACTCTCTCAGAAGAAGGTTTTTTTAAGTCCTAACCAGGGGATAAAATAATGTGCTGAAGCTGACCAGACTAAGGAAGCTAGCCAGATGAATACCTGGTAGGCAGATTGTTTTCCCCTATTTTCCTCCCCAAAAACTAAGGTGCGTCTTATACTCCGGTGCGTCTTATACTCCGAAAAATACGGTACTTTAATCATTGGACCATTCACTGATTCTAGCTGGGTCTTCCAGAGCAGCAAAGGACAACTCTGGCCTTTCCTCTAAGGAAAGCCTTACAGATATTTGAAGACCTTTATCATCTATCTATCTATCTATCTATCTATCTATCTATCTATCTATCTATCTATCTATCTATCTATCTATCTATCTATCTATCTATCTATCTATCTATCTATCTATCTATCATATATCCAGTCTTTATTTTTGTTCAGTCAAAGTGGCACACATACATAATGTCAGCTGGCTGGGGAATTCTGGGAGTTGAAGTCCATACATCTTAAAATTGCCAAGTCTGGACCATTCCAGGGTGTATATTAAGGCCCTCACACTGACATTCCTTCAAGCCAACAGCTGGCTAGGCCATCCAGATGTGTAGTGGCCTTCTGGAAGACGTCAGAGCCATTTTCAGACAGCCTACTGCTTTTTCCACCCATCATTTGGTGCCACAAGGATATTCAATATCTACTTCCCAAAGCCCTAAAATGCCCCGGTTTTTTATTACCAGATTTCACCACGGCTGAGATAAAGGATGAGTTTCTTCTCCCACTGGAACAATAGAAAGTGCCGGAGTCATTCATGTGTTGGAGCGGGACTGTGAGGATGGATTTTCCATTATTTTTTTCTACCATCATCCTTTGAAATCTCTTCAGCTCTTCATTAATGTGCGTCTTGTCAGAAATCACACTGTAGATTTTTATTTGGCCCACTTTTAGGCCTGCACAGATGGGGTAACGGGGAATCCAGTACCATATGAGTTGGACATGTTTCAGGTCGCATGGAATTTTAATCTCACCTCCAGCATCGACCTCGATGTCTGAAATTATGAGGATTAAAAAAAATGTTAACTAATTATTCTTTACACCCCCCTCACCCACAAAGCCAGCCCCAAATGCCAAAATCCCAATGTTCAAGATGCCGGTTGCTCTATGTTTTTCAGTATCTCAACCATGGACCCAATTGACTTACCGTAATTCATTTGGAACTATATAATTTTATATTTGATCAAAGCTTTTAACATTTTCAAAAATTAAATTAATAATTTAATGAGCCATTCTGACTGTTGATTTAGCTGTCCATCCTTCCAAGGTCAGTAAAATGAGGACCCAGATAGTTGGTGGCAATAATGCTGACTCTGTAAAACCGCTTAGAGAGGGCTGTAAAAGCACCGTGAAGCGGTATATAAGTCTAAGTGCTCTTGCTGTTACTATTCCCCTTTTCTAGTTCCTGCATTTCTGACACAAGACAAGACAAGATGCACTTGTTTGCCACGTTTATATGGCTGCCCGTCGCCCAAAAAGTATCTCTGGGTGCCACACAACATTCGATTGTTTACTGGATTTAGTGGTGCCTTAACCACTACCGTATATTCCGCCGTATAAGATGACTTTTTACCCCTTGAAAATCTTCTCAAAAGTTGGGGATCGTCTTATACTCCGGGTACTAAAACTTCCAAGCCAGGGGGAGCTCAAAAACGGCCGCAGCCGCATCCCCGCCATTCTCCAGCCAAGCGGCCGAAGGAGCCCCGCCGCCGCCCTGTGTCTCAGTCGCCTGCTGGGAAGGCTGCCGTCAGCTGGCGGCTTAAGGCAAGAGGTGGGTGGGAGATGCGGGCAGGAGCTGGCAGCGGCTGCGGTCGCGCCAAGGGAGCACGCGGCTGAGAGGCATCTCACGCGGGGAGGAACCTTCGTCTGGCTCCGCTTCCAGAGTGAGCAAGCGAGTGAGAGCAGCGCAGCCACAGCGGGAAGGGAGGCAAGCAGCCCGCTCTGCCACTCAAGCCAGAGGCTGCCGGAAGCAACAAGGGCGTTAGGAAAAGAGAAGGAGGAGCGCCGCCACCGCCGCCAGCACTCTTTCCTTCACTTCTATCTTCTCCTTCTCTTCTCTTAACACCCTTGTTGCTTCCAGCGGCCGCTGGCTTGAGTGGCGGAGCGGGCTGCTTGCCTCCCTTCGCTTCCCTTCCTGCTGTGGCTGCGCTGCTCTCACTCGCTCGCTCTGGAAGTGGAGCCAGACGAAGGTTCCTCCCCGTGCGAGATGCCTCTCAGCTGCGCACTCCCTCGGTGCGACTGCAGCCGCCACCAGCACTCTTTCCTTCACCTGGGAAAAAGGATCTTGCGGTGCTGAGGGCTAGGAAAGAGGGAAGAAGAGAAAAGGGAAGGAAGGAAGGAAGACCAGAGATGAAAGGAAGAAAGGAAGGGAGACCAGAGATGAAAGGAAGGAAGGAAGGAAGGAAGGAAGGAAGGAAGGAAGGAAGGAAGGAAGGAAGGAAGGAAGGAAGGAAGGAAGGCCAGGAAGGAAGACCAGAAAAGGAAGGAAGGAAGGAAGGAAGGAAGGAAGGAAGGAAGGAAGGAAGGAAGGAAGGAAGGAAGGAAGGAAGGAGAAAGGGAAGAAGAGGAAGAAGAGGAATGTTAGGTGGGAGGGTGGGAGGAAGGAAGAGAAAAAAGTGAGAGGGAAAGAAAGAAAGAAAGAGAGAGAGAGAGAGAGAAAGAAAGAAAGAAAGAAAGAAAGAAAGAAAGAAAGAAAGAAAGAAAGAAAGAAAGAAAGAAAGAAAGAAAGAAAGAAAGAAAGAAAGAAAGAAAGAAAGAAAGAAAGAAAGAAAGAAAGAAAGAAAGAAAGAAAGAAAGATGTTAGGAAGGAAGGAAGACAGAAAGAAAAAGAAAGATGGTAGGAGGGGTAATCTTATATGGAGAATATATCCCAAACTTTATATTTTAATTGGAAAAGTTGGGGGTCGTCTTATATGCCCAGTCGTCTTATACGCTGGAATATACGGTAGATCAAATTGGTTCGTCCTTTAAATTTCCGAAGAGAATATGGTCTCCACCTGTAATGCCACCCAGCTGTACCAGCCTGTAGCTGCCTTCAACCTGGACTGGACTGGGCTGAAGAGGGCTTCCCCAAGGCTGCCAGATGATCAGGCAGCTCCTGGCAAGGAAGGACTGAAAGCTTACCTTGGAGAGGCTGCACAGATGTCCCTGCCAGGGTGACAGCAGCTATGGCGGCTGGAATTAAGAAGAGAAAGGGCTTCATTTGGGGCTTCAAAGGCTGGAATAGAGACAAGGCACAGCTGTAGCCAATTGTAAAGAGGAACTGGGGAAGCTGGGGGGAAAGAGAAACCACAGATGTTGTCAACAAGCATGAGAAAGGAGAAGGGAAGAGAAGGGCAGCTTCTCTGTGGGTGGGACCCTTCAAGGGACCTGCCAATCATCACAGGAAGCTCTTTCCTCTCAATGTCATGTTATCCTCAATTTTTAGAACATTCTTATTCCTGCAAGTCAGCTTCTGGGTGAAATTCAAGCGGTGGTGGGTTACCTCCTTTAGACCCCTGTGATTAGGTAGACTTACGAGGTAGACCAGATTGAAAAGAGCTAATTCTGCTCTATTGTAAAGTTGAATGAAAAGAGTCTTGCAAGTCTGACAGTGCCAATCTCTTGCCCACCTTCTCCGAGGGGCATATAGTATGTATCTTGTAATATTCTTCACTAACATAATTACTTTGTATTTTGA
Organism: Diadophis punctatus similis; assembly: GCA_023053685.1. Lineage (NCBI taxonomy): Eukaryota > Metazoa > Chordata > Lepidosauria > Squamata > Dipsadidae > Diadophis > Diadophis punctatus. The sequence goes on from JALIGW010000039.1 coordinate 753,270, forward strand.
CTTATTTTTCTCTCTTTGAGAAAAGAGAGACATCCAATTGAAAATGGTGATAAGCAAGGGTGAAGTTCAGCAGGTTCTGACAGGTTCTGGAGAACTGGTAGCAGAAATTTTAAGTAGTTCGGAGAACCAGCAAATACCACCTCTGGCTGGCCCCAGAGTGAGGTGGGAATGGAGATTTTGCAATATCCTTCCCTCAGGAGTGGGAAAAGAATGAGGATTTTGCAGTATCCTTCCCCCAGGAGTGGGGAGGGAATGGAGATTTTGCAGTATCCTTCCCTCAGGAGTGGGAAGAGAATGGAGATTTTGCAGTATCCTTCCCCCAGGAGTGGGGAGGGAATGGGGATTTTGCAATATCCTTCCCCCAGGAGTGGGGAGGGAATGGAGATTTTGCAGTATCCTTCCCCCAGGAGTGGGGAGGGAATGGGGATTTTGCAATATCCTTCCCCCAGGAGTGGGGAGGGAATGGAGATTTTGCAGTATCCTTCCCCCAGGAGTGGGGAGGGAATGGGGATTTTGCAGTATCCTTCCCCTGCCACGCCCACCAAGCCACGCCCACAGAACCAGTAGTAAAAAAAATTTGGATTTCACCATTGGATTTAAGGGAATATCATCTTCAGGAACCCTCTGCTTAAACCCTTTCAGTGATAGTCTCCACCTCCGGGACAACTTACCTTCAAAATTTGTCCACGTCTCCCTATTATAATATTATAGGTAATGTTATAAACCTTGCTACATTAAATCATATAATTCTATGCACTTGGGGGCGTTATTTGGAATTCACTTGGAAGTATTATTTAGAATTGAACCCAAGGCATTGCCCAACCTCATCATTTATTGCAGAATCGAAGGCCACATGCCTTTCAAAGCTCAATTTCCCAGAGAGCATCTGCTTTCTGGAAACTCTAAGATCAGTGTTTCTCAGACTCAACAACCTTTAAGATGTGTGGACTTCAATTCAGCATGGCTGGCTGGGGAATCCTGGGAGTTGAATTCCACACATGTTAAAGTTGCTGAGTTCGAGAAACATTGGTCTAGATATTATTGTTTTAACACCTCTGGAGCAGGGGCGGGTTGCTCACTTACCTTGCTACCGGTGAGCTGCGCGTGCATCACCACACTTTGTACGCGCACATGTTTCATGTGCGTGCGTGCACACCCCCTTGTGTGATTTCACTTCTGCACATGCGGGGAAGCAAAATCGCGCCAAAATCTTGCGAGGGGACGCACGTGCGCGTGCAATTTTGACGATTTTTTGCTTCCGCGCATGCGCAGAAATGAAATCTCACTGAAATCTCTCATGCGTGCGCGTCCCCTCATGAGATTTTGCTGCAATTTTGCTTCCACGCATACGCAGAAGCAAAAAATCACCGAAAAATTCGCAAAAAAGATGGTGGCTCCTAGGCACCGGCAACCGACCGCACTGGGTCGATAGCCTCTTGATGACATCACCAGCCCGCCGCTACCGGTGTGGTAGAGTGGATCGCACCAGTAGGAACCCACCACTGCTCTGGAGAATCCATGTTGCAAACAGGTTTTAAAATGAGAATAGCAATAGCACTTAGACTTCTATACCGCTTCACAGTGCTTTACAGCCCTCTCTAAGCGGTTTACAGAGTTCAGCATATTGCCCCCAACAATCTGGGTCCTCATTTTACCCACCTCGGAAGGATGGAAGGCTGAGTCAACCTTGAGCCTAGTGAGATTCGAACAGCTGGACTGCTGAACTAGCAATCAGCTGAAGGTCGCAATGCTGCTTTTAACCACTGCGCTATCTCAGCTCCTAGATACTAAGGAGTCATAATAATGATGTAACTTTACATTGTTGTGAATCCTTCAGGGTTTTACTAATATTATGAAACACTTTTTGAAAGAATATACACAGTGCAATCTCAGCTTGAACTTCCACATTAGCATGATAGGCCTGAGTACAGCTGCCAGCTTCTCTCTGATTAAGGACTGGTTTGGTCAAGTGAGGCATTTCTGTCCTTATATATTTCATAATAAATATAGTTTTTTGTTACGTACTGACGTACGGAGTAAATTTGCATAGCCGCCGCTGATTGGCCAATATAGCAGTGGCAGATTTGAACGACTGTCACTGGTTGGCCGGGTTGCAGGGAAGCCCTTAAAAGCGCTGCCGCTTTTTAAGCGCTCCCTCTGCCGCTCGTCGCCAGTTCTTCGCTTAGCTTTGCTTGCTACAATAAAGGTGCTGAACTGTTCTACGTCTCGACTCTGATTCCCCCGCTAATCTAACATTTTTGTTTCAACTGTAAGCCTGTAACACTCTGTCAGTGTTTCATAAAGTTTTTTTTAAGATTCCTTCCCACTTTTAAAAATTATGGGCCCCAAAAGATTTTTTTCTTGTATGGATTATATTTATCAATATTATTGTATTAAAGATTAAAACTGATGCATTTGTAGAATATTTATTATATTATGTTAAAAAAAACAATATTAAATCCATTAGAATATTAACATATATAAAATACTTTGGGAAGAAAACCCTGTATTGATAATAATAAATGACATTGATTTAATTTTTTGCAAATATCTTCAATACCTGACAAATAATTTTGATTTTTGTGGACCTCTAAGAGGGTCTTGTGGCACCTCCAGGGATTCTCGGACCACACTTTAAAAAACACCTGTCTAGATGAAAAATGTCTAGATTATAAACATTTTGATTTTTTTTTTCAGTGGAGCATTCTGCAACTTCATTTCTCGGTATTCTCTTAGCCCTCTGCTTATGTTCAGGAGGTCACCCACTCACAAAGATTCCTGTCCAGTTCAAACCTGCAATAATATTATGCACCAGAGACAAATTCCAATAAAGAATTCCAGAGGTGGGTTTCAGCAGGTTCTGACCAGTTCTGGAGAAACGGTAGCGGAAATTTTGAGTAGTTCGGAAAACCGGTAAATACCACCTCTGACTGGCCCCGCCCCCATCTATTCTCTGCCTCCCGAGTCCCAGCTGATCGGGAGGAAATGGGGATTTTGCAGTAACCTTCCCCTACCACACTCACCAAGCCACGCCCACAGAACTGGTAGTAAATATTGAAACCCACTACTGAAGAATTCTATTCTGTTCTGTTCTGTTCTGTTCTGTTCTGTTCTGTTCTGTTCTGTTCTGTTCTGTTCTGTTCTGTTCTGTTCTATTCAGTCACAGATAGAACTGAGTGTGTGTGTGTGTGTTTATATTGACAAGGCCTGGGAATTTGTGAATAGTGGGGATTTTTTGTGAATTTAAGGTGTTAAAAGGAAGCAAGAGAGTCAGTACGAGAGGCAGATGCAGAAAAAGGAAGCAAGAAAAATATGTGGCTGTTGACAAACAGCTAGCATGACATCAAAGCTAGTAAGAAAAACCGGACATCCACATATTTTTCTTGCTTCCTTTTTCTGCATCTGCCTCTCGTACTGACTCTCTTGCTTCCTTTTAACACCTTAAATTATTGGAAAGTGAAAACAAAGGACAGCTGCAGCTCTCCTTACAAGATCTCTGAGCTTTCCAAAGACTCTTGACTGGCTACTGTGTGGTGGAGAATGCTGGATTAGACAGGCCTCGGACTAGATCCAGCGGGGCTTCTGAAGTTCTGATGATTGTTTGTTTTTAGATCTTAAATGCAGCAGTTTTTGCAAATCCAGCCACAAAATAAGTTTAATATCAACAGTCAATCCATTTTTTTTCTGTAGCAGAGCCTGCCCGTGTGGGCGGGCCTTTGAAGACCACTCAGAAACTTTTTTATTTATTTATTTTATTTTATTTATTTTGTCAAGTACGTATTGGTAATATACAAAGATATAACATTGTTTATATACATAAGATGGGTACTGATAAGAGGGAACATTAGGACAGGGACGGTAGGCACGCTGGTGCACTTATGCACACCCCTTACTGACCTCTTAGGAATCGGGTGAGGTCAACAGTGGACAGTCTAAGGGTAAAGTTTTGGGGGTTTGGTGACGAAACCACAGAGTCAGGTAGTGAGTTCCAGGCATTAACCACTCTGTTGCTAAAGTTGTATTTTCTACAGTCAAGTTTGGAGCGGTTCACTTTGAGTTTGTATCTGTTGTGTGCTCGTGTATTGTTGTGGTTGAAGCTGAAGTGGTTGTTGACAGGAAGGACGTTGTAGCAGATAATTTTATGAACTACGCTTAGGTCATGCCGAAGGCGACGTGGTTCTAAGCTTTCTAAGCCCAGGATTTCAAGTCTGGTTGCTTAAGGTATTCTGTTGCGAGTAGAGGAGTGGAGGACTCTTCTCGTAAAGTATCTCTGGACACTTTCTAATGTATTTACGTCCAATATGCGGTGTGGGTTCCAGACAGATGAGCTGTATTCAAGGATTGGTCTGGCAAATGTTTTGTATGCTCTGGTTAGTAGTGTGATATTACCGGAGAACTTCCCCTGGTTCAAAATACAGCTGCATGAATTGCCACTGGCACAGGCCTTAGGACATCTCTCCTTCAAGCTGAAGAGGACAGCGGGAATGGCATTGAAGGACAGGAAGAAAGAACCACTAACAAGGCAGTGATCAGATAATAAGGATTTGAGTCCTGGGTAAGAATGTAATGTGAGTAAACATTTCAGAGAAGCCCCTCCCTAGTTCTGATGAATGACCCCTGGTGGTGCAGTGATTAGAATGCAGTATTCTCTCTGCCCACAGCCTGGAATTCAATCCTGACCAGCTCAAGGTTGACTCAGCCTTCCATCTTTCCGAGGTCGGTAAAATGAGAACTCTGATTGTTGGGGGCAATATGTTGAATCTGTAAACCGCTTAGAGAGTGCTGTAAAGCACTATGGAGCAGTATATAAGTCTTAAGTGCTATTGCTAAAAGGAAGGGATGGGAGACTTGCAAGATTCTGTCACTATAGAAACTGTGAGTTCTAATCCCACCTTAGCTATGAAAGCCAGCTGGGTAACTTTGAGCCAGTCATTCTCTTTCAACCCAACTCATCTCACAGAGTGGCTGTTGTGGTGGGGAAGAGTAGGAAGAAAGAGTATTAGATATGTTCACCGCCTTAAGTGGTTTATTTAAAAAAAGAATAAAGGCGGGATATAAGTAATATGAATATATATATTTATATAATAGCTTTACAATCAAACTAGTACTGACCTACAGGACATAGATTTCCTAGTTTTATTTACTTTGAAGAACTGACACAACCTGCATTGCTTCCCTGCCCAATAAAATCTGGCAGGGCAAAAAGTCTGTAGAAATTCTCAGTCATCCAAGGTCATGGTTGTCCCAAAAGGTGCTTTTTCAGGAGGCAACTGGACTTTCTTGTTTTTTTCCTTTGAAGATGTTTCGCTTCTCATCCAAGAAGCTTCTTCAGCTCTGAAAGGACAGTGAGGAAATATAAATCCTTCCATTCCCCATTGTCCTGTCAGAGCTGAAGAAGCTTCTTGGATGAGAAGCAAAACATCTTCAAAAGAAAAAAACAAGAAAGTCCAGTTGCCTCTTGAAAAAAGCACCTTTGGGACATCTAGCAGGGCAAGCATATGATGTCCTATTAGCTACACAGTGCCATCTTGTGGCAATTTGCTGGTATGCCTTCCCTAACTGCTGCCCTTGCACTTTGCAATCCCATCCTACTTCATTAGAGGCAGTACTGCAGGCTACTTTAGCTGACTGTGATCCGCAGGTCAGCAGTTCAAATTTCACCAGCTCAGGGTTGACTCAGCCTTCCATCCTTCCGAGGTAGGTAAAATGAGGACCCAGATTGTTGGGGGCAATATACGGTATTTCCCTCAATGCCCCAGTATTTCTGTACAGTATTTCTTAACAGTTTTTAAAACCTCCATACCTTGAGTCATTTATTTATTTATTTATTTATTTATTTATTTATTTATTTATTTATTTATTTATTTATTTATTTATTTATTTATTTATTTATTTATTTATTTATTTGTGAGATTTATATACCGCCTCACAGTGCAAGCACTCTCTAAGCGGTTTACACCATTAAGCAATGTATATTTACATTGCCCCCAACAATCTGGGTCCTCATTTTACCTATCTCGGAAGGATGGAAGGCTGAGTCAACCTTGAGCCGGTGAGATTTGAACTGCTGGCCTGCGGGTCACAGTCAGCTAAAGTGGCCTGCAGTACTGCCCTCTAACCGCTGCGCCACCTCGGCTCATAATTTGATTTGTTGGCTATTAAATCTAAATAACCTTAATCAAAATATTTCAAAAGGCTTTACTGTAATAAGAAACTTGCCTCCTTCTTCTTATAATTTACCTACTTTTCTATTTTTATCCAGGCCTTTCTCAATGTTGCATTGTTGCAGGGGTGAAATTCAAAATTTTTCCCTACCAGTTCTGTGGCCTTGGCTTGATGGGCGTGGCTTGGTGGGCGTGGCAGGGGAAGGATATTGCAAAATCTCCATTCCCACCCCACTCTGGGGCCAGCCAGAGGTGGTATTTGCCGGTTCTCCAAACTACTCAAAATTTCCGCTACCAGTTCTCCAGAACCTGTCAGAACCTGCTGGATTTCACCCCTGCGATTGTTGTCTAGGTATACTATCTACAATTTGATTGGAGGGTTAGATTTTATTACAAGTAATCCTCGACTTACAACCTTTCATTTTAATGACTGTCCAAAGTTACAATGGTACGGACAAAAGTGACTTTTTACCATTTTTTACACGACCATTGCAACGTCCCCGTGGTCATGTGATCAAAATTCAGATGCTTGACAACCGGCGTGAATTTATGACGGTTGCAGTGCCCCGGGGTCACGTGATCCCCTTTTGCAACCTTCTGACCAGCAAAGTCAAGGGGGAAGTCAGATTCACTTAACATCCGTGTCACTAATTCAACAACTGCCGTGATTCACTTAACAACTGTGACAAGAAAGGTCGTGAAATGGGGCAAAACTCACTTCACAACTGTCTCTCTCTTAGCAACAGAAATTTTGTGCTCAATTTTGGTCATAAGTCAAGGATTTTCTGTATTTCTGTATCGGGTTTCCGGCCTAAGCAGGGGGTTGGACTAGAAGACCTCCAAGGTCCCTTCCAACTCTGTTATTCTATTCTGTTCTGTTCTGTTCTGATGTTCTGTTCCGTTCCGTTCCGTTCCATTCCGTTCTGTTCTATTCTATTTCTTAGAGATTTAAAAACTCAATAGAACTCCTTAGTGGCTATGTTGGATTTGACTAGAGGGTTAGATTTTATTACATTTGATAATGGTATTTTGTAGGACCATTTAGGACTGGGTGTCATGAAAAAGACCTAGATGAGGGAATAGAAGGGGAACTAACCAAATTTGCAGATGATACTAAACTGGCAGGAATAGCTAACACCCCAGAGGACAGGCTCAAGATCCAGATGGATCTTGACAGACTTGAGCGCTGGGCCCTATCTAATAAAATGAAATTCAATGCAGAGAAAAGTAAAGTCCTACACTTAGGTAAGAAAAACCAAAAATATACATACAAACTGGGTGAAACCAGACTCAATAGCAGTGACTGTGAGAGGGATCTTGGAGTCTTAATAGACAACCAGCTAAACATGAGCCAGCAGTGTGCAGCTGCAGCCAAAAAAGCCAATACAATCCTAAGCTGCATTAATAGAGGGATACAATCTAGGTCTAGGGAGGTATTAATACCACTCTATAAAGCCTTAGTTAGACCACACCTAGAGTACTGCATCCAGTTTTGGCCACCACACTATAAAAAAGATATTGAGACTAGAAAAAGTGCAGAGGAGAGCAACCAGGATGATTAGGGGACTGGAAACTGAAATATACGAAGAGCGGTTACAAGAACTGGGCATGGCCAGTCTAGCGAAGAGAAGGACCAGGGGAGACATGATAGCAGTGTTCCAGTACTTGAGGGGCTGCCACAGAGAGGAGGGGGTCAGGCTGTTTTCCAAGGCACCAGAAAGTCAGACAAGGAATAATGGATGGAAACTGACCAAGGAGAGATTCAACCTGGAAATAAGGATAAAATTTCTGACAGTGAGAGCGATCAACCAGTGGAACAGTTTGCCTTCAGAGGTTGTGAGAGCTCCAACAATTGAGACTTTCAAGAGGAAATTGGACTGCCATTTGTCGGAAATGGTGTAGGGACTCCTGCTTGAGCGGGGGGTTGGACTAGATGACCTACAAGGTCCCTTCCAACTCTGTTACGCTGTTACATGTTACAAATTTGTTCAAATAAATAGAATTACACTTCTATCCAGAGTCAATGCTTGCTAGCAGAAGTTGGTAGGGGATTGGCACAGAGTAAGGGGTGGCGGAAGAAACGAAATTAAATGAGAATACCCACTGGCCAGGAAGTAAAAAATACCTAGACTGCAGCTTCTGATTATGGATTATGTGCCATCAAGTCAGTGTTGACTTTTATCAACCACATAGGTAGATTTTCTCCATAATTATCTGCCCTGGTGTTTTAGCTCTTCCAAGGATGCCCCCATTGCCCCTGTAGCTGAGGCCATTCGTCTTGCTGTGGCTGTCCTTTTCTTCTCTGTCCTTCCATCATCCGCAGCATCGGTACCTTCTCCAGAGAGTTTGTCTTTGCATAATGTGTCTGAAGTAGGATAGTTTGTGTCCTGAGGGAGAACACTGGGTTGATTAGTTTGATGATCCATCAGTTTGTTTTCTGGGCTGTCCACGGTATTCTCAGGAGTCTTCTCCAACACAAAGTTCAAAGCCATCAAGGCTCTTCCTATCCCGCTTCTTCAAAGTCCATTTTTTATTATTATTTTTTTAAAGAATGTCACTTCGAACACCATGTCTTGCATGATTCTGATCGCTGGAGGGAATATGCAGAAATTAATATGCAGAAATTAGCCATTTATAGCTTTTCAAGGCTATACTGAGCAGCTGCTAGTGGAGAAAATCTATGCGGTTGCCAAGAACCAACAATGATTTGCTGGCAGGTAATCAATCAAGTAATAACTAGCAAGCAAATGGCTATCCAAGTTATATAGGCAGGATAGGTCCCCAGAACTGGTCATTACTGAATGTGGAAAGCAAAACATTTCAATAATCTTTGTTCACAGGGGTAATTGTATTTGCTCTACTTCATGTTCATTTTAATTTGAATTGCTAGCTTTTCTTCTGTTCTATATTGTATACTTTATGGGCTTTACTGTAGTCACCAATGCAGTATGTATAATGGCTACAAGGAATAGCCTTGAGGTACAGGAGGAAGAGCCACAATCAAGTCAGATAAAAGAAATCAGAGTCCAGTCCAGAACTGTGTGAACCCGAGAAAGTGTGTCAAATAACACTCTTCCTAATTCTTGTGAAGATAAAGGGAGGGAGGAGGAAAGTAAATTCAGATTTACAAAATTCTGTTACAATAGCTCTATAATAAAGGTAGCACATTATGAGCTTTTAATAAAGTAATAATATAATGTAATACAACATAACAACATAAAATAAAATAAAATAAAATAAAATAAAATAATAAAATAAAATAAAATAAAATAAAATAAAATAATAAAATAAAATAAAATAAAATAATAAAATAAAATATAAAATAAAATAAAATAAAATAAAATAAAATAAAATAAAATAAAATAAAATAAAATAAAATAAAATAAAATAAAATAAAATAAAATAATAAAATAAAATAAAATATAAAATAAAATAAAATAATAAAATAAAATAAAATAAAATAAAATAAAATAAATAAAATACTAAAATAAAATAAAATAAAATAAAATAATAAAATAAAATAAAATAATATAATAAAATAAAATAAAATAAAATAAAATAATAAAATAAAAAAATAAAATAAAATAAAATAAAATAAAATAAAATAAAATAAAATAAAATAAAATAATAAAATAAAATAAAATAAAATAAAATAAAATAAAATAAAATAAAATAAAATAAAATGTCATGACATGACATGACATGACATGACATGACATGACATGACATGACATGACATAACATAACATAACATAACATAACATAACATAACATAACATAACATAACATAACATAACATAACATAACATAGTTGCTGGAGAATTCTGGGAGTTGAAGTCCACATATCTGAAAGTTGCCAAGGCTGAGAAACACTGATATCCCTCTTTTTCTGGTTTAAGATAAAAGTATAAAAATAGCGGCCCTGAGCCTCACACTGAATAATTTAGCTCATGTTCTCCAAATTGATTATTTAGTGATTGACTATCCTTGAACAATATTTAACCAATGATGCATTTAACTATGCTTGACTGAATGAACTCAGCACACTGTATGGTGCAAATTATCCACACTGGTGGAGTTTAATGATGCCTTGGGCTAGAAGGTATAAACTGGTTTCTCATGTCAAGCAAAAAGAAGCATTTTCTAAGCTTAGAATTGCAAAACTGAATACCTCAGCTTCAACCGCAACAACACACGCGCACACAATAGATTCAAACTCAATGTAAACCGCTCGAAACTCGACTGCAGAAAATACGACTTCAGCAACAGAGTAATCAATGCCTGGAATGCACTACCTGACTCTGTGGTTTCTTCCCCACACCCCAAAAACTTTAACCTTAGACTGTCTACAGTAGACCTCTCCCCATTCCTAAGAGTCTGTAAGGGGCGTGCATAAGCACACCATTGTGCCTACTTTCCCTGTCCTTCTGTCCTATTGTCTAAACTTACCCATACATACTTTGCTTTTGTTTATGTTTATATCATACCTGTTATCTTTTACACGTGTTGACAAAATAAATAAAATAAAATAAAATAAATAAAAATTATTTGGTAGATGAAAATTGTATCCTCTCATCTAGCCTTGTCCGATTTGCTGCTCTCTAGCTGTATGCCACAGTTATGGGAATTATTATAATTGATTGAGAGCCAATGAACGGTGGGAATGAAAAGGTTGAACCGGGAATGGAAAGACCCAGATTCTAATTCCCTCTAAATCCAAAGGCTCCCAGGGTGATTTTGGGCCAATCATTTTCTTCCTGTCTAATCTATCTCACAGGGTGGTCGTTGTAGGGAAAAAAAAGACAGGCAGAGAGTTACATACCTCGCTTTGAGCTCTGGAATGAAAGATGGGATACAGATGTACAAAGAGTCCTTGACTAAGACCACCACTGAGCCTCAAATCTCTGTTGTTAAGTGAGACAGTTGTTAAGTGAGTTTTGCCCCATTTTACAATCTAAGTAAGTAAAGTTACTTACTTTGCTTCAGTGGTGGGTTCCTACCAGTGCGGTCCACTCTATAGCACCGGTAGCGGCATGCTGGTGACATCACAGTACCGGTGCGGTCGGTTGCCGGTGCCTGGGCGCTGCCATTTTTTTAAAAAAAATTATTTTTTTTAAAATTTTCTTCTGCGCATGCCCAGAAGCCGAGCTTCCGTCACTGCGCATGCGCTGCCTTCCTACCCCACAGTGAGTCCAAGCAGGGGAGGATGGTTGAGGGAGCGCGTGAGACGCTGAAAGAACGGGTGGCAGGACCTATCTCAGTTCCCCTCCCTTCAGCAGTCCGAGAAGCCATGAACGTGCGGTGATGATCCCAGGCATTTTTGCACGTTCGAGGCTTCTCGAGCTGCTGAGGGGAGGGGGAACAGGCGGCAGGAGCCTAGGATCATCGAATGGGGAGAAGCATTCAGGCCGGACGGAGCCTCCTAGAAGAACCGCTGCCGCGGTATTGGTGCTCCCACTGCGGGGGGCTGCGTTGCTGGTGGGCAATGCCTCCCTCGCTTCTCCGGCCGCTGCCAAGCTCCCAAGGCCCACACTCACCCGGTCACATGGCTGGCAAGTCACACCTACAAAATAAGCCACGTCCACAGAGTGGTAGTAAAAAAATTAGGAACCCGCCCCTGCTTTGCTTGTCAGAAGGTCGCAAAAGGGGATCAGATGACCAGCAGCAGTCATAAGTATGAATCAGTTGCCAAGAACCTGAATTTTAACCATGTGACCACAGTGTTGCTACAACAGTCGTAAGTGTGAAAAGTCATTTTTTTTTCAGTGCCGTTGTGACTTCAAACGGTCACAAAAGGAAAGGTTATAAGTCGACGATAATTTGCAATAAATGAATGAATAAACAAATTTGCCAGCAAACACATCTGAAGTGCAAAGCCATGTCAGAACTCGAAGATCGTCTCTATTTCTCCCTGTGTTGTTCTTTCCCATCGAAACAAGATGCAGCTTCAAACATGCTTTCTGAGTGGGAAGCTATCTGCATTTATAACCCTATCCTATGTACTCATAATGAAATTGTTTTGCAAATTTCACTCCAGATGTAAACCATGAGGGGAAATGGGCAAGCTTTCGATACCCCCCCCCCAAAAAAAACCTGGTAGAATAGAGAAGTCACTTGAATGTGGGCTGGTATGAAACTTTTTTAGTGTTATACCATAATTTCCTTCCTGAGTACCCTTTCCGATCTCTTACACATTGTGAAGCTTTTTGGGGGAAGCGGGAGGAAGGGGAGGGGGGGGACTAAATTATTTCCCTAAATAAAAAGTGACAGCAAATATGTAGCCTTTCTTTTTTTTATTTCACTTTCATTAGAATTTCTGAATAGGGAATTCCTTTAATACAGAATTTGTTTAATTTCTGAATTAAAGGAAATATAAGAAAAAGATAGAAACTAGAAAGGTTATTGAGCAGTTGCAATCTTACTCTTTCCCCTTCCTCTGATTTTAATCCCCAAACCCATAAATTATCAATTCAGTCTCCTCTTCTTTAAACAAAAAGTCCAAGATTTTCAGTATTTTTTTTAAGTCTTGGTTTTTTTTTCCTTGGCCAACTTTCTGATGGTCCATTCTGCTCCATCTTATGGCCAGAAACTGTATACGATAGGAACTGCCAAATCATTGCAATGGATTTAATTTCAAATATAATTGCTAAAACCTAAAGATGCCAGTGCTTTTATGTCAGGGAATGGTGCAGCAGGTGTCCAAACAAAGTCAGAAACACTGACATGAACTTCTAGTTTTACACACACACACACACACACACACACACACACACATATGTATGTATGTATGTACATGTATACATACACATATATGTATGCAGTATGCACATACATATACATATATATATACATACATACATACATACATATATATACATATATATATATATATATATATATATATATATGTATGTATGTATGTATGTATGTATGTATGTATGTATGTATGTATGTATGTATGTAGGTCTTTGGGTATTCGGGTTTTCTCCCGCGTGGAATTGGAAGTGTCTTGGCGACGTTTCGATGAAGTCTCATTCATCATCTTCAGGCTGGTGTCTTCTGCTTCCTGCTTCTAGGAGCAATGAAGCAGGAAGCAGAAGACACCAGCCTGAAGATGATGAATGAGACTTCATTGAAACGTCGCCAAGACACTTCCAATTCCACGCGGGAGAAAACCCGAATACCCAAAGACCTACATACAAACACCCGCGAAACCCTCAGAATATATATAATGTAACATTATATATATATATACTGTATATGTATATATATGTAACATTTTTTGCTGATAAATGAAAATAAAGGAGACTATTATAGATCTATTTCGAGCTATTTTGCTCTCGTCAGATAGCCATACCCTTAGTGGGAATTGAACCTGGGCAGTCTGCTTGTAAGGCAGCAGTTTAACCTCTAGGCCACAAGGTTATCTTCCCTATCAGCTCTTCACCAGGAAAGGGTTATATATGTTTATTCTGTCGAGTCATCCTGATGTATGGAAGGAAACATCATAGCTTCCTTTTGCTTTTCGGCCCCTCCTGGGACCATCCAGGCAGTTTTCTATAGTCAACAAACTATATTGTCTATATGTGTAACATTTTTTGCTGATAAATGAAAATAAAGGGAGATTATGTGTGTATATGTATATATGTGTGTGCATATGTATGTATGTATACACACACACACACACACACACACACACACACACACACACACACACACACACCAAACAAGATAGTCGGGCACATCACTACACCATGAGGTAAATCACAGAGCACACAAGAACACACAGAAGAAAAAGACGGGAAACTCCCCTTTTACACCTAGCAACCAATCACAACGTAGATTGCCTCATGTAGACCCTGCACTTTCCAACCAATAAACAATAACCACGTGTTCTGTTCGTTTGTTTTGTAGAATCATGGGGCTGGAAAGGACCTTGGAGGTCTTCTAGTTCAATCCTCGGCCAAGGCAGAAGTCCTTATTTTTAACCTGGACAAACAGTTGTCCAATCTTTTCTTGAAAATTTCCAGTGACAAGCTTCTTGTTGTGCCCTCAGATGTTTTGGAGAATAAATCGACCCGCTTCTTCCCTATGACAGCCCTTCAAGAATTGGAAGACAGCTATCATGTCACCTTCCTCTTCATTAGGCTAAACATACCCAGTTCCTCCTAGCAGGCTTGACAGAGTCTCCATTCAACCAGCCTGCCCTGGACCTTCAAAGAAGGCAGATGATGAACCACAGGAATTGCAAGAGACTTTGAGGGTGGCAAAGCTGCCTATGGTCCACTTGAGGGAGAGAGATTGGCTTCAGCTCTTCAAGGATGTTGAGGAGAAGCCATATCACATGTCTCTGGAGTACAAGATGTAAAGATGATTAGGAGGCTGGAGGCTAAAACATATGAAGAACGGTTGAAGGAACTGGGCATGGCTAGTCTAATGAAGAGAAGAACCAGGGGAGACATGATAGCAGTCTTCCAATATTTGAGGGGCGTGCATAAGCGCACCACTGTGCCTACCATCCCTGACCTACTATCCTATTGTCCTCTTTTATCGTTACTTTTTACTTATGTTTATACAAACTACTACTATTCTATACATGTTTGACAAATAAATGAATGAATGAATGAATGAATGAATGAATGAATGAATGAATGAATGAATAAATAAATAAATAAATAAATAAATAAATAAATAAATAAATAAATAAATAAATAAATAAATAAATAAATAGAAGGATCAAGGGAGACATGATAGCAGTCTTCCAATATTTGAGGGGCTGCCACAGAGAGGAGGGGTTCAACTTATTTACCAAAGCCCCAGAAGGCAAGACAAGAAACAATGGATGGAAACTAATCAAGGAGAGAAGCAACCTGGAATTAAGGAGAAACTTTCTAATAATGAGAACAATTAACTAGTGAAACAGTTTGCCTTCAGAAGTTGTCGCTGCTTCATTACTGGAAGTTTTCAAGAAGAGACTGGACAGCCACTTGTCAGAAATGGTGTAGGCAGGGTCTCCTGCTTGAGCAGGGGGTTGGACTAGATGACCTACAAGGTCCCTTCCAACTCTGTTATTCTGCATTCTGTTTCTGTTATCTATTCATCATACGATTTAACCTCCAGACCCCTTATTATCTTTGCTGCTCTTCTCTGCACTCTTTCTAGGATCCCAGTGTTTTATTCTGTTTTGTTTTTGTATTGTGGCAACCAGAACCGGATGCAGCATTTCAAGTGTGGCCTCACCAGTTCAGTATAGATTGGTATTATCACTTCCTGTGATCTTGATGCTGTTCCTCTGTTGTTGCAGCCTAGCAATTATTTGTTTGTTAGCTTATTGTACAGGTAGTCCTCAACTTACGACCACAATTGAGGCTAAAATTTCTGTCGCTAAATGAAACATTTGTTAACCGAGTTTTGCTCCATTTTAGGACTATTCATGCCACAGTTGTTAAGTGAATGACTGCGGTTGGTAAATTTGTAACTCTGCTGTTAAGTGAATCTGGTTTCCCCCATTGACATTGCTTGTCGGAAGGTCGCAAAAGGGGATCACATGACCCCAGGACATTGCAACCGTCATAAATAGGAGTCAGTTGCCGAGCGTCTGAATTTTGATCATGTGAACCATGGGGATGCTGCAATGGTCGTAAGTGTGAAAAGCGGCCATAAGTCACTTTTTTCAGTGATGTTGTAACTTTGAACGGTCACTAAATGAACTGTTGCAAGTTGAGGACTACCTGTATCCCATTTATACACTGGCCAACTCCCAAGGGAAATAGTGTGTCTCAATTCATAGGCAGGTGTGTTAGAATGATGATTCATTTCTTATTTTCCTTTCAAAATTTAACTTCTGGGGCGCTTCAGCTGTGACAGGAAATTACTTTACTGCTGATATGGGGACGCTTTGCATAAAATGAATTTTAAATCGTTCCAAAATAGCAAAGGAAGAGTGCTTTTGTTACTTAGACAGAAAGGCCATTAATTCAGGTGCATGCAGGAATCAATAGGTTGCCATGCAGAGTTGTGGGTGGTGCCACAATCTCATATCTACCACACTACATCATGGTATTTTATGTCCTGGAACTCTCTATTACTCCTGAGGAATGGCCAGCCTTATTTCCGTGTTCACAATAATCACCTTGGTGCAGCGGTGAAATCTTTTTTTTAAATAATTTTTATTGAGTTATTTACATTTAAAAACAGCAAAAAGAAAAACACATATACAAAAAGTAGACAAAACAAAACAAAACAATACAATACCATATAACTACGCTACATAACCTCTAGGGTTATAATACAGCAATTTATATCGACAGTAAATTCATGCTTTGTACTCTTTTTCGTTAACATATTTCTATAGTCTTTTTCATTAACATATTTAATTATTATTCATTGATATAATTGTACCATTTTAACATAGTTAAAAATCATCATATTTACACTACTAAGTTAACTATTTACAGGTTCATTTTGCTTTCTCTTTTCAAGCCAATCATATCATTTGTTCCAAGTTTCATAGTATTCCGAATCCTCCTTTTCATTTAGTTCCATCATCATTTTGTCTAATTCAGCATAGTCAAGAATTTTCTTAATTATTATATTTTCAGTTGGTATATCCCTTTGTTTCCAACATTGTGCAAGGCTGATTCTAACTGCGGTAAGTATACTGTATGTAATATAATATAATAATATTTTTTCTCCATTTTCTGGTCCAGTATTCCCAGGAGAAATGTTTCTGGTTTCATAATTATTTTCTGTTCTGTAATTTCTTCTAGCCACTTCCAAATTTTGTACCAGAATTTCTTTATGATGGGGCAGGTTCACCACATATGATAATAGGATCCGATTTTATGGTCGCATTTCCAACATTTGGGGGCTAAGTTTGAATACATTTTCGCCAATCTCGCAGCAGTTAAATCTACTTATCTTTCCTACCGGTTTGGAAGTGTATGCTTCACGTGCTTTTTTGCTCCAGCTCGGCTTGCACACGTGCTTTTTCACCCTCTGCACATGCGCAGAATGCTTTGCGCATGCACAGAGGGTTAAAAAAAGAAAATGCCAGCATCCGGGCAGGTGGACAGAGCCTCGTGCTGCCGCCGCTACTGGTTCTCCGAACCACCGGCACCCGCCGCTACCGGTATGCCCGAACCGGGCCGAACCGGCAGCATTTCACCCCTGCCTTGGTGCGATTCAGGGGTGGGTTGCTCCTACCTCACTACCGGTGCGCTGCGTGCGCATCGCCATGTTGCGCATGCCCCCTTGTGCAATTTTGCTTCTGCGCATGCGCGGAAGCAAAATCTTGCCAAAATTCCGCAAGGGGACGCGCGCGCAATTTTGACAATTTTTTGCTTACACGCATGCGCGGAAGCAAAATCTTACTGAAATCTTGCACACACGCGTATCCCCTCGTGAGATTTCAGCAAGATTTTGCTTTTGTGCATGCGCAGCAGCAAAAAATCACTGAAAAATTCCCGAAAAAACATGGCACCGTACGACAGACCGGTGAGGACGGCACTGGAGCAATTTCGCAATCCACCGGCTGTTATCGGTGCCATAGAGAAGACCGCACTGGTAGGAACTCACCCCTGGTGTGATTGTAGATAAAGGAGTGAGCTTCTGATTGTGTCCCGGAGAGTCCAGCATCAGATAGCTACGAATGGTCTCTGATCAGTTGAAGTCTTGATTTGGTCAAAACTATGTATAAGCCAGTTTTTTTCAATCTGCTCCTCATTAGAAGTGGTGAACTTAAAATTCTCCCTGGGTACAAGATACAAAGCACCCAAATTCAAATACAAACAATAAAACACAAAGGGTTGGGGGGCAAAAAATCACAAGCCAAGCACCATAAAGTCAGAATATATCTAATGCTGCAATATAACCAAAGTATATCATACATTGCTGTATATTACTGTAGGAAGTTAGCACCCACCCCTCTCCTAGGAAAATGAGAGATTTTAGGAAATATTAAAAGGGCAGAATATTTCCCCTAAAAGGGAGGCAGAAACTCAGCCCCCCCCCCAACCTTTGTCAATGTGCCATTAAAGCCTGGGCCAGTAAATTCTACATAACTAAGATCTACCCTCCTTCAGACAGAGCCATAGTAGAAATTGCCCAAAGCCCTTTTATTACATCATCACCCAGCAAGGCTCAACCAAGCCTGGGACTCAGGACAGCCTACAGAGTTGCCCCTGCATGGCCCCATGGGAGTCTGGCAACCAATCAGAACACAAGCTCAAATTCAAAAGCCCAGAGAGGGCATAAAGCCCAGGCACTCCCAGCATCTCTTCCCTTTTTTCTGCGTAGGACCTCAAACCATGTGATCCTGTTCATCATTAAACCATCTTTCCAAACAGACTCCATGTTTCCAGTGTCTTTTCCCCCACTTGGAACTGAACTCCAAAGGATATATCTTCTAACATTACAATCAAGGAACAAATTATCCGCCCATTGATAGAAAATTTCAGAATACCAAATGGTATCAGAATACCAAATCATCTCTTTCTCCTCCTCTTCCTCCTCCTTTTTGTTACATTCAGTCTAGCCACCCACTCCAGTGAGTATATTAGAATGAATATAGTGGTATGTTTTCTCTTGACTATGGTAATATGCCTTGATGAATTCCCCAGGTCAAAATTCATTTGTATAATTATTCCATTGGGGGGGAACCCCATCTTATCTTCATAGTCACCCTGTGAGGAAGTTCCCCCAAATCAGTTTCAATAGGAATTGAATCTGGATCTCCATGATCCAATCCAATAGTCCAGCTGCTAGCCTAATCCAGTCTATGCATGTGATTGTGAAAATATTTTTCTTCAGACTTATTCTTTAGCTTTGGGATTTAATCCAACCCTTATCCTTCTTCTTTTTTAAATGTGTTGTCTGTCACCCAGGGTGATGAGACTGCAGTGGGCTCTAAAATGAAGGTGCTTTCCAGCCTTCAAGAGAACAGAGATTCCCTGGCGTGAAGTGGCATAGGAAGAAAACAACAGAGGGAAGAGCGGGGTGGAAATAATGGGAAATTTGGGGCTAACTGCATAAGGACTCTTTGAGTTCAAAAGCAGTTGTGACTCCTGTGATCTCATGATGTTGGCCGGATTTGGTGTTGACTTACTTCCAGTTTAGCTCTGTGCAACCCAAACCCAGAAAGGGCGTGGGAGAAGACAGAAAAGAAAGAGAGAGAAAGACAGAGCAAGAGAAGCAGAAAATGGAGCAAGGGACAGGGAGAGGGGGAAGGAAGGAAGGAAAGAAGAGGAGAAAGAGAGAAAACCAGAGAGTGGAAGAAGGAAAAAAAAGCCTGCTTTGTGTGTGATCTGTCTGTTTCCCATTCCCTCAGGCTTTTGGGGGCTTGGGGGTGTTGGCGTGAGAATAAAATCTCATAGAGGTGATGTGGATCTTCACTTGGAATTCAGACAGTTAGAAATAAAACCGAGATTAAATGTCTAATAGAAAATATGTATTTCAGTACAAAAACAATAAATCCTGAATAATTACATCTTTGCTAAGAAAACACGACCGTTCAGGTCAAGAGCTAAGTCAGAAGAATAATAATGGTGGTTTAGGAATGCACACATGCGCAAAAAACATCATATCACGTGTTCTGCTTATATTGGAATGTACCATAATATTAAATAGGGGTGCATCACCCTACATAGACATACAACTTCTTCACTGCAGTTTTCACTTCCTCGTCACTGGAATAATGTTTGCCTCTCAAACCCTCTTTCATGGGGCCGAAGAGATGATAGTCTGAAGGCGCTAAATCTGGTGTGTATGGAGGATTATTATTCCAGTGACGAGGAAGTGAAAACTGCAGTGAAGAAGTGGCTCAAAGAACAGTCAACAAAATTTTACGAGGCAGGGATACATGCTCTCATTCGAAGGTGGAACATTGCTATTGAGAGAAACGGTGACTATGTTGAGAAGTAGGGATGTGATCCACAGAGGACCAGCTTCATTTTGATGTATGCTACATGTTCCTGTGTTGGTAATTATACCTGTCCTAAAGAAAATGAAATTACTTTTTGACTCACCCTCATAGTAGATATTTTGGGTTTTTCTCGGCTCTGAGATGATCAGGGAGCCACACTCAACATAAATAGAACAGAATAACAGAGTTGGAAAATCCAACCCCTTTTCAGGCAGGAAGCCCTATACCATTTCAGACAAATAGTTGTCCAACATCTTCTTAAAAACTTCCAGTGTTGGAGCATTCACAACTTCTGGAGGCAAGCTGTTCCACTGATTAATTGTTCTAACTGTCAGGAAATTTCTCCTTAGTTCTAAGTTGCTTCTCTCCTTGATTAGTTTCCACCCATTGCTTCTTGTCCTACCCCCAGGTGCCTTGGAGAATAGTTTGACTCCCTCTTCTTTGTGGCAACCCCTCAGATATTGGAACACAGCTATCATCACATTCACCATGAACCAGCCAAAGGTCACTTGGATGGGAAAGAAGGTCATACAAAGCCTTCAGATGTTAGACTTGCTGAACTTTGCTGTCTCCTTATCTTGTCCACTACTATCCACGATGGGGAAACAGAATATGAGAGCCACTAGAATAACTAACATTTAACTTACCAACAGGAAGTGCCAAGACAATGCAATTAGATGGTGAAGAAGTTGAAGTACCGGTAAGTTCTCAACTTATGACCGTAAAGGAGTCTACCCATCATAGTCATAAGTCATGACAGTTGTAATGTGACTGATTTTACAACCTTTTCTGCAGAGGTCATTAAGTGAACACTATGCTTATTAAGCAACTCAATGGTTCGCTAGGGGCACGATTTTGCCGAAAACCGGACATAAGTTTTTGGCAAAACTGTTGTAAAGTGTGGTCGCATCACTGCAGGAGGCTGCAAACAGCCATAAATGCTGCCATATTGCCAAGCACTGATGTTCGGTCATCTGACTGTGAGGGAGGGAGGAAGTGGCCATTGGTACTTCAAACCCAGTCCTTAATAGCCCCAAGATAGGTCCGTTGTAACTTTCAACGGTTGCTAAGCAGCTGCTCTTAAGCCTTTTCTTCCTAGCCTCAAACATTCACAAGGATGATGACTTAGCCATCCCCATAGCAAATTATTGGGTTGCTTAATGACCATAGCATTCTCTTAATGACCATTGCAGAAAAGATTGTAAAATCAGCTTGGTCACATTTTTGAACTGTCATGATGTATGACCACGATGGGTTGGCTCCATTATGGTCAAAAGTCAAGGACTAACTGCACCTCAACTTCTTCACCATCTACTTGCGTTGGGTTGGTACGGCCTATTGATGTAGTTAAATTAAATCTCAGTTATTCTAGTATCCTAGTATCCAGTGGTGGGTTGTTACCGGTTTGGGCGAACCGGTAGCGGTGGTGGTGGGAGGCTCCGCCCACCCACCCGGACATCATCACGGATGATCTGCGCATGCGCAGAAGCGAGCGAAGTGCACATTCACAGTTCCGAACCAGTAGCGAAGGTAAGTGAAACCCACTACTATTAGTATCCATGTATTAAACAAAATATATGTTACTAGGTAAGAGATAAGACAGATGTAGACAAAGGATTAAAATGCAGAGACATCCCAATGACAATTAAGGTACTTACTGTCAGAGCCATGGTTTCTCAGTTGTCACATTTGGGCTACAAAACATCAACCACCAGAACAGCTGGACAAAGAAAAATGGATGCCTTTGAATTACGATACATGGAGAAACGGGTTGGAGACCTTGGACCAGGAGAAGCATCAAATCATTGATTTCATAGCTGAAGTAAAATTAGACCGCTGCCTGGAAGCACTGATAGTGAAGTTTACAACTTAGATCAGGGGTGTCAAACTCAATTTCATTGAGGGCCGCATCAGGGTTGTGTTTGACCTCAGGGGGCTGTTGTGGGTGTGGCCAGAGTGGGTGTGGCCAGCTCGACACTTGTGTTGGAGGTGCCTGTGGTGGCCTGAGTGCTGTGCCAGCGAAAATGGGCTCCCAAGCTCCCTTTCCGGCTGCGGCAGCCTCCTGCAACCCTCTGTCAACAAAAATGGAGCTCAGGAGTGCCACACACGGCCCTCCCAAGCTCCATTTTCGCTGGCAGAGGCACCATGGGCCAGTCCCTCGCTATTTCCAGGGTAGCCCTGAGGGCACTGTTCCTTCTAAGCTGCGCGGCTAAACGGCTGCACACGTAATGAGAGAACACTGCGCAGAAGTTTCTAACTTCCACGCGGCATTTTCTAATGGCAGAGGCCGCGCGCCTGCGCGGCCGCGCACATGAAAAAAGAATGCCGCGCGGCAGTTTATAACTGCCGCGCGCTGTTTTCTGTTGTTACAGGGAAGATTGCCTGAGGGCCTTGAGTTTGACACCCTTGGCTTAGATATTTCAGATACATAATACAAGTAGGCCTTGACTTACAAGTGTTCATTTAGTGACTATTCAAAATTACAACAGCACTGAAAAAAATGACATGACCAATTTTTACACTTATGACTGTTACAGCATCCTCATGGTCACCGGATCAAAATGTGGATACTTGGCAACTGGCACATATTTATGACATCTGCAGTGTCCCGACCGGGGTCATGTGATCACCTTTCGCAGACCTTCTGACGAGCAAAGTCAATGAGGAAGCTAGGTTCACTTAACAACCGTGTTACCATTTAACAAGTGCAGTGACTCACTCAACAAGCAGTTAGAACAATTAATCCGTGGAACACCTTGCCTCCAGAAGTTGTGAATGCTCCAACACTAGACGTTTTTAAGAAGAGATTAGATAACCATTTGTCTGAAGCGGTGTAGGGTTTCCTGCCTAAGCAAGGGGTTGGACTAGAAGACCTCCAAGGTCCCTTCCAACTGTTATTCTGTTCTGTTCTAACCCTGGTTTAAAAAAAAGGTAAAATGGGGCAAAAACCCACTTCACTGTCTTACTTAGCAACAGAAATTTGGGACTCAATTGTGGTGGTAAGTCGTGGACTATCTGTCCAAGGACAAGTCGTTAGAGTAGACCTTGAAGTTTGGAGAAATCCAAGACAGTCAAAAAAAACCGGTGACAGAAAGCAGGGTGGCTATATGTAAGGTGACCAGATTTTTTTTTTAAAGCGGGACACCATTGACAGGGGGTGGGTTTCTAGGGGAGCCGCCATTTGAGTTTTGCCCTCTGCACATGCGCAGAACGCTGCGCGCATGCGCAGAGGGCAAAAGAACGCAAATGTCGGCGTCCAGGTGGGTGGGGGGAGGCGGGAGGCCTTTCCTCGCCTCCCGCCTCCCCTTCGGGAGCCGGCAGTTGCTTGGGCTGGCTGGCTGGCAAGCGAGCGAGCGGGGCTGGCTTGGGAAGGGGAGCAGCCCGGAGATGGTGCTCCAACCCAGCGTCTCTTGGCTCTCCTGCTCCCCCTCCGCCAGCGCTGGGCTGCTGGAGTGACAGGGGGAGAAAGGAGATCAGGAGGCGGCGGCGGATCACAACAACCCCAGCGGCAGCTCCAGGCAGAGAGAGAGAGAGAAGCGAGCGAGCAAGTCACTCCGCCGCGCGCGCTCACGAACACACACACACACACACAAGCGCGCATACAGGCGCGCGGGGCGGAGTGACTTGCTCGCTCGCTTCTCTCTCTCTCTCTCTCTCTGCCTGGAGCTGCCGCTGGGGTTGTTGTGATCCGCCACCGCCTCCTGATCTCCTTTCTCCCCCTGTCACTCCAGCAGCCCAGCGCTGGCGGAGGGGGAGCAGGAGAGCCAAGAGTAAGGTGACCAGACGTCCCGCTGTTTCTTTTCAAAATGGCATTCTTTCCCAAAAAAGCGTGACTTTTTGGAAACAATGCGGGACACAGGACACATGCTTGAAAAGCGTGTCTGTCCCGCCAAAAGCAGGACGTCTGGTCACCTTAGCTATATGTCATCATTGATGACACAAAGATGGAATTGTAAGGACCCAATAAGCGGGTCTACCTGATCAAATGATCAACCTGAGATCATGAAGAACCAGAAACTTTAAAAAAAAATTGGGACAATAGAGAGGCTTCCTATATGTAACTGTTATTCCTGTCCAAATTAGCAAAGTGTGACCTCCACATTAAAGTTATGTGGTCTGGCAATAGCTGAGCAAAGGTTATGCCTAAATGAGCTTTCATTTTCAGTTTTGAGTTTAAAGAATTTTTTTATTTAAAAACTGACTTCCTCTGCCCCAAACGTGGAATTCCCCCACCCATTGCAGCTTCCACTGGTAGGCAGTCTTAAACCTCCCACTTTTTTTATTCTGACTGCATCTTTTTAAGAGAGGAAAAGGTTACTCTTGACTTTGCCTGGAAACTTATAAAACTTCAGAAAGGAGAGATGTTGAACAATTGAAGGCCCGAGCAGCCAAAAATGAGGTATGTATCTGGGATAGTCAAAATGATTTTTTTTTTAAATGTGATTTGGGGTGTGTGTGTCTATAACATTATAATAAGATTTATATTAAAGAGTTGACAAAAGGAGGAGAGTGGATATCAGCAGTTCTAGTGGATATCAGCAGAGCCAGGAATACATAGTCCTAGAATCTGTTACGTTACTGGGACTCGGTCTAGAAGAGGGGTCTCCAAACTTGGCAACTTTAAGATGTGTGGACTTCAACTCCCAGAATTCTTCAGCCAGGGCTGGCTGAGGAATTCTGGGAGGTGAAGTCCATAAGTTTTAAAGTTGCCAAACTTTGGCTGAGATAAAGAAAATTTGTGCACCTGCAGAATCCTTTCCTTCTTTCTCTACCTAGCCACAAGTGATGAGTATAGTTTTCAGACTAAAGGAGGTATTGAATTGGGATGAATTAAAAGTGGTGCCTCATAGTAATGCATTTAGATCTGCAGATTTTTTTTTTAAAGTGAGCAAATGTATAATTAGGCATCTTCACTGAAACACCAGTGTGCCTTTTACTTCCTAAGAAGAACAGAAGACAGTAAAAGTCATTGCAGCACATTAAAAATTAACACACGTCCCCCATCCTGATTATATTTGGAACTGGATGCCTTAAAGTTTAGAAGAGCACCCAAAATGCTCTGTGGTTGTTGGCCCTTGCGAAGTTGCTTTCAAATAAAAACATTCCTGTTATTTGAAATATAGTGAGACTACATTGAGTTTCTCCAATATGGTGGCCTGCTAAAGGATTTTGTTTGCTTGTTTGCTTTTAATGTTTATATTTAATACTTTTATATGTTTTTTATGTTATTTTCATTCTTGATTGGAAGCAGCCCAGAGCTTGGGATGGGATGGGTGGCTACATAGATGATGAGAGATGAGAGATCATAGAAGAGCGAGAGCGAGAGAGAGAGAGGGAGAGGGAGAGGGAGAGGGAGAGGGAGGGAGGGAGGGAGAGAGAGAGATGATAGATAGATAGATAGATAGATAGATAGATAGATAGATAGATAGATAGATAGATAGATAGATAGATAGATAGATACATACATGCATGCATGCATGCATGCATGCATGCATGCATGCATGCATGCATAGATGAGAGAGAGAGAGAGAGAGAGGATAGATAGATAGATAGATAGATAGATAGATAGATAGATAGATAGATAGATAGATAGATAGATAGATAGATAGATAGATAGATAGATAGATAGATAGAAAGAAGACATGGAGCTTTTATTTTAGAGATGCTCTCTTAATTTATTGTAATATTGTAATTTATTGTAAAAACAGATTATTGTTTTAATCTGTCTTGTTATAAGTATGTATTAACTACTGCTGTTGTACTGTACATCTATATATAAAGTATATATGTGAGGTTATAGTAAAGAAACCAGGAAATAAAATAAAATAAAATAAAATACAAACAAAAAAAATTAAAGTTGCTTTAACAATAATAGCCATTCACAAAAGAGTCGTTTCTCACGATCCAGATATTCCTTCACTGGTGATCGGATTGAAACACAGGGTAAAATGAAAGGCTTTTCTTTCCTGCTCAAGCCACAGGAGATGCAGACATATTCCATTATAATCCCTTTAGGCTGGGGTTATTGGTTTTGTTTTGTTGTTGTTGTTGTTTTTGGCTTTCATATATGTAAATAATTTGAAAATCTTGCCATTTTGTTTGCAAAGATCAGTGATCAGAAAATTAGTATCTTCTGTAAAAAAAACCACTAACTGCATGCGGCATGTTAACCTGGAACATCTCCGTGAATATTATATCTCAGAGACCTTGAGGCATGTTACCGTAGTTTACACATTAAAAGGGTTTTGGGGGGAAATGTACTGAAACAAATTCAGCTTCAGGATGAGCTCAACTTGGATGATTTTTGTGCTTTATTTATTTAGATTATTCATATCCTGCCTATATTACTTTTACAAATAACTCAAGATGGCAAACATACCCAACGCACCTTCCTCCCCCTATTTTCCCCATACCCTGGACTGAAAGAGAGGGACTGGCTTTCATGCCTAAGGCGGGACTAGAACTCACAGTTTTTTGTTTTCCAGCCAGGTGCCTTAACCATTAGACTAATCTCTCTCTCTCTCTCTCTCTCTCTCTCTCTCTCTCTCTCTCTCTCTCTCTCTCTCTCTCTCTCTCTGTGTGTGTGTGTGTAGGGGGGTCTGGGTCTAGGTCTGGGTCTGGGTCTGGGTCTGTGAGTGAGTCAGTGAGTCAGTGGTAGAATGATAGAATAACAGAGTTGGAAGGGACCTTGGAGGTCTCTAGTCCAGCTCCCTGCTTAGACAGGAAATCCTATAGCAGTGGTTCTCAACCTTCCTAATGTCGCGACCCTTTAATACAGTTCCTCATGTTGTGGTGACCCCCAACCATAAAATAATAAAATTATTAGGAAACTCAGGGGTGGGTTCTAACTTACCTCGCTGCCGGTTCACTTCCTCCTGCGCTGCGTGGTTGCGCCTCGTGGGCACACATGCGCTTTGCACGCGCATGCACAGTACCGATTTTTTTTTTGAAAAATTGCAAAAAAAAGCCGAAAACAAGATGGCGATGCATGCGCAGTGCCGGAAATTTGGCTTCTGCACATGCTCAGAAGTTCCCATGGTACAGATTTTTTTTTTGCAGTAATCTATTTGCATGTGGGTGGACCCGCCTGGAGACGGATAGATGTCTTGGTTCCTAAGACCATCGGAAATATGTGTTTTCCGATGGTCTTAGGCGACCCCTGTGAAAGGGTTGTTTGACCCCCAAAGGGGTCGCGACCCACAGGTTGAGAACTGCTGGCCTATAGCATTTCAGACAAATGGTTATCCAATCTCTTCTTAAAAACTTCCAGTGTTGGAGCATTCACAACTTCTGGAGGCAACTTGTTCCACTGATTAATTGTTCTAACTGTCAGGAAATTTCTCCTTAGTTCTAAGTTGCTTCTCTCCTTGTTTAGTTTCCACCCATTGCTTCTTGTTCTACCCTCAGGTGCTTTGAAGAATAGTTTGACTCCCTCTTCTTTGTGGCAACCCCTGAGATATTGGAACACTGCTATCATGTCTCCCCTAGTCCTTCTTTTCATTAAACTAGACATACCCAGTTCCTGCAACCATTCTTTGTGAGTGAGTGAGTGAGTGAGTGAGTTGGCAAGAATGCAGAAATGGTTTGAACCACATCATTCTCCTCCTGTGATGGTTTTCTGGATGAGCCTCAAGTTCTGGGATTTCCTGAATTCTCCCACATCAAATACCAAGTAGATGCAACACAACTCTAATTCAATCTCCTCCAAACCCTTCTAATGTCTTGAGATCAGAGCCCTTAGACCAGAGGTCTTCAAACTTGGCAACTTTAAGACTTGTGGACTTCAACTACCAGAACTCTCCAGACAGCATAGCAGAGGTCGTCCCCCAGGCCCCTGACTTGTGGGGTGCCTCGGGGTTCGGTCCTCTCTCCCATCCTGTTTAACATTTACATGAGACCGCTGGGGGAGATCATCCGCAGACATGGGGTGTGTTTTCACCAGTATGCTGATGACACCCAGCTGTACATCACCACCCCGTCTCAATTCAGGGAGGCGGTTGATGTGATGTGCCGGTGCCTGGACGACATTAGGATCTGGATGGGGAGAAACAGACTCAGACTCAACCCCGACAAGACTGAGTGGCTCTGGATATTGCCTCCGAAGGACCATGTCGATTGTCCCTCCTTGGTTCTTGAGGGAGAAAAATTAACACTCTCAGAACGGGTTCGCAATTTGGGAGTCCTCCTAGATCCACAGCTAAAATTAGACCAACACCTTACAGCTGTGGCTAGGGGGGCTTTTGCACAGGTTCGCCTGGTGCACCAATTGCGACCATACTTGGTGAAGGAGGCTCTGCTCACGGTCACTCATGCCCTTGTCACCTCTTGATTGGACTACTGCAATGCGCTCTACATGGGGCTGCCCTTGAAGAGTATTCGGGGACTCCAACTGGTGCAAAATGCAGCTTCACGTGCTGTGGTGGGTGTTTCAAGGTACACCCACGTAACACCTATACTCCGCCAGCTGCATTGGTTGCCCATTAGTCTCCGGGTATAATTCAAGGTGCTGATCATCATCTTTAAAGCCCTACATGGCTTAGGACCAGGCTATCTCCGGAACCGCATTCTTCCTCATTCTTCCCTTCGACCGGTCAGGTCCCACAGAGTGGGTCTCCTCCAGGTCCCGTCAGCCAAACAGTGTCGACTGGCGGGGCCTAGGGGGAGGGCCTTCTCGGTAGGAGCCCCTGCTCTCTGGAACCAACTTCCCCCAGAGATCCGAATTATCCCCACCCTGCTGGCCTTCCAAAAAGCCATTAAGACATGGCTCTTTCTGCAGGCGGGGTGAGTTTGAGACGACTTTATATCTGATGTCTCCCCCATGTATGTATGTTGTTTATATGTTTTTTAAACTGTTTTTTAAAAATTGCTTTTTTAATGATTTGTTTGGAGTTTTCATAAAATGTTGTACGCCGCCCTGAGTCCTGAGGGAGTAGGGCGGCATAGAAAAACTGCCAAATAAATAAATAAATACTCACAACCATGCTTATATATCTTATGTATTCGCAATCATGTTCATACTTTGTCTGTAATCATATATACGCTTGACAAAATAAATAAATAAAAATAAATAAATAAATAAAATTCCCCCGGGCATTTTTTCATCCAGTTCCCCCCTACCAAGTGGAGGATGGTCAACTCAGGCTGGGTTTTAGTGACAATCAGCTCTATCCTCTTAACATCTTATAGCAGAACAGAGAAGACTGGAAGTCAAAAGTGGAAGAGAAAAATCCCCCCCTTTTCCCCCCCTTCCAAACTGAGCCCTCCAGGAACCTCAAAAATGCAGCATGATTGTTCTAGGCAGGCTTCTGCCCAATGGAGTGATGCTGTGTGGATTAGGAGATGTTACAAATGCTTTTGAGAGGTCTTCACTTGCTCCTAGAACCTCCAGAAATGACTCTCTATGGCCTCTGAGAAGATCCTCTGGGCTACCTTGTCCCAAAGGTGCTTTTTCCAAAAGGCAACTAGTGTTTCTTGGGGTTTTTTTCTTTGAAAACATTTCACTTCTCATCCAAGAAGTTTAGAATAGAATAGAATGACAGAGTTGGAAGGGACCTTGGAGGTCTTCTAGTCCAACCCCCTGCTTAGGCAGGAAACCCTGCACCACTTCAGACAAATGGTTATCCAATCTTTTCTTTAAAACTTCCAGTGTTGGAGCATTCACAACTTCTGGAGGCAAGCTGTTCCACTGATTACATTACATTAATTGTTCTAACTGTCAGGAAATTTCTCCTTAGTTCTAAGTTGCTTCTCTCCTTGTTTAGTTTCCACCCATTGCTTCTTGTCCTACTCTCAGATGCTTTGAAGAATAGTTTGACTCCCTCTTCTTTGTGACAACCCCTGAGATATTGGAACACTGCTATCATGTCACCTCTGGTCCTTCTTTTCATTAAACTAGACATATAGTATCTAGTTCCTGCAACCGTTCTTCATATGTGTTAACCTCCGGTCCACTAATCATCTTCGTTGCTCTTCTCTGCACTCTTTCTAGAGCAGTGATGGCGAACCTATGACACGCGTGCCACAGGTGGCACGTGGAGCTATATCTGAGGGCACGCGAGACGTTGCCCTATGTCAGCTCCAACATGCATGTGCATGCTGGCCAGCTGATTTTCGGCCTTCTTTTCGGCCGTTTTCGCTCTCCCCAGGCTTCAGGAAAGCCTCCTGAACCCTGGAGACGGCGAAAAACGGGCCAACAGGCCTACCGGAAGTCTGGAGGCTTCAGTGAGGCCTGTGTGTATGTGCGGGGGGTGCACGGGTGCACATGCAGGGGGGAGCACAGGGGTTGTGCGCATTGCATTATGGGTGTGGGCAGGCGTGCGCGCGTGCCCTTTTGACACCCGAGCTGAAAAAGGTTCGCCATCACTGTTCTAGAGTCTCAACATCCTTTTTGCATCGTGGCGACCAAAACTGAATGCAGTATCCCAAGTGCGGCCTTACTAAGGCATTATAAAGTGGTATTAACACTTCACGTGATCTTGATTCTATCCTATTCTATTCTATTTTTCCCCTTGAAAAAGTTTCTTCAGAAACATTTTTAAGTGGGGGGATCAATTCCAGTTGCCTTTTGGAAAAACCACCTTTGGGACAACCATGACCCGGATGGTTGAGAATCTCCTTAAAGCCCTGAGCCACCTTGTGTATCAGATAATTCTTCCCTCCAAAATCCAAAAACGCTCCACTAATATCTTTTTAAGAATTCACCACACAAGTTACCCCTGGGGTTTCCCTGAGAAGTCTTCTTCTGACTGTTAAAAAATTCCCCTCCCCCCAAATGTGGTATCATCTGGTGATGTAATGAGTGGAAAAAATGTCTGATTATGTGATAGGCGGAAATCTGGGGGAAATCCAGGAGAGCAGGACTCTTATCTTAATAAATAGAAGAAAATTCATCTCATTCAAGGAGAGAGTCAGAGCTGTGCAGTACTGCTGATATGATCATTTTAAAGGTATTGATGAAATTATTGGGTCTGTATGGGTAGTCCTCAATATAAGAGCCCAATTGGGGCCAGAACTTATGTTGCGAGGAAGGGAGGGAGGGAGGCAAGGAAGGAAGGAAGGAGGGAGGGAGGGAGGGAGGGAGGAAGGAAGGAAGGAAGGAGAAAAAAGAAGAAAGGAAGGAAGGAAGGAAGGAAGGAAGGAAGGAAGGAAGAAAAGAAGGGAGGGAGGGAGAAAGGAAGGAAGGAGAATAAATAAGAAAGAAAGAAAGAAAGAAAGAAAGAAAGAAAGAAAGAAAGAAAGAAAGAAAGAAAGAAAGAAATAAGATAGAAAGAAAGAAAGAAAGAAAGAAAGAAAGAAAGAAAGAAAGAAAGAAAGAAAGAAAGAAAGAAAGAAAGAAAGAAAGAAAGATAGATAGATAGAAAGAAAGAAAGAAAGAAAGAAAGAAAGAAAGAAAGAAAGAAAGAAAGAAAGAAGGAAGGGAAGGAAGGAGGAAGGGAGGGAGGGAGGGAGGGAGGCAAGGAGGGAGGCAAGGAAGGAGAGGAAGGAAGGAGGAAGGAAGGAAGGAAGGAAGGAAGGAAGGAAGGAAGGAAGGAAGGAAGGAAGGAAGGAAGGAGAAAAAAGAAGAAAGAAAGAAAGAAAGGGAGGGAGGGAGGGAGGGAGAAAGGAAGGAAGGAAGGAAGAAAAATAAATAAGAAAAAAGAAAGAAAGAAAGAAAGAAAGAGAGGGAGGGAGGGAGGGAGGGAGGGAAGAAGGAAAGAAATTATTTTATAAAATTCAGGTACTGCCCATGTGACTCTTGCAATGACTTGGAAATTTTAGAAAAATTTTATGGGGTTCTTCAGTTCTGAGAATGTTTTTACAGAAAATGCAATTACCAAAATGAGAGAGGATCCCGTTTTCTGAATCTGCGGTTATATCCTCAAGCTTAACTATTGTCTATTATTAAATATTGGAATTCCATATTTGATATTAATTTTCCGATTTAGGCAACTTTAGTCTATCCATAAATAGCATGTTTGGCTAAGCGGACAGTATTAGAATCTAAATACAATAGAACTGTAGCATCTCTGGAAACAATTACATCAGTTACACAGCTGCGGAATGGCTTGTCTAATTAAAAACAGATCCAATCCTTTTTCCCATGCTTAAATTGAAATCCAGCATTAAAACTTGGGAAAAATTGGGATGTGGAAAAAATTGGATGAAAGCAATGCCCACATACATGGATTCTCTCCGTGATAATCTGTCTCTAATCTCGTCTTCCAATGATTGCACCCATTGCTCCTGTGACTGACTCCTTCCCTGTTATCTCCGGCTGCCTTTTCTTCACTTTCCTTCCATTCTTTCCAGCATCAGAGCCTTCTTCAAAGAGTTGGGTCTTTTGATCATGAGTCCAAAGTAGAATCATTTGAACCTGGTCATTTGTGCCTCAAGGGAGAACTCTGGGTTGCTTTGTTTAATGACCCACTGGTTGTTTGTTTGTTTGTTTGTTTGTTTGGGTCCGGGGCAGTGGTGGGTTCCTACCGGTGCCGTGTGGAGCGCAGCTTCGGTAGGAGCCCAGCGATGACATCATTTTCTGGCGCTTCTCCGCGTCCTGAGCTGTCGGGAAAAAGCCCTCCCACCCGCCCTTGTTTTATTACCGACCTTTATTCTTCCTCCGAAGCACAGCTGAGAAGCTCCTCAGCTGTGTTTCGGCTTGTAATGTCGTCCTATGCATGCGTGGAAGTGAAATCACCCGATGGAACGCAAGTTCACTTCTGCGCATGCTCGCGATGCGCACCGGTAGCAAAAATAACCGGAACCCTCCGTTGGCAACCTTAAACACTCAGAGAGCCATTTGGACCCATTTCCCACAGAAAAGAAAACACTGGGAGCCACAAAGCTCTTACCGTGCCTGACTATTTCCTGAGCGGCCACAAAACTAGCATATATAGTTGAATTCTGTTTTCTTCTGAAACTTTTCTTTTCTTGGATTTATCCATGATTGGCCTACCAGTGGTCGAAAAGCTTAATAAATTGCATGTTGGTGGGTGTCGCACATTGGCAGTTGTGACGCATATTTTGAGTGATAGGGAGTTGCAGCAGAGGCATGAAAGAGCCACATGCGGCTCCAGAGCCGCAGGTTGCTGACCCCTGGTTTAGGTTGTCCATGGTGTTCTGAGGAGTCTTCTCCAATACAGGTAGTCCTTGACTTACAACAGTTCACTTAGTGACCATTCAAAGTTACAACGGCGCTGAAAAAATGTGACTTACGACCATTTTTCACACTTTTGAACCGTTGCGGCACCCCATGGTCACACGATTTACCTTCGGATGGGGTGACAGCAGACTCACATTTATGACGGTCGCAGCGTCCTGGAGTCACGCGATCTCCTTTTTGCGACCTTCTAACAAGCAAACTCAACGGGGGAAACCAGATTCGTTTAGCAACCGGGTTAAACTCATTTAAGAACTGCAGTGATTCACTTAACAAAATGTGCCGAGAAAGGTCGTAAAACGAGGCAAAATTCAACTTATCAAATTTCTCACTGAGCAACGTACGTTTTGGGCTCAGTTGTGGACGTAAGTTGAGGACTGTCTGTACCAAACTCAATATTCTTCCCATCCTGCTTCTTCAGAAGTCCAACTTTCACTTTCAGGGATTGTCCCAGAGAATAACATGACTTGAATGCTTTGATCTTGGTAGGTTATCTGACACAATTTGTTTTGCTTCCCAGCTGTAGCAGAACGACTTCTTCTGAGTATCTGAAAGAGAAGGAAATTGAGCCACTCATCCATTTTGACAAGGTGGGTTTCACGTTTTCATGTTATTTCATCATTATTGTGGTGTACAGTATGTGTGAGTATGTGTGTGTGTGTGTCACACAGTGATTTTTATATTGCCTGTTATATGTATATGCAGGGAGCTGCATCCCTATCTAATATAATGATTTATTCCCGAGCACGTGATTGATATGTTCTATTACGCATGTGTGCATTCCATTCTTTCCTTCCGTTCCTAGCTTCTGTGGAAGCAAGACGTATTTTTATATCAGAGATGTAATTAATGAGGTTTATTGTTTTTGTACTGAAATAAATATTTCTATTTAGAACTTTAAACTGCGGTTTCATTTCTAATGTCAGAGTTCCAGGAAAAGATCTATTTTCGCCTCTAATGAGAGTTATTCTCATCCTGACAGTGTGTAAGTCCTTGACTTACAACAGTTTGTTTAGTGACCGTTCAAAGTTACAACAGCACTGAAAAAAGTGACTTATGACCATTGCAGCATCCCCATGATCCCATGATTTACATTCGGATACTTGACAACTGGTTCATACTTATGACTGTTGCTTGGGTTGGATGATAAGACCTCCAAGACCCCTTCCAATTCTGCATTCTGCATTCTGATCAAAATTCGAACCCTTGGCAACTGGCAGGTATTTATGACAGTTGCTGTCAGGTTCCAATTAATGTACCCATCACAAATCGAACTCCGAGGCATTCATGTGACCATCTTTTGCGACCTTCTGACAAGCTAAGTGAATGGGGAAAACCGTGTTACTAATTTAAGAACTGCCGTGATCCACTTAATGAACGTGATGAGAAAAGTCGTAAAACGGGGCAAAGCTCACTTAACATATTTTTCACTTAGCAACATAAATGTTGGGCTCAGTTGTGGTCATAAATCAAAGACTACCTTGTATCTCATTTAGCAGCAGACGTTTTGGACTCAACTCTGGTCATAGGTCAAGGACTACCTGTACTAGCTTATTAGAACCCAAGGGCTGTGCCAACTCTAGAGGACTTGTGCTTATTGATTGATTTCCGTTTTTAACAGATGCCCGTTGGACAAGTGGAAGGAATCATGCCATCTCAACATCCACTGCTTCGTAACACCCTGTCCCAGTTTGTGGGCCTGGACTTCCCCCTGGACCATCTTCTGGAGCAGATAAGGCCTGACCTGAAAATCAGGCAGCAGGTGGCTGAGTTGGAAACCCGCCAGAAGACCTTGGAGAACATTGTCTCGGTTCTGAGCCGGGAGTTGGGCAGAAAAGGAGAGACCCCCGATGTCAGATTTGGAGAAGCTCTGGCCAGGATCCTCTACCTGGAGGAGAAAGTAAGAGACGCCTTTTGGAAAGATCAAGTTGGTGCCTTTGAAAAAACATAAAATTAAATGTCTCCAATGAGAACTTGTGTCAGGGTTCCAAATAGCATCGAAAATTAAATCAGAGTCCGAGGCAAAGTATTCCTCAAAGTTCCAATTTATTAGCAGAGCCATGTTGGCACATCTGGGAGAAACCCGAATCTGAAATCCCACGGGTTTCTCCACCCAGTTGAAAGTTCAAGCCCTTGTCCCCACACCCCCAAGTCCATCATGTTGACCAATCTTCATCATCTGACAACTTGGCAGAAACCCCCATCTCCTTCCGTGCAGGTGCAGGAGTGCGAAGACAAAGGATGACCTTGACAATCTGGAAGGAATGTGTTATGGCTACATGTAGACATCTCTCATGCAATGACCCCTCCCAAATTCCCACAGCAAAGAATACATTTTAAAATAGCATAAAGTGTGGCAGGCCAAAGACCCTAAGTAAAATTGCTTCGGCCTGACACTTATAGAGCAGAGGTGGGGAACGATGGGCCCTTTTATAACTTGTGGACTTCAACTCTCAGAATTCCTGAGCCAGCTCTGGCTATCTCAGGAATTCTGGGAGTTGAAGTCCACGTTATCTTCTTCTTCTGCCATATCCGTCATCGGATGTTGGCGATCATGTTGGAGATCCTATTTTTATCAACAGCCGCACGAAAAAGTGCTGTTGAGTTTTGTCCAAACCAGTCCCTTAGGTTTTTAAGCCATAATGTTCTTCTTCTGCCTGGACCTTGTTTCCCTCCAATCTTTCCCTGGAGGATTAAGTAAAGTATGCCACATTTTTCCAGGTGTCGCATCACATGTCCAAAATATTCTGACTTTCGCTTTTTTATGGTTTTGATGATTTCCCTTGGTTTTCCCAGGTGGCTTATCGCCTCCTCATTTCTGATTTTGTCAATCTAACTTATACGTAACAGCCGCCTGTAAATCCACATTTCAGATGCTTCTAGTCTCTTCAAGTGGCCTTCTGTCATAGACCAACTCTCTACTCCGTAGAGCGGGATAGAAAAGATGTAGCATCTGACAAGCCAGATTTTCAATTTTAGGCTTATGTCGTGACTGTGGAAGATCTTTTTCATTTTGAAGAATGCTGTTCAAGCTTTCTCTATCCTTGTTTTTACTTCAGTGGCTGTGTCTGAGCTTTCATGTAAAAAAGGGTTATTACAAGTTATAAAAAGGTCCATTGTTCCCCACCCGTTATAGATTGTCCTCAACTTACAACCATTCGTTCAGTGACCATTTGAAGTTACAAGGGCACTGGAAAAGTTACTTATAACTGGTCAAGGCAGTATTGCAAGCTAACTCACTGCTCACAGCCAGGAGTTCGATCTTCACTAACTCAAGTTTGACTCAGCCTTCCATCCTTCCGAGGTCGGTAAAATGGGGATCCAGATTGTTGGGGGGCAATAGGCTGACTCTATAAACCGCTTAGAGAGGGCTGTAAAGCACCGTGAAGCATTGTATAAGTCTAAGTACTATTGCTATTGCTATGACCTGTGGACTTCAACATGGCTGGCTCAGGAATTCTGGGAGTTGAACTCCACAGGTCTATAAAGGGGCCATAGTTGCTCATCCAGGTGTTAAGCCGCAATCACTGCAACCATGGCTTTGCTGAACAAGCTGCAATTGGCTAAAAGATATTGTGGTTGGGCAGGCTGTGTAATCCCAGTTGCAGAAATTGTAAAGGATAAGGGGGCAGTGTGAAAAAAAATATTATTATTAAGAGCTGTGGTGGCGCAGTGGTTAGAATGCAGCATTGCAGGCTAACTCTGCCCACTGCCAGCAGTTCGATCCTCACCGGCTCAAGGTTGACTCAGCCTTCCATCCTTCCGAGGTCGGTAAAATGAGGACTCTGATTGTTGGGGGCCATACGCCAACTCTGTAAACCGCATAGAGCAGGGGTGGGTCCTAACTTATCTTGCCGCCAGTTTGCTTTCTCCTGGTCCGTGTGGCTTTGTGCGCATTGCATGCCATGTGGCTGTGTGCGCATTGCACGCCATGTGGCTGTGTGCGCATTACGCACCATGTGGCTGCATGCACATTGCATGCCACGTGGCTGCATGCGCATGTGCAGTGCCAAAAATTTGCAAAAAATCCCCTCGAAAAAGCCAAAAACGCGGGCATGCGCAGAAGAAAAAATCAGCAAAAAATTCAAAACAAAATATTTTTTTCCAAAAAAAAAATCGAAAAAAAAAAGATGGCAGGGTGCACGGACCGGCACCGACAGAACCGGCTCCGTGATGTCACCAGCGGTTTGCTACCGGTTCTATAGAACTGGTCCGAACCGGGAGGAACCCACCTCTGGCATAGAGAGGGCTGTAAAGCACTGTGAAGCAGTATATAATTCTAAATGGTACTGCTGTTATGCTTTATACTTTTTCTCTTCCATAGTTATTATCATTCACTTGTCTCTGTGAAGTAATACAATGTCAGATTACTGAATTTAATTGAAAGCATCAGTATTTCTCTTGCATGTTTCCATGTATTCCTTCCAGGTAGAACAGCAAGACTCACTCTTGGCTCTGAAAGATGTGATGATCAGCAGCTTGGTGTCCCGGATCCAGGCCCTAGAACATACCAGCTATGATGGGTGTTTCCTCTGGAAGGTCCCCAGGGTGGGGCTTCGAATGCGGGAAGCTCAAACCGGCAAACGGACTGCCCTTTATTCCCCCCGTGAGTGACCAAACCGGGACGTGAACGGAAAGGGGGAAATTGATTTGCTAGAACAAAAATCCCTGCTTGGTGGCTGTGGAGATTCTCCATCATCCAGGTCATAGTTGTCTCAAAGGTGCTTTTTTTCTTCAAAAGTCAGCTGGGTTGTTGTTTTTTCTTGAGGAAGAAGAAGAAGACATTTCACTTCTCATCTAAAAAGCTTCATCAGTTCTGATGGCAAGGGGATGGAAGGATAGGTACCGACCGTTGAGACTGGATGGCAGGGGGATGGAAAGATAATTCCAACAGAATGGGGGTGGGAGAAATGGAAGGATAATATCTCTTTGCAATACTACTCCTTCCATTCCCCCCCTCCACCATCCTATCAGAAACAGAGAGCAGGACAAGAAACAATGGATGGAAACTAATCAAGGAGAGAAGCAACCTGGAATTGAGGAGAAACTTCCTAACAGTGAGGACAATTAATCAGTGGAAGAGCTTGCTTTCAGAAATTGTGGGAGCTGCAACACTGGAGGTTTTTGAGAAGAGCCTAGACAGTCACTTGTCTGGAATGGTATAGAGCAGTGATGGAAAACCTTTTCCGGACCAAGTGCCCAAAGCACACACGTGCACCCCCAAAATGCATGTTACTGCCAGTTTGCTCATAGACACACCCCGCACGCGCACATGTGCAGTACTAAAAGGATTCTGCGCATGTGCAGAAGCAAAAAACAAGATGGCAGCGCCATAGGCGCCGACAAGAGAACCGGCTCAGGGGCGTGGCAGGCATGGATCACTGCCGGTTCCAGCGACCCAGGCCTCCAAGTTACTACCTATTCTATAGAACTGGTCCGAACCGGTAGGAACCCACCTCTGATACATGCCCCCCCGCATGCCCCCCACCCCCACACGACTGTGTGCCCCCGCATGCACCCCCAGATATGTGCATGCCCCCTGCATGCCCCCTGCACCCTGCAAATGTGCCATGCACCCCATGCATGCACCCCCACATGCACACCACCCCCATGCATGCGTGGCCTCACATATGCAGGGCCCCATGCATGTGCGCATGGCCCCCCACATGCACCCTCCACATGCACGGCAGAGACCCAAAGACCAGCTGGCTAGCGGGAGGCATGCGCGCATGCACAGTGGAGCTGAGCTGGAGAGAGGGCGGTGTGTGCCACCTCTGGCATGCGTGCCATAGGTTCGCCATCACTGGTATAGGGTCTCCTGCTTGAGCAAGGGTTGGACTAGAAGACCTCCAAGATCCCTCCCAGCTCTATTTTATTCTATCCTTCCATCCCCCATGCCATCAGAACTGATGAAGTTTTTTGGATGAGAAGTGAAATGTTTTCTTCTTCCTCCTCCTCCTCAAGGAAAAAACAGTCCAGTTTCCTTTAGAAGAAAAAGGCACCTTTGAGATGCCAGCTTTGTGGTTGACTTTCTGACTACAGTATCATTTCTGTGGGCTTGCACTATCCAGCATGGGCATCCTGCTGAGACTATAAAACTTGCAAATGCATGGCCCCATTCCGAAGTAGGCACCATGGGGTGCTCTCAGACACTTTGTTGGTGTCATCAGGCTTGAAGAGCCTAGGAAGGAAGGGAGGAAGGGCGGGGAGAAGAAAGAAAGGAAGAAGGGAAGAGAAGGGAAGGGAAGGGAAGGGAAGGAAGGAAGGAAGGAAGGAAGGAAGGAAGGAAGGAAGGAAGGAAGGAAGGAAGGAAGGAAGGAAGGAAGGAAGGAAAGAGGAAGGGAGGGAGGGAAGGAAGGAAAGGAAAGAAAAGGGAAGGATGGAAGGAAGGTGGGAAGGAAGGAAGGAGGGAGGGAGGGAAGGAAGGGAGGGAGGGAGGAAGGAGGGAGGGAGGGAGGAAAGAAGAAGGGAAGGGAAGGGAGAGAAGTAAGGAAGGAAGGTACTGTAGATGCTGGAAAGCAAAAGCGCTAGCTCCTATTATTGTATTTATTTGCAGAGTTACATTTGGGGTTACATGGTCAAAATGGTACATTGTCCCAGCTGCCATTTTATGAGCGGACAAATCCTTCTTGGGAAGGCACCCACAAAAATTGACTCTGAAGAGTCCAATTTCCTTCAGAAAGTTTATCTTGCAATAGAGTTGTATCGAAGAGACAAGTCGGAATTATTGCTCTTGCTAGCTCTTAGCATCTCGTGTTTTCCTCTCCTTTGTGCTCCTCCAGCATTTTATACCACCCGCTATGGCTACAAGCTCTGCCTGAAGCTTTTCCTGAATGGAGATGGGACCGGTACTGGAACTCACCTTTCGCTCTTCATGGTTGTGATGAAAGGAGAATACGATTTTCAGCTGAAATGGCCTTTCCAACATAAGGTACCATGCAGG
The DNA here is from genome assembly GCA_023053685.1 of Diadophis punctatus similis. NCBI lineage: Eukaryota > Metazoa > Chordata > Lepidosauria > Squamata > Dipsadidae > Diadophis > Diadophis punctatus. The sequence continues at coordinate 793,433 of JALIGW010000039.1, forward strand.
GGTGGGTTCCTACCGGTAGGGACCCGCTGATTACGCAATTTGCGTGCGACTGCTCTGGTACCGTCTTCACCGGACAGCCGCGCGCATTGCCATCTTTTTCTAAGAATTTTTCGGCTTTTTTGCTTCTGCGCATGCGCGGAAGCAAAATCTTGCCGAAATCTTGTGAGGGAACGTGCACGTGTGCAAGATTTCAACAAGATTTTGCTTCTGCGCATGCGCAGAAACAAAATCTTGCCAAAATTGCGCACGCGCGCGTCCCCTCATGAGATTTCGGTGAGATTTTGCTTCTGCACATGCGCAGAAGCAAAATCTCGCCAAAATCTCGTGAGGGGGTACGCGGTACAATGGAGCTTCTGAACTTGTGGTAAGGAGATATGGCATAGGAAGCTCCCCTCCCTCTCTCAATTCTTCTGTGGCTGCCACCTGTTCCCCAAACAGCAGCTATAAGTTCAAGAGGATTCTCAAATTGCATATCAATTCTTTTTGGGAGGGTGCCATCCCAATCAGGTGCGAAAATCCACAGCCACCCTGCCTTGCTAGAATTAGATTTACATCCAGACCTCCACAGCTCTAAGCATCGGGAACAAATCCTCATAGCATCACTTAAAGAGCCAAGGCAGATATGTACACTTGTTGTCAACATACAGGTAATCCTTGACTTTTACAATAGTTCGTTTAGGGACCATGGCACTGGAAAAAGTGACCTATGACCATTTTTCACACTTACAACCATCGCAGATTCCCCCGTGGTCACGTGATCAAAATTCAGGCACTTGGCAACTGACTCGTATTTATGACGGTTGCAGTGTCCTGGGGTCATGTGATCACCTTTTGCGACCTTCTGATAAGCACAAGCCAGGTTCACTTAACAACTATGTTAATAGCTTTTAACTGAGTTGATTCATTTAAGAACTGTTGCAAGAAAGGTTGAGGCCTATCTGTACTGATTATGCTTAAGCCCAGGCCAATGGATGGCCTCCGCTGGTAGAAGTCTGCAGAGATTCTCAGTCATCCAGGTCATGGTTGTCCCAAAGGTGCTTTTTTTCAGGAGACAACTGGACTTTCTTGTTTTTTTCTTTTGAAGACGTTTCACTTCTCATCCAAGAAGCTTCTTCCGTTCTGACAGGATATTCCCCACTATCCTGTCAGAGCTGAAGAAGCTTCTTGGATGAGAAGTGAAACGTCTTCAAAAGAAAAAAAACCAAGAAAGTCCAGTTGCCTCCTGAAAAAGCACTTTTGGGACCTCAGCTGGTAGCTTTATGTAATAAGTGTTACGTGGGAGTAGGAAGAGAGTTGAGCCCTCAGGCAGCCTGAAATGCTGAGTTCTAGAGCTGGACCTCCTCCCCTAAATCATACCCCACATTCGTTAACCCCTAAACTAGTCCAGGTTACAAGTCATGGTCTTGAAAGCCCCAGAAAGTAATCTGGCCTACAGACATGGAGATACGTGACCCCAGACCCGTGATGGCGAACCTATGGCACGGGTGCCACAAGTGGCACGCGGAGCCATATCGGTGGGCACGCGAGCTCAGGTCCGGCGTGCATGTGTGCACCAGCCGGCTGATTTTCGGGCCTTCTGGGCCCACTGGGAGTCGGGAAACAGGCTGTTTCCAGCCTCCAGAGGGAGTGGGGAAGACTGTTTTTGCCCTCCCCGGGCTCCTAGAAAGGCTCTGGAGCCTGGGGAGAGCGAAAAATGGGCGTGCCATTGCATGCTGGGAGCAGGGGGGTCATGCGTGCATGTGCGGGGGTGCATGGAATTATGAGTGTGGGCACGCACACACGTGATCCCCCGCATTCCCCCCCCCCCTTTTGGCACGCGAACCAAAAAAGGTTCGCCATCACTGCCCCAGACCAATGCTATTTCGTTTAGTGCACGTACATTGGTGCATATAATATGCAAAACATAGTGCATTATTATAATTTCTCCCTTCTTCAAAATGTAGGTGACCTTCACTTTGTTGGATCAAGTCAACAATCGTCACGTTTCCACCACCTTCCGTTCCTTGGAGTCCTCGTCTTCATTCCAGCGGCCCATCAATGAAACCAACTTGGCCAGTGGTCTCCCCGAATTCTACCCCTTGAACTCACTCCACGAACCAGGGACTGGCTACCTCCATAATGACATGTTAGCCATTCAAGCTGTGATCGACACAAAGGCTTAAACTAATGGGCAACCTTCATCTCAGGGGTGGTGGTGACCCAAACCCCAGGTGATCCGACATGATGGAAGGCTTCAGAATATCTGTCAAAAGAAAGAGCACACCGCTGCATTCATTTTTCCAATCTCTACTCAACAAGGCGACAATTGAGGAAACTCTGTGGAGCTTACTCAACCTCTTCCCTATCACCCATACAACAGCCCAGAGGTTGAAGGACTCCCTAAAGTCTGTGCTCCTAATGCAAATTTGGATCCATTAATTTATTCTAAGATCTGCATACCGCAACGGGATGGATATGCAGAACCCAAAATATTCTGTCGAGAGTGAAAAGGAGATATAAACCTAAGGTTTTCTGCTACAGACCCATTTCTAGTGCTTGGAAAGGTAAAAGTATTCCTTCTTCACATCCTTGGCAGAAGAGGTGGACCTATTGATGTTTCGCTGACCATTAAATATATTTGTCTTATTTCTTATTATGTATTGGTTTCGTTTTTATTATTTTTCGTTATTACAGGTAGTCCTCAACTTACAACCACAACTGAGCCCAAAATTTATGTTGCTTGGCGAGACATTTGTTATGTGAGCTTTGTCCCATTTTACGACCTTTCTTGCCACCGTTATTCAGTGAATCAATGCAGGTGTTAAGTCAGAAACACGGGTATGAAGTGAATCTGACTCCCCCATTGATTTTTTGCTTGTCGGAAAGTCGCAAAAGGGGATCACCTGACCCCGGAACACTGCAACCATCATAAATATGAGTTGGTTGCCAAGCGTCCTATTAAAGTTCGTTGCAAAATCAAAACCAGAAGCATACCCAGATGACTGATTCAGCTGGATTCAATAGCTTCTTTATAAACAATAATATATATATTTACAATACCATTAGCAGAGTTCTTCTTCATTGTACAGTAGTTGCAGATAGCAGAGAACAGTTAGTTTCATTACAGCAAAGTTCAGAGTGGAAGAGTACAGAGTGGAGACTGGAGCCACACCCAGCCTTAAGCTTAAGTTCCAGTTTCGATTCTCTGCACAGACTCAGAAGTGGTTAGCTCCCATTGGCTGATTCAGTTGCTATGCCTTTTCATTGGCTGATCTTCTTAACATGGCTCTCCCAGTCATGAATATTCTAACACGTCCGAATTTTGATCACATGACCATGGGGATACTGCAACGGTTATAAGTGTGAAAAACAGTCTTAAGCCACTTTTTTCAGTGCCATTGTAACTTCGAATGGTCACTAAACAAACGGTTGTAAAGTTGAGGACTACCTGTATTTATTATATTATTTTTCTCATTGGTTATTTTCTGATCGTTTTCTTCATGTACCAACCAGCAAGAGTCTTGATGCAGCCATTAAAAAGATTGTTTCAGCTTTTTAAACCCAGCAAAATCAGATTTTTTTTCCCTCTTCAATGGAAACCATGTTCTGAAGACCTAGGGTGGCTTTTAGAGACAGCTGAACCCATGCTGTTGGGAAACTGATCAATGGCGAAGGGACAATAAGGCAGATCTCGAAGATTCAGACACAAGTTGCAATCATTTAATGATTAAAAAAATCTGTTTGCTTTACGGTATTTCACATGGAAATACTATAGATACGAGAGCATGCAAATGCAAGTAGATGAATAGGTACCACTTTGGTGGGAAGGTAAGAGACTTCCGTGTCTCTTTGGTGCATAGCCATGCTGGCCACATGACCACGGAAATTTTCTTCGGACAACGCTGGCTCCCTCGGCCAAGAAGCGAAGATGAGCACCATTCCGTAGAGATGGATACGACCGGACAGGGAAACCTTTACCTTTTTACAGGTAGTTCTCGACCACAATTGAGCCCAACATTTATGCTGCTAAGCGAGACAGTTGTTCAGTGAACTTGGTCCCATTTAACAAACCTTTCTTGCCATGGTTGTTAAGTGAATCACTGCAGTTGTTCAGTTAATGACAAAGTTGTTAACTGAATCTGGCTTTCCCATTGACTTTGTTTGACAGAAGGTTGCAAAAGCCGATCACATGACCCTGGGAGATGGCAAGCGTCATAAATATGAACCAGTTGCCAAAGCATATGAAGAACGGTTGCAGGAACTGGGTATGTCTAGTTTGATGAAAAGAAGGACCAGGGGAGACATGATAGCAGTGTTCCAATATCTCAGGGGCTGCCACAAAGAAGAGGGAGTCAATCTATGCTCCAAAGCTCCTGAGGGTAGAACAAGAAGCAATGGGTGGAAACTAATCAAGGAGAGAAGCAACCTAGAACTAAGGAGAAATTGCCTGACAGTTAGAACAATTAATCAGTGGAACAGCTTGCCTCCAGAAGTTGTGAATGCTCCAACACTGGAAGTTTTTAAGATGTTGGATAACCATTTGTCTGAAGTGGTGTAGGGTTTTCTGCCTAAGCAGGGGGTTGGACTAGAAGACCTCCAAGGTCCCTTCCAACTCTGTTACTATTACTATTACAATATTGATTGTATAACCACGGGGATGCTGCAATGGTCATAAGTGTAAAAAAACAGACAAAACCAGTCACTTTTTGCTGTTGTAACTTTGAACGGTCACTAAACGAACTGTTGTAAGTTGAGGACTACTTATACTTGGAAATGAACTGGCAGTTGGTGTAAGTTTTCTTTCCCTTTCTAAAAGAAAGTGGCTGTAGCAATGGAGATATTCCAAGGAAAAACACAAATTGGATTAACCATTCTTACAGTATTGGATTACTTTGACTACTGTCCAGGGATCCTACAGATGGGAAATGTTGATTTCTTTACCCACTTGAAATTTTCTCTAATGTTTACAAAGTGAGAACTTTGTTCTTCCTTCCCACGCAGTACCCCCCCCCCAAAAAAAAAGTACATGAAAAGCCAAGTTTGGCAATAAATATTTGATATCATGTAATCTAACTTGAACGGAAAGTGAACTTAAAATAACCCTCAACTGAAAAGGAAACCTTACAAGAAGAAATCCCCTATATTTCTGTTTCCATTCCTATTTTACTTACTTTCAAGTCCATACAGCACTTCCTCATTAGGCCTACCTCATGCATACATTCTCTCAATTCGGATCATTAGCGCTTTGCATATACCAACTCTAAAAATTCCCTATTATATACTGTTTCACAGCGCAAACGGCTCGCAAAGCCATTTTCCAGCTAATATTTTGAGGAAGACCTCAAAATGGAGATAAGGGAGTTGTGACAATTGGATTCCGTGGAGCTGGTCTTGAGGGCTATCCAGTACTTCAGCTGATCCAGAGTCCAGCAGGATGGATAATTATTCGGTGCAACTTGATATGTTCATGTGACATTTTATTGGTTTATTTTTTAATCCCACCTTTATTATTTTTACGAATAACTCAAGAGAGTGAACACACCTTCCTCCTCCTATTTTCCCCACAGCAATCCTATGAGGTGAAGTGAGGCAAGAGATTGAGTGACTGACGCAGAGTCACTCAAACGATTTTAATGGCTAAGGCGGGACTAGAACTCCCAGTCTCCTGATTTCTAGCCTCGTGACTTAACCACTAGACCAAACTGGTCTATTTCAGGGGTGTCAAACTGGATTTCTTCGAAGGCCGGAGCAGCATTGTAGTTCTCCTCTGCGGGCCGGACGGGGGACGGGGAGACGGGACGGACACCTCCTGCAGCACTCTGCCAGCCAAAATGGGGCGCGGAGGGGCTGCGTGAGGCACCCTGCACCCTGTTTTCAGCCTGGACAGCCTCCTGCAGCACCCTGCTGGCCAAAATGGGGCACGAGGGGCTGTGTGAGGCCCCCCTGCGCCCCGTTTTGGCTGACAGAGGCACTGTGGGCCGGTCCTTTGCTATTTCTAGGCCGGCCCCGTAGGCCAGATTTAAGCACCCCTGATCTATTCTGTTACTCTATGACCTGCACTATATCCTAATAAGCTTCCAAGTACAATTCAAAATGCTGGATATCACCTTTAAAGCCATACCTGGCACAGAACCTGGGCTATTTGCAGATCTGCCTTCTCTCAAGAACACTACCCAGCCCCAGGTACTCGAGTCCTACTCCCACTCATTAAGTCGTCACTTGATAGGTAGCATCACATTTTAGTGGCTGTCTTGCTCACTGGAATGATCTTCCCCCAGACATCTGATGGGCCCTGACTCTGTCTCCCTTTAGAATGGTGTTTCCCCAGATCTGAATGGAGATGAATGGTTGGGGATGTCCAACTATGGTAACTGTAAGAATTCTGGACTTCAACTCCCAGAATTCCCTGGGGAATTCTGAGAATGGAAGTTCACAAGTCTTAAAGTCCCCAAGGTTGGGCACACCTAGTCTTGGTGAATGGATTCCCCCATTGTTTGTTAATTTAATCTATTCCGTTCAGCTTGCCATTTTGCACATTTGTATTTTCTTTCAAGAATAGCAATAGCACTTAGACTTATATACCGCTTCATAGTGCTTTACAGCCCTCTCTAAGCGGTTTACAGAGTCAGCATATTGCCCCCCCCAACAATCTGGGTCCTCATTTTACCGACCTCAGAAGGATGGAAGGCTGAGTCAACCTTGAGCCGGTGAGATCTGAACAGCTGAACTGCAGCTAGCAGTCAGCTGAAGTAGCCTGCAGTGCTGCACTCTAACCACTGTGCCACCTCGGCTGTGTAGTTGATTTTTGGGGGGGGGGGGTGTATGTTTATTTTGTGTTGTATGAGGCCAAGAATCACGTTCAATTGTTTGAGTTGGACAGTTTGAAATAAATCCAGGATGGGCCTCGTAGCGATTGCAATTCACAAAACCAAGCAGGAACCATCAGCTACCTATTATTTTGCCTTGCTAAGGAGTCAATGTATGTTCTGATTTTATTCTGCTTTTCTTGCTTACTGCAAGAATGAAGAAATGGCAGACATCTAGCAAGGCTCAAACACATTGTGATACACCATAATTCCATTTGATGTGAAAGTTTCACAACACAGCTGGATGCCAGGGACACATGTTGGAAATACCTTGCTGGCTTTGAAGAAGCATCCCTTATCATCTCTATTCCATCACTTCTCACACAGTTAAAGAATATAAATCTGAATCCCAAATATTCATCTCCTTTTATTTTGCGCTTTGAATTGTTAGGGGACACCATGGTTTATTAGACAGAAAACAGAAAAAACCTTATTTATTTATTTATTTATTTATTTTATTAGTGAGACTTATATACCGCCTCATAGTGTAAGCATTCTCTAAGCCAGTGTTTCCGAACCTTGGCAAGTTGAAGATGTCTGGACTTCAACTCCCAGAATTCCCCATCCAGCATTCGCTGGCTGGGGCATTCTGGGAGTTGAAGTCCAGATATCTTCAACTTGCCAAGGTTGGGAAACACTGCTCTAAGCGGCTTACACCATTAAGCAATGTATATTTACATTGCCCCCAACAATCTGGGTCCTCATTTTAACCTACCTCGGAAGGATGGAAGGCTGAGTCAACCCTGAACTGGTGGAGATTTGAACAGCTGAACTGCTGATCACAGTCAGCTAAAGTGGCCTGCAGTACTGCACTCTAACCTTGACTTACACTCATTCGTTTAGTAACTCTGCTGAAAAAAAATGACCATTTTTCAGAATTACCATTTTAGCATTCCCATGGTCATGTGATCAAAATTCGGACACTTGGCAACTGGCGTCTATGTATCTATGACTGTTGCAGTGTCCTGGATCACGTGATCACAACCTTTGCAACCTTCTGACAAGCAAAGTCAATGGGGAAGCCAGATTCACTTAACAACAACTGTGTAACTAACTTAATGACTGCAGTGATTCAGTTAACACCTGTGGCAATGAAGGTCGAAAAATGCGACAACATCCACTTAACAAAATGTCTTCCTTAGCAACTGAAATTTTGGGCTCATTTGTGGACGTAAGTCAAGGACTACCTGTATAATAAAAGAAAAAGAATGATGTTAAAATGGAAGCTCTTCAGTTGGGACGATGGTAGGGCGAACCAAAATCCAAGAATGAAACCAAAGAAGAGAGACACGTTAAGAAATTGAGTTGTTGGCAGTTTTTTTATTTATTACTTTTTTTTTTAAACTGATTCCACAGAGGGTTAAAAGAGGCAGTGAGTGAATCGTCTAGGCTCCTAGAACTGGTCGTCTAGCAGAATTGTTCTCAAGAACATTGCTACAAGTGCCCTTGATCCAGATTACACAAACACAACGTGGTGGTGCTGCTGAAGCAAAAAGTCTCCTCGGGTTGATGACTTTTAGGTTTTGTGAGTTTGCAGAGAAGTGGCATGAAAGAAACTGTCGTGAGCTGAGAAAACAGCGGAGAATAACTCTACGCTCTCAGAAACCCGAAATTAAAAGCACCATGGTATACAGTAGGCTAAGCAGAGATATAAGATACCATTTACGAAGTTGTGGAGTCCTTGCTGTGCTCTCTGAGCTTGGTTGCCTGCTTGCAGACGTTTTCATTACCCGACTGATGATGTAACCTACTCGGTTAATGAAACATCTGCAAGAAACAACCAAGCTCAAAGAACGCCAAGGGTTCCTCAGTTCAACCCTGAGCTGCAGATATTCTCCTCTATTGCTACTTGTGAAGGTTTTTTTTTTTTTTTGAGAACATTTCAGAGGCACTGAAGATCATGTGAACCTTCATCACCACTGAGACGTATGAAGTGTTAAGATTTCCACCATTACTGGCTAGGGATGCCTCCTAATCCATAATACCAATGGTATTAGAATTATCCAGTTCTCTAACAATGGAAGATGATCTGTCTGCCAAGCCAGTCAAAGATCATTTGCAATAACTATCGCAAGCAGACCTTGGCTATAAGAATACCTCTGTTCTCCAAAACTAATATAATGATATAGAAAGAGAGAGAGAAAACAAAAACAAAGGTCCTATTTTGGCCACCATTTTGGATGCAGACTTCACAATGGAAGCTCCTAAGGATCTTCCCAAAAAGGCTGCCCACAACTATATCTCAGGATCTATTGCAATAATCTTGTCCCACAAAATCCTCTCATTGACAAAGAAGGAGGAGGAGAAGGAGGAGAAGGAGGAGAAGGAAGAAGGAAAAGGAGGAGGAGGAGGAGGAGGAAGAGAAGGAGGAGGAGGAGGAGGAGGAGGAGGAGGAGGAGAAGGAGGAGAAGGAAGAAGAAGAAGAAGAAGAAGAAGAAGAAGAAGAAGAAGAAGAAGAAGGAGAAGGAGAAGGAGAAGGAGAAGGAGAAGGAGAAGGAGAAGGAGAAGGAGAAGGAGAAGGAGAAGGAGAAGGAGAAGGAGAAGGAGAAGGAAAAGAGGAGGAGGAGAAGGAGGAGGAGGAGGAGGAGAAGGAAGAAGAAGAAGAAGAAGAAGAAGAAGAAGAAGAAGAAGAAGAAGAAGAAGAAGAAGAAGGAGGAGGAGGAGGAGGAGGAGGAGGAGGAGGAGGAGGAGGAGGAGGAGGAGGAGGAGGAGGAGGAGGAGGAGGAGGAGGAGGAGGAGGAGGAGGAGGAGGAGGAGGAGGAGGAGGAGAGCACCACTGTTAATCTTAAGTCGTCCAACTGGGGTTGAAATTTTGAAAACCTTATTAAAATAGGAGTTATTGACAAATTCCTGAAAGGCCAAGCTTCCTGATGTGGCTTTTATTAATTTTTGGGAACAAGAGATATAAACCCCCATCTATGCCAGAGTAAAAAGTCTTTCTAAAAGGTAACATAAGAAAAGGTAAAGAGAGAAAGCAAAGAGAGGTAGGACTTGGTGGGGAGAAAAGATCCAATGTAAATTAAAAGAGAAACAGGTGCCAAATTTAAATGTGATCTAATTAGCAGGCGTGGGAAGTAGGGTGGCACTCTGCTCCGTAAGGAAGTGGAGAGGGGGAAAAAATGCTCTGTACAAAGAAAACAAGGAAAGGGCTCCAGGAACTGGGGGAACCTGTATTTTTGTGTGGATCCATAGGCACTAGATCTCCAGCTTCTTATTGATGAGAAGAGAGCAGGAACTGAGAGTCCCACCAAGTTTGGCTACTTCTGTGCACGCCGCAGGGATCAGGGTGTAATCTGGAAGCTTCTGAAAAGGCTAAGAACACAAGCAAAACAAAAACGTGTTATTTCTCTTTACAAATGCAACCCCCCTTCTAACTTGGCTCTTTAAAGCAGGAGCAGACCATATTTTCTGCACTGGAGCCACAGCTGACATTTTGAGAAGTGGCCATCCCAAACTCTCTTCCAATGTACTCGCAACACAATTGGTTTCAGAGACATGCCCGCTCAGAAAATGGCCGCCACCACAGATCCATTAGTCACGAAACATTTGATTATCAAAAGGTAAATTAGCTTCTGAGATGCTCTTTGCCATCCCAGCAGGATCTTTGGGGTGGGAGTGGTACAGAGTACAGAATAATAGAGTTGGAAGGGACCTTGGAGGTCTATATATATGGAGGAGACTCTATAGCAGGGGTGTCAAACTCAAGGCCCGCGGGCCGGATGCGGCCCACGGGGTGCTTAGATCTGGCCCGTGGGTTCGCCCTGGAAACAGCAAAGGACCAGCCCACAGTGCCTCTGTCAGCGAAAACGGAGCCCATTTTCGCTGGCAGAGGGCTAGCAAAACAAACTAAAAAAAAAAGAGAGAAATATTTCCTCTTTCACATTTGAGTATCCGAGAAGGGACAGGAAAGGAGAAAGGAAAAGAGGAAAGAAAAAGAAAAAGAAGGGGAGATGGTAGGAGAGCAAGGAATGAGAAATAAGGAAAGAGGGGAAGGAAAAAGAAAGGAGAAAGGCGAATGAAGAAGGAAGGAAGAAGAAGGAAGGAAGGAAGGAAGGAAGGAAGGAAGGAAGGAAAGGAGGGAGGGAGGGAGGGAGGGAGGGAGGGAGGGAGGGAGGGAGGAAGGAAGGAAGGAAGGAAGATTATAATGAGAGTGAGGGAGGGCCTGAGGGAAGTTCTGCCTTAGCACTTGGCCACCACAGTTGCCCCCGACACAAGTGACGTCAAACTGGCCACGCCCACCATGGCCACACACACACACACATATCCCGAGGTCAAACACAACCCTGATGCGGCCCTCAATGCAATCGAGTTTGGCACCCCTGCTCTATACCATTTCAGACAAATGATTGTCCAATCTCTTCTTAAAAGCCTCCAGTGATGGAGTACCCACAACTTCTGAAGGCAAAGCTGTTCCACTGGTTAATTGTTCAACACTGTTAGGAAATTTCTCTTTAGTTCTAGGTTGCTTTTCTCCTTGATTAGTTTCCATCCATTGTGGTAGACAGGCTAACAAAGGCATGGAAGGTAGAGTAGATATATACAGATTAGTAGTGGGTTCTAAAACTGTTTACTACTGATTCACACGTGCGCTTGCGCACGTGACACTTCTGCGCATACACAGAAGCGTCCCGGGCGGGTGGGCGGAGCCTCCTGCCGCCGGTGCTACCGGTTCTTAGAACCGGTCTGAACCGGGAGCAATCCACCGCTGATACAGATGATGTTACTTAGTTTGGGTAATGAAACGACTGCAAGAAAACAACCAAGCTCAGAGAGCACTACGGACCCCTCATTTCAACCCTGAGCTACAAAAATGTGCTTCTATTGTGTTAAATATTACACGGAAACAAGCTCTGAGGATAACCCTTTTATTAACTATAACAGTAACTCGGTAACTAGAAGGCATTGGAACTGAATCTCCTCAGCCGCGCTCTGACAGCTCTTTTATATGGAGCTGTCAGACGCGGCAGCCAATGGGAGCTTGCCAATCTTCCCGCTCTGCAGCCGGCTCCGCGGTAGCCAATCACCAGAGACGCCTGCTGTTGCCGGCGTCTCTGCATATTCAACACCCCTCTCTTCCTGGTTTGTACAAACGTAATCCTCAAGGTACGCAGGGCGCCTGCGCAGTCTAGTTGATCGCCGGAGCTCGGTCGGAGCGGGCGTGGCAGGCTGTTGTGCTGTGGCCTGCTCCCTAGGAACTTCTGCTTGGCCGGGTGTTGCTGCAAGTTCTTGGTCCTCCGAAGCGTCGGACGTCGGAATTCCAGGTAAGGCCCTTGAGACGGGCTGTGCGGTAGGCCTTCCTTGCAGGGCTGGTGTGGGAGGTGATGTAATGGTTGTTGGAGTTGGCGGCCTGCCGTATGGTGTGGAGGCAGGTGGACTGCGGCCCCGGAGTTGATCAATGTGCCGCCTCCAGATGCGGCCGTCGTCTAACTCCACCCTGTAAGAACAGGGGCCGGTCATGAGTGTAACTCTGGCTGGCAGCCACTTTGGTGTTCCTCCATAGTTTCTAGCGAACACCCAGTCCCCCTCGGAAAACCCCCTGGCAGGGTCCACCTGGGGTGTTTGGTCAGTAGGGGCATAATGGGGTGCAGCCTATCAAGCACAGTCCTAATGCGGCGCCCCATGAGCATCTCTGCTGGGCTTCTGTTGGTTAAGGGGTATGGTGTTGCGTGCTGGGCCAGCAGATATTGAGATAGCTTGTCCTGCCAGTTTGGGCTGTCCAATCGACCCAGGGCCTCCTTGGCAGCCCTCACAGCCCTCTCAGCCCGTCCATTACTAGCAGGATGCCAAGGGGCTGTTAACACTTGGCGGATGCCATTGGCAGCTAGGAACCACTGGAAGCTGCTGGAAGTAAACTGAGGCCCATTGTCTGACACCACCATGTCGGGTAGGTCATGGGTGGCAAACCATTTAAGTAGGACCTGGATGAGAGCTTTAGCTGTTGTGGAGGCCATCAATTCTAGTTCAACCCATCCCGAGTAGGCATCCACTAAGAGGAGGAACTGCTGACCCATGTATGGTCCTGCAAAATCTAAGTGTAGCCTAGACCAGGGCCCCCTAGGGGTCTCCCAAGACCTGGGTGGTGCCTTCGGTGGAGCAGGCCTTGAGGCCTGGCAGGCTTGGCATCTGGCAACCCACATTTCAATGGCCTGGTCCATGCCAGGCCACCACACATAGCTCCTCCCCAGGGCCTTCATCCTAACCACACCTGGGTGGCTGGTATGGAGCTGATGGAGAATTGCTTCGTAAAGGGTTGGGGGAGCGACAACCCGGCTGCCCCAAAGCAGGCAACCCTGATGGGTGGACAATTCGAACTGCCTGGTCTTAAATGGAGTGAAGGCAGGGTCCAACCTATCCTGAGGCCAGCCCCTCCTCACCCAATCCAGCACTTGGCAAAGCACTGGGTCCTGGCCAGAGTGGGCAGCTATGTCTGAGGCAGTGACAGGCAGGGCAAGGTCCTCAATGAGGAGAACCTCAGAGGTGGGGGCAGGATCCTGCACGGAAATAGGCAATGGGCAGCGACTGAGAGCATCTGCATTTGAAAGCTTGCTGCCAGGCCGATAAGTGAGGGTGTATGAGTAGCCTGCCAGAAATTCTGCCCAACGTGACATTCTGGGGGAAATGAATTGGGGGGGTTTGGCGGTCTCCAGCCAAAATGCCCAAGAGTGGCTTATGGTCAGTGACCAGGGAGACTGGCCTGCCATATAAATAATCATGGAATTTCTTTACTGAGGCTACGAGTGCGAGGGCTTCCTTATCGGTCTGGCTATAGTTGCGCTCTGTCGATGAGAGGGTGCGTGAGAAGAACGCAATAGGTGCTTCAGGGCCCGAGGGCAACCTGTGGCTTAGAACAGCCCCGATGCCATAAGGGGAGGCATCTGCTGTGAGCACCAAGGGGAGATTGGGGTCATATTGTACTAAAACAGCATCTGATGTGAGCATTTGTTTTACGGTTTGAAATGCCTGTTGGGCCTCATGGCTCCAATTCCAAGGGTGGTTGGCATCGAGGAGGCGATGCAGGGGTTCGGCCTTAGTGGCCTTGTGTGGTAAAAAGACGCTATAAAAGTTGAGCAGCCCGAGGAATGCCTGCAACTCTGCCCTATTTGTTGGTACTGGGGCCTGTTTAATGGCTGCTACCTTAGATGGCGTAGGGTGGATACCCTGAGCGTCTATGCGGTATCCTAAGAATTCGACACTGGGTACCCCTATATGACATTTGCTTTGTTTGAGCTTGAGGCCTGCTTGTCTAAATCTGAGTAACACAGCCCGAACCCTGGACTGTAGGACTGAGTGGCTAGGGGCTGAGATAAGCACGTCATCGAAATAGGGAATTACCCCTGGTAGGCCAGAGAGTAGCCTCTCCATGATAGGCCAGGGGCAACGCTTACGCCAAACTGGAGGCGGCGACACTTAAAAGCCCCCCGGTGGGTGACTATGGTCTGTGCGACCGCAGTGGCCTCGTCCACTGGGAGCTGCTGGTAGGCCTGGGCCATGTCCAGTTTGGCGAAAACCTGGCCCCTGCCTAGGGAGTGAAGCAGGTGTTGGACAATAGGCACAGGGTAGGGGTGAGACTGCAAAGCCCTGTTGACCGTACACTTATAGTCCCCACAGATTCTCACAGAGCCGTCAGGGCGAAGTGGGACAACAATGGGGGTCTCCCATTTGGAGTGGTCTGTGGGTTCCAGAACACCCTGGGCAATAAGTTTATCTAGTTCAGCGTCCACCTTTGGGCGCAGGGCAAAGGGCAGGCGCCTTGGCTTGAGGCGGATAGGAGCCACCTTGGGGTCAAGGTTGAGGGAAATTGGGGTTCCCACGTAGGAGCCTAGGGAACTGTCAAATACATCAGCAAACTCCGAAAAGAGGTTGTTAGGTTCCCCCCCAGCGGGTGTGATTTGGTTGACCCCTGTAAGGGAGAGGCCTAATGGCTGGAACCAGTCAAGGCCTAAGAGGGTGGGTAGGTTACCGGAGACTACAACCAATGGCAAGGCACCCCTGAACGACCCCTTTTCCACAGACAGGGAAGTCTGGCCTAGAATGGGGATGAAATATCCTAAGTAATCCCTTAACCTGAGTGGGCAAGGGGTAAGGGATGCCTGAGAGAAGGCAGGCACCAGTTTTTTTAAAGTGTGCCACGAAATTATGCTTCTAGAGGACCCAGTGTCCACCTCCATCTGGCATGGGGCCCCTTCCAAATTTACAGTCAAAAAAACTTTTTTGTGCGCACCCCCCCCCCAGATGCCTGGAACACTTCTTCCTCAGGGTATTCGTCTGGTAGGCGAACGGCGAAACAGTTGTCCTGTTGTCTCGTCGGTTTTCCTGGTAGGCGGCTGGAGGGTGCTGAAGGGACAGCCGCGGCTGGAGCCGAGCGGCAGACTCGGGCTAGATGGCCATAGCGGCCGCAGCGGTGGCAGGTGGCTGTTCTGAAGCGGCAGGTGCTTCTTTGGTGTGGGTCACCACAGCTGAGGCAGGAAGGCATGGATGAGCGCTGCGGCTTGCGGGATCCCTGGAACGGTGCAGGCGGTTGGGGCAGCGGGCTGCCTGGCTGAGGTCTGCGGTTCCGTTGTCCGGTCTGGAGGCGGCAGACGGCAGAATCGCTGTCAGAGTCGGCGGAAGGGTCTTCCAGGTGATGGATGGGTGGCTGGGAACGGGCCGAGCTAGGTGCAGGCGCTTGGAAGTGGTTTATTTCAGCGGCTGACAGGTCTGACATCTCGGCGGCTCGAGCTTCATCTAGGGCGACTTGCAAGGTTAGTTCAGTTCGCGCCAGAAGGCGCCGCTGAAGGCGGATGTCCCTAACCCCACAGACTAACTGCTGGAGCAGTGCGTCGTCCAGGTTAGGGAAGTCGCAATCGAGAGCCGCGCTGCGAAGAGAAGCTATGTAGCGATTGATGTCTTCCCCTTCTTGTTGCAGCCGCTGTTGAAAAGCAAAGCGGGCTATTTTTGATGGAGTTGGGGAGTAATGGTTTCTAAGCTTAGCAAGGAGTTCCCCCCATGGCACTGTGGAGAGCGCTTGTGGTGCTACCAAAGTGCGTGCTGTGGAGAATATTTTGTGTCCACAGGCATTAAGGAAACAGGCCCGCTTACGGTTGTCAGTCAAGTTGGTTAAGTCACTTGCTTCCAGGAAGTATTCGAAACGCTCCAAGTACGCGTCCCACGTTTCGGAGCCAGGGCAGAAGGGCTCGAAGGAGGTAGCGCTGGAGCTGTTTCTGGCCATTGAAGCCGCGGAGGCGGAGAGGCGAGGAACAGGAACGGTTGGTCAGGATCAGTCTGGATTCGAGCACGGCGAGCCGATCCAGCACCTTCGTCGCCACGTTGTTAAATATTACACGGAAACCAATCACGGTAGCCAATCACCAGAGACGCCTGCTGTTGCCGGCGTCTCTGCATATTCAACATATTGGTTGATATATACAACCCAAGGATGGAAGACAAGTTTGCTGGCAGTCTATTTCATACATGGCAACTTACTTCAGATTGCTAACAATCTGAGAAGAAGCTTTTCAATCATTCAGAGAGAAAAAAACCACCACCTTAACTGACTTACTATAGAACGAGGCTGGGACATTCCACTTACAATTTCTAAAAGTTACAAGAGGAGAATTGCGATAGTGTATGGTTGCTAAAAATCAGGGGTTTAGTCATGCTTTTTCTGACTAACATTTTTGTAAAGGTGTACATGTTCATCGGCTGCAGGCCACATCATCAGATGCACGGTATGTCTGAAGTGATGCAGGATTTAAACTGGGATGGAGATGAGGGGGAGAAGGAAGGGGAAGATGCTTACACTGGTGATGTTAAATAGATAAATAATAAAATAAAATGATGGCACTTGAGTAAGGAAATGTCTACAAGCAAAACCCCAAACTCAGAGAGCATCAAGAACCTCACATTTCAGCCCTGAGGTACAGATAATCTCTTCTATTGAAGATAAGTTAGCAATGCAAATGTAGGTTACATTGTGAGGCAGATTGAAAATAGATAATCAACACTTACAATAGGTTAAAAACCCACTATAGAATGAGACTTAAAGAGGATGTAGACACTATACGAAGACTGTAGAGAAGAGCACCAAAGATGATTAGGGGACTGGAGCAGCGGCGGGTTCTCTGTTACCGGTGCCGGTGCGCTGCACGCATATCTCCACACTTCAGGCGCGGGCACGCTCGCTTCGGGCGTGCGCTCACGTGATTTTGCTTCTGCGCATGCGCGAAGCAAAATCTCACTGAAATCGTGCGAGGGGACATGCGCGCGAGAGAGATTTCAGCGTGATTTTGCTTCCACGCATGCGCAGAAGCAAAATCTCGCCAAAATATCTCTCTCGCGCGCATCCCCTCATGAGATTTTGGCACGATTTTTCTTCCGCGCATGCGCAGAAGCATAATCGACCCAAAATCACCAGGAAAAAATGGCGACGCACGCGGTGGACTGGCAGAGAGGGCTCCGGAGCGGTCGCGCACAAATTGCTCAATCGGCTGCTCCCTACCGGAGCTGCGCACCGGACAGCTCCAGCAGGAACCCACCTCTGGACTGGAGGCTAAAACATACGAAGAACAGTTGCAGGAATTAGGTATGGCAGATATTTTATGTACACTGAGAGCATATACACCAAAGACAAATTCCTTGTGTGTCCAATCACACTTGGCCAATAAAGAATTCTATTCTATTCTATTCTATTCTATTCTATTCTATTCTATTCTATTCTATTCTATTCTATTCTATTCTATTCTACTCTACTCTATTCTTTACATCAGAGAGGAACAATATTTATTCTTTCAATAAGAATGGGTATACCTAGTTTAATGAAAAGAAGGACTGGGGTGATATGATAGCTACGTTTCAATATCTAAAGAGATAACACAAAGAAGAGAGGGTCAACCTATTCTCCAAAGCACCTGAAAGCAGGACAAGAAACAATGGATGGAAACTAATCAAGAAGAGAAGCAACCTAGAAATAAGAACTTTCCTAACTGTTAGAATAATTAATCAGTGGAACGTCTTGCTCCAGAAGTTGTGGGTGCTCCAAAACTGGAGGTTTTTAAGAAGAGACTGGACAACCATTTATTTGAAGTGGTATAGGGTTTCCTGCTCAACCAGAAAGTTGGACTAGAAGGCCTCCAAGATCGCTTCCAACTCTGTTATTGTGTTATCTTGGCCACTTGAAGTTGCGTGAAACTCCCAGAATTCTGCTTAACCATCAAAATAGATCAAGAGATTGCTAAATTCACTTACATTAAAAAGTCTCAGGTTATCGCACAAGATCTTAACAGTTAGTTGGATGAGATGACTTGCAGTTCACAGAAGTCTGTGACCTTAAATAAACTATGTCATTTTTTAAACCTTTTCCAGACCAAGATTAAGAGACCTTATAGAGATCTGCACTTCTTGATTCCTTGATCTTGCCATACTGCCTGGAGCTTGACTGCAGGGATCCTACCAATGCCTCTAACATATTTCATTTTCACTATGCCGGTTTGCTATTTAATTTTAATTTTTTTTAAGTGGAATGGGTTCCCAGGGAACTTTCTGAGCATACACTGGTATTTGAGGATGTACAGTATAAGAACCTTTCTGATATTTCAAATGTGTCCCAATAGAAGAGAGTTATTTGTAGCTCAGGGTTGGACTGAGGGGTCCTTGGTGCTCTCTGAATTTGGTTGTTTGCTTGCAGATGTTTCAGTATATGACTAGGAACATTAACAGCAACAGAGTGTGCGGTTTTCTCTCTGTTTATATACAGTAGTTTGCCCTGCGAGTATTCGTGGTGTTGTAGTTTTCTCCTTAGCAGTTTCTTGAATAGCATTGTTTTCTACTTCATTGTTTGTTTGGTGTTAATCCCTGCTTATCTGGATGTTGGCTGCTAGAAAAGGATGTGTTCTAGTCCTATCTATCTATCTATCTATCTATCTATCTATCTATCTATCTATCTATCTATCTATCTATCTATCTATCTATCTATCTATATCTACCGTTTCCCCCAAAATAAGACCTCCCCTGATAATAAGCCCAATTGGGCCTTTGAGTGCATGGCAATAAGGCCAAGCACTAATTTCAGGGTTCAAAAATATATGACAGGGTCTTATTTTGGGGAAAACACGGTATCTATCTCCAGTATCTATCTATCTATCTATCTATCTATCTATCTATCTATCTATCTATCTATCTATCTATCTATCTATCTATCTATCTATCTATCTATCTATCTATCTATCTATCTATCTATCATCACATTTCTGAACCACCCATCTCCTGGCAATGATTCCTGGCAATGTACAATTTTTGTTCTTTTCTTAGCTTTTTATTGTCTTTTTTTGAATAGCGTTATGAGATTAAGTAATTTTCATTGTGTATTCTGACAGCTAGTTTATTTTTAGCCTGCCTTTATATTTTTATAAATAACTCAAGGCAGAGAACATTCCTAATACTCTTTCTCCTCCTTTGTTATCCACAACAACAATCCCGTAAGGTGGGTTGGGCTGAAAGAGTGTGACTGGCCCAAAGTCACCCAGCTGCCTTCCCTACCGAAGGCAGGATTACAATTCCCAATGTCCTGGTTTCTAGCCTGGTGTCTTAAGCACTAGACTAGAGCAAACTGGTTCTCTAAGTTGGTATTCCTGGATGCACTCTGCTAGTCTAGGGTAGGGGGGGTATTATTTTATTATTATTGTTTTATTATTATTGTTTTATTATTATTATTATTATTATTATTATTATTATTATTATTATTATTATTATTATTATTATTATTATTATTATTATTATTATTATTATTTTATTTTATTTTATTTTTTCTACATTGTGTTTTTATCATCTGTAAGCCGCCTAGAGCAGGGGTCCCCAAACTTGGCAACTTTAAGACTTGTGGACTTCAACTCCCAGAATTCTCCAGCCAGCTATGCTTGCCAGAGAATTCTGGGAGTTGAAGTCCACAAGTCTTAAAGTTGCCAAGTTTGGGGACCCCTGCCTTAAACTACAGGGTCAAGGAAAACCCATGAAAGGGTCTTAACCAGGTGTGATGGTTCTTTTCACAACAGGTAAGCCCGGGTATAGATACATTTGCTCACAATGGAGGCGAATTGAGAAACAATTAAATCAGAGGTGCCTAGCTCCCTCTCTCCTGAGATGAAAGAATGGCTGGAGAATTCTGGGAGTTGAAGTCCACAAGCCTTAAAGTTGCCAAGTTTGAAGACCTCTGGCTTAGAGTAAGCGGATAGGCGGCTATATAAATTTTCTAAAATAAATAAATAAGTCTTCTTCCTGTCCATAGTGTCTCTTACAGCCTTTACATTGTATATTGTTGATCATTCCTGTTTTTTCTTCTTGGGCTCCTGGATCTTTTGGTTTACTTAAGATGTTTTGGACCGGTTGCCGAGCACCCAAACTGCGGTCACATGACCAGGGGGACAGACATTACAACTTCAGAACCAGATTATAAGTAGCTTTTGGCTGATCTGTTGTAAATTCAAATGATTGCAAGCCCAGAATTGTCTACACAGCTTTCCTTGAGTACTTTTTTTTGGAGAAATTGATAATTATGGGAAAAGTGAAAGAAAGAGGATGACCAGCAGTGGTGATGGGTGCACCTTTGGAAGTCCTGAAGGGCCAAATAATTCTGGAGAAGGTCCACCTTGTTAGAATGTTCATGAACTGGGAGAGCCATGTTAACAAGGTTAGCCAATGAATAGGCATAGCAACTGAGTCAGCCAATAGGAGCTAACCACTTCTGAGTCTGTGCAGAGAATCGAAACTAGAACTTAAGCTTAAGGCTGGGTGTGGCTCCAGTTCTCCACTCTGTACTCTTCCACTCTGAACTTTGCTGTAATGAAACTAACTCTCCTGCTTGTGTTTACCTGTAACTGATTGAAGAAGAACTCTGCTAATGGTATTGTAAATATATATATTATTATATTTATAAAGAAGTTATTGAAGCCAGTCATCTGTGTGTGCTTCTGGTTTTGATTTTGCAACAAACTTTAATACACCTCTGTGGTCATTAAGATTCAAAACAACTTGATGGCACATAAACAATCAATCAAATGCTGCACATAGAACCCATTGCGTTCCCAAAAGCCCCCCACCCCAAGCGTCCCCATCCTTCCATGAGACCCAAGTCTCCCCTTCGTCTTACTTGCACGCTGTTTGGATATTCTTCTGTGCTGCGATGCAAAAGAACGCTACTCTTCTGGCCCAGACGAGCGTAGATACAATTAGCAGCTGGATCATCAGGAACTGTCAGCGTTTCGTAGTGGTGATCAGTTAATTGCTCCATGGTCTTCAGAAAAAAAGAGGAGGGAGGGTTAGAGGAACTCAACTCATCTACAGCTCTAATCAAGATGGCGTCGAAAACATAATTTTCATTTTGTCCCCCCATCCATCCTCATTCCACTCTTTCTTGAACTGGTTCATTTCCGAATGTCTACGGAGATTCTCAGTCATCCAGGTCATGGTTGTCCCAAAGGTGCTTTTTTCAAGAGGCAACTGGACTTTCTTTGAGTGGCAAAAAACGGCAGACAAAATGGCCGCTGAGGTTTTGGGCAGGAAAAAGGCAGACCAAAATGGCCGCTGAGGCAGTTGAAAGTTCTAGTGAATGTCGGCCAAACGCACAGGCTAAAGAGAGCAAGCCCCCTATAAGCGGCTCTTCGATCGCTCAATGCGAACCTCGATCAGCCCAGCCTGGGAGGAGATTCGAGTGCTGCCTCTATAAGCGCCTGCCTTAGAGCGATGGTAATTTGGCCCACGGCAAAACAGAGTCAGCTCTGACTGGATGGTGGGGAATGGTCACAGCTGAAAAAGCTTCTTGGATGAGAAGCAAAACGTCTTCAAAAGAAAAACCAGAAAGTCCAGTTACCTCTTGAAAAAAAAGCACCTATGGTTCATTTCTGGCTTTCCTCTTTCTTACACAACTTGAATTCTGAGGGCAACTGAAAAAAACTGCCTTCCTAAATCAGATCCGGTTAGTTCTTGACTTACAACAGTTCATTTAGCAACCGTTCAAAGTTACAACGGCACTGAAAAAAGTGACTTACGACCGTTTTTCACACTGTTGCAGCATCCCATTGGTCTTGTGATCAAAATTTTTGAATGCTTGACAACTGGCTCATATTTATGACGGTCGTAGCGTCCCGGCATCACATTGATCCTCTTTGGTGACCTTCTGACAAGCAAAGTCAATGGGGAAGCCAGGTTCACTTTAACAACCGTGTTACTACCGTATTTTTCGGAGTATAAGACGCACCTTTTCCCTCCCTAAAAGAGGCTGAAAATTTGGGTGTGCCTTATACTCCGAATGTAGCTTTTCTGAAGCTTTTTTTCCTACACCAAAGGAGGTGCTAACGATCTTCCCGGCTTCCTACTCCATCTTTGCAGGCTTGTTTTCATTCCTATTCCCTCTGAAAAAGGTCTTTTCAGCCCTAACGAGGTGCTAACAAGGTGCTAACGATCTTACTGGCTTGCAGCATTTTTAAATTGCTACTCCCTCCGAAGTAGGTTTTTCCTGCCCTAAGTCTTTGCAGGCTTGTTTTCATTCCTACTCTTCTGAAAAAGGTCTTTTCAGCCCTAACCAGGGGATAAAATAATGTGCTGAAGCTGAACAGACTAAGGACGCTAGCCAGATGAATACCTGTTAGTAGATTTTTTCCCCCTATTTTCCTCCCCCAAAACTAAGGTGCATCTTATACTCCAGTGCGTCTTATACTCCGAAAAATGCGGTATTTAACAACCTTAGCAAAAAAAGGTAAAACGGGGCAAAACTCACTTAACAACTATCTCGCTTAGCAATGGGAATTTGGGGCTCAATGGTGGTCATACATTGAGGACTACTTCTATGTAAAAGAACCAGATCAGTGGTCAATTCGGGCCTGTGAGGACAAGCCAATCTCCCCCTGAGGCAGGATTATTCTGCAAAATGTACCTCAGCAAGATATTTGGAAACGATTATTTATAAAAAGCTTTGGTCTGTTCTGTTTTTTAATCAAACAATAAAACCCACAGCAGCCTCAGATAGGGAGAGATTCATGGAGAACAAGGCTGTGAATACTAACTAATTGTGAAAACAAAATTAAATCTTCCTGTCCAAAGGCTCTTGAATAATGGGTGCTGGAGATGATTATCACTAACAAGCTTTTGCTTGAGAAACCGGAACAGCTATTCTAGGAAAGTCATGCTGGTCTGGGTGGGCAGCAACCCACACTTGGCTTTATTTAGCCAACCTCCGAAGTGTCCAAGAAACAAGCGAAGTGGCTAGTCTGCTGTGTGCTCGAAAATATGCCCGTAACTTTGAAAATAAATCCATAAAACAAAACAAAAAAAAAGATTTTTTTTTCTTGCCAGTCAGAGATTGGACAGAATTTTCTGTGGAGATTACAGGTAGGCCTCAACTTACAACGATAATTGAGGGCGGATTTATGGTCATAAGTTGTGCCAGTCGTTAAGCGGGTCATCACAGGACCAACCCGATTTTACTTTTTTTTTGAGCAATCGTTAAACTGTCTGCAATGGGCTTTTTTTTTTTTTGCCCAGAAATAAGAAATGAACAACAGTTCCACACACACAAAAATATCATAAATCGCCATCCTGTGACTGCAGGACACTGCAGACAGACGTAAATCTTTTAACTGGTTGCCTAGCACCCAAAATGCGATCATGTGACTGTGGGGATTAGGGATGGCCACCCGAACTTTGAATCTGGGTTGTATCCTTTTTTTTGGACCATTGTAACTTCAAACAGTTGCTCAGCAACCAGTCATAAGTCGAGGACTACCCATACTGCATTTCTTTGGGCATAAAATGGAGCAGCGACCCCTTTGCCAGCCTGCTCTGTTTCTCTTCCAGAGACAATGATTTATCTGCCAGAAATACCTTGTCCTCTACAATTGTCAGCATTGATGGCTATTGGGCAAGGACAGTGGTGGGATTCAGGAGTAGGGCGGCATAGAAGAACCAAATAATAAATAAATAAATAAATTCAAAAAAAATTTACTACCGGTTCTGTGGGCATGGCTTGGTGGGCGTGGTGTGGCTTGGTGGGCGTGGCTTGGTGGGCATGGCAGGGGAAGGATATTGTAAAATCCCCATTTCCCCCTGATCAGCTGGGACTCAGGAGGCAGAGAATAGATGGGGGCGGGGCCAGTCAGAGCTGGTATTTACCGGTTCTCCGAACTACTCAAAATTTCCGCTACCAGTTCTCCAGAACTGGTCAGAACCTGCTGAATCCCACCTCTGGGCGAGGACATTTTGGGGACTGGGATGAATGGAAGAAGGGTTCTTCCCTAGGAGAGGATTGACCCAAGAACCTGAGGGCTCTGTAAGGAAAAGATCTTGGGGATTCCAGGAATTACCTTCATGGCTTTCTTGGCCACTTCACTGCTGCCAATGACAACGGTGTCAGGTCCTGCCATGCTGCAGAAGCTGCGGAGATGCAACGTGCCTGAGACAGGAACAGTAGACACAGCAAAATCCTGCAGGGAGAGAACATTGCTTGAGCTTCTGCAGAGGCCTCTGAACCTTCTCTTCTCTTTCCTACCTCCTATCTAGTACGTGACTTTACCCTTAACCTCATTTGAACAGTATATATCAGTGATGGAGAACCTTTTTCAGCTCGGGTGCCAAAAGGGTGCGCGTGCGCATGATAGCGTGCGCATATGTGCCCACACCCATAATGCAATGCCCTCCCCCTCCCCCTGCGCATGCACACACACACCCGCGCGCATGTGCACAACACCTGTCTTGCCCCAGCACATGCGCACAGGCCTTAGTGAAGCCTCCGGACTTCCGGTAGGCCCGTTGGGCTGTTTTTCGCTCTCCCCAGGGTTCAGGAAAGCCTCCTGAAGCCTGGGGACGGCGGAAAAAGGGCCAGCGGACCAACCGGAATTTTGGAAACGAAACAGAAGTGGAGCTGCCCTACTACTTACCTTCAGATAGTTGCAACCAGGCCTCGCACAACTCGGCCCATTTCTTCTGCAGCCGGCAAAGCTTTCCTGAAGGCCTCTGTAGCCGATAACAGAGCTCCGGATCGATCTGGAGCTCTGCTATCGGCTGCAGAGGCCTTCAGGAATGCCTTGCCTGCTGCAGAAGAAATGGACCGAGGTGTGGGAGGCCTGGCTGCAACTGTCCAAAGCCGAAGAAGTTCCTGAAGACCTCTGACAGGGAAAAGGAGGCTGGAAGTGATGCACACAAGTGAACTTCCGGTTGGCACGTTGGGCCGTTTTCACAGTCCCCAGGCTTCAGGAGGCTTTCCTGAAGCCTGAGGAGAGCAAAAACGGCCAAAAAGGCGGCTAAAAATCAGCTGGCCAGCACACGCATGAGCGCTGGAGCTGACATAGGGCAACGCCTCGCATGCCCTCAGATACGGCTCTGCGTGCCACTTGTGGCACGCGTGCCATAGGTTCGCCATCACTGGTATATATAAATCTCGCGTCACAATTTGAGGCCTGCTGAGGACTATTGTGTTTCAATGCCCATCACCAAATGGTCCACCTTGAAAACCCATGAGATATATGAATTCAACTGAATTCAGACATCTCCTGGTGGGCTCGAGCAGACTTCTGAAATAGGAATTAGAGAGGTACAAAAATGTTGAATCCTTTCAAGCATGGATCACTTTGGGTAAGCCTGGAGTGGTGTGGTGGCCTAGAGGTGGAGCTCTCACCTCACAAACAGGAGGGTGTGAGTTCGATCCTAGGTAGAGGCAGATATTTCTCTCTCTGGGCACACTGAGAATATATCTGCTGAACAAAACTCCACATTGGTGACAGGAAGGGCATCCGGCCATTAAAACACTCTGCTAGCTCCATTCAGTTGCCCAGACTCCACCCTGCAAGGGATTATGGGGTCGTTAAATGAAGGTGATGATCACTTTGGGTAAGGCACTTCCAAGGAACCCTGGACCCACAGCATTTGTTTCAGACCAGAAATCCTTCACATGTGAATCATATAGCGTACCTCTGATGGGGATGAAGTTCTAGAGCAGTGTTTCCCCATGGCTGGTGAGGGAATTCTGGGAAATGAAGTCCACACATCCTTAAGCTGCCATGGCTATGAAACACTATTCTAGAGGGGAATTCGAGGAGTTGAAGTCCACAAAACTTTAAGCCACCAAGGCTGTGTTCTAGAGGGTGAATTGGGAGTCCCCTTCTTTGGGGGATGGAAACCGAGGTGGCGCAGTGGTTAGAGTACAGCACTGCAGGCTACTTCAGCTGACTGCTAGCTGCAGTTCAGCTGTTCAAATCTCACCGGTTCAAGGTTGACTCAGCCTTCCATCCTTCTGAGGTCGGTAAAATGAGGACCCAGATTGTTGGGGGCAATATGCTGCACTCTGTAAACCGCTTAGAGAGGGCTGTAAAGCACTATGAAGCGGAATATAAGTCTAAGTGCTATTGCTATTGCTAACACAGACGGTGACGGACATCGTCATTGTCTAGCTGTATACACTGTATTCCTGAAGTTCTCCATTCTAAAGCATTCAAAGCTAACAGCAAACACTGAGTTTTGCAATCCTTGTGATGCATTTGCCACCTGCCTGCCACCCATTTTGGACTACCATCCCTATTATTCTCAATTAACTTGGTTGCGTTAAAAAGGACTGCACACTCCAATGGGTTATTGGGTTGAGAAAGGCTGCTTAAAACATATATCATGTTTTAATCCCCTACCATGGGTATCTTCATAGGAGCTCTTTGGGGGGGGGGGGGAATTTCCCCTAAAGTGAAAAAAAAATTCCAGTTTGGAAAAGTAATGTATGAGAGATTCTCAATCATGCAGGTCTCAAAGGTGCTTTCCAAAAAGCAACTGAAGTTTCTTGTTTTTTTTTTAAAAAAAAAACATTTCACTTCTCATACAAGAACCGAAGAAGTTTTTTGGATGAGAAGCGAAACGTTTTCAAGGGGGGAAAAACCAAGAAAGTATCTTTTGGGTATCTTTAAGATATAATGTTTTTACTATCGTTATTGTTTCTACATCTCTTGTAAGGGAAAAATTTTTAATGTATACCTTTGTTTTTTAATAAAGGTCTACTTACCTGCACTATCATGTATATTTTTGTTGTACAAAATTTTTTATTTTCTCCACTTCATATACAATTCAATACACATGTACCTTAAAATATTGCAATAAAAATACATATTTGTTCAATATAGTCAATCATTCAAAAATCAATATCTTATTCAACACTTGCCTCATCAGTCATCAGTCTGTTCTACTTTATTTACACTCCCCTCTCGCTATCTCCAACATCTCCTCCTACTTTCTAACTCCTTCCTTCCTCCTCTACCCTCTCTACACCTTCTCTTCCTCCCCTTCTACTTCCTCGTTCACTTTCTTTGCCTTTACTTGAGTGCTTTCATGCTAACTCATTTTATATATGACAGACTGATGCTAATCTCAATTTTAAACTAATTATATCTCTTTTTTTAAAGAAAAAATAAGAAATATAATAAAAAATAAAAATTAACCAATATAACAATATTATTATTCTTTTTATATAGTGCTCTCTTCTAGGTACATGCTGCTATTTCCATCTACGGAAACTCCGTAGCGCCGCGGCGTTTAGCCACGTCTTCTCACTATTATGTATATTAAGGGCTGAAGGGTCTGAAATAAAACCAATGTTAATCTGGGTGCTGAAATTGTGACCTTTAAGTATGTCAAAATGACATACTGACAGTTGCTTAGCTTGCAAAATCTTGTGGGCAAAGAGGAAGTGTGCACTTAAAGTACATGTAAAAAATAACCATGTTGTAACGTTTAGGTTGGAGGAATGGACAACTAGCCCTGTTGCTAGGACAAGATGGCACAATCCTGAAAGTCATGTGATTTTGTAGTTTTAAGATGTATAGTGAAATGTTGAACAATGGGAAGTTGCCAGTCGGCCTCAAGCCATCCCTTTTCACTGCTTGTCCAACTGACCCTCATTGCAATGTAATTAATATAAGTGGTTTATGTTTGCTATGCTTTAAATTCTAATAAACCTTTGAATCCTAAAAGTGAGACTTTTGTGGTGTGCTGTCTGTTCAATTGTTATTAAGTACAACTATGCTCATAATCAGGTTTTTTTCCCCTTAACACTCTCAAAAGGAGCCGAGGTGGCACAGTGGTTAAAGTGAAGCACTGCAACCTACTTCAGCTGACTGCTAGTTCAGCAGTTCAGCTGTTCAAATCTCACCGGCTCAAGGTTGACTCAGCCTTCCATCCTTCTGAGGTCGGTAAAATGAGGATCCAGATTGTTGGGGGCAATATGCTGAACTCTGTAAAATGCTTAGAGAGGGCTGTAAAGCACTATGAAGCAGTATATAAGTCTAAGTGCTATTGCTATTGCTAAAATTGGCCCTGTTCAATCTATATAAATAAAAATGTAAGTGTTCGTTTGGGAATGATCTAAGATCTCCGAAAGTACTTCACCGATTGCTTTGAAATTTTGACACAACGTTGCATTCGAATACGAGAGTGTTTTTATATACCTATATTATATAGATGTCACACAAAACATGATTTTCTTGAAAAACAGGTAAAAACATGATTTTGTTGAAAACCAGCGCCCTCTGCTGGATATACACTGTACTAATTGACTATTCCCTTCCAACGTTTCTGAGCCAAGCTGAGGGAAATAAGGGAATAGAATAGCAGAGGCTTTTATAGGGAAACCATGCCTGCTGAGAGAAGGCTGACCACCACCACCACCACCCATCGCATGACCCTGGCAAGTACCTCAGAGAAATAAAGGGATAAGATAGCAGAGGTTTAAACACAATTTAAACCGCCAAAAATAAAGGGGGGGGGGGGAAATTGGCATCAATGTTTACCATAATTCTGAGATGTTAATGAGCATAAGGTTGCCTGAATAATACCACCCGCCATGACATGCCTGCTGAGAGAAGGCTGCCCACCCCCCCATCGCATGACCCTGGCAAGTACCTCAGAGAAATAAAGGGATAAGATAGCAGACATTTAAACACAATTTAAACCTCCAAAAATAAAGGGGAGAAAAATTAACATCAATGTTAACCATAATTCTGAGATGTTAATGAGCATAAGGTTGCCTGAATAATACCACCCACCATGACATGTGACATTAAACATATTAGAAACGTGCGCTTTCTCTTTTCTTTCTTTCCCATTTAAGCAGACTAAGCCACAGCAATGCGTGGCCAGGTAGGCTAGTATAGAATATAGATCTACGGGAGAAGAAAAATCGAGAACAGTATCCAGGGTATACCAGCATCTGTGTATAAATATATCTTTGGGATACGCGCATGGCCCATTTTAAGAAAGTCAACTCACTCTAAAAGCATCAGCTACCATCTCTGCTCCTCTATGATTGGTCCATTTGGAAATACCTACGAAGAACTCTCTACCTGTGGAAGAGAAAAGAAAGGTGGAGAACAGGATCAACGGCTCTTAAGACGCTCTCCTCAGACTGAAGAAGCCTCCAGGTAGTCCTCGGTTTACGTCCACAAGCAAAATTTCTCTTGCTAAGTGAGACATTTGTTAAGTTGAGTTTTGCCCCAGGACCTTGGGACACAGCAATGGTCGTAAGTGTGAGCCAGTTGCCAAGCATCTGAATATCGATCACACAATCATGTGAATGTTACAAAGGGTTGTTAACTGTGTAAAATGGCCATAAGTCACTTTTTTCAGTACCGTTGTAACTTTGGATGGTCACTAAATGAACCACTGTAAGTCGAGAACTACCTGTGCAGCTCAAATCTGACCAAAACTAAGCATCACATTTCACTAGAAGAAAAGTCTTAACAGGTAGAATCAGGGGTGGGCTGCTGGGGGTTCGCAGGGGTTCGGGAGAACCTCTAGCTAAGATTCTGTGCAGTTCGGAGAACCCCCAAATCCCACTCCTAGCTGGCCCCACCCCGCCCCACCCCACCCCGCCCCACCCTCCCATGAGTCCCCACCTGGCCCATTTTGGATGCAGGTTAAGTGCAGGGCACGCACGGAGGCCCGGGGAGGGCGAAAAACTGGCCTATCGGAAGTTCAGGAAGGCAAGAAATGGGCCGTTTCCGGCCTCCAGAGGGCCTCCGGAGCCTGGGGAGGGGGTTTTGAAGCCCACCCCTGGGGTAGGATGGTCATATATAAGAAAGAGGACTTCCTTTGAACAAGTGCTCACTCCTAAAACATGCTGCTGATGTGGCATTTTTTTCCTTCTGTTCAATCACGTCTGATTCTTAGAGACTGCTAGGACCAGCCCCTGCAGTTTTCTTGGCAAAGTTTTTCAGAAGCGGTTTGCCATTGCCTCCTTCTTAGGGTTGAGAGAAAATGACTGGCCCAAGGTCACCCAGCTGTTAACAGTCATGTGAGTTAACCCGAGTTAATTTGCAGCCCCATGGTTTCACGTGGCCTCCAGCCTTCTTTTTCGTGATCTCTGAAATGCTTTCTTACACTATCAAAATTCAATATTTATTTATTTATTATTATTTATTTATTTATTAGTGAGATTTATATACCGCCTGATAGTGCAAGCACTCTCTAAGCGGTTTACACCATTAAGCAATGTATATTTATATTGCCCCCAACAATCTGGGTCCTCATTTTACCTACCTCGGAAGGATGGAAGGCTGAGTCAACCCTGAGCAGGTGAGATTTGAACAGTTGAACTGCTGATCACAGTCAGCTAAAGTGGCCTGCAGTACTGCACTCTAACTGCTGCACCACCTCGGCTCATCAATAGCGTTAGTTCCCATCTTTTTTTAGGAAGGAAACCCAGAAAAACTAATGCAGTTTAACATTTTTAAGAGCTACCTATCCAACCTTAAAAAAAAAACCTAGGCAAGCCAGACCCTGTCCATATACATTATCAAATTTCAATAGTAGAGAATATATCGTATTTTTCAGAGTATAAGACGCACCTTTTTCCTCCCTAAAAGAGGCTGAAAATTTGAGTGTGTCTTATACTCCGAATGTAGCTTTTTCGAAGCTTTTTTTTCAGCCCTAACGAGGTGCTAACGATCTTACCAGCTTGCAGCATTTTTTTATTCCTACTTCCTCCAAAGTAGTTTTTTCCAGCCCTAAGTCTTTGCAGGCTTGTTTTCATTCCTACTCCCTTCAAAGAATATTTTTTTCAGCCCTAACCAGGGGATAAAATAATGTGCTAAAGCTGAACAGACTAAGGACACTAGCCAGATGAATACCTCATAGGTAAATTTTTTCCCCATTTTCCTCCCCCAAAACTAAGGCGCGTCTTATACTCAGGTGCGTCTTATACTCCAAAAAATACGGTATATGCAGCTCGGAATTAAACTGCCAGCACCTTGGTGTTCTCTGGTTGTTTTCCTGCATATGCTTCATTAACATTGCACTGATGGTGTTACCAAACCTGGTAATGAAACATCTGGAAGAAAATTGTTACGTTCAGAGAACATCAAGGAATCCCAGAAATTACCAGATTTGAATGACCAGATTTCATTCTATGAAATTAAATAAAGTTCATCAATTGAATGAATAAATAATGAATAGGTTTTCCCCAAAAACAAAAGGCAACTTCTGAATCTCAAATAATTGCCCACTTCTGATTTAAAATATCAAGCTATTTTGGGCTCTGCAGCATCAGATCTTTCTTCAACTGGCTCTCATTTGTACGGAACAGTATAGGGCAGTGATGGCGAATCTTTTTCGGCTTGGGTGCCAAAAGGGTGTGTGCGCACCATAATGCAATGCCATGCGTATGTGCACAACCATCACCCCGCGCATGCGCACAGGCCACATTGAAGCCTTCTGACTTCCAGTAGGCCCGTTGGGCTGTTTTTTGCTCTCCCCAGGGTTCAGGAAAGCCTCCTGAAGTCTGGGGACGGCGAAAAATGGCCCAACGGGCCAATTGGAAGTTTGGAAACGAAAGGAAGTGGTTCTGCCCTACTACTTAACCTTCAGATAGTTGCAACCAGGCCTCTCACACCTCGGCCCATTTCTTCTGCAGCCAGAAAGGTTTTCCTGAAGGCCTGTGTAGCTGATAACAGAGCTCCGAATCGATCTGGAGCTCTGTTATAGGCTAGAAAGGCCTTTAGGAAAGGCCTCTGCAGCTGATAACAGAGCTCCAGATCAATCTGGAGCTCTGTTATCAGCTACACAGGCCTTCAGGAAAACCTTCCCGGCTGCAGAAGAAATGGGCCGAGGTGTGAGAGGCCTGGCTGCGACTGTCCAAAGCCGAAGAAGTTCCTGAAGACCTCTGACAGCGAAAAGGAAGCTGAGGGTGAGCATACAAGTGAACTTCCGGTTGGCCCGTTTTCGCAGTGGGGAGAGTGAAAACGGCTGAAAATCAGCTGGCCAGTGTGCGCATGCGCGCTGGAGCTGACATAGGGCAACGCCTTGTGTGCCCTCAAATATCACGCGTGCCATAGGTTCGCCATCTCTGGTATAGGGTCTCCTGCTTGAGCAGGCGGTTGGACTAGAAGACCTCCAAGGTCCCTTCAAAGCCTATTATTCTATCGTATGTTCTAATTTCTTATAGGATAAAGAGCACAATGACAGTGGGCCAACTCACCTGTAAAGAGCACATCATTTCCATCCAGGGTGGCTCCCTCATCTGTAACTTCCACAACGCGAAGTTTTAGCTCCTCCAAGACCTTTTTGACACAGCTGATCTGTAAAAATGACAGACGAGAAATGTGGAGGACAGGAGAAAGACAGAGACACCTGTTATAGCTGGAGCACTTAACCTCAATTTTCCTCAGGTGTTCTCATTCTTAATACCTCTTCAGACATGATTCAACAGAGGCTTCCACCAAATGGCTTCCTGCACCTTAGTTATTACTAGACAACCAATGGCCCATTGGGTCATCCTTTGAGGAGAAAGACAGCGTAGCATGATGGAGAAATTATAGTGGCAATGTCAGGGTTCCAAATAGCATCCAAACTTAAATCAGAGTCCGAAGCAAAGTATTCCTCAAAGTCCCAGTTTATTAACAGAGCCATGTTGGCACCTCTGTGAGAAACCCGAATCTAAAGCTATGAGGGTTTCTCCACCCAGTTTAAAGTTCATTCCCTTGTTCCCACACTCACAAGTTCAGGCAAACTGACAAGCAAACTATAATTAACTTGTTCATGGGAAGCTGGCAGTGAGTGTCAGAAATTATAATAACGCGGAACGGGACAACTTGCCACAGCCAACTCACCGTGGGACAACTCACCAAACAGGAGACAACTTAACAATTCTATTTAATTATTTAAAATAAAATTTTAAAATATTTTAATTTTTGTCATTCGCATTTCATTCCGTTTTCGCTGGCAGAGGGTTGCAGGCAGGGGCGGGTTGCTCACTTACCTCGCTGCCGGAGCCGTGCGCGCGTATCTCCACGCTTCGGGGGGGGTGCGCGCCCCCTCGTGCGATTTTGCTTTTGCGCATGCGCAGAAGCAAAACCGTGCTGAAATCTTGTGAGGGGACGCACATGCGTGTGAGATTTTGGCGCGATTTGCTTCCGTGCATGCGTGAAGGCAAAATCTCACCGAAATCTCACGCATGCATGCGTCCCCTCGCAAGATTTCAGCGCGATTTTGCTTCCGCGCATGCGCAGAAGCAAAATCGCACGACAATCACCGAAAATCACAGGAAAAAAATGGCGACGTGCCGGGTGGACCAGCAGAGAGGGCTCTGGAGCGGTTGAGAAATCCGCCGCTCCCTACCGAAGCTGCGTACTGGGCAGCTCCGGCAGGAACCCACCTCTGGTTGCAGGAGGCCGTCGTAGCTGAAAACGGAGCTCAGGAGCCCGTTTTTGCTGGCAGAGTGCTCAGACCACCACAGGCACCACCGACACGAGTGATGTTGAGCTGGCCACGCCCACTCTGGCCACGCCCAGCCCCCGAGGTCAAACACAACCCTGATGCGGTCCTCAATGAAATCAAGTTTGACATCCCTATCCTACTGATAGCCTGTCTGATGAAACAGCTTACTGGTGATTTAGACCATTGACGGAGAAGAAGCTTTTCTCCCTCCCTTCCATATAATATCCCATTCCAGACCGAATCTTGTCCCTGAATAAGGCAAGAATGCTAGAATCTTGTGTGATTTTGGATGCTGTTTTTCTAAGCCCTTCTATATATATATACACAGTGCATGAACTTGGAAGTTCCAATTCGCTTCTAAGAAAAAAAATATATGATCACATGAATGACCTTTAACTTGATCCATTATTCTTTTGTTGTATCTTCATGCCACAGAGATGCCGGGGCTGTTCTAATTTTATCAATGACTCATCTCTTTCTCCCCCACATAAGCACTTTTTAATTTAATTTTCATGGATCCGGTGTGCTTCTGCTTTTGAAAACATCAGTGAGTGAAAACATCAGTGAGTTTCCTTCCCTGCAAACGTGGTCTTCCTTTTCAACCCGTTATGCTTAACAGGAGATTTCAATTTTTGAGGAATATTTTAAGATGAGTGTTTGTCTTAAAACACACACACACCTTTCCAGAGCTGCAAGGGACCCAGAATGGAAGCTTGGACCCACAATAGGTTGGGCCCTACCATTCTGGCTCTACAAACACTCCCATGATTCCTATTTCTCAGGCGTGGCAACTTAACATTTGTGGACTTCAACTTCCAGAATTCCACAGCCAGCAT
Source organism: Diadophis punctatus similis (assembly GCA_023053685.1). Classification (NCBI taxonomy): domain Eukaryota; kingdom Metazoa; phylum Chordata; class Lepidosauria; order Squamata; family Dipsadidae; genus Diadophis; species Diadophis punctatus. Next base: position 827,820 of record JALIGW010000039.1, read on the forward strand.
GGCTAGCTGGGGCTGGCTGGGGAATTCTGGGAGTTGAAGTCCACACATTTTCCAATGGCCAAGCGTTGAGAAATACTCCTATACACGTAGTCCTTGACTTACAACCATTTGAAATTCCAACAGACCTACTTGGGGGGGGGGGTATTTTGAACCCAGATTCAAAGTTCTGAGAGTTGTCCCGCCACATCCCAATTCTTCGAGCGCTCGGCAAACGAGCCACATTTATTGCCATTTGCAAAAATCAAGATGGCGTTCACAACGATGTGATCAAAGCCCAGCCTCCTTTTGTGCATACATCAATATGGAGGTGGGGTTTCAATCACACGGTTGTAGGCATCTGGGCATTTTGGATCTCCAATGCAGACCCCTACTTTGCTTTTGTTTATGTTTATACCATACCTGTTACCTTGTACACGTTTTGACAAATAAAATAAATAAATAAAATAAAATTAATTAATTAATTGAGAATCTATTGATCACGGCAGACAGAAATGCAAAAAAAAAAAAAAGCAGTAACAGAACTAAAGATACCCCCTCCCAAAAGAATAAATCAACTCTGGGACCTACCACCCAAAAGGATAAGAAGTTCTCTGTGGGTATATCTAATATAGGCCCAGACATGACACATGCATTTTTCAAGCAATCCTTACATAGGCAATCTGGGAAACCAGGTTTGTGAAATCTGGGATGGAGGGAAAGCGTTTTCATTGGTCCAACCGCACTGCACTTAAACCCATTCCCCGGCTTTGCCGGAGGGGCACGGCACTCTACGCAATGCTTACGGGCCCTGATCCAGCAGCTGGCATTCCTCTTGGCGTATCTCTGCTTTTAAGGTTGTGTGAATCTTAAACCCAAATGGAAAAGGAAGGCTGCAAATCCTCAACCCTGCTGGCCTTTCGCAAAGCTTTAAAAAAATACTTGGCTGGGTACCCGAGTCCCATTTCTTGGCTTTACTGTTAGCTAGTTAATTCTCTTGGCTGCTTGCGTTATTTCGGATGTTTTTCATTGTTTTAAACGTTCTTGTGGTTTTAAATTGCTTTTTATGGGTTTGGAACCATAAGCCAATCACAGCCATTGGTTGAGATGGGCAGCTGCAGAAATAGTACCATAAATAATACATCAAATCAAATCAAAATATCAAAGGAAGTATCCAACCAAGTATCCCATTTTTCTTTCCTGAAATGTAACATAAGCAGTTTTAGGAAATAGAAAGGGTGGGGATATATTGGGGGGGGGGGATGAAGCCTAGTGGGGGGGAGAAAAAAAACCTAGGGCAGGGAAGAAAGTCACCACTTGCTTCCCTAAGTGGCTCTTTTCCTCCAGCCATGCTTAAGACCGACCTCCTATTTGAGGAATGGACAGGTTTCTCCTGATGGTTTTTGTGTGGGACGCCTCGGGACAAGCTCCAATAATATTACTCTCCCCAAAAGATGGGAGACTTTTAGAGCAGGGACAACCTGTCTCAAGAGGACTTACAATCTTGAAATCCCACTGTAAACCCTGAAGCTGGCCTGACTGAGGCCATTTTGAGACTTCAGTGCTGCCACACCAGAGAAGAGGGATAGGGAGGGGGGGAGTAGAGATACTTTGGGTGTTGTAGCCAAAACAAAACACTTTCTTGTGGGAGCCAAGAACATTCCTGCAGATGCTCGGAAGGAGGGGCCTGAAGTCACCTAGCAACTGGACAGTATCCTGATTGGACCATGTGACTGATTGTTTTGAGAAAGGGACAAACGTTCACTTTTAATCGGGTGAAAACTGCGGGAAGATTCAGAGTTGGTTTTCACCAGCTTGTGCCAATATGTTATAATAAATTGTTCTTTGAGGAATTTGCCTGCCTCAGAGTTCTTCATTGGTATTGTGCTATAGGCTTTTATAATCTCACTTTTCAAAATTTCCCAAGCTTCTTGACTTGTTTTCCCCTTGAGGATTCTCTTTGCTATGGATGTATTACTTGGAACCCTGACACCCACAGCATTCTGCTTTACATCACTCTGGATGTACAAATGATGACATACACCTATCCTCTTCCTGGACGTGATTATGTACAGGTAGTTCTCAAGTTACGACCACAATTGAGCCCAACATTTATGTGGTTAAGCGAGAAATTTGTTAAGTGAGTTTTGCCCCATTTTACGACTTTTCCCATCCCATTTGTTAAGTGAATCACTGCAGTTGTTCAATTAGTAACACGGTTGTTAAGTGAATCTGGTTTCTCCATTGACTTTGCTGGTCAGAAGTTTGCAAAAAGATGATCACATGACCCCAGGACACTGCAACCATCACAAATGTGAGTCAGTTGTCAATCATCTGAATGTAAATCACGTGGGGAAGCATGGGGATGCTGCAATGGTCCTAAATGTGAAAAAATGGTCATAAGTCATTTTTTTTCAGTGCCATTGTAACCTTGAACGGTCACTAAGCGAACTGTTGTAAGTCGAGGACTACCTGTATGCATAAACTGGCCAAATCAACTAGGATTCCAACTGGAAGATGTTATAGATCAGTGGTTCCCAACCTTTCTAATGCCGCGACCCCTTAATATAGTTCCTCATGTTGTGGTGACCCCCAACCATAAAATTATTTTCGTTGCTACTTCATAACTGTAATTTTGCTACTGTTATGAATCGTAATGTAAATATCTAATATGCAGGATGTATTTTCATTGTTACAAATTGAACATAATTAAAGCATAGCGATTAATCACAAAAACAATATGTAATTATGCCAGATCAGAAATTCTCGGGCCAGTCTTTGCAAGAGTACAAGGAACATCATCTTCCACAACAAATCTACTTCTGTATTTAGACTTGATAACCAACAAGTGTACAACAATATTTCTCAATCTCAGCAACTTTTAAGGTGCCTGGACTTCAACTCCCAGAATTCAAAGCAAAGCTGGCCCCTTAGCTGATGCCGTCAAAGCTCGGCCGCCAGGCATCACAAACGCCTCTCACCGAATGGCACCTCTCTCGACCAATCGGAGGGCTCGGGCGAGTTGAGTCGATATGGCAGGCTTGTGGCAGTGGGGGGGGGAACTGAGGATGCCGGGGCGACCCCTGGAAAATGGTCGTTCGACCCCCAAAGGGGTCCCGACCCCCAGGTTGGGAACCACTGTTATAGATGGTAGGACTGATGGAAGCAGTAGACAGCTGGATAGATGCCCAGCTAAAGCGCTATTTCTTAATCTTGGCAACTTGAAGATATGCGGACTTCAACTCCCAGAATTCCCCATGCTGTTTGGGAAATTCAAGTTCAAATATCTTAAAAAGTAGCTAAAGTTGAGAATCACTGAGATAGAGGGATGGATGGATTGACAGGAAAACAGATGGTTGGTTGGATGGATTGGCAACTGTATTTTTTCTAAAATGGGCCATTTTGACATTTTGGTTTTGACATGAAATTCAGAAGCATTTTCAAGAAATACTTCTTGCTAAGAGAAAAGGGCATTTTATTCTGGGCCTGGTTAGGGCTGTTCAGCCTGAAAAGCCATTTAGAGAACAAAAGGAAGCAGAATGTTTACAAGCATCACGTTTCTCCTATGAAGTGACACAAGCTTTGGAGCTCTTCACACGGAGCTCCTTCACTGAAGGAGAAGGTGGTATTAAGGTTGCCCACGATGTATCTACAGCTCAGTGGTGGGGTTCAATTTTTTTTTTACTACTGTGGGCGTGGCTTGGTGGGCGTGGCTTGGCTTGGTGGGCGTGGCAGGGGAAGGATCCTACAAAATCTCCATTCCCCCCACCACCACTCCAGGGGAAGGTTACTGCAAAATCTCCATTTCCTCTCAATCAGCTGGGACTCCTGGGATGCAGAGAATAGATGGGGGCGGGGCCAGTCAGAGGTGCTATTTACCAGTTCTCCGAACTACTCAAGATTTCCGCTACCGTTTCTCCAGAACTGGTCAGAACCTGCTGAAACCCACCTCTGCTACAGCTGTAAAAAATAATAATAATTCCTTTTCCTTTCAGACTAAATCCCCTCCTCTGTGGCCCTCAGCTTTTAAGAGACAAGGATGATATGGAACTTGTGCAAATGTATCTTGGTGGGTTGGGTATCAGCAGACACCTATAAGGGACACTGGAGGAGGAGGAGGAGAGGAGGAGGAGGATGGGCCGGGAAGGGAGGGCGAGACAGGATCCCAATTGCCAAGGCAACCAAACTGCACTGCAGAAACACAAGGGTGCAATTAATCCCAGAGCCTCCTACGGCAGAACAGATGGGACCTTCTTCTGACATCGTCAGCTAATTCAACCTTCTCCAGGGTGGTTCTCTCAAGATTTCCAGCCTACATCTCTCCAAACTAGTAGGATAAAATTATCAGTGGTTACACTGGTTGGTAAAACACACACACACCAACAATTCTTGGTAATATCCTTGGAGTAGATTAAACCATAGAATCAGAGAGCTGAAAGGGACCTCGAAGGTCTTCTAGTCCAACCCCATGCTCAAGGCAGGAGCCTTATGCCATCCCAGTGTTGTTTCTCTGTGTCATGTGGGTATAAGCATAATTTTGTATTTATTTATTTTGTCATGTTTATGTAGTGTATATTAGAGGTGGAGACCCTTTGAGAGCCGTATGCAACGAAATTTCGTTTTAATGTATGCCGATTAGTGTACATTCAAAGTGACAAGAAAGTTACCGGTATTCCAAGTCTTATTCTAAGTTTCTTCCCCAAACCCCAAAAACTTTAACCTTAGACTGCCTACTGCTCGACCTCACCCAATTCCTAAGAGGTCTGTAAGGGGCGTGCATAAGCGCACCATTGTGCCTACCATCCCTGTCCTACTGTCCTATTGGCAAATTTACCTGTACCCACTTTGCTAATGTTTATGTTTATACCAATACCTACTATCTTGTACATGTTTGACAAACAAACAAACAAACAAACAAAACAAAAAACAAAACAAAACAAAACAAATAAAAAAATAAAGTCTAAGTTCTAAGTCAAATCGCTGTCCAATCTATTTTTTGAAACCTCCGGTAAGATGCCCTCCTAAAGCACCACTAAGTTGGCAGCACCGCTGCCCTCTTGCATGTTCTACCCCTGAATCAGAATATAAGAAATGTTGCCCAATTGCACAGCTTCCCATTGGAGAGCAAGAGACGTACAAAGAAAGGGGAAGGACGTGTGGGTACATTCACATGTAAAAAGTGAAATATGCTATACAAGAGAGGTCCTCCCAGCTATTCCACTTCTCCTGCTCGGGCACTCAGAAAGCTAAGAAAGGGTGGCTCCGAAATTTGTGGGAGGCAAGCAAAGAATGTCAGGACTTTAGAAAGAGTGCAGAGAAGAGCAACCAAGTTGATTATGGGACTGGAGGCTGAAACATATGAAGAACGGTTGCTGGAACTGCTGTATGTCTAGTTTAATGAAAAGAAGGACTAGGGGAGACATGATAGCAGTGTTCCAATATCTCAGGGGTTGCCACAAAGAAGAGGGAGTCAGGCTGTTCTCCAAAGCACCAGAGGGCAGGACAAGAAGCAATGGATGGAAACTAAACAAGGAGAGAACCAATTTAGAAATAAGGAGTCATTTCCTGACAGAACAATTAATCAGTGGAACAGCTTGCCTCCAGAAGTTGTGAATGCTCCAACACTGGAAGTTTTTAAGAAGAGATTGGATAACCATTTGTCTGAACTGGTGTAGGGTTTCCTGCCTAAGCAGGGGGTTGGACTAGAAGACCTCCAAGGTCCCTTCCATCTCTGTTATTCTATTCTATTCTAAATGGGGGGGGAGCAAAGGCCGGATGCTCGTCTGTGGATGCCAAGCGAACCAGATGGAATGCCCATGAAACCACCAGGAGCTCGGCTTGATTTCAATGAGATTTCTTTATCTTGTCTGAAACATTTGGAGGGCACACAATGGAGAAACCCCAAACTAAACACTGTCTTCCTGTGAAAATAGAACTCTATGAGAATAAAGGCAACAGAATAAGTGCTTTCATCACTGCTCTATTGCAGTGGCTCCTGACTACAGGTAGTCCTCGACATACAAGCGTTCACTTAGTGACCGTTCGGAGTTACAACAACCCTGAAAAAAGTGACTTATCACTGTTTTTCACACCTACGACCGTTGCAGCATGCCTGTGCTCACGGGATCCACATCCAGACTCTTGGCAACGGACTCATATTTATGACGACTGCAGTGTCCCACAGGGTCAGGGGATCCCCTTTTGCGACCTTCTGACAAGCAAAGTCAATGGGGAGGCCAGATTCACTTAATAACCATGTTACTAACTCAGTGCTTCTCAATTATTTTCTGTTACGCCCCCCCTAGGAAGAAGTAAACATTTCGCCCCCCCCCCCCCAACTCTCCGATCTGGGCCCCAATGGAATTTTAGTGTTAATATTTATTATTTTACTTATTATAAGCTGCAAGCGAACTATTGGCTGGGGAAGGCTGCTCTACCCACTTACCTGGGAGTAAGTCACACTGAACTCAGTGGAGCCTGTTTTCGGTTAGGCAGGCATAGGCTACCGTGGTTAGGGCCCTCTTTTGACACGGGGCCAGGCCAGCTTAATCAAGCCGATGTTTTGGGGTCGCCGGCCTGGCCCATAAGCGCACCTCTGCCGGGCACTCACAGTGAATGGTGTGGAAGGAGGCTTTAGAGTGCAGTTCAAAGCTTTCGCCCAGCTGCAGAGGATGCTCCTCCTTGTCCAGCAGCAGGTTCGCCATGCCGTTCATGGTTACCACGGCGCCCGCCGAGAACAACAAGAACCCACACAGCCACCCCACCCCGCCTGGCTTCCAGACTCAGAGCAGCGTGCAACTGGGAAAACACTCCCCGTCTGGGGGAATCGATCAAGAGGGACCATGCTTGTTTCCCTGGGTCACACGTGCCCCCCTGGCATTGCTCTGAGCCCCCCCCGGGGGGGGCGCCCCACTATTTGAGAAGGACTGTACTAACTTAACAACTACAGTCATTCATTTAATAAGTATGGCAAGAAAGGTCATAAAATGGGGCAAAATTCACTTAACAAATGTCTCGCTTAACAACAGAAAAGTTGGGCTCAATTGTGGTTGTAAGTCAAGGACTACCTGTACCTCAATAGAGCTTACTAGGAAAATGATCTGTGATAGGCTGGTAAAACTTATCCCAGCCTATTAGGGATCATGTTGCTAGTAACACCAGTAACACAATTCACACTGTACATGAGTTGACTATATGCACCATTGAGGGCCTGCAAGACATTTTCTATATACAACTTGTCTTATATGATCCCTTAAACCAGAGGTCTTCAAACTTGGCAACTTTAAGACTTGTGGACTTCAACTCCCAGAATTCTCCAGCAAGCATAGCTGGCTGGAGAATTCTGGGAGTTGAAGTCCACAAGTCTTAAAGTTGCCAAGTTTGGGGACCCCTGCCTTAAACTACAGGGTCAAGGAAAACCCATGAAAGGGTCTTAACCAGGTGTGATGGTTCTTTTCACAACAGGTAAGCCCAAGTATAGATACATTTGCTCATAATGGAGGCGAACTGAGAAACAATTAAATCAGAGGTGCCTAGCTCCATCTCTCCTGAGATGAAAAAAAAATCACAAACTGCATTGCATCGATGTGATAGCAATTTCCTAGGGGAAATATTAAAAAGGCAACATCAGTAAAGGCAACGTTGCAAAATATGCACTGCAGTTCCTTTACTAGTGTTTGCTTACTTTGTTGTTGTTTTTTTATACAAAGTTTGCTACAGATAAAAAAAATAGTTGGGATAATTTAATAGGTTAAATCAGGTCTTAGTTTTGCTGACACATTTTTTCCCCCTGTGTTGCTAAGTTTAGCAACCACGAATTATCCAGCTGTGAGGTTTTTCAGGAACAAAACCTTGCTGGTTTCTACGACAATATTTGCATGAACTAAAGGTTAAAATTGCTAGAAGGAAAAGGAAAGAGTATAAAGTTGGTTTATTTGATCAAGGTTAAAATAATTTAAAGAAGTAAATTTAATTATACAGGGTTATTCAAAAAGAATGAACCGATTTCATGACGCAATATTTTATTAAGGAAAAGTAAAACAATACACCAGCCAAATCGCAAGTATTCTACTCACAATCAACTTTTATTTCCTGTCATACAAGTGTTCAATGTGGCCTTCACAACTTAGATACCTCCTCTTTCAAATGGTCACTGACTCATTACATGATGATGCTTGAGAACTGAAGCAATGCGTCATGAAATCGCTTCATTGTTTTTGAATAACCTTGTACTTTTTCAGGGGTCTCCAACCATGGCAACTTTAAGGCTTGTGGACTTCAACTCCCAGAATTCCACAGTCAGCTTTGTTAGCTTTGCTGGCTGAGGAATTCTGGGAGTTGAAGTCCACAAGTCTTAAAGTTGCCAAGGTTGGTGACCCCTGTGTTTAAATACTTTAAAAGTTTATCTTTTATGCTTACAGATAAAGGATGGGATATGAGATGAAGAGATATCTGTTTCTAACTTTAGGAAGAGTTTACAAGCTTTATGAAGAGTTTACAAACTTACCCATGAAATCTTATTTCTAACCTAATGAAAGTGAAGAGTTACTAAAAATTCTGTACCTGTAATAAAGACTGAAAGTCACTTCTTCATATATTTTTTATATATATTCAAAATATACTATATATTGCTACCAACCTGCCTTCCATTGAGGACCTGTATACTGCACGAGTCAAAAAGAGGGCTGTGAAAATATCTACATCCTCACATCCTGGACACAAACTGTTTCAACTCCTACCCTCAAAACGATTCTACAGGGCAGTGATGGCGAACCTATGGCACAGGTGCCACAGATGGCACGCGGAGCCATATCTGCCGGCACGCGAGCCATTGCCTAGCTCAGCTCCAGCGCGCATGTGCGTGCACAGCAGCTGATTTTTGGCTCGCGCAGAGGCTCTGGGAGGACGATTTTGGTCTCCGGGGTGGCGGGGGGAAGCGTTTTTGCCCTCCCCAAGCTCCAAGAAAGCCTCTGGAGCCTGGGGAGGGCAAAAAGGGCCTCCTGGGCCCACTGTAAGTCGGGAAACGGGGGAGTGGGGGGGTCACGCACGCATGCACAGGGGGGTGGGACAAGTGGGGGGCTTTGAATTATGGGTGTGGGCACGCACGAGTATGCGATAGCGCGTGCGCACACTATTTTGGCACCCGAGGAAAAAAAGGTTCGCCATCACTGCTATAGGGCATTGCACACCAAAACAACTAGACGCAAGGACAGTTTTCCCACCATGCCATCACTCTGCTAAACAACTAATTCCCACAACATTGTCAAACTATTTAGTAAGGCTGTATTACTATTATTCTTCTCATCTTTCCTATTACCAATCTCCTTTTCTACTTATGACTATAACTTTGTTGCTTGTATCTTTACGATTTATATTGTTTTATTTTGTTTCCTAGTATGATTTATGTTGATTGCTTATTTACAGATTTACAGATTAACAGAGTTGGAAGGGACCTTGTAGATCATCTAGTCCAACTCCCCTGCCCAAGCAGGAGACCCTACACCATTTCTGAAAAATGGCAGTCCAGTCTCTTCTTCAAAGCTTTTAGTAATGAAGCTCCCATCTGAAGGCAACATCTGGCAACATGGGTTGATTGTTCTCACTGTCAGAAAATTTCTCCTTATTTCTAGGTTGAATCTCTCCTTGAATTTAGTATCCTATGACTATCACTAAGTGTTGTATCTTATGATTCATGATGAATGAATTTTTATGATGACTATGATCATGATTTATCACATAGCTTATGCACCGAAGACAAATTCTTTGTATGTCCAATCACACTTGGCCAATAAATAATCCTGTTCTCTTCTGTTCTATTTCTTCCTTCTTGCCCTTTTTCTTTATTCTAATCTCTTCTCCTTATTTAAGTTTGGTTTGTATCAGTTTTTATTACTGCAATCCAAATCCTTAATAGAAATTATATGCAAAAAATTTGAAATCTTCCACGGGCAAGAGGTTACCGAATGCCTGCTTCATAAACCTAAGTGAAAAATTTATACTCCCAACCAAATTTATACAAGACCTTTTGCAGGGGCGGGTTCCTAATTTTTTTACTACCGCTCTGTGGGCGTGGCTTATTTTGTGGGTGTGGCTTACCAGCCATGTGATCGGGTGGCTTCTCGGACTGCTGAAGGGAGGGGAACTGAGATAGGTCCTGCTGCCCATTCCCCCTCCCCTCAGCAGCTCGAGAAGCCTCAAATGTGTGAAAATGCCTGGGATCATCACCATGCGTTCGTGGCTTCTCGGACTGCTGAAGGGAGGGGAATGGAGATAGCTCCTGCCATCCGTTCTTTCAGCGTCTCATGCGCTCCCTCAACCATCCTCCCCTGCTTGGACTCACTGTGGGTTGGGAAGGCAGCGCATGAGCAGTGCTGGAAACTCGGCTTCTGGGCATGCGCAGAAGAAAATTTAAAAAAAAAATACTTTTTTTTTCAAAAAAATGGCGGTGCCCAGGCACCAGGCAACCAACCACACTGGTACTGTGATGTCACCAGCGGGCCACTACCGGTGCTATAGAGTGGACCGCACTGGTAGGAACCCACCACTGCCCTTTTGTCTGGTTGCTAATGACACTTCACAACGGCCTCCAAGCCGCTGTGCAAATGCATTCTCGAAGAAAAACTTCCCCTCAGCAATGTATTTTCAAGAGCACCAACATCCTTTACAGATTTAAATTTGACATTAGCCGTATATAAACGTTACCTCGTCTCGCCGCGTGGGCATCCATGGCCGAGTGAGGAGCACAGTATCTCCCTGGATGACTGCCAGATCCCCCACCAGTGTGGCATAGGGGAAGCCCTCGTCTGCCGCCAGTTCAATGACTTGCAGCCCTAGCTTCTGGCGCAGTATGCCAGTATAGACCCCGTACTGTCGGTGAGCCTTGGCTAGGTCCACCGGATCAGCCCCACTGTCAGATCCATCCGCTGTGGTCTCCGCTGTGGCAAAGGAGGAAGGAATGCAGCGGACGATGGCGTGGGTGTACTTGCCAAAGGAGGAGACACTGGCCATGTTCTGCAGGAAGACAGAAGAGATGCAACCATTATGATGCAACCATTTTTTCAGTCAAATATGAGTCCCGCATCAACAAATCTTCTGCAGTGACCAGCAATGACTAATTCTGCACCTAAAACAGTAGGAAGCTCTATTGTTGGCCACAAAGAGTTTAATTTTAGTCAAGTCAAGTGGAAAAAAATTGCAAGATTAATGCAAGATTTCATAGATGACTCACACCAGCAGAGAGCCTAAGTCTACTGGGAAGGCAAGTATATTTTCTGGATGCAAGAATATTCCCTCAGTAATATTTTGAGAAATACTAATGGACAGGGCTGAAGCAAACAATAGGTGGAGCTACTCTTTCTAAAAAATAAGTGGAAATACCTACTTTCTTTCCCTCTGTCTTTTCTGTTATTTGCTACCGCTCATCCTCGACTTAACAATCCTTCATTTGGTGATTTAATCAATGTCTCACTTAACAAGATAAATTTTGGGCTCAATTGTGGTCATAAGTCAAGGACTACCAGGACATGCCCAGATTTATGTGAACTGCCTAATGCAGTGTCACGATGTGAATATTGTCAGTTGTGAGTCTATGCAGGGTGATACACCCCTATTCTAAATATTATGGTATTTTCCAATACAAGCAGAACACGTGATATGATGTTCTGCGCATGTCTACATTCCTATCCACCATTAATCATTTCTGTTTTGCCTTCCCACCTGGAAGGTCATGTTGCGTAGCAAAGATGTAGTTTATTCAGGATTTATTGTTTTATATTGTTTTGTACTAAAATAAATGTTTTCTATTAGACATTTTAATCTCGGTTTTATTTCTAAGTATTTGAATTCCAAGTAAAAGATCCAATATCGCCTCTACGGGGGAATTCTTCCCTTAACATGCAGATAGTCCTTGACTTACAACAGTCCACTTAGTGACTGTTCGAAGTTGCAACAGCGCTGAAAAAAGAAACCTATGACCATTTTTCACTCTTATGACCATTGCAGCATCCCCATGGTCACATGATTTACATTCGGATGCTTGACAATTCACTCAGATTTATGACGGTTGCAGTGTCCCGGGGTCATGTGATCCCTTTTCGCGACCTTCCGGCAAGCAAAGTCAATGGGGAAACCAGATTCCCTTAGCAATCATGTTACTTAACTTAGCAACTGTAGTGATTCACTTAACAACTGTGGTAAGAAAGGTCGTAAAATGAGGCAACACTCACCTAACACTGTCTTGCTTAGTAGCAGAAATTTTGAGCTCAATTGGGCTCATAAATCAAGGATTATCTGTATTCTGATAAGCAACAGAAATCCTGTGTCTGCACTCCCCACCCCACTAACCTGCTTCCCAGTTTTGTCCTCCCATTCAGGGCAACAAAAGAAGACCCAGCCGATCAGCTGGGACTTGGGAGGCAGCAAATAGATGGGGCCGTGGCCAGCCAGAGGTGGTATTTGCCTGTTCTCTGAACTACTCAAAATTTCCGCTACCAGTTCGCTGAAACCGGTCAGAACTGGCTGAATACCACCTCTGCTGTGTCTGAAGCAAAGATCTTTCAATCCTAGGCTATTTACTCAAGATATTTTACTTCAAGTTTAGGACCTTACATTTCTCAAGATTTCCCAAGAACTGAGATTTCCCAAGAGCTGAGTCCCAACATCTTATTTACTTGAGCTATGTGACAACCAATGTTCCCTCTGACATTAGAAAACGCCGCGCAGCAGTTGGAAACTGCTGCGCGGCGTTTTCTTATCACGTGCGCGGCCACGCTTCAATGTTCCCTCTGAAATTAGAAAACGCCGTGCGGCAGTTGGAAACTGCTGCACGGCGTTTTCTTATCACGTGCGCGGCCGCGCAGCCGCGCAGCTTAGAGGGAACATTGGTGACAACACTGATATATTTTTGGCGAAATGTACTTGGCCCATTCTCTAGGAACTAGGAAATTTCTCAAGAGCTGGGAGAGATGTGTTCATCTGCCACCGGGCAAAGAGTGTGGCATAGCAAAGTTGAGAAGAATGCAACTGCTTTCTCCATCTCCTTCAGCAGATGTCTTCAGGAAGGGGGAAGTTTAGAGCTCATTCAGCTCCAGATCAATAATCTCACCGGGTTACGAACTTCCTGAGAGGTTCCTTCAAAAGGCCAATCAATAAATACCAGAAGCTTGCACCTATCAAACCAATTAGATTCCTATTTGCAAAAGAAGCCAATGAAGGATCAATGAGCTGCCCAAGGGAGAGACTGCCAACTTATGGACATCATCCAAATGATCAGACAGAAAGCTATCTCAGGGTTTCTCCCAACCTCAACAACCTTAAGATGTACGGACTTCATGTGTGGACCTTACGGTGTGTGGACTTCAACTCCATGCCGGCTGGATAATTCCAGGAGTTGGAAATCTACGCATCTTAAAATTGCAGAGATTTGAGAAGCCCTCAGCTAGAGAGCTGGCGTCAGGCCTTAACTATTCCCACTGTTGGAGAAACTCAGTTTGCTTCCAAAGACAAAAAAAATGTCAGCCAAATATCCCATCCATTTTTTTAAAATGACAAGTTAGGAGAACACATTCCAAGACACAGCAGGCAGGCAATGCCAGGCAACCTTGAGAGTCTCGGTACAAATCTCAGCGGGTCGACACGCACGACTTCCACAACCCAAAAATATTCTTGTCATCTTCTGAGACTAGTAGGACTGGAACAATTTATGCAGATTATTCAAACCTGGTCTGATGACTGTTGTAACAGTAGATACAAGTTGCAAAGGTCTGCCTCTCCTTGGGACAGAGCTCAATACTCTTTGTTACAGGAAGTTAATTACAGCTGTTGAAAGTTTTGCCTTATTTGTCCCAAAGGTGCTTTTTTCAAGAGGCAACTAGACTTTCTGTTTTTTCTTTGAAGACGTTTCGCCTCTCATCCAAGAAGCTTCTTCAACCTCTTGAAAACGCACCTTTTACAACTAAAAATTATATTATAATCACATTATAACTGTATATTTATATTTAAATATTTGATTATATTCTTACATAGATTTATAGATTTATACGGATATATATAGCTACCTATCTCTTTAAAAAAAAAACTATTGATAAATCGATATAGAGTATTGATAAATAACATTAAATCAAAGACCTAAATAACTGTTAGATACAAATACTACTGCAAACTGTGACTGTGACTATAACGATTATAGATTGCTTTTGTATCATTACTGAATATATTTAAGAGAATCTAAATGTCTACCATGACGACAACTCTGACAAAAGGGGGTAAAAAAACTTTGACTGCAACACCAACCTCAGTAGGTCAAAAGCCACAGGAAAGTGGCGCAAGTGCTGCAAGTACTGAAAAAACAAACTCAAGTGCAGAGATGCAGGGCATACAAACCTCCATACAATCTTTGCAAGAGATTATACTAAAGATGCAAGAGAATTTATCAAATAGACTGGATGGGGTGAAAAATGAAATGACAGAGGTAAAAAATAATATGACAAAACTGGATGATAGAGTGAGTGTAATTCAAACAGCACTGGCAATTAGCCAAAAACAGATTCAAGAGGTGGTAGAAAGAACAGATAAAGTGGAGAAAAGACAAGATAAAACGGACAACAAACTGGAAGAGATAAACAAAAATCTTGAGGACGCGATATCCCATCTAGAAATGGAGAAATCCATGTTTTATTTAAGATTCCAAAACATTACAGAAACTAAAGACGAAAATCTATTGGAAATAATGGTTAACATATTAGGGAAAATATTAGACAGAAGCAGAGAAGATGTAATGAGCGAAATAGATGAAATTTATAGAATCAACACTAGCTATGCCAGAAAACACAAACATCCAAGAGAAGTGCACGTTAGATTTTTAAGAAGAGCAATGAGAGATGGTATCCTCAATGCAGTGAGAGATGATACCCTAACATACATGGGAAAAGAAATCTTAATTCTTAAACAAATACCGCGAAGAATAAGAGACAAAAGGAGAATCTATAATTTTTTATCAGCACAACTCTTTAAGCATAAGATAATGTTCAGATGGCTTATTCCGGAGGGAATGCTAATTACGTGGAGGGATAGGAAATTTAAGATTGACAATGTGGAGAAGGCACAAGAATTTTACGATCAATTAGTAGAAGGAGAAGATAGTCAAAGCAATTCAGAAATGAGAACAACTAGAAGCCTGGAAGAGTTAGGAGCTAGCAACCAACGAGAGGAACGAGAAAGAAGAGGTAGTAATGGGACAGTGAAACATGAAGGAGCAAGAGCAAGGACAAGAGCGCAAACAGAGATGCTTTCGAAGGGAATTACTAAGTAACAGGGAAAAGGAACAAGAACTTAACTTATTATCAGTAAATATCAATGGATTAAATTCACCTACAAAGAGGAAACGTGTATTGCTTGACCTTAAGAAACAAAACAAAGATATAATATGTATGCAAGAGGTCCATATAAAGAAAGAAGCTGAAAAACTATTAAACTACCCAAAACTAGGGAAATTATATTGTGCCCTACCGCAGACAAAAAAAAGAGGAATTGCAATATATATAAAAAGCCACTTAAACTCAAAATTAATATATGCGGACGAGGAAGGCAGGATTTTAATAGTGGAAATAGAAATAGGGAAAAAACGTATCCTGATTGTCGCGATATATGCACCAAATAAACAACAAAAAAAATTCTATTCAAAATTACATAAAATAATAGTGGATATAGAATGGGAAAACATTTGCATCATAGGAGACTTTAATGCGATTGTAGACAATAAAATGGACTACAATGGTATAAACAGGAAAAAAATTAGAAGACAACTACCAAACAGCTTTTTCAATATGATTAGTGAACTAGACCTAAAAGACGTATGGAGGAAATTGAATCCAACCAAAAAGCAATACACGTTTTACTCGAACCCCCATCAATCTTGGTCACGCATAGATATGATTTGGACAAATACTGAAATGATAATAGATATTGATTATATTGATATTCTACCCAACAAATGGGCTGACCATCATCCAGTGGTATTAAGATTGAAAGGACGGAGGAAAAAAGCATGTCGTTGGTCTCTTAACACAAATATCTTACCTGAAAAAGAATATTGTCTAAAAATTGAAAAAGAATTAAAATTCTTTTTCAAAGAAAATATCAAAGAACAAACCTCAACCCAAAATACATGGGACACGATGAAAGCTTATTTTAGAGGCTTAACTATAGCATATATGATAAAGAAAACTAAGGAAAAAAAAGCTAAATTAGAGGATTTAAACTCTAAACTTAAAGAACAAGAAACTTTACTACAAAAAGACCCATCCAATCATAAGTATAAAGAAGCAAGAGACCTAATAAAACACAAAATCAATTTGGAAACCCAGGAGGAGATAAGCCAAAATATTAAAAGAATGAGGCAAAATTATTTCGAACATGCAAACAAACCTGGAAGATGGTTAGCCCATAAACTTAGGAAAGAAAGAGCAAAAAGAACAATCCAACAACTTAAGGACAATGAGGGAAAGCTCCACAACGAAACCGAAGAAAAAAAGAAGATAATTCAAGACTTCTACGCAGCTCTATACGGAAGGACAGAAATCCAACAAGAAAACATCCATGGATACCTGGACACAACAGATCTACCAATCTTACCGGAGGAAAAAAGGGTAGTATTAAATAAAGAAATCACAATTGAGGAATTAAGGACGGCCATTAAAAAACAAAAAAACAACAAAACACCTGGACCGGATGGGCTTCCAGCGGAGATGTACAAAAAATTTCAAAATACTCTAGAAAATGAAATGTTAGAACTATACAACGAAGCACTAAACCAAGCCAAAATACCAAAATCATGGGAAGAAACATACATAACTCTTATTCCAAAAGAAGATACAGACAGGACAATGATAAAAAATTATAGACCAATTTCATTATTAAATTCGGACTACAAAATTTTTTCAACTATATTGGCAGAAAGACTAAAAATAATTCTAAATCAAATGATACATTCGGATCAAAATGGCTTTCTTCCAAAAAGACAAATTCGGAATAATACAAGAATAATAATGAACGTGCTAGAATACTATGAAACATACTCTAATCAACAATTGGCTCTAATATTTATTGATGCACAGAAAGCCTTTGACAATTTGGACTGGAAATTTTTTATTACACAACTAAAATATATGAAATTCGGCGATAAATTTATCCAAACAATAGAAACCATATACTCTACACAAATTGCAAGGATCCTAATTAACGGTGATATGACTGACTCAATAGAAATTAAAAAAGGCGTAAGACAGGGTTGCCCTCTATCCCCTTTATTGTTCATATTTGCTTTAGAAACCCTGCTAAATCAAATTAGGAAAAACTCCAATATAGAAGGATTGAAAATTAGGAAGGAGGAATATAAGATACAAGCATTCGCAGACGATATGGTTTTCATTCTGGAAAATCCCCAAAGCTCCGGACCCGAAATTATGAAGGAAGTAGAAAGATTCGGAAAGGTGGCTGGCTTAAAAATCAACAAAGACAAAACAAAAATAATAACTAAAAACTGTTCACAGAAACAAGATAAGAAATTAGAGGAACTACTAGGGATTCAAACAACCAAAAAAATAAAATATTTAGGAATTTGGATAACGGCTAAATGTACAACGATAAAGGAAGATAATTACATTAAATTACTACATAAAATTCAAAAAGATTTGGAATTATGGTCCAAACTACAAATCTCTTTAATTGGAAAAATAGCCACAATTAAAATGAATATCCTACCTAAATTGTTATATCTATTCCAAACTGCACCAACAAAATTAGGAAATAAATTTTATACAGATTTAGACAAAATAATATTGAAATTTATTTGGTCAGGAAAAAAAGCAAGAATTAAAAAAAAACTATTACATGATAAGAGAATAAGAGTTGGCTTTGGACTACCAGACTGGAAATCATACCATCAAGCAGCAACAATAACTTGGATAAAAGAATGGGTGACACTTACAAATAAAAGAATTCTGACAATTGAAGGGCACGATCTACAAATTGGCTGGCACAACTTTATCTGGGAGGGAAAACATCATATACACAAATACTTCCAAAGACACCACATTAGAGGAACACTACTGGAAGATTGGCTGGAAATTAAACACAAACACTACATCCAAATGCCCAAATGGATATCTCCTATGGAAGCCCTAATATACCCCAATTTGCTAGACCTGAATAAGAAAATTACTTATAACGAACTACTAGATGAACATAATAACTTAAAAACAAGAGATGATTTGGCACTACAAGGAAAAAAGATTGATTGGTGGCCATACTTACAAATTCAGAAAAAATATAAAAAAGATATATTACAATTTGGTTTTCAGGAAAAAAATCAAGAATTAGATAAAATCTTACTAGGCCCGGAGGATAAAATAATATCAAAATTGTATAATTGTATTATCAAGGTAAAATTGGAAGAAGAAATAGTAAAAGAGGTAATGATAACATGGGCACAAAATTTCGGCTACAATATTGAATTAGATTTATGGGATCAAATATGGAACCAAAATTATAAAATGACAATGGCCGCATCCTACAAAGAAAATATGTACAAAATGTTCTACAGATGGCACCTACCCCCGGCAAGATTGGCAAAAATGTTTCCACATCTGTCACCGAAATGTTGGAAATGTAAACAGGAGTACGGAACTTACTATCACATGTGGTGGACATGTTCAGAAATCAAAAAATACTGGAAAAAAATACAGAAGTGGATTGAAGAGACAACAAAACAAAAGGTAGACCTTAAACCGGAAACTTTCTTATTAGGCATAATGAAAACAAAAATAGATAAACCAACTCACTATCTCATACTTCACATAATCACAGCAGCCAGAATATTATACGCACAACACTGGAAAACCGATATAATACCCACTAATACAATGTTAATAACTAAGATCTTAGACTGCGCAGAAATGTCTAGATTAACAATGAAAATACAAGATAAAGAAGACTCAGAATATTACAAAATTTGGGATAATTGGTATAAGTGGATGGAAAATAAACAATAAAATAAACAAATTAATTACTTTAAGGGTGATAATGATCAAATTGAGAAAGACTGATGATAAGCTAGGGATAAAACAAGTCAGATATTGAAATGACACGATACGCAAACGCTGTAATAAATTTATACATTTTTTTTTCTTTTTTCTATTTTTCCTTATTGTATTTATATTTATGTACATATATTTTTTGTATGTGTGTATGTGTGTGTGTGTGTGTGTGTCAATATATAGCTCTTTTTTTTCTGTATCCATATATTTAGAATACTATTAAATATGAAAATATATAATAACAAATAAGATGAATTTATGTATAGATACCTATATAAGTATACATATATATATATGCACACGTCTTTTTTTTTTACGTTGTTTTTTGTATGGTTTTTTTTTTCCTTTTGCTTTTGTATTATGTCTTTTCGTATTTTTGTATATTTTAAAACAACTCAATAAAACTATTTAAAAAGAAAAAAGAAAGAAAGAAAACGCACCTTTGGGACAACCATGACCTGGATGACTGAGAATCTCCACAGACAATTAGTTTTGCCTTATTTGTTTACAGGTAATCCTCGACTTATAACCATGTATATCTATGTCATATATATGGGGGGGGGGGTATATGCACAATGGATATCTGAGAGCTGAATGCAACAAAATTTCGTTTTAATGTTTGCTGATTAGTGTACACTTAAAATGACAATAAAGTCACTTAATCTCAGGGATTGTCACAAAGAAGAGGGAGTCAAACTATTCTCCAAAGCAACTGAGGGTAGAACAAGAAGCAATGGGTGGAAACTAAACAAGGAGAGAAGCAACTTAGAACTAAGGAGAAATTTCCTGACAGTTAGAACAATTAATCCGTGGAACAGCTTGCCTCCAGAAGCTGTGAATGCTCCAACACTGGAAGTTGTTTTGATTTTGGATAACCATTTGTCTGAAGTAGTGTAGAGTTTCCTGCCTAAGCAGGGGGTTGGACTAGAAGACCTCCAAGGTCCCTTCCAACTCTGTTGTTGTTGTTGTTGTTGTTGTTGTTGTTATTACTATTATGTTCTATTCCAGTGTTGGCAAACCTTTTCGGCACCGAGTGCCGAAATGGGAGCTCATGCACGCGTGGGGGGGAGCGCCGGAAACCAGAAGAGCAGGTCCCTGGCACGCATGCTGATCAGTGAGCTTCAGGTTTCCGGCAAGCGCATGTGTGCCGGTCACCTGGTCTTCCGGTTTCTGGCGCGCACGCACGCATGAAGACCAGCATGCACGCCAGGGAGCTGCTCTTCTGGTTTCCGGCACCCCGGCGCATGCAAAGACCAGCTGGCCGGTGCACCGGAACCTGGAAGAGCAACGGGCGACGGCTGGCATGCCCGGAGAGATGGCTCTGTGTGCCACTTCCGGCATGCGTGCCATAGGTTCGCCATCATGGTCCGGTCCAGTCCTAGCCTATCCTATCCTATCCTAGCCATTTGGTGACCATTCGAAGTTAATAACAGCACTGAAAAAAAGAGACTTATGACTATTTTCCAACACTTACAACTTCGTAGCAAACCCATGGTCACATTATCAAAATTTGGGAGTTTGGCAACTGACATGTATTTATGACAGCTGCAGTGTCCCGGGGTCATGTGATCTCCTTTTGTGACCTTCTGACAAGCCAAGTCAATGGGGAAGTCGGATTCACTTAACAATCATGTTACCAACGTGACATCTGCAAGGATTCATTTGAACAACTGCGGCAAGAAAGGTTGCAGATGGGACAAAAGACACTTAACAACGGTCTTCCTTGGCACACAGACATTCAGCATCAGGACAGGGGTTAAGAAGATGCTAGGAGAATGGTCAACAGTGTAAGTTTTCAGGCCTACTTCTCGGTTATTCTACTCTGCTTCTGTTTATTATGGAGGAGAATAAAATACATGTGAATGTGAATAGGAGTTGGAAGAGAGCTTGGAAGTCCAACTCCCTGCTCAAGCAAGAGGCCCTTAACCCTGTCAGACAAATGGCTGTCCCATCTCTTCCTAAAAACCCAGAGAAGGAGCAGCCGCAACTTCTGGAGGCAAGCTGTTCCACTGATTAATTATTCTCATTGCCATGAAATTTCTTATTTCTAGGTTGGATCTCTCCCATTACTTCTTGTTCTGCCCTTAAGTGTTTTAAAGAGTAGGTTGAGCCCGTCTTCTCTATGACAGCAACTCAAGTACTGGAAGACTGCTATCATGTCACCCCTAATCCTTCTCTTAGTTCAGGGATCGGCAACCTTAAACACTCAAAGAGCCACAAAGGTCCTAATTGGAAGCCCACCCACCCCCATTCTGGAGCCGACCGGAAGTCCGGTTTCCCCACCATAGAGTTTCCTCCTAGCGCGGCGTTGTTTTTCCTCTTCCTGTCCTATCCGAAAGCCCTATCAATTGTGGAGCTGACCAGAAAACCCGCCCCTTGCCATAGAGTCTCCTCCTGGCGCGCCGTGCTTCCCCCCACCCTAACCGGAACCTCCTCTTAAAATTGTGGTGCTGACCGACAACAGGGAGCCGCAGCAGAGGGATGAAAGAGCCACATGCGGCTCCAGAGCTGCGGGTTGCTGACCCGTCTTAGTTAAACTAGACATACCGAGTTCCTTCTTCGTCACGTTACAGTCTCCAATCCCTCTAATCATCTGTTGCTCTTCTTTGCACGCTTTCTCGAGCCTCGACATCTTTTTGGTATGGTGGTGACCCTAGCTGCAGGGAATCGGCACAAACAACCAGCCAACCCCCCTCCCAGCACCCTAGGAAAAGAAAGCCTCACCTGGCAAGGACTTAATTAGCTCATCTAGGATGAGCTTTCTATGGCAACTGCCCACTCAAGTGCACTAACAAGATCACAAGCAACCAATCAATCAAGATGTCCCAGTAATGTATTCATAGACCACCTCCACCCTCCACCATCCCCCCAAAAACCCTGACTGTATTGTTGTCTTCTCTAAAGATCCTGATCACGAAATACTCAATTTGTAGAAGACCGCCTGATGAGTTGTGTTCATTTCTGAGGTATTCATTCATTCATTCATTCATTCATTCATTCATTCATTCATTCATTCTCTCCAGTTTTGCAGAACAGCCAAGCGTGCCATTCAACGATGTCATTTTATATCTACCCTGATTCTACAGCCATTTCAGCATACATCAAGGCCATATCGTAAATATTTCAAAAAATGGGAAGAGGTGTCTACAGTTTAATTACATACGCTCGCATTTACACAAATCCCACCCGTATAATCCTGCAATTATACATTCTCTCCAGCCCCTCGAACCAAAGGAAACTCATTTGAAACACTAAGCAAGAAAAATTGCCCAGTTTACTTCAGGTTCACCCATATTTTTTGAATGAATTTCTTATTCCTGAGAGCACTTTCTGCTCAGCTCATTTTCCCCGGCAGCTTCAAAAGGGGGTCAGGTTCATCCACTGAAGATACTACTCAAGTTGGCTAATTCCTTCCCGGTTTCCCCGAGTTAATCAATGGATTAAGTTAATTGCTTCTCTGTGTCAACCGTCCAATTAACGAACACACTCTTTTAATCCCCATATTGCCGAACTGTCTAAGAGTTAATGAAAATTAATTTTTAAACAAGATATGGAATGAAAGGGCTTATTGCATTGATAGATGGGAGCCTTGAATTTAGTTGGGATTAAAAATCTCCTTGTTCTATTTTGCTCGAATAGGAAAAGGATTGTCTTCAATATTAGCAGTTCTCAACATTGTCCAACAGAAATTCATCTGATGCAGAACCTGGGTTTTTTTTTTTTAACTTTCTCCTTGCAATTTCATTAACATGCAGTCCTAAAAGCATAGTTTGTAGCTTACGTGTTCCTCCTTTTTTCTTTTATTCAGCCAACCAAGAAAACACTGGAAACTCTTGATTCAATTCTTTGTTCTTGGAAAGCTAAGCAACACTTACTATGAGCTAGGAGTAAAGCACAAAGGACAGCCTGTAAGGAAGGGGGCAAGGGGTGAGCCCTCAACCCCCAAATCCTTCGACAGCCAGAGAGTTTCCATTATTGGGCATTCGCTGTCATTCAAATGAGGGTTAGGGGAGCAGAGGGAAGACGTGGGACCAAAACAAGCAGTTCCAAGTGATCTATAAGCAGGGGTCATCAACCTTGGCAACTTTAAGGCTTGTGGACTTCAACTCCCAGAGTTCCTCAGCCAGCTTTGCTGGCTGAGGAATTCTGGGAGTTGAAGTCCACAAATCTTAAAGTTGCCAAGGTTGGAGAGAGACCCCTGGTCTATAGCAAATGAACTCCAGAGAATTTTAACCCTGCTTGGAAATACTATGTCCCAAAACAGTCAAAACACCTTTGATCGTTGTCAGGTACACTTTATTACCAGAATCAGATTCATTTGCGATCAGAATCACAACCAGGGAAGTGGACATGATGGTAGCGTGCAGTGGTGAAATCCAAATTTTTTTGCTACCAGTTCTGTGGGCGTGGCTTGGTGGGCATAGCAATAGCACTTAGACTTATATACCGCTTCATAGTGCTTTACAGCCCTCTCTAAGCGGTTTACAGAGTTCAGCATATTGCCCTCAACAATCTGGGTCCTCATTTTACCAACCTCAGAAGGATGGAAGGCTGAGTCAACCTTGAGCCGGCTTGGTTGGCATGGCAGTGGATGGATACTGCAAAATCCCCATTCCCACCCCACTCCTGGGGGAAGGATATTGCAAAATCTCCATTCCCACCCCACTCCTGGGGCCAGCCAGAGGTGGTATTTGCCGGTTCTCCAAACAACTCAAAATTTCCACTACCGGTTTTCTAGTACCTGTCAGAACCTGCTGAATATCACCCCTGGTAGCGTGAAAGTATCTTGTGGAAGTATCGCTAAATGTCTATGGAGATTCTCAGTCATCCAGGTCATGGTTGTCCCAAAGCTGCTTTTTCAAGAGGAAACTGGTTTCCCTACCATTCAGTCAGAGCCGAAGAAGCTTCGCTTCGATGAGAAACGAAATGTCTTCCAAGGAAAAACAAAGAAAGTCCAGTTGCCTCCTGAAAAAGCACCTTTGGGACAACCATGACCTGGATGACTGAGAATCTCCATTGACTTGTACCTCAGGTTTGTTTTTTCCTTCCGTTCAATGCTGTCCGATTCTCGGAGGCTACCTGGACAACCTTTTCTTGGCAAGGTTTTTCAGAAGTGGTTTGCCATTGCCTCCTTTCTGGGGCTGAGTGAAAGTGGCTGGCCCAAGGTTCACCCTACTGGCTTTGTGCCAAAGGAGGGAGGGATTAGAACTCAGTCTCTCTCCGTTTCTAGGCCTGAAGCCTTAATTGCTCGGTTAAGAAAGGCCTTGTTGCTGACCTAACATTCCAAAGCACAAGCATATTTGACACCCACTGCATATTTGGCCAAGCAAAAGGACAAGGATCAGCCATAAATTCTCCTATTTGCTGTGTTAGGGTTAGGTCAACAACGGAAAAATAAATAAGCCTTTGCCAGTATTAATGCTAACAGAGAATTGCGAGAGAGAACAGTTTCTCAGCCTTCAGTAGGACAAGCTCTCTTTTGTTCAACCACTCAGAGACCAGCATGCTTTTGTTAGCAGACAAAATATGTGGTGGTTCCTACGAGGCAGGCGTGGCGGCTGCCGACAGACTGCTCTCCCCCTTCCTAAAATGAGGGAAAGCTGTGAAAATTATCCCTCAAACGCAGCGTTTCACATAGAGAGTGCTACACTTGCAAAATGCTTTTACGAGGCTGGTCATGAGTCAAATCCAGACAATCGTTCCAGTGTTTTTTTTTAAACCTTTTTAACCCATTTTAAAGATACCTATTAAAAAGAGACATCTTGATATATTTTTTGGTCCCCGTAAAAATAAAATAACTAGAAGCACGTCTGTTTTAAAAGATGACACGTGTCTCGTTGTAGAAAGAAGCGAGCAGGCGTGCCCATTTTTTAAGTGACAAGAATTGTTTCTTTCAAAAAACAAAGAACGCTTTATCCATCCGAACTTTTATGCAGCGAGATTAATTGAATGATTAACACCTAGTTAAAATAAGAGGGGGTTTTTTTGTTTCCAATGAAAGCAACAGCCTTGACTTTTATTGGTTTGAAAAACAAGACGAAAATTGGGAACTGAAACCCTTCCTATGCTGGTCATCACCGCAGCAAGCCATGGTTTGCATAATCTTTGTGAGGTAAATAGACTATAATCGGCATGATTTTCACTAAGCCTGGTTTAACAAACCATAGTTGGTGTATTCACACAGCTCCTTTGGAGAGAAGATGGAGTCGTCTGCTTCAAAGGCAGGGATAAAAATGCTAGCTGAGAAAGCCATGGTCCTGTTACGGCAGCAGCCCCAACCTTTTGGGCACCCAGGGATCTGTTCCGTGGGGAAAGGTTTTTCCGCGGACCAGAGGGAGCGTGGTTTCGTGTGCTGCCTGCATCCCGTGGATGGGGCTTCCCTTGTTTCTGTGGCCCGATTTCGGGGCATGCCGTGGCCTGGTGCCGGTCCACAGACCAGGAGTTGGGGACCCCTGTGTTATGGCATCTGTAACTTTGCCCAAGCGCCTGGATTTTCTAGTTTTAGAAACATAGCAAAGGTGCCAGTGTGAGCTGCAACACGCAGTTGAACCTTTGCATGTTTCAAAGTTCAACCTTTGCATGTTACAATACAAGACAACACAGTATCAACAGTAGAGACCTTCAAATTTCTAGGTTCTATCATATCTCAAGACCTAAAATGGCCATCTAACATCAAACGCGTCATCAAAAAAGCACAACAAAGAATGTTCTTTCTGTGCCAACTCAGGAAGCTCAAACTTCCCAAGGAGCTGCTGATACAGTTCTACAGAGGAATTATTGAGTCTGTCATCTGCACCTCTATAACTGTCTGGTTCGGTTCTGCAACCCAACAAGACAGACACAGACTTCAGAGGATAATCAGAACTGCAGAAAAAACAATTACTGCCAACCTGCCTTCCATTGAGGACCTGTATACTGCACAAGTCAAAAAGAGGGCCCTCCCATCCTGGACATAAACTATTTCAACTCCTACCTTCAAAACAATGCTATAGAGCACTGCACACCAAGACAATGAGACACAAGGACAGTTTTTCCCCGAACGCCATCACTCTGCTAAACAATTCCCTCACCACTGTCAAACTATTCACTAAGGCTGCATTACTATTACTATTAGTCTTCTCATCGTTCCTATCACCCATCTCCTCCCACTTATGACTGTATGACTGTAACTTGTTGCTTGTGTCCTTACAATTTATATTAATATTGATTGTTTCCTGATTGCTTATGTGTACCCTATGACAATCATTAAGTATTGTATCTCAAGATTCTTGATGAATGTATCTTTTCTTTTATGTACACTGAGAGCATATGCACCAAAGACAAATTCCTTGTGTGTCCAATCACACTTAGCCAATAAAGAATTCTATTCTATTCTATTCTATTCTATTCTATTCTATTCTATTCTATTCTATTCTATTCTATTCTATTCTATTCTATTCTATTCTATTCTTCTATTCTATTCTATTCTATTCTATTCTATTCTATTATTTCTGTTCAGCGGGAACTCTGCGCAGAGCAGAAATGCCATGTTCACATGCTGACCCCGGTAGAGGGGCTCTGTACAAAGGAACCAAATTCACTCCAAAGTACTCGCACCCATTTTCAGCAAGAGCCAACCACTGGAGAGAGCTTGAACCTCTATAAGCATGCCTCCTTAACTATCTAGTTCAGGCCGTCCTCAATTTGCGACTGTAATGAACCCTAGTCCTATGGACTCATGGTAAGTGGGTCATCACGTGGCTAACCTAACTTTGCAACCTTTTTTCCAGTGGTCCTAAACATCAATTTGTGAGTTCAATCCTAGGTAGAGGCAGATATTTCTCTCTGTGGGCACAATGAGAATATATCCGCTGAACTAAACTCCGCATTAGCGACAGGAAGGGCATCCGGCCATTAAAACACTCTGCTAGCTCCATTCAGTTGCCCAGACTCCACCCTGCAAGGAAATATGGGGTTGTTCAATGATGATGATAAACATCAATTTTCTGCAAAAAACATCATAAATCATGGTCATGTGATCACATGATGCTGCAAGCTGTCATAAATGTGGTCTGGTTTCTGAGCACCCGAAATGCAGTCAGAACTTTGGAACCAGTTCATAACTGGGGGGGGGGGGGGAATCCATTGTAACTTTGAACAGTCATTAAGTGATCAGTCGTAAGTCAAGGACTACCTGGACACCAATCAAGTAATGGATCAAAGAGGAGGGACAGAAAAGTACATCTCTTACCAGCGGAAGAAAATACGTATAGTTCAGGTTTGAACTGTGGAGTCCTTGGTGCAAGCAAACAACCAAACTCAGAGTGCACCAAGGATTTTGACCTAAGGTTGATGGAAGATTTTAACCTAAGGTTCAAACATGGTGCTCCACCAGAAAATCCCCACTGGAAAAAAAAAAGAACTGTTGAATTGAGCTTAAGAAACAAGCTTGGGATTAGCTTGTAACAAGTCCAGCTTGGCTGAAGTCAGATGAAGGTTTTGACCTAAGGTGCAAACATGTTCTACCTCGGAATCTCAAAGAGAGGCTGATTCTAGGAAATTGTCACAGATGGATGGCATACAAATCTAATAAATAAGTAAATAAATATTAAATTTCCCACAAGGCTCCACAAGGGGCTGGGGTCAAAGGCCACACTAAACCAGGATCAGTAACCACACTTGAATAAAATCATTAGGTATGGTTTGTTTTAAACCTGGTTGTCCCAAAGGTGCTTTTTTCAAGAGGCAACTGGACTTTCTTGTTTTTTCTTTGAAGACGTTTCGCTTCTCATCCAAGAAACTTCTTCAGCTCTGACAGGATAGTGGGGAATGGAAGGATTTACAGTATATTACTTGCAGACAGCTGGTCATTTGCATCCTTTTTAGAGAGTCATTGAGGCCACTTGGAGGTTTGTCTATGTCCTCAGGGTCACCTGAGTAGTGCAAATTTGTACTACTGAGGGCACAGACAAACCTGGTTCAGTATTTGGTGGATTAACCTATTGTGCAAATGCAGCCCATTTCAACAATTCATGACACAGCAGGGCTGTGGGCAAGAATGACCACTTTACAACTTGTGCAGGGGTGGGTTCTGACTTACCTTGCTGCCGGTTCGCTTCCTCACGGGCTGCGTGGGCGTGCACGAGTTGCGTGCCGTGCGAGGGTGCCGTGCGGGGATGCAGCACAGGCTCAGTGCTAAAAACCAAGCTTCTGCGCATGCGCAGAAGTGAAAAACAGCTTCTGGTCATGCGCAGAAGCGAAAAACAAGATGGTGGCACCTACGGCTCCGCCAAGAGAGCCGGTTCGTGGGCGTGTCCAGCAGGCCATTGCTGCCAGCAGAAACCAACCTCTGAACCTGTGGACTTCAACTCCCAGAGTTCCTGAGCCAGTCATGTCTGGGGCACCAGGGTAAAGTTAAACAGCAGCTCCAGAAGACCCAGGAGATGACTAGCATTGCTGAAAAGATGTAATTGCTTCATGCTCACTTCTGGGCCAGGGGAAGCATTGCATTGGAGACGTAGTATTGGAAGCAATCTTTTTTTTTTCAACTAAAGATTGACACCGTGCAAACTTCATTTGACCTCCATCATGCTTTTGGGTGCGATACAAGCTGGTATTTGTCACCTTTAAAGCCATTCATGACATCAAGCCAAGTTATTTGTGGGATCACCTTTGTCCGTTTCCACCCATCCCATTAGATCAAACTTGGCAACTTTAAGATGTGTGGACTTCAACTCCCAGAATTCACGCTGGTTGGGGAATTCTGGGAACTGAAGTCCCCGCACCTTAAAGTTGCCAAGATTGAGAAATACTGGTCTAGATTGCTATTCCTCCTGTCTCCCAAGGTTATTCTCACAGCCCATAACGATGGTGGGCACCGCGGAAGAGTTAGATCCAATCAAAGAGGCATGTTCATCAGGGAATGTCATCTGATTGGGACAGGGGTGGGCTGCTGGGGGTTCGCAGGAGTTCAGAGAACCTCCCAAATCCCACTCCTGGCTGGCCCCTCCCCCCTCTCCGCCCCTCCCAGGAGTCCCCACGTGGCCTGTATTGGATGCAGGTAAGCACAGGGTATGCACGGAGGCTCGGGGAGGGCAAAAAATGGGAGAGGACCTCCGGAGCCTGGGAAGGCCCTTTTTGCCCTCCTGGAGGCTCGAGGAAAGCCTCTGGAGCCCGGAGAGGGCAAAAATGTCCCCCCACCGTGATGCAGGAGGCTGACTAAGCCACACCCACCATGGCCACGCCCACCCAGCAACCGGGCAGAGAACCCCTTGCTAAAATTTTTGAAGCCCACCCCTGGATTAGGACATTTGTGTTGATGCCTGCTCTCTGGAACCTGGCTGGCTTCAACCTTGCGGGCTTTTCATGAAGTCTTCAAAGTGTGGCTGTTTTCCCAAACTTGGGGAGTCAGGATGCTAATGGGGCCTGCAAGATGGATAAGTTGTTTATGAGGACTTGGCTACCCTGATGTATACTTAGCGTTGTTTCATTGCATTTGAGTTTTTCACCCTGTATTAGCTGCCCAGAGTCCCTATCGCAATGGGGGAAGCCGTGCAAATTGACATAAAGAAATAAAATGGGAGCAACAGCTTAGCGAAATAAAACAAAAAATAAAAATGCCTACAGCCACATAAGGCTCGAAGTTTTTTTTTTTAAATGATTCTCTCCCAAATTCATTGATATACAGACAGGGTTTAAAAAAAGAGTATGTTTTCAGTTAATGTGGGAGATTAGAGGAGGAAGCAGCCCCAGAAATGGCCTCCTAAGGCTAATGGCCCTTATCTCGGTCTCCTGAGCACCTTCCAGACAAAATACAGTCACAAAAAGAGCTTGCTTTGCAACTGAGCTGTTTTGGCAAAGAACTGATTCATTGCAAAGGCCCAGGAATCTTGACATCTCCACAGGCCTGCACTCCCCGCCCACACTTGCACGCATACACATTTTCCTCATGCAAGCTGAACTATGGAAGTCACCAACAGGAGGTCAGCGGGGGTCAGCATGGGTGGGTCACTGTGCAGCTGGACTATTTAGAAAAGGAAATTGGGCCTCATGGAGCAGAAAGAATTCTGGCTAAAGGGAGCAGCCAGAATGTACTAAGGCAGGGAGGGAAGTGTGTGTGTGTGTGTGTGTGTGTGTGTGTGTGTGTGTGTGTGTGTGTGTGTGTATTATGTGTGTGTGTGTGTATACTGTATATATGTATGTATGTATGTATGTGTATGTGTATATATGTATATGTATATATATATATATATATATATATATATATATATATATATATATATATATATATATATATATATATATATATATATATATATATATATATATATATATATATATATATATATATATATATATATATATATAACCCTTTCCTGGTGAAGAGCTGATAGGGAAGAGAACCTTGTGGCCCACAGGTTAAAACTGCTGCCTTACAAGCAGCAGGTTCAAATCCCACTAAGGGTATGGCTATCTGACGAGAGCAAAATAGCTCGAAATAGATCTATAATAGTCTCCCTTTATTTTCATTTATCAGCAAAAAATGTTACACACACACACACACACACACATATTTTCACACACACATTTATATTTTCACACACACATTTATTTTCATTTATCAGCAAAAAATGTTACACACACACACACACGTGTGTGTGTGTGTGTGTGTGTGTGTGTGTGTGTGTGTGTGTGTGTGTGTGTGTGTGTGTGTGTGTGTGTGTGTGTGTGTGTTTGGGCCTACATCTCTCAGAGAAGCTCATATGGGAAAGTCTGTGACAAGAGAATGTGAGGCAAGTGCCGAGAATGTTAAAGTTAAACACTCTTGTGGTTTATAAAGGAGGCAGAAGGTGAAGGAGAAGCTTCCTCCCACTGAGTTTATCCAGCTGTTATCCATTCCACCAAGATTGGGGAAAGAAGCCATAACTCATTGAACAACCCCTCCCATCCTTGACATAAATTGTTTCAACTCCTACCCTCAAAACGACGCTATAGAGCACTGCACACCAAGACAGCTAGACACAAGAACAGTTTTTCCCCAAACGCCATCACTCTGCTAAACAAATAATTCCCTCAACACTGTCAAACTATTCACTAAGTCTGCATTATTACTATTGATGTTCTCATAGTTCCTATCACCCATCTCCTCCCACCTATGACTGTAACTTGTTGCTTTGTATCCTTACAATTTATATTAATATTGATTGTTTCCTGATTGCTTATTTGTACCCTATGACTATCATTAAGTGTTGTACCTCATGATTCTTGACGAATGTATCTTTTCTTTTTATGTACACTGAGAGCATATGCACCAAAGACAAATTCCTTGTGTGTCCAACCACACTTGGCCAATAAAGAATTCTATTCTATTCTATTCTATTCTATTCTATTCTATTCTATTCTATTCTATTCTATTCTATTCTATTCTATTCTATTCTATTCTATTCTATTCTATTCTATTCTATTATCACTGTGCTGAGAGGGACCTCGGAGGTCTTCTAGTTCAATTTTCTGCTCAAGGAGACCTTATACCATCCTGGTCAAATAGTTGTCTAGTCTATTTTTGAAAACCTCCAGTGATGGAGAACCCACAACTCCAGGAGGTAAGCTATCCATCGTTAATCCATCGATTGATTGTTCTCACTGTCAGAAAATGTCTCCTTACTTCTAGGTTGGATGCGCAGTTGACCAGGTTCCAGGTTTAACCCCCCAATTTGCAAGAAAAAGATCTCTGGTCAGGATTTTTAAGATAAATGAGTCATCTTGATGCTGGGAGAATATTTGGACCCAACTCTGTTCAGCCCTGTTTTTTTTCTCTCTTTAATGTGATTCCAAGTTTTATACACAACACAGAAAGAGAAAAACACTACCACCACCCCCGTGACAAGAATTGCCTTCCAATCTTGTCTGCATATTAGAAATCAACTTCGGGGCTCCTTCTCCGGTGCCAGCAATTAAGATGGTACCATTATTATGGACTTTGCGGGGTTTTCTCAGTGGTGGCCCCATGTCTTTGCAACTCTAAGATTCAGGAGGTCCTTAAACACTCTTCCTTTCAAGACTCCCTTCAATTGATCCTCCTTTTAGCAGAAATGTTTCTTATTTCCAGGCATTTGTTCAGATGCGAAATGAATACACTTCTTTGTCGCTTCTTCCCCATTTCCTTTGGGAAAACGCAGCCCCTTCAATCCCCCAAAAGTGCAAAATATTTAAAATCAAGGATTTTCTTATACTTAACACCAAAAAAACTAAAGAACTGATAATTGACTTTAGGAAAAAGAGAGATGCACATTTACCATTGCACATAGATGGTAAGGAGGTGGAGAGGGTTAGTAGTTTTAAATTTCTGGGTATTTATATCTCGGAGGACCTCTCATGGACTATGAATGTAAACATGCTCGTGAAGAAGGTTCAGAAGAGGCCGTACTTCCTGATGCTCAGGAAGATAAATCTATCTCAGCATCTACTGTTGTCCTACTATCGCAGCACCATTGAGAGTGTCCTGACATATGGTATTCTAGCATGGCATGGAAGCAGCTCTGCAGCAGACAAAAAAGCTCTACAGAGAATAATTACAACTGTCCAGAATATCATTGGGCTCCAGCTACCAGCCCTGGACAATATCTCTGCATCTCGCTGTTCTAGGAAGTTGCGCAATATTCTCAGAGACTCTTCTCATCCTGCTTACAATCTTTTTGAACTGTTGCCATCTGGCAGAAGATACAGAACAATCAAAACTCGGACCACACGCTTTCTGAACAGTTTTTATCCTAGAGCAGCGGTGGCGAACCTTTTTCTCTCGGCGTGCCAAAAATAGGCGCGCGCACACCCACCAGCGCTCCCGCGTGCCACTACCCAAAATGCAATGCGCACCCCCCCCTGCGCATGCGCACCCACACCTACATGCACGCGCCTGCACCACGCACGCGCCCGCACCGCGCATGCGCACATCTACTGCGCACGTGTAACCGCCCCCTCCTCCTCCTGCTCCAAGCCTCGCACTCCGGGCACAAGCCGGAACGTGAGGCTGACAGCAGAAGGAGGAGGGAGCGGTTATGCGAGCCGCCCAGCCTGCGAAACCGCCCCCTTCTCCTGCTCCAAGCCTCGCACTCCGGGCACCAGCCGGAACGTGATGCTGGCAGGAGAAGGAGAAGGGGGCGGTTTCGCAGGCTGGGCGGCTCGCGTAACCGCTCCCTCCTCCTTCTCCTGCCAGCATCACGTTCCGGCTGGTGCCCGGAGTGCGAGGCTTGGAGCAGGAGAAGGGAGCGGTTATGCGAGCCGCCCAGCCTGCGAAACCGCCCCTCCTCCTTCTGCTTCGGGTAGCTCTAGCAGCTCTGCGCATGCGCGCCAGAAACCCGGAAGTAGAATGTGCCGGACCCGTGGCGTGCCAGCCGAAATGGCTCCGCGTGCCACCTGTGGCACGCGTGCCATAGGTTCGCCACCATGGTCCTAGAGCTATAATTGCACTTAATAATGAATTGAAGGGTCACCATCAGTGAGCTGTTGGATAGTATTACTTGGTCTGTTGTATGGATGTTTGAGTGGTTCAGGGTGGGGAATTCGTGGCGGGTGGGGATTGCTATGTGTGTTGGGACTGGTCTTGAAGCGTTATGTGAATTTCGTTGTATGGGTGTACTGTGTATATACGTACAATGAGAATAAATTATTATTATTATTATTTTCAACCCTTGTACTTCTAATTTACATTTAACCCCAGTGCAACATAGATTTTATGTCTCCTGCTTAGATCTGAAGGGGCTTCTCTGAATCTGCATTGCTCAAAATACTCTGCCATACTTGATGTTAGGAGACTCGTAGGATAGATTTGGACAGAGATACAATTCTGTATCCAAAATTGCATTTAAGAACCACTCTTTATTAACTTGCATACTTATACACATGTACTGATTTATTTTGCCAAAGGACCCAGCAGACAATAGCTTACTAACATTTTCATGGTGCCAGATAAACTCTTCCAAGTTATCTGGGTAGCAACTGTGATGGTCACATTCATTGTTTCAGTGTCACACAGGTATACTGACTAGCTTAATACATTTCTTTAAGCTATGGGTTACTTAATTTATGGTTTGCTGAGAAAGCCAGTCTCCTGGTTCAATCCTAAAGCTACGCCCTAAACCATGGCTTACTTATTACAGTGACTAGTTCCCTACATCATTCTAGACCAGGGGTGTCAAACTCGATTTCATCGAGGGCTACCTCGGGGGGCTGGGGTGGGCTTAGCCAGCTTGGTGTCAGTCGTGTCGGGAGCACCTGTGGTGGCCCGAGTGCTGTCCCAGCGAAAGCGGGCTCCTTAAGCTCCGTTTCCGGCCTCCTGCAACCCTCTGCCTGTGAAAATGGGGCTTGAGAGACCTGAACGTGGCCCTCCCTAGCTCCATTTTCGCTGGCAGAGGTACCGTGGGCCAGCCCTTCACTGTTTCCAGGGCGGCCCCGTGGGCCAGATCTAAGAACCGGGCCTTGAGTTTGACACCCCTGTTCTAGGCCTAATAAATGATACTACATTTCTTTAAAGATAATACATTTCTTTAAGCTATGGGTTACTTCATTTATGGTTTGCTGAGCAAGCCAGTCTCCCGGTTCACACCTAATACTACGCCCGAAACCATGGCTTACTTATTACAGTGACTACTTCCCTACATTAGTCTAGGCCAGGGGTAGGCAAACTACAGCTGTTTGAGGACCTGTGGACTTCAATTCCCAGAATTCCTGAGCCAGCCATGCATGCATGGCTGGCTCAGGAATTCTGGGAGTTGAAGTCCACAGGTCCTCAAACAGCTGTAGTTTGCCCACCCCTGGTCTAGGCCAAGCAAATGATATTATACTTTAACACAATATTGTAAGGTAATATTGAGCCGTGGTGGTGCAGTGGTTAGAATGCAGTATTGCAGGCTAACTCTGCTCCATCAGCAGTTCAATCCTGACCAGCTCAAGGTTGACTCAGCCTTCCATCCTGCTGAGGTTGGTAAAATGAGGACCCAGATTGTTGGGGGAATTATGCTGACTCTGTAAACCCCTTAGAGAGGGCTGGAAAGCACTATGAAACGGTATATAAAGTCTCAGTGCTATTGCTAAAATCCAGAGGGGTCTGGGCCATAACTGAGTGACAAAACACCTGTTTTGTATGCAGAATGTTCCAGGTTATTGCCCAGCATCTCCAGATAACCCTGGTAAAAATTCCTATCTCAAACCTAGCAAGATTTGTAATATCACATCTTGTTTTCCGGTGCTGTATTTTCTCAAAGCTAAACATACCCTAATACAGAAAACAAAAATTCTTGGTTTCTAGGCCCTTCTCCATCTTCGCAGCCTTCTCCCAAACTTCTCCACAGTTTGTCAAGTGGCACATACTTCCAGCCCTTTATGGATAACCACCGGGGCTCACTTCTGAATGCTAACACTATTGGAAAGCTCAACAACTAAACCCTCTTCTCCAAATCTCTCACATGGGGGGGCATAGGCGTAGAACAGGGATGGGGAACGATGGCCCTTTTATGACTTGTGGACTTCAACTCCCAGAATTCCTGAGCCAACCATGCTGGCTCAGGAATTCTGGGAGTTGAAGTCCACAAATCATAAAGGGCCCATCGTTTCCCATCTCTGGCATAGAAGAATGTGAAGTGCAAGCCCAAAGGAACTCTCTGGGAGACAGACCCTTAGTCTTCTCTCTGTTGATAAGGAACATAAGAAGGCAATCAATGACCCAGCAAGAGCATATGAGCTCTGTCTTACCCATAAGCCTCTTTCAGTCCAAACCACTTTGAGTGGGAAAGAGCTTAGGGCTTCTTCTCACTTCCCATGTAAATCACCCATTTAACCTTCATGGTCCAGAGATACCAATAGGCTGGTCGGCATTATTTACTGCTGATGTTACAATTGGACTCTTTATCACCCAATGCGAACAGTCAGGTAAGTTTATCCAGAAGCAGTTTTGCTCATCAACCACGAGGTGACTCCAGGCCAGCCACGCTGGACATACAAATGAACATTCACTTACCCCAACAGGAATCATAAAACAAAGATGCAATCAAGAGGAGCAAAAGGCTACAGAGCTGAAATGAGAAAAAGTCCTCTAGGCAGAGCACAAACCTTGTCAAGGAAAGAAATATATATTGTTTCTTTCCTTTACTGCAGAAACTCCCTCCCCATCCCTGATCTTCTCCGGACCAGTTACTTTTCCATTTTGTTTTCAATCCACAGCCTAATTTCTTCCTCACTGCAAAGAAAAAAAACGAATGAAATTCATAGCCAGGGAATTCTTTCCTTCCTTTTGGTCTGGTCTGGTCATGGAAAGGGAAGCAAATTGGCCATGTGGGATCAGAAATAATCAACTTTGGACATTGAATGTTTAAGGGGGCGGAGAAAGAAAGAAAGAAAGAAAGAAAGAAAGAAAGAAAGAAAGAAAGAAAGAAAGAAAGAAAGAAAGAAAGAAAGAAAGAAAGAAAGAAAGAAAGAAAGAAAGAAAGAAAGAAAGAAAGAAAGAAGGGAGGGAGGGAGGGAGGGAGGGAGGGAGGGAGGGAGGGAGGGAGGGAGAAAGAAAGAAAGAAAGAAAGAAAGAAAGAAAGAAAGAAAGAAAGAAAGAAAGAAAGAAAGAAAGAAAGAAAGAAAGAAAGAAAGAAAGCAGGGAGGGAGGGAGGGAGGGAGGGAGGGAGAGAGAGAGAGAGAGAGAGAGAAAGAAAGAAAGAAAGAAAGAAAGAAAGAAAGAAAGAAAGAAAGAAAGAAAGAAAGAAAGAAAGAAAGAAAGAAAGAAAGAAAACAAAAAGGAGAGAGAGAAAGAGAGAAAGAAGAAGAGAGAAGGGAAAGGAGAGAGAGAAAGAAAAGAGAAAGAAAACAAGAAAACAAGAAAGGAGAGAGAGAAAGAGAGAAGAGAAAGAGAGAGAGAGAGAAAGAAAAGAGAAAGAAAAGAGATAGAAAGAGGGAGGGAGGGAGGGAGGGAGGGAGGAAGGAAGGAAGGAAGGAAGGAAGGAAGGAAGGAAGGAAGGAAGGAAGGAAGGAAGGAAGGAAGGAAGGAAGGAATTGCATCCAAGACAAATATAAGATCCTTTTGCTTATAAAAGATGCATCTTCGGGATTTTAATTTAACAATCAAGACTTCATTGTAGAAGGCAACTTCAAAGGTTCCGTTGAGCCCAAACCAAGGCACTGATTTATGGCGAATTTATTCTTCCTCTTCTTTGTGGGTTCCCCCCCCCCCACATGTTAACCTCATTATGAATGTATGAGATACAGTGAACTGAGAGATCCCTTCAAAGCCCATCCAGTGAGTTTCTATGCTCAGTGGGGGCTAAAATCTGGATCCGTCCGTGACCTCTTTTATCTCCAGACAATAGGATTACCAACCTGCTGACTCAAGTGGTCAGAGTTACAGTCCAATGCTACTGGATTGCCACCAGGTTGGGGGGGGGACCAGAGCAGCTTTCTAAGTGACAGTTCATTTTGCACACAGCAAGCTCAGTCAGATTCATCTTAATATTTGCCATCCCACTTTTTCTTCCAACTTTGAACACCGAAGCAACTAAAAAGCAATCCTGTCAAAATAACGATGGCAGCGATATTAATTCCCTAAAACTAAATCCCACAATCGACTAACCAGTGAAATTTCAAATGCCTCTTTATTGCCATTAATCCAGATGTCCCACTACCACCACCCCGAAAACCCTTCTGTAAGTAGGATGTGGCTTCCAAGATAGAAACTCAATCATGGTACCAAATGCACGGGAAATTAAAATCAACTTCATACCATTCCACCACGCCAGCAAATAGTACTGAAACAAAAGATGCAGCACATACTATATAATCAAGAACAGACCGTCTTAATGCTTTCCGCTCCAGAAAGCAGACTCTGTAGCTAAGATGACAGGATACACTCATGAAGTGAAAAAGTTCACCCTTGCAGCCAAGAAGAGAAACACTGGAAAATGGAAACAACATTATACAAGGCCAGCTTCACCCTTTTTACAATGGTTTGTGTCCAGCTTCGTTTTGGAAGATGTGTGAATCCAGCACTAACTTTCCTTGCTCTTTCTGATGAAGGATGGAGATTAAATCTGGGACCCTTTGCAGAGCTTTTAAGTCTCTTAAACACTCCTTAGCCCATCAAGCTAGCTTTGGACCTTCTCACCAAATATGTTTGCTCCTTTTACCTGGGCATAGCCATGATTTGTTCCACTTTACTAACTTCTTTAGGGATTAACCACAATTTGTTGTCCATCTCAGCTACAGTCTCCTCCCTTTGTCCTCTTCTAGGTTGGAAATTCAAGAGACCCACCACAATTCTAGGACATCCTCATGCCCAGCAAATGTATCTCCAAGTTCTTCTTTCCTCCCTCAAAGGAATCCAGCAAGTCCTTCCCCGAATAATAACACCGGCTTTGTGCTTGGACGATTTCAGAGTCCTAATGGATTGAGGGTTTGGATGGCCAACTGCTAGAACAGCTCTTCCTTGGATGAAAGACTTCAAAGATATTGAACCACAATTTTCATCACCCCGCCAACCTTGGCTGGGAAAATGACAGCTGGCATTCAAGGTCACTGGAGAACACTGGTGGAGAAGGCCCAGTTAGGAGCAGAAGAGAAAGGTGGCCAAGGAGCCAACACTCTAATCTGTGAATTGGGAAAGTCTAGTTCAGGGGTCAGCAACCTGCGGCTCTGGAGCCGCATGTGGCTCTTTCATCCCTCTGCTGCGGCTCCCTGTTGCCGGTCGGCACCACAATTTTGAGAGGAACATCCGGTTTGGTGGGGGTGAAGAAGCAGGGTGTGCCAGGAGGAGACTCTATGGCAAGGGGCGGGTTTTCTGGTCAGCTCCACAATTGATAGGGCTTTTGGTTAGGATTGGTAGAGGAAAAAGGATACCGCGCTAGGAGACTCTATGGTGGGGGAACCGGACTTCCGGTTGGCTCCAGAATTGAACTGGAGGCTTCCAGTTAGGACCTTTGTGGCTCTTTGAGTGTTTAAAGTTGCCGACCCCTGGTGTAGTTTAATGAAAAGAAAGACTAGGAGTGACATGATGGCAGTATTCCAATATCTAAGGGGCTGCTACAAAGAAGAGGGGAACAACCTATTCGCCAAAGCACCTGAAGGCAGGACAGGAAGCAATAGATAAAGACTAATCAAGGAGAGAAGCAACCTAGAACTAAGGAGACATTTCCTGACAGTTAGAACAATTAATCAGTGGAATGACTTGCCTCCAGAAGTTGTGGATGCTCCAACGCTGGAAGTTTTTAATAAGAGATTGGACAACCATTTGTCTGAAATGTTATATAGGGTTTCCTCCCTGAGCAAGAGGTTGGACTAGAAGACCTCCAAGGTCCCTTCAAACTCTGTTATTCTGTTATTACCCCTGAACTTCTGTTGGGCTTCTTCTGATGCATCCCTGATGAAAAAGACATGCGGTACATTGTCCCACTTGAGTGGTCCTCTCCCGTCCCCACCACTCAGCTCAATCTCCCCTCTCCTGCCCCAGGAAAAAATGCACTCTTTTCTGGCAAGCAGACCAAATAAGACCTTCAAGACTCAAGAGCCTGCAGCCTCCATCCCACCAGGGCTGACATCTCCAGCTCACTCCCTTTTCTTAAAATCAATCAATCAGAATAGAGCTGGAGGGGACCTTGGAGGTCTTCTAGTCCAACCCCCTGCATAAGCAGGAGACCCTACCATTTCAGACAGTCTCCTTTTGAAAATACCAGCGATGAAGCATCTACAACAGCTGTTCCACAGGTTAATTGGTTAATTAACTGATTAATTCCACAGGTTAATCACCCGCCAACGGGTCTCTCCTCACTGCACCTGGGTTCAGTGTTCCTTGCCCTGCCAGTTCAATCAGAATAGAAGCTGGAAGGGACCTTGGAGGTCTTCTAGTCCAGCCCCCTGCTCAAGCAGGAGAACCTATGCCATCTCAGACAAGTGACTGTCCAGTCTCTTCTTAAAAACCTCCAGTGATGAAGCCCCCACAACTTCTGAAGGCAAAGCTGTTCCACTGGTTACTTGTCCTCCCTGTTAGGAAGTTTCTCCTTAATTCCAGGTTGCTTCTCTCCTTGAATAGTTTCCCTCCATTGTTTCTTGTCTGGCCTTTTGGTGCTTTGGAAAAATAAATTGGCCCCCTCTTCTTTGTGGCAGCCCCTCAAATACTGGAACATTTCTATCATTGCGGTCCCTAGTCCTTCTTTTCTCTAGACTAAATCCAAACCCAAATCCTACAACCCAAATCCTACAACCGGTCTTCATATCTTTTAGTCTCCAGGCCTTTAAAATCATCTTAGTTGCTCTTCTCTGGAACTTTTTCCAAAGTCTCAACATCCGTTTTTTTTTTTTTTGCAGAATTCCAGGTGTGGCTTTTTATTAAAGTGGTACTCATACTTGCCAGATTTTGATTCTATGCCTCTGTTTATGCAACCAAGGGCTGTTTGTAGCAATTCCTCCCTCCGTGGAGTGAAACAGCCCCCTTTTCTTAAGCCATTTACAAGACTCGCTCCGCTGCGCGTCTCCCGATCGCCCCAGATCTCTCCCCAGGAAGATCACCCCTCACCCGGGACCCGGAGAAGGCTGCCTTCCTTCAAGCCGACCTGCTCGCGGGGGGGGGGGGGGGAGAAAAGAGCCGCGGAGTAAGAAATCCCTGCCCCACCCACGAGCCGACGGTCCTGAGGCTCCACTCACTCCCACTCCTTACACCGTCCCTCCCCCGCCGCCCCTCTGCCTTCCCCTCCCGCAGGACCCCGGCCAGCCCCGCCACTCCCCCGTCTTACCGCTCCTTCGGCGAGTCCATTCACTGGAAAGTCCCGTCTCCTCTCCTTTTTTTCTTCTTCTTCTCGCTGGCGACTCCAGAAAAAGGGACCGAGGAGAGTAAGACTTGAGCTCGAATCCCTCTTTCTATCCGGACTGGAGCGCGCCTTCTCTTTGCCCGCGCCGTCCGTCCGTCCGTCCCCCGCTTTTCCCTTCAGCAGCCTGACTGACGCTGGGCAGCGGGGAAGGGCCGGCCGGGGGGGGGGTTCGACCCAGACGCTCAGCCCCCTTTCTCTCCCCGCCCCCGGTCCTCTTTCCCAAAGCAGCGGCGGCTGTGAGGAGAGCGCCGGCTTCGCCTTGGCAGGTTCTGGACGCGCGCGGGAGGGGGAAGGGGGCGGCGGCGGGTCGGGAGCGCATTGTTTGGAGGCTGGGGGCTGGGAGGGGGCGGGGCTCCTGCAAGCCCCTCCCCTCCCCACAGGGCTTGTTCCAAAGCAAAACTCCCGCCTTCCCCCCCCTCCCACTTCCAGGCGTCGGTCCAAGAATGGACGCCTCTCGCGACGTGGGAAAGCGAGAAAGGCGTTTTCCCTTCGCGGAAGGGAGAGATCGGCGGGAGCGGATCCAAAACTAAGGAATCTGTTTGGCGTCTTGGGGGAAGTGTGCGTGTGGGGGAAGGGATCGTCCTCGGGTGGGGTTGCGAGGCTCGGTATCTCCTAGGAAGCGGGGCCGGCGAAACACGAATCTTTTTCTTTTTTTAAGTTTCTAGCCCGCGTCGGGGCCCAAAAGGACGTCCGAACGAAGCGATAGAATCGGACGGCAGCTCTTTAGGGAGATCCCATGAGAAACGGAGAAAGAGCGAGTTGACTTAGACCTAGAATAACTTTATTGTGACTTTAAATGTACACTAATCGGCATGCATTAAAATGAAATTTCGTGGCATACAGCTCTCCAAAGGGTCACCATCTACAATGTACACTACATAAACATGACCATACATACATACATACATTCTCCCTCCCATATACTCCTTCCCATATTTGGGTATACCAGGTGACTCGGCAGAAAAACAAATATGTGTGTGTGTGTATATATGTATATATGTATGTATATTTATTTGTGAGATTTATATACCGCCTCACAGTGCAAGCACTCTCTAAGCGGTTTACACCAGTAAGCAATGTATATTTATATTGCCCCCAACAATCTGGGTCCTCATTTTACCCACCTCGGAAGGATGGAAGACTGAGTCAACCTTGAGCCGGTGAGATTTGAACCGCTGACCTGCGGATCACAGTCAGCTAAAGTGGCCTGCAGTACTGCCTCTAACTACTGCGCCACCTCGGCTCATGTATGTATGTGTATGTAGAATACTTATATGTATTATGTATGTATGTATATATATATATACACGTGTGTGTATGTGTATATATATATATGTAACTTTTTTTGCTGATAAATGAAAATAAAGGGAGACTATTATAGATCTATTTCAAGCTATTTTGTTCTCGTCAGATAGCCATACCCTTAGTGGGAATTGAACCTAGGCAGTCTGCTTATAAGGCAGAAGTGTTAACCTCTAGGCCAGGTTCTCTTCCCTATCAGCTCTTCACCAGGAAAGGGTTATATATGTTTTTTCTGTCGAGTCTATATATATCTATATATATAGGTAAGATTTGTTTTTCTCACCATGTACACGTATACATGTATGCATCCGAACTATATATACAAAAATTATGCATATACCCACATACATATATTATGCGACATATCACACAACACAGTCTAGGCGTTGGGATTTCCCCAAAGCTTGGCTTAAGGTTGAAGTTCAGACGAAAGGAGAAGGTTATGAAGTCTGGAAAATGGAAAGAGGATAAAAGTCACCGTGTGAGTTGGGTGGCCATATAAATCTATTATATAAATAAATAAATAAATATATAGATAAATAAATAAAGACATACAGAAACCTTGAGGTTTAGCGCACCTCACTTAAGCAATCTCAGGATGCCACGGACAATTTTTTCCCCCTTTTCTTATGGTCCACCTTGAACATTGTATTTAGGTAGTCCTAACATAGGTAGATTCACTTACTAACTGTGATTTGCTTAGTGACTGAGGTGACTCCCTTTATGACCGTTGTAAAAGCAGTTGTAAAATCAAGTCCGATCAGGCCGTGCCTAGACT
The DNA here is from genome assembly GCA_023053685.1 of Diadophis punctatus similis. Classification (NCBI taxonomy): domain Eukaryota; kingdom Metazoa; phylum Chordata; class Lepidosauria; order Squamata; family Dipsadidae; genus Diadophis; species Diadophis punctatus. The sequence goes on from JALIGW010000039.1 coordinate 870,776, forward strand.
TAAGACCACAATAACTTACAATCAAAATTCTGAGCTCCATTGAAGACTACAGGTAGTCCTTGACTTACAATTATTCATTTAGTGACCATTCAGAGTTACAATGACACTGCAAAATGTGACTTATGACCGTTTCCTTTGCAGCATCCGCATGATCATGTGACCAATATTCAGATGCTTGGCAACTGGTTCATATTTATGACCGTTGCAATGTCCCAGGGTCATGTGATCCCCTTTTGTGACCTTTTGACAAGCAAAGTCAATGGGGGAAGCTGGATTCACTTAACAATCAGACTACTAACTTATCAATTGCAAGGATTCACTTAAGAATGGTGGCGAAAAACATTATAAAATGGGGCAAAACTCACTTAACAAATGTCTCACTTAAACAACAGAAATTTTGGGCTCAATTGTGGTCATAAGTCGAGGACTACCTGTATTTGTCTTGAAGACAATACATGATACTGATGCAAGTACAGGTAATCCTTAAGTTATGATCACAGTTGAGGCCAAAATTCTGTTGTTAAGTTGTTAAGTGAGTTTTGCCAAAGATCTGTAAGCAGAGTCCTGAGTACAAGATGTTGTTGTTAGTTGCGAAGTCGTGTCCAACCCACTGCAACCCCATGGACAATGTTCCTCCAGGTCTTCCTGTCCTCTACCATCCTCTGGAGTCCATTTAAGCTCACGCCGACTGCTTCAGTGACTCCATCCAGCCACCTCATTCTCTGTCGTCCCCTTCTTCTTTTGCCCTCAATTTTTCCCAGCATTAGGCTCTTCTCCAGTGAGTCCTTCCTTCATATTAGGTGGCCAAAGTATTTGAGTTCCATCTTCAGGATCTAAAGAGCAAGCAGGGTTGATCTCCTCTAGGACTGACCGGTTTGATCGCATTGCAGTCCAAGGGACTCGCAGGAGTCTTCTCCAGCACCATAGTTCAAAGGCCTCAATTCTTTGGCGCTCAGCCTTCCTTATGGTCCAACTTTCACAGCCATACATTGCAACTGGGAAAACCATAGCCTTGACTATACGCACTTTTGTTGGCAGGGTGATGTCTCTGCTATTTGTTTGTTTGTTTGTTTGTTTGTTTATTTAGCGATTCTTATAGGCTGCCCTACTCCCTGGGGACTCAGGGCGGCATACAACATATATAAGAACACATATTTTTAGTATGCTGTCTAGATTTGCCATAGCTTTCCTCCCCAGGAGCAAGAGTCTTTTAATTTCTTGGCTGCAGTCACCCATCTGCGGTGATCTTATGAAATATATCACTACCTCCATTTCTTCCTCATCTATTTGCCAGGAATTGAGAGGGCCGGATGCCATGATCTTAGTTTTCTTAATGTTGAGTTTTAAGCCAACTTTTGCACTCTCCTCCTTCACCCGCATCAAGAGGCTCTTTAGTTCCTCTTCACTTTCTGCCATTAGAGTGGTATCATCTGCATATCTGAGGTTGTTGATATTTCTCCCGGCAATCTTAATTCCAACTTTTGATTCATCTAGCCCCGCCTTTCTCATGAGGTGCTCTGCATATAAGTTAAATAGGCAGGGCGACAGGATACAGCCTTGCTGGACTCCTTTCCCAATTTTGAACCAATCAGTGGTTCCGTGCCCAGTTCTCACTGTTGCTTCTTGAACCATATATAGGTTTCTCAAGAGACAAATAAGATGGTCCCATCCCTTTAAGAACTTGCCAAAATTTGTTGTGATCTACCCAATCAAACGCTTTAGCATAGTCAATGAAGCAGAAGTAGATGTTTTTCTGGAACTCCCTAGCTTTCTCCATGATCCAGCTTACAAGATACCAGATGCAAAAAATGAGCATTTCTTCCTGGGATAGACGATTCTCTCACTGCTGACACCGCGCAGGGTTGTCGTTGTGAGGAAAATAGAAGGAGGAAGATTTTACAACCTTTTTTTGCCACCGTTATTAAATGAATCACTGCAACTGTTACGTTAGTAACATGATTGTTAAGTGAATCTGGCCTCCCCATTGATTTTGCTTGTCAGAAGGTCACAAAAGTTGATCACATGATTTCTGGATACTGCAACCATCATAACTACCCATGTTTCCCTGAAAATAAGACTGGGCCTTATATTAATTTTTGCTCCAAAGGACGCATGAAGGTTTATTTTCTGGTTAGGTGCGGGTACGGTATGGGTACAGTACTAAATGCATCCGTCTGGCTGATGATCTTAACGGGGCTTATTTTTGGGGTAGGGCTTATATTATGAGCATCCTGAAAAATCATGCTAGGGCTTATTTTCCAGTTGGGTCTTATTTTCGGGGTAACATGGTATAAGCTAGGTGCCAAGCCTCCCAATTTTAATCACGTGACCACGGGGATGCTGCAAAGTCATAAGTGTGAAAAAAGGTCAAAAGTCAGTTTTTTCAGTGCCATTGTAACTTTGAACAGTCACTAAACAGTTGTTGTAAGTCCAGGACTACTTACATTCTCAAAAGTCTCTCATTTGTGATCTGAGTAACAAGCCACGTACCGCAACTTAACATTTCATTTCTGTATGTATGTAACTGATGGAAATTAAATGCTCTATTTTTAATGGGCATGGAGAGTAATGGACATCTGTTCCCACAGATAATCTGTTACACCTGGAGTCAGTCTCTGTAATATAATTTCTTTCTAGGCTACAGACAACCACACGTATAACTCGGCTGCTCGGGCTCTTGTTTACATGAGAGCAGATGGGATCTGCTACACAGGGACATACATAGGGGCGTTCACCTGTGACACATGTTAACAGGCTGCAGCTACCATCACAATCATCATCTGGATTTTCACTTCTACCCACTGATGCCATAGACAAGCAGCCTGCAACTTTTTGGGCACTGGGGACCAGTTCTTTGGAGAGAGATTTTTCCGCAGACTGGAGGGGGCATGGTTCCGCGGATGCAGTGGTGGGTTTCTACCGGTTCACACCGGTTCAGGCAAACCGGTAGGGATAATTTGGCCTGGGTTGCCGAACCGGTAGCGACTGCTGGCTGGCCACGCCCCCAAACTGGTAGCCCGGTTGCCACTCACTTGCCCCATACGACTGCCGGGAAGCGGCTGGCAAAGAGGCGGCGGCTGGGAGGTTTCTCGCAGTCGCATCGAAAAAGCCACTGCTGTTGCCGTCCTGTTCTTCGCGCCGGCCGCGCACACGCATCCCATTGCCTGCTGCATCACGCTCAGACTGACGCAGCAGGCAATGGGACGCAGCAGGCAATGGGATGCGCTGCCTCTCAAAGAGGCAGCGGCTGGCCCCACGCTGCCAAAAACTACCAGATGTCGCTGAAAAAGCCGCTGCTGTCGCCACCCTGTTCTTTGCACCGGTTGGACTGACGCAGCAGGCAATGGGATGCGTCAGTCTGAGTGCAACGCATCAGGCAATGGGATGCACGTGCGTGGCCAGCGCGTAGAACAAGGTGGCGACAGCAGGGGCTTTTATGGTGACCTCTGGTAGTTTTCGGTGGCCTGCGGCCAGCCGCTGCCTCTTTGAGAGCCTCTTTGCGGCTGCAGTGGCTGGCTGGAGGCTGCCGAAAACTACCGGAGGTCAGCTTGCCTTCCGGATTCCGGACCAGTCGCCGCAGGAGGAAGTTAAGCAGCCCGAAGGTGGTGGGGGAGGAAGCGGGGCTAGGGCCGGGGCCACTGAAGGAGGGGAAACGGGGCAACACGTGCAACTGGCGAAGGGAGGGCGGGGCGGCATGCAGGAGGAGGCCTTTGATAGATTAGGCCAGGCCTGGGCAGAAAATAAGTAGATAGGTAGAAATTTTAAAAAAAATCCTACTTTTTTCTGTGGGCATGACTGGGGGGGGGTTCATGTGACTGAGTAGCTGTGGCCGTGAGTGATGTCAAGTTGGCCACTCCCACTCAGTCACATGAAACCCCCACCCCACCTAGCCATGCCCACAGAACTGGTAGTAAAAATATTTGAATCCCACCACTGCGATGGGGCTTTGCTTGTTTGTGCAGCCTGGTTTCTGGCATGCCGTGGCCCGGTGCCGGGCTGGGGACCCCTCCCATAAACCAACCTTTATTTAAGAGCACAGTTTCTAGCACATATTTTGTGTGAGCATGTTCAAACTAGGGCACTGCTGATTTCTGTGACAGGATTCATACAATACACTATGCTAAGGCTTAAAGTGTGGTTTGTTGAGTTTGAGCTGAATGTAATGTGTGATTCAGATACTGACATTGGTCATTCATGTTTTAAGTCTTACAATTATATGTCAACCAGACCGGAATGACTTCTTTTCAGTAAACTATGATTTAGCAGTATCTTAATTGTAATCTCATTTGGATGAGACTTTTAGGTCATATTGGGGATTTGGGAAATAGGTCTGAGCCGTGGTGGCACAGTGGTTAGAATGCAGTATTGCAGGCTAATTCTGCCAATTGCCAGCAGTTCGATCCTGAATCAGAATCAGAATAGAGCTAGAAGGAGCATGGTGGTCTTCTAGTCAAGCCTTATGCTCAAGCAGGAGATCCTAGACCATTTCTTCACCAGTTCAAGGTTAACTCAGTCTTTCATCCTTCTGAGGTCGGTAAAATGAGGACCCAGATTGTTGGGGGCAATATGCTGACATTGTAAACCAGTGGTTCTCAACCTTCCTAATGCCGCGACCCTTTAATACAGTTCCTCATGTTGTGGTGACCCCCACCATAAAATAATAAAATTATTAGGAAACTCAGGGTGGGTTCTAACTTACCTCACTGCCGGTTCACTTCCTCCTGTGCTGCGTGGCTGCACCTCATGGGCATGCATGCGCTTTGCGCATGCACGCATGCACAGTGCCGATTTTTTAAAAAAAAAATTGCAAAAAAAAAGCCAAAAACAAGATGGCAACACATGCGCAGTGCCAGAAACTCGGCTTCTGCACATGCTCAGAAGTTCCCATGGTACAGATTTTTTTTTTTGCAGTAGTCTATTTGCATGTGGGTGGACCCGCCTAGAGAGGGATAGAGGAGCGGTGTCTCGGTTCCTAAGACCATCGGAAATGTTTGTTTTCCGATGGTCTTAGGCGACCCCTGTGAAAGGGTCATTCGACCCCCAAAGGGGTCGCGACCCACAGGTTGAGAACCGCTGGTGTAAACCATTTAGAGAGGGGTGGAAAGCACTATGAAGTGCTATTCCTATTGTTACTTGATTTAATGCCAGATAATAAAAATACACACCTGTTGGAAATTGGATGGCCAATATCAATCAATAAATCAATCTAATAATGATAGGTTGTCATTATTTGACTGTTCCCAGTTTTCAGCTACAACAGGTCTTTAGCGGAGACATGTGAGCGCAAGATACTACATGCAGAATTGAGCATTTCTTCCTGGGATAGGGAATACCCTCATTGCTGACGTTGCACATAGTTGTTGTGAGGAAAATAGGAGGAGGAAGATGTGTTGGATATGTTTGCCACCTTGAGTTACTTGTAAAAATAATAAAGGCAGGTCACAAATAAACAAAACAAATATGAGGAACAATCATACAATAATTCAGGTGAGAAGCAGCGTTCACATATGCAGCATGGAACTTCACACCGATGAGGCTTAAATATTCAGCCCTATCTGTCATTCTTTGATTTGATATACCCCACTGACTCATCTGTTCCAGTGAATTTTTATTTTTATTTAATTTTATGTTATTTGTATTTGTATTTGGAGACCTAGGCATGGAGTTCAGGAAAGTCTTTTTTAACAACAGCATGGAGTGTTTGTGCCTCTAGTGTTTGGTGAGCTTAGTAAGGCCACACCTGGAATATAGCAACCAGTTTTGGACACCACATTATGGAAAAGATGTTGAGGCTTTAGAAAAAGTGCAGAGAAAAGCAACAAGGTTGATTAAAGGCCTGGAGACTAAAACGTATGAAGAACAGTTGCAGGAACTGGGTATAGCTAGTCTAGAGAAAAGAAGGACTAGGAGTGACAGGATAGCAGAGTTCCAGTATTTGAGGGGCTGCCACAAAGAAGAGGGGGGTCAACTTATTTTCCAAAGCACCAGAAGACAAGACAAGAAACAATGGATGGAAACTAATCGAGGAAAGAAGCAACTCTGAATTAAGGAGAAACTGCCTAACAGTGAGCACAATTAATCAGTGGAAGAGCTTTGCCTCCAACAGTTGTTGGTGCTCCATCACTGGAGGATTTTAAGAAAACACTGGACAGTCACTTGTCTGAAATGGTATAGTGCCATGATGGTGAACCTATGGCACGCGTGCCAGAGGTGGCACGCAGAGCCCTCTCTGTGGGCACGTGTGCCGTTGCCAGCTGGTTTTCTGGTTTCCGGCGCGCTGGCCAGCTGGCCTTCGCAAGTGCCAGAGCGGCAGAAAACAGCCTGGAAACTGCCAAAAACCAGGCTGTTTTTAGGCCATTTTCTGGGCCAGAAAACGGCCTGAAAGCGGCCAAAAAACAGGTATGCGTGCGAAGGCTAGCTGGTCTTCGGATTTCCGGTGCACACGCACGCACATGCACACGCGTTCTGGTTTTGGCACTCGGTGCCGAAAAGGTTTGCCATCACTGGTATAGGGTCTCCTGCTTGAGCAGGGGGTTCGACTAGGAGACCTCCAAAGCAGGGGTGAAATCCAGCAGGTTCTGACAGGTTCTGGAGAACTGATAGCGGAAATTTTGAGTAGTTCGGAGAACCGGTAGCGGAAATTTTGAGTGGTTCAGAGAACTGGCAAATACCACCTCTGGCTGGCCCCAGAGTGTGATGGGAATGGAGATTTTGCAGTATCCTTCCCCTGCCATGCCCACCAAGCCACACCCACAAAACCGATAGTAAAAAAAATTGGATTTCACCACTGCTCCAAGGTCCCTTCCAGCTCTATTCTCAGTGATTGAGCTATGGGTTTGTTTGTTTGTTTGTTTGTTTACTTATTGATTTATTACATTTATATATGCAGCTCATCTCATTGTCAAGTGACTCTGGCCAGTTCATTCATCGCTGACCACGCTGCCTAGAACTGCAGAGACATAAATTTGCAGAATTAGGATAATTCAGTAGGAAACAGATATGAGATGGAATTTTTTTTGTTTGTTTCCACCATTATTATAATATCTTAATTTTTCTGTTTGATATTTTATTCTCCCCTCTGAGAAGACCTATATTTGCACATCTGGCATCTCCTATCTTGGAAAGGGTATTATTATTATTATTAACGTACCAGTATAATTATCGTCATCTTCACGTCGTACAGCCAAAGCATCTGTGATAGCAAGTTCTCTGATCCGCTGAAGGAAAACCAAATCCAGATAGGCTGATCACCCAAGATTGGTACAGAAAGAACCGTACCACAATACCGAACAATCCCAAATCATGTGCACCAGGTGCCCAAATCATGTGAAATAGTCAGATAGATTCTATGTAGGAAAGTTCTAGCAGGAAATATATTTGCTTCCACTCAGGTTTGGTTTGTGTGCAGTATTAATACTGTAAAAACATGAGTCTTAACTTCAGAACGCAAGGGCCAAAGTCCATATTCTACTGCAACAATAGTTATGTTTACTATTTCCACCAATATAAATAGCGATGGAACAGAAAGCAGAGAAATGGAACATCAGCACTTGGTTAAAAGAAAAAAAACTCTGGATGAATACGGGTGTGTATCGCTGCCTCAGAATGGCAAATCTGAATCTCTCTTTTTTTAAATAAAGTTTTTATTATTTTTCTCCACAAAACATCCATATATCTACCTTAATTCTTAACAAAATACACATAGTTATACATTACTATTTGATAATACATGAACCAATATATTAATTTGCACCTTTTATACTGTAATTACCCGCCTGTTTCCCCCTTTATGTCATACCACTCCCCTCCCTCTATCTCCCTCTCTTCCCTCTACCTTCTTTCTCCTTCTCTCCTACTTTCCTACTTCCCTCCTCTCCTGTTAAGTTCTGTTACTGAAGAGGCTGGAGACAATAGTGTGACTAACGGCTCTTTATTTGGTGAAGTAGTAACCAGCAAAAAAGCAGCCCGGCAAGGCTCTCTTTAAATAGAGAGTTGCCGGCGGGCTTAACCAATCAGCAGCTCTTATTTTCCCGCTCTGCAAAGCGGACCTTGGTGGAAACATACTCACTCAATTCAACTCTTAATACATAACATCTCCCCTTCTTCCCTTCCTTCTCTACTTCCTTTTCTCACTCTTAACCTTTCCCTGAGTGTATCTATTCACAATCCATCCTATAGAATCTCCTTGATGTAAATTTTTATTTTGGTGTGAACTATAGATGGTCCTTGACTTACGACCACGGTTGAGACCAACATTTCCGTTTCTAACTAGGACAGTCGTTAAATGAGTTTTGCCCCACTTGACGGCCTTTCTTGCCACAGTTGTTAAGTGAATCACTGCAGCTGTTCAGTTAGTAGCAGGGTTGTTCAGTGAATATGGCTTCCCCATTGACTTTGCCTCTCAGAAGGTCGGAAAAAGAGGATCGCGGGACCCCAGGGCAGTGCAACCGTCATAAATACATGCCAGTTGCCAAGCCTCTGAATTTTGATCACGTGACCATGGGGATGCTGTCACGGTCGTAAGCGTGAAAAAAGATAAGTCACTTTTTTTCAGTGCGGTTGTAACTTTGGTCAATAAATGAATGGAACGGATGGATGTACGCTGGGGATGGCCTATATTCAGTTCAGTTCCTGGACTTAAGTTGGTGAATTACTAGAAAAGATGAGATCTCCACTAAAGTCATCCAGATTGGTTGTTCACATAACAGATCCATCCATGGGGTGGGTTCCACTTACCTTCGTCACCGGTTCGCATCGCGACATTTCACGTGCATGCTCTTGCTCCGCTCACACATACGCGCGCGTTCCCCCCCATGCAATTTCACTTCTGCGCATGCTCAGTAGCAGGATTCAGCCCGAAACACAGCTGAGGAGCTGATCAGCTGTGCTTGGAGCAAAAAAATAAAGGTGAGTATTAACCCGGGCGCGGGCGGGAGGGCTCTTTTTCAAGCCGCGGAAGAGGAGAAGCCATCCAAACACGGAAAAATTCATCACAAATTCCCAAAAAAAAGATGGCGGCGCCCACGGACTGGCACCGACCGAACCGGATCCGTGACACCATCATCGCGTCACCAGCGGGTCACTAACAGTTTGGGCGATCTGGTCCAAACTGGGAGGAACCCACCCCTGATCCATCCCCAGGGTGATTTTTTGGCTTGGGTTTGTTGGCTTCAACCTGGAGAAAGCAGATGCACCCAGAACTTTTCTACTACAAAGTTATCCGCAAACAAAATAGTTCTTGTGCCCTGTTCCTATCCTTGACGGGCAACCATTGCATCTTTCCATTCTTAATACAGATAGTCCTCGACTTACAACAGTTCCTTTAGTGACCGTTCAAAGCTTCAGCGGCACCGAAAAAAGTGACATGACCATATTTTTTTTACAGTTAACGGATTTCGTAGCATCCCCAGGATCATGGGATTAAAATGTAGATGGCTTGGTAACTGGTTCATACTTACGACCGTTGCTGGGTCCCTAGGGTCACGCGATCCCCTTTTGCGACCTTCTGACAAGCCAAGTTGATGGGAAAACCCAGATTTGCTGAACACCCGGTACAAACTTATCAACTGCAGTGATTCACTTAATAACTGCGGCAAGAAAGGTTATAAAATGGGACAAAACTCGCTTAACAAATGTCTCACTTAACAACAGAAATGTCGGCCTCTATAAGCCGAGGACTACCTGTAATTTTCTTCTTACTTAGCACCCTTTGCACCAAAGACAAATTCCTTGTGTGTCCAATCACACTTGGCCAATAAAGAATTCTATTCTATTCTATTCTATTCTATTCTATTCTATTCTATTCTATTCTATTCTATTCTATTCTATTCTATTCTATTCTATTCTATTCTATTCTTGCTTGTATCCTTACGATTTATATTGATTGTTTCCTAGTATGATTTGATTGCTTATTTGAACCCTATGACTATCATTAAGTGTTCTACCTCATGATTCTTGATGAATGTAACTTTTCTTTTTATGTACACTGAGAGCATATGCACCAAAGACAAATTCCTTGTGTGTCCAGTCACACTTGGCCAATAAAAAAATTCTATTCTACGGTGGAAGAGAAGATACTGTATATAGATCTATCAGCACTGGAAAACCGAGGGTGTGCAAATAGATGTTAGCACTGGATCTGTCTATAAAATTCACAGAACATGAAATCATAGGTCTGAACGGGACCTCTCAGAGGTCTTCTAGTCCAACCCCCTGCTCTATGCAGGAGATCTTATACCATCCTGGTCAAATGATTGTCCAGTTTATTTTTGAAAACTCCAATGATGATGCATCTTGGGAGGCAAGCTATTCCATTGATTAATTGTTCTCACTCTCAAGAAATTTCTCCTAATTTCTAGGTTGGATCTATTTATTTATTTATTTATTTATTTATTTATTTATTTATTTATTTATTTATTTATTTATTTATTTATTTATTTATTTTGTGAGATTTATATACCGCCTCACAGTGCAAGCACTCTCTAAGCGGTTTACACCAGTAAGCAATGTATATTTACATTGCCCCCAACAATCTGGGTCCTCATTTTACCTACCTCGGAAGGATGGAAGGCTGAGTCAACCTTGAGCCGGTGAGATTTGAACCGCTGACCTGTGGATCAGTCAGCTAAAGTGACCTGCAGTACTGCACTCTAACCGCTGCGCCACCTCGGCTCACTCACTCAGATCTCTTTAACAAGCTTCCACCCGTTACCCAAAAGTGCTTTTTTCAAGAGGCAACTGGACTTTCTGGTTTTTCTTTGAAGACGTTTCGCTTCTCATCCAAGAAGCTTCAGCCAAATGTCTTCAAAAGAAAAAACCAGAAAGTCCAGTTGTCTCTTGAAAAAAGCACTTTTGGGACAAGCACGACCTGGATGACTGAGAATCTCCATAGACATTCCACCCATTTACCTTTTCAGTGACTGTGAAAGGCAATTTAAAAAAAAAACCCTCAGCAAAAGTCTGGATTTGAGGTAACCATGCAGGCATTTGCATGCAATAAATCTAGGGCTAAACTAGGGAAGGGATTTATTGTATACGAGCTCTATACTGCACTATTCCATCATCCCTTTGGGCTTTGTGGCTTCACAGATCTCTGGGCTTACAAAGCTTTCCACATTCAGAAAACCTGATTTGTGTGTGTGTGTTTTTAATCTTCCAAACCACAGAGGGCTTTTGTCACGTCTGGGGCTCAAGCAATGAAAGGGGCGGCCGGGGGGTGGGGTGGGGGGAAAACCCAGCTTGTCAATAAAATTGAATCTGTCAACCCAGGTAAAAACAGCAGGGATATTTGAACCCCTGGGAAATCAAATTCTGAAGACCCAATTGAGAGGGGGTAAGATTTCCTTCTTCGCTAGGGTTGAAAAAGAGGAGGGGGCCTTTCACATTTGGCTTCTTGTCTTTGTTCCCATCGTTGGCTGAAAGCCGCACAAACGGGGAGAATCCCTAAGCCATGAAATCTGAGCTGAGAATTATATAGCAAACCAGGGACCGATGGAGCTGGATGGGGTATAATTTTGATTTATTTCATAAGACTACGGATCTGAGCTGCTGGGAGTTTTTCTATCAGCCTAGATGCAATTCTCGGTGTCTTCCGAGAACGGCTGACTAAAGTCAGCCACTTCAGAAATAATTCTCCCATTCGTCTTTCTTTATCTTTTCTCCCCTCTCAGCTGTCTTTTAGTTCTTTGACCTTGATGTACATAATAAGGCTTGGAATTCTTAATTAATCAGTGACACTCATTCTGGCAGGGGGGTCTTATCAAAAGACCCCTTGGGCTGTCAGCTATTGGGGGGGGGGAAGGGCAGAAGGATTGTGATTTGCCTCCTCATGAATAAACTGTGGCACAGAAGGATTTCTCTGGAATAAAGTGGCTGATGGTGTTACTACTACTACAGGTATCCTTGACTTACGACCACAATTGAGCCCAAAATTGATGCTGCCAAGTGAGAAAACTGTAAAGTGAGTTTGGCCCCATTTTACGATTTTTCTTGCCACCGTTAAGTGAATCGCTGTAGTTGTTAAATGAGTAGCACGGTTGCTAAGTGAATCCGCCTTCCCCATTGACTTGGCTTGTCAGAAGGTGGCAAAAGGTGATCCCATGATGACCCCATTACACTGCAATGGTCATAAGTATGAAACAGTCGCCAAACATCTGAATTTCGATCACGTGACCGTGGGGATACTGCAAAGGCTGTAACTGAAAAACGGTCGTAAGTCACTTTTTTCAGTGCCGTTGTGTTGTAACTTCGAACAGTCACTAAATGAACTGGGGGGTTTTCACGTTTTATTTGTTTTATTTATATAGCAATCAATTTTCATCAAACTGTGTATTCTGGGTACAATTATATTTAGGTAGTCATATTTATACATCTTCCTTATCTTTAGTCATCATCATCATATTAATAATATAATAACATTCTAATATAATAACCTTAATACTTGACATTTACTAAATGGTAAAACAAGAACTAAATGGTTTTACTAAACGGTAAAAAACAAGAGGGTAGAACAAGAAGCAATGGGTGGAAACTAAACAAGGAGAGAAGCAACCTAGAACTAAAGAGAAATTTCCTGACAGTTAGAACAATTAATCAGTGGAACGGCTTGCCTCCAGAAGTTGTGAATGCTCCGACACTGGAAGTTTTTAAGAAGATGTTGGATAACTATTTGTCTGAAGTGGTGTAGGGTTTCCTGCCTAAGCAGGGGGTTGGACTAGAAAACCTCCAAGGTCCCTTCCAACTCTGTTATTCCTATTCTATTCTATTCTATTCTATTCTATTCTATTCTATTCTATTCTATTCTATTCTATTCTATTCTATTCTATTCTATTCTATTCTATTCTACTCTACTCTACTCTACTCTACTCTACTCTACTATATTCTAAATGAACTGTTGTAAATCAAGGACTACCTGTGTCAAATAGCCTGTCCCCAGGAATTGTGGAACAATACAGGTAGTCCTCGAGTTGCAACCAGAATGGAGCCTCCTCATCATAGCTGTCACTTGGGATGGTGTAAAGTGACCGATCCAATTTTAATACATTTTTTGCAATGGTTTGCAGTGGTTGTTAAATAATTTGTTGTGGTTATTAAAAGCAAACCCATGGTTCACTCTGGACACAGGTTTTTTTTGCAAAAACAGGAAGAAAATTCTGGGTTTTGGCAAAATCATCATAAAACATGATAAGGTTGGGCAGGATGCAGCAAACTTCTGTAAATACAGTCCAGTTGCCAAATGCCTCAAGTGCGGTCACACGACCATGGTGTGTGTGTGTGTGTGTGTGTGAGAGAGAGAGAGAGAGAGAGACAGAGACAGAGAGAGAGACAGAGACAGAGAGAGAGACAGAGACAGAGAGAGAGAGAGAGAGAAAGAGAGAGACAGAGAGAGAGAGAGAGAGAGAGAGAGAGAGAGAGAGATCCTAAGTGATCAGTCATGTCGAGGACAACCTATATAGTTGGGCTATAGGTGAGGTGATGTTTAGAGATCTTTAGAGCAGGAGTGGGTTCTGGCTTACCTCGCTGCTGGTTCACTCCTTGACGCACCGTGTGCGCGCGCGCATGTTGCGTGTCACGTGGGCTCGCACTCACATGTGCAGTGCTAAAAACCTAGATTCTGCGCATGCGCAGAAGCAAAAAACAACATGGTGGTGCCTATGGCGGCGCCAAGAGAGCCAGTTCGGGGGCGTGGCAGGCCTGGGTTGCTGCCGGTTCTAGCGACCCAGGCCTCCAAGTTACTACCAGTGCCCTAAAACTGGCCCGAACCAGGAGGAACCCACCTATGCTTTAGAGTCTCCTCATGGGAAACAGAAGACCCTAGATGTGTGGCCTAAATGCTGTGGCCTAGAGGTGGAGCTCTTGCCTCACAATCAGGAGGTTGTGAGTTTGATCCTAGGTAGAGGCAGATGTAGGGTCTCCTGCTTGGGCAGGGGGTTGGACTAGATGACCTGCAAAGTCCCTTCCAACTCTGTTAAATCTGTTAACCCAACCCACCATTATTATTTATTTTTTTGCGAGTGAGCCTGTGCATCTCTCATTTAATACAGAATTTGACTTTTGATTGGGAGCCACCCAGAGTTGGTTATAAGACGGATGGGCTACATAAATGTTTAAAATAAATAAATAATCTCCTCAGATTTTATTTTCATATGTGCCTAGCAGAAGCCTTCAGAGTCCTTGTGTCAATTGAATTGGTCTTCATTGAAATCAAGAGGACATAGGGACCACAGGCAGTCCTCGACTTCTAACCATCATAAATACGAGCATCTGAATTTTGATCACATGACCATGGGGATGCTGCAATGGTCATAAGTGTGGAAAACAGTCATAAGTCGCTTTTTTTTTTCTCAAAAAAGTTTTATTAGTACAAACTTACATAAGTGGTAACAAAATATTAAATCCAAAGTACAAACATTTTTGTTTCCCCCCCCCAGACCCACCCCCTTCCCTCCCCACCTCCCCCCCCCCGGACTTCCCAGAGATAATACAGGGCATAATAATAAGTTTAAATTGTTAATAAAAAGAAAAAGGAAAAAGGAAAAAAAGAACACTATTTTTAAAAAAGCTTCAACTCCAAACTATACAGTACTAATATATCGCATTTGTATACAATAGTAAAGATACAAAAAAGAGAGAGAAAAAAAAGAAAGAGAATAAAAAAAAAGAAAGAAAGAAAGAGAAAACTCTTTAACACTACAAACAAACAAACCTCCTACCTCCTCCCTTCAGTCCTCTATCTTATACAAGGTAAATGTTACATAAGTAATAACTAAATATAAAATACACAAATCTTAAACTAATATTATTGACATTAGAAATAACCTCTAAGATAAAACTTAACTAAATGTTACATAAGTAATCATCAAATATTAAATTTCATCATTAACTTCAATAAACAAAAAAAGAAAATAAAAGAAGAATAAACAATAAACAAATCTTCAACAAACTATATATATCTAATATTATCAACATTAAAAATAACCTCAAAATTATATAAAACTTAACTAAATATTGCATAAGTAATCATTAGATAGGGAAAAGATAAAATACAATCATATTAGTCTCTATCCATCCAATATATTTCAACATCACATCGTTTTGTATCTTGATAGTTCATCTTTTAATAGTTCAATAAATTCAAATTTGTCAAGTCGTCTCCCGTCTGCTCCCAAACCTCCATCTCCTTTTCCCCAGCTATCTGATTCAGGCACTCCTTTTGGATTTTTGAGTCTATTTCTTTTTGGTCCATCGAAGGTGGCTTCCCCTCCTCCTCCTCTTTTATTTTCATACACCCTTCTTCTGGAATCTTGGATATATCAGCCTTTAGAACATTGACATAAAATTCAGTAGCTTTTTTTATCGTGTTGAGCCGGTATCTTTTTCCAGAAAATTTCACTGCTACTCCAACTGGTGCTTCCCATTTATATTGTAAATTTAATCTCTTAAATTCATCAATCAAAAAAGTATAGCTTTTCCTGGCTTTAAGCATTTTAGAGGGGATTTCTTTCCAAATCTTTAGTTCCTGACCATTCACCATAAGATTATTGTTAAACGTTGCTTGTATAATTCTGTTCCGTAAAGCTCTTGTGGTAAAATATATGACAATATCCCTTGGTAGATGCTTTTGTTTGGCGTACCACGAGTTGATTCTGTATGTTTTGTCGATTTGTGTAGCCAATTCCGCTTTAGAAATTCCAGACACCTGATCCAATATGTCAACCATCCTGCCTTTTAAATTTTCATATAATCCTTCTTTCAAACCTCTAATCCTTATAGCAACTTCCATAGATCTGAACTGAGTCATTAAGACCTCTTTTTCAAAATTTGCAATGTCGTTTTGGATTTTATCTATGTAATTCACCGAAGTTGCCAGAGCTTGTTTATTTGTTTCAATACGTTCTGCCAAAACTTCAATATTTGTTGCTAAGCCTTTGCAAACCTCTAACACATCAAATCTTAGTTGTTGATTCATATTCTTCAAAGCAGCCTGCATCTTATGGTCTATCTCACTTATTTTCTGGTTAAATTCCAAAGTAAGTTCATGTTTCATAATCTTTAAATTATTTAATAAATTTTCAGGTGTCAAAAGCTGTGGAGGTGTTAGCTCAGTGTTAAGTTGCATTTTAGAAATATATCCAGATGAATAGTCATTTCTTTTAGTCAAAACAGTCTTTCCAAACTTTGAAGCCATTGGTGTTTCAAAAGAGTACAAAAAAGAAAGAAAGCCAGTTGCCTGATTAAAGTTCTTTCCAGTTTAAAAATCAGATAGTCTTTTATTATTGAAAATATTTCTATTATAACTTTAATCCAGAGTTAGGAGACAGAGAAAGAAAAAACCATTTTTCCAAGTTAAAAGTTTCCATAAGAGAGAGAGAAAGAAAAAAAAAAAAAAAAGCCTCTGGGGAAACGAAAGTCACTTTCACTTCTCAATCGCCATATTGTTACTCTGTTTCCTTTGTTCCCTTGCCGAAGTGAAAGCTTACCCAGGAGTTGAAAAAAAAAGGAAAAAAAGAGGTTTCAGTACTTGCCCATCTCACGCCTGTTTCTCTCTGTCTGCTTCTATAGTTTAAATGTAGTTATAAATCCCATTTTTGAAGCAGCGGCTGGTCACTCCATCTAGCTCTGCAGAGGCAGAGGTTTCCGGATCTTCGGAGCTGGAGACAGGCTGCATGGGGAGCTCTCCCTTCGCGCCCTGCCAGATGGCTCCTAAGGCGCTGGGGGGGCTCTACCCCTCCTGTCAGGCTCTCATCTCTCCCCTTTGCCCGGGGAAGAGATTTTAAAGCCGCCAGACAGCTGTTCTGGCGGCTTTTGACAAAGATCGGAAAGGCATCCAACGAGGGATGTCTGCGATGAAGCGCTCCAAAACCGGAAGTCCATAAGTCGCTTTTTTCAATGCCATTGTAACTTGGAACGGCCACTAAATGAACTGTTGTAGGCCCTTGGGTGTTGGTCAAGTGGAAGATGTTATATAATGTGACCTCCACTGCCCCATTTCAATGAGATCAGGGCCAAATTTTTAATTGCAAATGAACTCAAGCTCACCAACCTTGAAAAATAGAATGACTGTGTCTCCTTTCAGATATGTTTCCAGCTGTCAGCAACCAAAAGCTGCTACTTTGGCTCTGCTGGTCATTTCGACTTGGAAAGAAATATGCCTGACTAGGTGGCTCAGTGGCTAAGACACTGAGCTTGTCGATCAGAAAGGTTGGCAGTTCAGTGGTTCAAATCCCTAGTATAGATCTCCTGCGTGAGCAGGGGGTTGGACTAGATGACCTCCAAGGTCCCTTCCAACTCTGTTATTGTTATAAAGTTCTTAATTGTAACTTTGGCTTTAGTTTGCTGTAACCTTCTCACATTTATGCAATATTAATGTAATTAAATATAGTAATTAAATATTACTATATTTTAACTTTTTCTTGAATTAATTGATAAGTACATTTAATAAATTTATTTAATTTAATTTTTATTTATTTATCTGTTTAAATATGCAATGTCAATGTCACCCCAATGGATATGCCCTGGGAGATTCTAGGCAGTGGCTATCCTAAATCTCTTGCTGTCTCCTATCCAGTTCTGGGTATACAATAAACATGTATTAAATTGTTAATATTTCTTTAATACTTAATATTTGAGGGGCTGCCATAAAGAAGAAGGGGTCAACCTGTCCTCCAAAGCACCTGAAGGCAGGACAAGAAGCAATGGATGGAAACTAACCATGGAGAGAAGCAACCTAGAACTAAGGAGAAATTTCCTGACAGTGAGAACTGTCCAGAATGTGGACTTTGCTGTCTTCAAAAGACTGACCTATAAATTAGGGCTAGGCAAGCAATCCAGATCTGGATCTCTTCCTGGCCCAACTCAGTAGCAGCAAAATAAACGGTTCATTGAAGGAGGTGCAATGTACATTCCCATGCACGTGAGAGGGATGGTGCCTAGGGAAGAGGAGGCGGTATATGCAGTTTCCCAGATAGGAGGGAGCATATTCCAAGGAGACAGGGGTGGGGGACGAGGCAAGAGATAGCACAACCCAGAACTGGATAGGAGACAGGAAGAGATTTAGGATACCCACTGCCTAGAATCTCCCAGGGTATATCCATTGGAGTGAGAGTAGTAAGGGTTTAGTCTGGCAAGATTCTGTCTACTACATGTAAGCAAATAAAGAACTGAAAATTTGGCTTGGATTGTTCTATCTATGTCGTTCTTGAGTTGGATTTGTTCCTTTTCCCTTTTGGATCCCTTTCACTGCACAAACCTTTTTAACAATCTCTGCACCTCACAGTCTTGTTCTGCAATTGTTGGCAAAGAACGATTAGTACTTTAATTGCCTCTTCTTCTGCAGCTTTAAATTATTCGGTGGATATTTCATCTGTCCTAGTGCTTTCTTATTTCTTGATTATTTTCTCTCTCTAAAAATGTTCCTCAGATTTTATAACTTTATTTAACCTCATATGTCTCTAGTCTACAATGTAGGTCACTGCTTTTATTATTCTTGCATATTCTTTCCTGAGTTTTCCTGTGACTTCTCTGATCTGTAAGCAGCTCTCATTTTCCTTTTTTTTTCCCCTGTCATTTTCTTTGGTTGATCCTTCTCCTTTCTTGCTTGGTATTGAAATTCACTAACTGAATTTTCTTTTTGCTGCCCAAGACTTTCATTCTCCATCTTTCTTCGTCTATCAAAGCAGTATCTGAAAGCCACTTCATCTTTTCCTCTTTGAAATTTTGGGACCATTTCTACTACTTTAGCTTTCATGACGTCTCTTATCTCTTTCTCTAGTTCTTGCATAAATTAAATGTCATTATCTGTTCCTTACACTGATTTATACTCTGACTGCATGTTCTTTAAGCTGAATCTCCCTGATATACAGTATCTGGCATATCTCCCTGGCATTCCTTTAATTTTTTTAACTCTAATTCATATATGTGATACGGCTGGACGACATTGATAGACAACTCAATCTGGCAAACGGATCAGGAACTTGCTCACCGTTTTCCCTTGGTATTGTTCCCTTGTTTCACCCCCCACCTTACCTTTCCACGATACACTCTATCAAACATAGGCTTGCATTTATGAAGGCACAATTTAATGTGATCCCCTCAAATGTCCTCAACAGTAAGCTCTCGGGGGGAGTAAAATCCACCTACTGTACATGTGATGGCCGATCCCCGGAATCTCTGCTCCATATTACATTCGTATGCCCCCACTATCGAGACATAAGATCAAGATTCATCTCCCCTATTTCCCATAGATTCCCTGGTTCACCGGATCTGTTCAGCCTTTATTTCCTACTCCAGGATATAGACCCTAATATAACCTCAAAGATGGCAAATTTTTTTGCTGCAGTCGTGGCTGAAAAACGGAGGAAAAGATGGGTAACCCCTACGGCAGACGATCACTAGTATTGACGGTATAGATTGTAGTAGATGGTGTACTGTCACATGATCTATCTATATTTGTAAAATTTACTCCCCTTTTTATGTGTATTTTAAATTGGTCTCCGACCGCAATAAAAGCTATCTATCTATATGTGATACTTAGAATTCATGCTGGGTTACACTGCCTTCATCTGGAAGTTTTATCATTGATTAGATGATATTTTTTAACAGAATAACAGAGTTGGAAGGGACCTTGGAGGTCTTCTAGTCCAGGGGTTGGCAACCTTAAACACTCAAGAGAGCCATTTGGACCTGTTTCCCACAGAAAAGAAAACACCGGGAGCCACAAAACTCTTCCTGTGCCTGATTGTTTCCTGATCAGCCACAAAATTAGCTTATATAGTTGAATTAAAGATTCTGTTTTCTTCTGAAACTTTTCTTTTCTTGGGTTTATCCATGGTTGGCCTACCAGGGGTCGAAAAGCTCAATAAATTGTGTGCCGGTGGGTGTCACACATTGGCAGTTGTGACATATTTTGAGCGACAGGGAGCCACAGCAGAGGGATGAAAGAGCCACATGTGGCTCCAGAGCCGCATGTTCTAGTCCAACCCCTATAAACATTCATCTTCTATGCCTCATTATGTGGTCAAGTTGACCATTCTACAATATCCATCTGTACAGTCTTCATTTAAATTGCTTGAAGATGAATCAATAAGCAAAGAATGATCTTTGCAAACTCTTTAGCGCAATTCCTGAATTATTGCATTTATCCAGTTCAAATTTCCTGTGATTCTACCCTGCTCGGTTTTTCCAAAATATGCATTTTGATCATCTGTTAGTTCTACTACATGGTTTCTTGATGTTGTGTTTAGTACCTGTTTCAATTCCTGCCAGAATTTTTCATTACATCTATGGTTGGCTCACACATCTGTACAGCAAACTCTCAATTTGATGAACCTCAATTCAGGGTTTTTGGAAATAATAGACAAATCTTAATTTCAAGCAATAACACATTTTATCCCAACGACCAGACAAAGCCCCCTGCTTGATAAATGTATCCTGACAAACCTCATCCGTTTTACATACCTTACTGCATGTCAGTGCATAAAATCCCATTCTCATTTAATAGAAATCAATCTTGAATGGATATCCTGTCTTCTAAATCAAAGTCTTACTTTTCAACATTGATATTTACTGTGCCGTGATGGTGCAGTGGTTAGAATGCAGTATTGCAGGCTAACTCACTGCTCACAGCAGTTCGATCCTGACCGGCTCAAGATCGACTCAGCCTTCCATCCTTCCGAGGTGGGTAAAATGAGGACCCAGATTGTTGGAGGAAATATGCTGATTCTGTAAAACCGCTTAGAGAGGCCTGTAAAGCACTGTGAAGTGGTATATAAGTCTAAGTGCAATTGCTATCCTCTAATTCTAATAGATACAATCCTGTCATTTGTTGGGTTATAGCCAAGAATCTACTTAGCAATGTTCTTTTTCAGTATCATGGTCTCTTCATTCCTTCATGTGCTGGAATGTCCTGTGATCATTTAATTTAAAGTGACCCATTCGGTTCACTTAAGTTCACATATTCTTGAAGCATCCAGTTTAGTACACACCATTTCTGATTTCATCATGTCAAGTTTCCTTTGGATCATGCTTCTCTTATTCCATGTTCCTTTTAAAATAAGGAGTTCCTTTTTCAACGCAGGTAATCCTCAACAGATAACCATTCGTTTAGTGACGGTTCAACAAGTTACCACTGGAAAAAGTGACTTATGACCATTTTTCACACTTATGAGCATTGCAGCATCCCCATGATCAAAATTCGGATGCTTGAAAACTGGGTTATATTTATGACGGTTGCAGTGTCCCAGGGTCGTGTGATCCCCTTTTGCCACCTTTTTGCCAAGCAAAGTTAATGGGGAAGCCAGGTTCACTTAACAACCGTGTTACTAACTTAACAACTGCAGGGATTCACTGAACAAGTGTGGCAAGAAAAGTCATAAGATGGAGTAAAACTCAGTTAACAACTGTCTTGCTTAGCAAGAGAAATTTGGGGTTCAATTGTTGCCATACGTTGAGGGCCACCCATATTGTTATCAGTGAATTTCCTTGCTTTGATGTGGACATGGACAGAGAGCTATTCAGGAGCCTTCATGAGTTCAACCTTCTTTCCAGTAACTAGAGAAGTGTCTTCTTACCAAGTGATCTCCTCATCTGGTACCCAAACTCATGTAAATGTTTCAAATTCATCTAAATGTCCAGTGGATTCCTTTAGCTTCCCATCCCCATCTTGATCTTAAAGGATACATTCCCAAGGGCCTGCATGATTCAGGGTCACTGAAGCTATTGAGAACCTTCCTCACTTAAAAGTGACCATCCTCTAGAACAGGGGTAGGCAAAGTTGGCTCTTCTATGACTCGTGGACTTCAACTCCCAGAATTCCTGAGCTAGCATGATTGGCTCAGAAAGTCTGGGAGTTGAAGTCCACGAGTCATAGAAGAGCCAACTTTGCCTACCCCTGCTCTAGAAGAATAAGGACTTCAGTTGTACCTAACATACACTCTACCTTTCAAGGTACAGGTATGGTAGCCTTTGCCAGTGATTCCTCCCAGATATGTTTGCCGAAAAGTTTAGACTATTGCTAATGAACAGCCCCAATTTGGAGGAAGCTTGAATAATCAAAAAGAGTTGCCTCCACTTTTTTTTCTCCCAACCAAACTATCTAAACTTCACTATCTTTTTGGTCCCTGGAATGCAGCCCCTCCTTCCTGGGAAGCCAGGCTACATTTCATCACACTTCTAAATAAATGCATATAGGTTTGTATCCTAAATCTAGATTCAGATCTCTCTCTGTGTAGGGGACGACCAGGCACAGCGTGAGGGAGGGAGGGGTTAAACACGTCATCAGTCTCGAGTCCCTTCAGGCCCAAAAGAGCTCTTAAGTCCAGCACACCTTGAATTCCACTGACTCTTATCTGCCGCCTATTTGCCTTGACCATTAGTAGTTCAGATTCTTGTAGAGAGCAGAATAGAATAGAATAGAATAGAATAGAATAGAATAGAATAGAATAGAATAGAATAGAATAGAATAGAATAGAATAGAATAGAATAGAATAGAATAGAATAGAATACTTTATTGGCCAAGTGTGATTGGACACACAAGGAATTTGTCTTTGGTGCATATGCTCTCAGTGTACATAAAAGAAAAGATACATTTGTCAAGAATCATGAGGTACAACACTTAATGATTGTCATAGGTCACAAATAAGCTTGTAATAAACCTTTATACTCATTTGAACTGCCTGGACTCCTGATTTCCTGTCCTTGACATATATTCTCTCTCTCTCTCTCTCTCTCTCTCTCTCTCTCTCTCTCCTCTCTCTCTCTCTCTCTCTCTCTCTCTCTCTCCCTCCCTCCCTCCCTCCCTCCCTCTCCCTGCCTCCCTCTCTCCCTCTCTCCCTCTCTCTCCTCTCCCTCTCTTCCTCTCTCTCTCTCTCTCTCTCTCTCTCTCACACACACACACACACACACACAGAGAGAGAGAGAGAGAGAGAGAGAGAGAGAGAGAGAGAGAAAGAGAGAGAGAGAGAGAGAGAGAGAGAGAGAGCAGTGTTTTAATTGGCTCTATGGGACTCTTACATTTCTCTGTTTATATTGTTGGAAGTACACAACATTCCAATAAAGTATCACAATCTTACCTACTTTGCCAAGTGAGTCTCTGTGGAAACCAGAGAATAGACTTACAATGGTAGGTGTTTCTGGTTGACTTCCAGAGTTCTATTGATCGGAGTCTGTTTAGGCTCCAAGGAAGGAGGCAGCGTATTTATCCGTCAGTTTGTATTTTCATGTTTATATTGACAAAATATCTGTCCAAGCCATCTGTATGCGTCTATATTTCTTTTCACTCCCTCCCCTTTCTGTAGGTGTGATGTGACTTCTTCAACCCTATTTGCTGCCTCTAAGTTCCATGGTCTTCCAAAACATGGGCTGATATCTCCTGTCTTGTGTAACACATTCCTAGCCTCTATTTGCACTTTGTAACCATAATTGCCTTCTGCTGTGTAGATATGGGCGGGAGGATGTGGGGTAGGGTGTAATGCAAAATTACTGTGCTCAGTCGGATTGATTAGGTACCCTTGTTTGTTTGAAGCTTGTTTGTAGTTTGACAAGTCCAAAGTTGATCTGTTTAATTGCTTGCCAATAAATCTGAGACTGGAATCTCAGACAGAGAAAGAACGTTCTTTCTTAAGGGGCGTGCATAAGCGCACAATCGTGCCTACCGTTCCTGTCCTAATGTACCCATATATTCATACCTCTTTTACTCTTATTCATTCTTGTAATATTACATATATATTCAATCATGTTTTACTGTTTAAACTTTGCTTATAATCATATATGCTTGACAAATAAAACCAATACAAATACAAACCAAGCATCTTAATGCATAACATTAATGCCTACTGAGTTGACTGTTGCCAATGAAGCAAAGCCAGTGCTGAGTTAAAACAGACTTGCGTTATCAGATACAGAATATCTGTAGTAGTGGTGTACAACTGGTGTGGTGGTGGAGGCGTCAGGCTAGAAACTAGGGGGGCTGAACTAGAACTTCTAGTCCCATCTTATGCACAAAGCCTGCTTTGGGCCCGTCCTTCTTCCTCAACTTTGGAAAGGAGACAATGGCAAACCACTTCTGAAATCTTTCCAAGAAACTGCAGGGTTCAGTCCAGCAGTCATCAGGAGTCAACACTGACTTGAAGGAGATGATAGAGAGAGAGAGAGAGAGAGAGAATATAGGGTGAGACAGAAAGAGAAAGAGAGCGGGAGATGAAAGAGAGAGAGGGAGGGAGGGAGCGAGAGAGACGGAGACAGAGACAGAGACATGAGAGAGACAGAGAGAAAGAAAGAGATGGGTAAGAGAGAGAGAGAGATGAAAGAGAGTGTGTAGATAGAGGCAGAGAGAGAGAAGATGAGAGAGACAGAGAGAAAGAGTAGAGATCTGAGAGAAAGAGAGATCAGAGAGGAAGAGAGAGATCAGAGAGAGAGATCAGAGAGTAGAGATCTGAGAGAAAGAGAGATGAGAGAGAAAGAGAGAGATGAGAGAAAGAGAGATGAGAGAGGGAGATGAGAGAGAGAGAGAGAGAGAGAAAGAGAGAGAAAGAGAAAGAGATCAGAGAGTAGAGATCTGAGAGAGAGAGGAGAGAGAGAGAGAGGAGAGAAAGAGAGAGAAAGACAGGAGAGATGAAAGAGAGAGAGATCAGAGAGTAGAGGTCTGAGAGAAAGAAATGAGAGAAAGAGAGCGAAAGAGATGAGAGAGAGATGAGAGAGAGAGAGAGATGAGAGTAGAGATCTGAGAGAAAGAGATGAGAGAGAAAGAGAGATGAGAGAGAGAGACAGGAGAGATAAGAAAGAAATCAGAGAGTAGAGATCCGAGAAAGAGAGATGAGAAGAAAGAGAGAGAGATGAGAGAGAGAGAAAGGCAGGAGAGAGAGAGAAAGAGATCTGAGAGAAAGAGATCTGAGAGAAAGAGAGATGAGAGAGAAAGAGAGAGATGAGAGAAAGAGAGATGAGAGAGGGAGATGAGAGAGAGAGAGAGAGAGAGAAAGAGAGAGAAAGAGAAAGAGATCAGAGAGTAGAGATCTGAGAGAGAGAGGAGAGAGAGAGAGAGGAGAGAAAGAGAGAGAAAGACAGGAGAGATGAAAGAGAGAGAGATCAGAGAGTAGAGGTCTGAGAGAAAGAAATGAGAGAAAGAGAGCGAAAGAGATGAGAGAGAGATGAGAGAGAGAGAGAGATGAGAGTAGAGATCTGAGAGAAAGAGATGAGAGAGAAAGAGAGATGAGAGAGAGAGACAGGAGAGATAAGAAAGAAATCAGAGAGTAGAGATCCGAGAAAGAGAGATGAGAAGAAAGAGAGAGAGATGAGAGAGAGAGAAAGGCAGGAGAGAGAGAGAAAGAGATCTGAGAGAAAGAGATCTGAGAGAAAGAGAGAGATGAGAGAGAGAAAGGCAGGAGAGAGAGAGAGAGAGATCTGAGAGTAGAGATCTGAGAGAAAGAGAGAGAAAGGCAGGAGAGAGAGAGAAAGAGGTCAAAGAGTAGAGATCTGAGAGAAAGTGATCTGAGAGAGAAAAAGAGAGATGAGAGAAAGAGAGAGAAAGACAGGAGAGAGAGAGATGAGAGAGAAAGAGCAGAGAGTAGAGATCTGAGAGAAAAAAATGAGAGAAAGAGAGAGAAAGACAGGAGAGAGAGAAAGAGATCAGAGAGTAGAGATATGAGAGAATGAGATATGAGAAGAAAGAGAGAGAGTTGAGAGAGAGAGAGAGAAAGGCAGGAGAGAGAGGGAGAGAAAGGGATCAGAATAGAGATCTGAGAGAAAGAGAGATGAGATGAAAGAGACAGACAGGAGACAGAGAGAGAGACAGAGAGACAGAGAGACAGAGAGAGAGGAGAAAATAAATATAGTAGACATAGACATAGACATAGACATAGATAGATGGCTATAGAAACCACCACAAGAACACGAAGGATGGGAAATGCATGCCCTCTTGTTTATTTATTTATTTTCCTTCCTTCCCTGCCTTTTTTCTTCTATGATTTTGTGCACAACCATCAATCAAAGATTTATTTGTTACAGTTGGCTAATAAGTTATACTTTAACTTAGGTAAACAATGCAACCACCTGGGAAGTTGCTGCAGGTGATGTGTGCAAACAATGGTGCCCATGGATTATGAATGCACAACTCATAGGAGTTTAAAAGATCAAATGGAAGGGATTGGGAGTCCCAAATGAGTAGGTGGGGAATGAAAAAAAAACAACAAAAAATGGCGACCGGGGGGTGGGTGGGTGTCTAGAGAAAGAAATGAGCCTGTCCATGGGCATGGATGGCTCTGGGCCAGGTTGTCTCTGATATCGCCTGCTCCAAAATGAATCTGTCCATTCTCTAAGATGTGTCCCTGCTAAGGTTCCTGCACTTAACAGAATAACAGCGTCGGAAGGGATCTTGGAGGTCTTCTAGCCCAACCCCCTGCTCAAGCAGGAAACTCTAAACCATTTCAAGCTCTTCTTTAAAATCTCCAGTGATGAAGCATCGACAACTTCTGGAGGCAAGCCATTCCACTGGTTCTCATTGTCACAAGATTTCTCCTTGTCAATAGTGGTGAATATCTGTAGCTCAGGTGTAGGATGAGGGTGAAGGTTCGTTATCCGAGGTTGTGGGTTGTGGATCCCCTAAACTCTGCTGAAGATGTTACCTAGCCTGGTAATGAAACATTTGGAAGCCAATCCACAAGCTCGGAGAACGAATCCTCACCCTCAGATTTCTCTTTAGTTCTAGATTGCTCCTGTCCTTAATTAGTTTCCATCCATTGTTTCTGTTGGAATTAGAGACAAATAATGCCAGGGATGCAAATATGTCCAAGATGTCCAAGATGTCTGACTGCCTGCGCAGTGTTTATTGCTTATATACAGTCTTTCCAAGCAGTAAAAGGAAGAAAAGAGCAACAGCATTTTCATTGGTGAATTTCCCCCCCACAATATTCCCCCACCCACCTTCTCTATGAGTATTGTGCTGTTGCCACCTAGATGAGATCATGGTACCAGCCAGGGAAGGTCTTATCTTTCTGGCCCTGTGAACTGAATGAGATCATTGGCATGAGGGGCCTGCTTAGGGCAGGGATTTTTCTACACACACGCACACGCACGCGTGTGCACACACACACACACACACACACACACACACACACACACACACACACACACACACACCCTTTACACAGAGCCCCGATCCCTACAGTTTCTTGTCTTGCCCTCAGGTCAGGGGTGGGTTGCTGCCGGTTTGGACAGCACTGCACTTCCGTCGCGATGCGAACCGGTGGGGAAGGTAAGTGGAACCCACCCTTGCCTCAGGTGCTTTGGAGAATAGGTTGACACACACACCCCTCTTCTTTATGGCAGTCTCTCAGATATTGGAACATTGCTATGATGTGCCCCCTACTCAGAGGTGGGATTCACATCATTTACCTACTGGTTCGCCTGGCACCGGAAATGTGAGCGAGCGAGCGTGTGCGTCAGCTATGCTCTCACGCGCCTCTTCTGCACATGCATGCAACTTTCCGCACATTCACTTTGCTCGCACATGTAGCTTGCATGCATGAGCGCTGCTTCAAAACATCCCTAAATAGGACGGCATAGTGCCAGGGCGGGTGGGCGGGGGGGCAGGCCCAACCGGTTCGCCCGAACCGATCTGAACTGGCTGAAGACCACCCCTGCCCCTACTTCTTCTCTTCAGTAGACTAGACATGCCCAATTCCTGCAACTCTTCTTCATATGCTTCAGCCTCCAGTCCCCTAATCCAGTGTTTCCCAACCTTGGCAACTTGAAGATATCTGGACTTCAACTCCCAGAATTCCCCAGCCAGCATTCGCTGGCTGGGGAATTCTGGGAGTTGAAGTCCAGATATCTTCAAGTTGCCAAGGTTGGGAAACACTGCCCTAATCATCTTTGTTGCTGTTCTTTTTAGAATTCCAACATCTCTTTGGTATCATGATGACCAAAGCTTTGTCAGAAATTGTGTAGGGCAGTGATCGCGAACCTTTTTTTCCTCGGGTTCCAAAAGCGCGCACACGCGCGGGCTATTGCACACGCTTGAGTGCCCACACCCATAAATGGCCCTGCCCACCATGCATGTGTGCACAAACACCACCACCCCGCTCCCCCGCTCCCACATTTCCCGACTTCATGTGGGCCTGGTAGGTCTGTTTTTTACCTTCCCCAGGCTCCAGAGGCTTTCTTGGAGCCTGGGAAGGGCGAAAACGGCATCCCCCGCCCCCCCCCCGAGGCTGAAAACGGCCTGTTTCCTGACTTCCGGTGGCCCCATAGGCCCATTTTTTGCCCTCCCCAGGCTCCAGAGGCTTCCCTAGAGCCTGGGGAGGGCAAAAACGCCCTCTCCCACCACCCCCGGAGGCCCTCCAGAGGCCAAAAATGCCCTCCCAGAGCCTCCATGCAAGGCGAAAAACAGCTGGCCGGCACGCACATGCATGCTGGAGCTGAGCTAGGGCAACAGCTCACGTGCCAGCAGATATGGCTCCGCGTGCCACTTGTGGCACGCATGCCATAGGTTTGCCATCACTGGTGTAGGGTCTCCTGCTTGAGCGGGGGGTTGGACTAGATGGCCTATAAGGTCCCTTCCAACTCTGTTAATCTGTTAAAGCTGGATGCAATACTCCAAGTATGATCTTACCAAAACATTATAAAGTGGTACTAACACTTTATTTCATTTGCATTTCGTTTGCAGGGACTCCATAGTGGGGCCTCGGCAACGGAGGTGCCCTCTCTGTGGAAGATCCAGTCCCCATATTCTTTGGTCCTGAGGAGCTTCTGTAGAGAGGTGACAAAAATCTGGCTCAGGAAGAGGACATTTGGGAGATGCTAAGTTTGCATCCACCCTTATTGGATTGTTCCACGAGGGTTCACGCTGCTTTCGGTATGTTCTGTCATTCTTTAATCTCGTGGGGTGGGGGAGGATGTTTCAGTCTGTCACTCCAAGCTGTTGGGGATGGAAATGTCAATACTAAATGCTATAAATAAATGTCCAAATTCCTTTTGGATCACATTTTTTCCCTTTAACCTTTACCCTGTTTTTTTTTTGTCATGTTGATTTTTCTTCCACTCTCACACATACAACGCTTCCACACCCAACTCAAGACATCTTTAATCCAGTCTTACAGCTATTTGGTTTAATTTTCTCAGAAATCGCCATCAGCGTCTTTCAGCAATCTCTGTTCGTCATCAAATGGTTGCCTTGGGGGTTAAGAGATGAGGAGCAAGCAGAATCTCCTCCCAAGCCTTGGGATATATTCAGCCATATCATAGATAACCAGGGCTGCCTGGTATAGACAAGGGCTAATAAAGAAGGGCCTCTGTTGGGAGTTCAAAAATGTCAAGTTGTTGGGGGTGGTGGGGGAACGGCACAATCTAAATTCCAACCTTCAAAGCAAATACACCGTATTGAGGTTTATGAAAATTCTTAGGCATGAAAACCAGTTGACTTTGGGCCAATCACCAGGAGACTGTGAGTTCTAGTCCCGCCTTTGGCATGAAAACCAGCTGGTTGACTTCGGGCCAATCACTGGGAGACTGTGCGTTCTAGTGCCACCTTAGGCATGGAAGCCAGCTGGTTGACTTTGGACCAATCACCAGGAGACCATGAGTTCTAGTCCCGCCTTAGGCATGAAAGCTGGCTGGATGAATTAGGGCCAATCACCAGGAGACTGTGAGTTCTAGTCCCGCCTTTGGCATGAAAACCAGCTGGTTGACTTCGGGCCAATCACCGGGAGATTGTGAGTTCTAGTGCCACCTTAGGCATGAAAGCTGGCCTGATGACTTTGGGCTAATCACCAGAGACTGTGAGTTCTAGTCCCACCTTAGCCATGGAAGCCAGCTGGTTGACTTTGGGCCAATCACCAGGAGACCATGAGTTCTAGTCCCGCCTTAGGCATGAAAGCTGGCTGGGTGAATTAGGGCCAATCACCAGGAGACTATGAGTTCTAGTCCGGCCTTTGGCATGAAAACCAGCTGGTTGACTTTGGGCCAATCACCAGGAGACCATGAGTTCTAGTCCCGCCTTAGGCATGAAAGCTGGCTGGGTGAATTCAGGCCAATCACCAGGAGACTGTGAGTTCTAGTCCCACCTTAGACATGAAAGCCAGCTGGGTGACTTCCAGCCAGTCCCTCTCACTCAGCCCAACCCACCTCATAAGGCTGTTCTTATGGGGCAATGAATTATTTATAAAAATAATAAAGGCAGGATATCAGTTAAATAAATAAAGCATGCTAAATAACCATGCTAAAAATGCAAACAAAAAGTTCATTTTGATTTGTGCTTGGTTCTTGGCAATCACATGGGGCACTTTTGTGTTGCCTTCTTAGCAATGGTACGAAAACAATTTCCTGCTGCTTAATTCTGAGATTTTTTTTTTCAACTTCCCAGTCTAAATTTCAGCCTCGGGATTTCCCGGTGGTGCCCCATCTAAGAACTTCCCAGGCCTAACCCGGCTCTTGAGGTCTACTTTGCAAAGAGTTCAAAATCAAAATCTTTTTCCCTTCTTTTTGAGCACAGACAGATCTAAGAGTGGAAATAAATTATGTGAAAAGAAAATTCCCTGGATGGGAAGTCTTCCAATATCTCAGGGGCTGCCCTAGAGAAGAGGAGGTTAACCTATTCTCCAAAGCCCCTGAAGGCAGAACAAGAAGCAATGGATGGAAACTAATCAAGGAGAGAAGCAACTTAGAACTAAGGAGGAATATCCTGGCAGTTAAAACAAATAATCAGTGTAATGACTTGTCTTCAGAAATTGTGGGTGCTCCCAAGGGGCGGGTTGCTCACTTACCTTGCTACCGGTGCGCTGCGCACGCATCACTACGTTTCGTGCGCGCACTCGCTTGCTATGCGTGCATGCCCCCTCATGTGATTTTGCTTCTGCGCATGCGTGGAAGCAAAATCGTGCCAAAATCTTGCGAGGGGACGCGTGCATGTGCGCAATTTCTGTGATTTTTTGCTTCCGTGCATGCGCGGAAGCAAAATCTCGCTGAAATTCCTCACGCATGCGCGTCCCCTCGCGAGATTTCGGCGCGATTTTGCTGTGAAAATTTTTTCACAAAAATTTGTGAAAAAAGATGGCGGCTCCTAGGCACCGGCAACCGACCGCACCAGGTTGGTAGCCTCTTGATGACACCACCAGCCCACCGCTACCAGTGCGATAGAGTAGACTGCACCGGTAGGAACCCACCACTGGTGCTCCCACACTGGAGGTTTTAAAGAAGAGATTGGACAGCCATTTGTCTGAAATGGTGTAGGACAGTGATGGCGAACCTATGGCACGCGTGCCACAGGTCGCACGCAGAACCATATCGGAGGGCACGCGAGGCGTTGCCATGTCAGCTCCACGGGCAAACCGGAAGTTTGGAAAAATGCACTTCCAGTTTGCCGTTGTGCTGTTTTTCGCACTCCGGAGGGTTCAGGGAAGCTTCCTGAAGCCCTGGAATGCAAAAAACGACAAAATGGGCAAACCGGAAGTTCGGAAAACACACTTCCAGTTTGCCATTGGGCTGTTTTTAGCACTCCAGAGGGTTCAGGGAAGCTTCCTGAAGCCCCGGAGTGCAAAAAACACCCCAACGGACAAACTGGAAGTGCATTTTTCCAAACTTCCGGTTTGCCCGTTTCGTCGCTTTTTCCCGTCCCAGGCTTCGGTAAGGCCTTTGCGCGGAAGTGGGGGGGTGTGCACATGTGCAGGGGGCAGCATGGGGGGGGTTGTGCGCATGCGTGGGGGGGAGGGAATTGGCGTGGGCACATGTGCGCGTGCTAGCGCGTGCACCCCCCCTTTTGGCACGCAAACCAAAAAAGGTTCGCCATCACTGGTGTAGGGTCTCCGCTTGAGCAGGGTGTTGGACTAGAAGACAAGACTAGAAAACAAGACAGACACAGACTTCAGAGGATAATCAGAATTGCAGGAAAAACAATTACTGCCAACCTGCCTTCCATTAAGGACCTGTATACTGCATGAGTCAAAAAGAAGGCTGTGAAAATATTTACAGACCCCTCACATCCTGGACATAAATTGTTTCAACTCCTACCCTCAAAACGACGCTATAGAGCACTACACACCAGAACAACTAGACACAAGAACAATTTTTCCCCGAACGCCATCACTCTGCTAAACAAATAATTCCCTCAACACTGTCAAACTATTCAGTAAGTCTGCATTACTATTACTATTAATCTTCTCATCATTCCTATCACCCATCTCCTCCCACTTATGACTGCAGGACTGTAACTTTGTTGCTTGTATCTTTACGATTTATATTGATTGTTTCGAGTATGATTTGTTTGCTTATTTGTACCCTATGACTATCATTAAGTGTTATACCTCATGATTCTTGACAAATGTCTTTTCTTTTATGTACACTGAGCGCATATGCACCAAAGACAAATTCCTTGTGTGTCCAATCACACTTGGCCAATAAAGAATTCTATTCTATTCTATTCTATTCTATTCTATTCTATTCTATTCTATTCTATTCTATTCTATTCTATTCTATTCTACTCTACTCCTATTCTACTCTACTCCTATTCTATTCTATTCTATTCTATTCTACTCTACTCTACTCCTATTCTACTCTACTTTATTCTATTCTATTCTATTCTATTCTATTCTATTCTATTCTATTCTATTCTATTCTATTCTATTCTATTCTATTCTATTCTATTCTATTCTACTCTACTCCTATTCTACTCTACTCTACTCTACTCTACTCTACTCTATTCTATTCTATTCTATTCTATTCTATTCTAAAGACCTTCATGGCCCCTTCCTCGGAATAACTCTGTTATTCTGAATCCACCCACAACACACCCTTGAGTAAGTTGGCTTGTGTGTTCATCATTGTTCATCTCCAGCAAGGAAGGCAACTATTTCAAGTCTTACATGCTTATGTTCTGAGTAGTGAAAAGGTTTGTGGTGTTGAGGCTTCCCTAGATTTCCATTATTATTATTTTTAGAAGGAGATCAGGGATTTATAGCAGTTGGGCAATATTTTCTTATTTAGGGGATAAGCCCAAGAGGAGCACAAGGTGTCAAATCATAAGTTAAAAATACCTTCCCACTCACCCCTGCCAACCGATTTCGGTCCTCCCTCGGATTTGTAGGGAGACTATTAGGAGGGAATTATTTCCTACCAACAACAAACCCGGCTCCCTGCCTCGTCAAAAATGACAGGACCGTGAGGATTATGCCAGGTCATCCTCTTAGGTTCTCCAAGAAGGTTGTAAAACAAGGAGGGAGCTCCGTTCCTCCAGTCACACAACACTAGTTTTCAACAAGCTGGTTTTCTGAGGGGGGGGGGAGGATACAAGCACACAGATGGCCCCAGGCTGCAGCAATGCAATCCCAGTGTTTTCATTTGGCTTTCCCCCACCTCGCTGCATAAAATGGCTTTCGCTGAGCGTTCATCATGGCAGGAGGCAGCTCGCAATTCATACCTGGGTCATATTCGGGGTGACCCTGCGGAGGCTGTTCGCTGGCTCCCCTGAGGCATTTCATCCACTTGAATTATTCAGAGCCGTGTGCTGAGAGTACCCTTTCCACTGGCACACATTTCTTTTTCTTTTGCCTTTTCTTTGCCTCTTATTCCTCCCTTTCTTTTCTTCTTTCTTTCTTTCTTTTCTTCTTTCTTTCTTTCTTTCCTTCCTTTTCTCCCTTTCCTTTCTTCTTTTTCTATCTTTCCACCTTTTTTCCTTCCCACTCCCCTCATTTTTTTCTTTTTTCCCTTCCCTTCCCCTTCTTTCTTTCCTTTATCCCTCCCTCCCTTCTTTATTTCTCTCTCATTCCTCTCTCTTCCTCCCTCCTTCCTTCCCTCCCTCCTTCCTTCCTTTTCTTCCTTTCATTTCCTTCTTTCCTTCCCTCCTTTTTCCTTTCTTCTTCTTCTTACTGCCTGAGCTCCTCTCTCTTCCCCTCCCCTCCTCTCCTCTCCTCTTCCTCCCTCCCTCCTTTCCTTCCTCTTTCCTTCCTCCTTTTTCCTTTCATTTCCTTCTTTCCTTCCCTCCTCCCTCCCTCCCTCCCTCCCTTCTTTCCTTCCCTCTTCTTCTTCCTTTCTCTTTTCTTCCTTCCTCCCCTTCTCCATCCCTTCCTTTTTCCTCCTCTCCATTCATTCCTCCTTCCCTTCCTTTTCTCTTTTCTTCTTTTCTTTCTCTTTGATTCTCTCTCTCTTCCTCTCTCCCATCGCTTTCTCTCATTCTCTTCTCTTCCTTTTCCCCTTTCCTTCTTTTCTTGTCATTTCTTCCTCCCTGTCTCTTTCATTCTCCCTCTCTCATTCTCCCTCCCTCTTTGTCTCCCTTTCTTCCTCCTTCCTCTCCCCTCACTTTCTTCCTCCCTCACCTTCAAATGTTAGTTCCCCAACCTGTTAATTAGTTATAATAGGCATTACAATAGAAAGTGATTTGTTTCAAAGCAACAAACGAAAGCCTTAAAAAAAAACCTATCTTTAAACAATTGTCGAATGTGACAGCTCTGGGAGACCAAAAAGGCTTGGTGTCAGGGGAGATGGAAATGAGGATGGGCGAATCTACTTATTTATTTATCAAATTGTATAGCTGCCCATCTGTTACGGTACCCCACATTTATAATCCTCTTATAACATGTAACAGCAGCGTTGTTGCTTTCTCTTTCTCTTGGGTGCTGGCTAAAGAGATATTTCTTTGCCAACGGCTCCTCAGCCTGGTTTAATTTGCGCTTCATCTGTCTTTCATTTTTAGTGCTGTTTGTAATTAGCTGCTCGATTTTAAGAGGTACAGAAGATTCTCGGATGCCTGATGCAGAGAAGCAAATGGCACCTCAGACGTGGGTAAAGATACCCACAAGCAGTTTGCTTGTTTGTTGATTTGATTGATTGAAGACATAATTTAAGGTTCCCATTACCAATTTAGATTCTTAAACTCCCACAAGCTTCTTTCCTCCAGCTTGGAAGTAGGCATACAACAACAGCCACAACGAGCCGTTTTATATCCTGTATCAACTGCCTGAGTTAACCACTTCACACTGCCTAGGCTAGTATTAGGGGCTGACCTTGGTTTACATGATGTGAATAGTTGTTTTTCTCTAGCTATTAACCAAGAAAGTAAGCTTTGATTATCTGCAGTGTAATTCTAACTAGTCTTCCATAGCAGAGTTTCCCAATCTTGGCAACTTTAAGACACATGGACTGCCGGCTGGGGAATTCTGGGAGTTGAAGTCCACGCATCTTAAAGTTGCCAAGATTGGGAAGTCCAATTCTTTTTTTTAAATTTTTTTTATTGTTTTTCAACTTTTAACATCACAATATTATACCGCAGATCTACACCTATTCACATCTATTATTTGTTTATACATTGCTTATACATTTCATATATACAATTTCCATATATTTACAATCTTGTATCTTCTTTATCATGCAATCTTGTTTCCTGATCCTTTATCTCTTCTGACCCATTCATACCATTTCGACCAAATTTCATAATAATCCGAATTGTTTTG
Source organism: Diadophis punctatus similis (assembly GCA_023053685.1). Classification (NCBI taxonomy): domain Eukaryota; kingdom Metazoa; phylum Chordata; class Lepidosauria; order Squamata; family Dipsadidae; genus Diadophis; species Diadophis punctatus. Next base: position 906,202 of record JALIGW010000039.1, read on the forward strand.
GTTTTTAAGTTCGATAGTCAGTCTGTCCATCTCTGCACACTTATATATTTTTTCCAATAACATATGGTCCGAAGGTATTTGGCTGTTTTTCCAGTTTTGCGCGCATGTAATCCTTGCAGCTGTGATGATATGAAGCATTAGATACTGTATACTTCTGGGGTGTTGCTTTTTTATGATTCCTAATAAGAAGAGTTCCGGGGTGTGCTCCACTGTTCTTCCTGTAATATCACTTAACCATTTATGTACATTGTTCCAGTAATGTCTCGCTTCGGGACACGTCCACCACATATGAAAGAAGGTACCTACGTCTTTCTTACATTTCCAACTGGGAAGTCCAATTCTATACTTCCCTAGATGAGAAAGTTGGGGCCCTCCAGAGATTGTTGAAATGCCCCGTTTAACATGGCCCATACTAAGGAAAGTTGGGATTTCAGCAAGGACTAAGATGTTTCAGGTTCCTCATCCCATTGTAATCCCATCACAACTCATCAGTCCATACAGAGTAATATGGACAGTGGAAAATGCTCTCCCAAACCTTTTAAAAGAGATTGAAATTAAGGCGGGATTTTCACTCAGCGCAGAAAAGAGGGAAGAGTTAATCATACTTTCCCAGAAGGTTTCCAAAACTGGTGAGCCGCAACTGAGGAAACCTGTCACATGAATTGGAACCTCAGAAGACACAGAAGGTTGCTATCTCCTTGGAGACCATCTTCTGAACTATGAAATTAGTGATATGGTTCCAAAGGTATTCATCATAAACCACAACAAAGTCAATGTGACAGCACATGCCTCATGACATGAGGTATCATGCATAAATGACATTGTTATAGCAATAGCACTTAGACTTATATACCGCTTCATAGTGCTTTACAGCCCTCTCTAAGCGGTTTACAGAGTTCAGCATATTGCCCCCAACAATCTGGGTCCTCATTTTACCGACCTCAGAAGGATGGAAGGCTGAGTCAACCTTGAGCCTGGTGAGATTTGAACAGCTGAACTGCTGAACTAGCAGTAGCCTGCAGTGCTGCATTTAACCACTGCGCCACCTCGGCTCGTTATACATTTGGATGCTTTCGAATTGTGGTGTTGGAGAAGACTCTTGAGAGAATCTTAGGACTGCAAGAATGCACAGAACGCTTTGCACATGCACAGAGGGTAAAAGAACCCAAATGGCGGTGTCCAGGCGGGTGGCCGAAGCCTCACGCTGCGGTCGCTACCAGGTCTCCGACGACTGGCAGGCACGCCCGAACCGGGAGCATTTCACCCCTGCCCCCCACACCCCGTTTTGGCCGTCAGGGTGCTGCAGGAGGCCTCTGTCCTGTCTTCTCCCCCACCCTGCTGGCCGGCCCAAGGAGGAGAACTACAATGCTGATCCGACCCTGGAAGAAATCCCGTTTGACACCCCTGTGCTAGAGACAACCGATGGGAGTTCTAGTCCAAAAATATCTAGAAGGCCATGTATTGCCCTTGTCTAAAACAACATTTTCTCTTTTTTTTAATTTTTTTTAAATTTTTATTAAATACACACAAAAATACAACATGAAACAATACACACATAAAACATACAGTTAGGAGTATTCTATCCCCCTCTATAGAATAAGCTTTCATCGGATAACATTTTTTTAATATTATCCGTACGTAAAAATATTTACCTTTCTATTTATTTACTTGGTCTTTAAATATATAGCATGTTCTTATTTCTACTAATCATTGACTTTGTTCCATAAAATATAGTAAATTAATTATTGACCCTCATTTTTCTTTTACTAATATAATTTCATTAAATCTTTTTTGAAATAATAAAGATGAAATTGTTATAATAAGATTTGTTACCTATTTCTTAACTACTTTAGTAGTTATTGTTGTACTTGTTCACATGTATTTTTCTAGAATACCATTTTCAATTTATATTTGTTATAATGAGATATGAAAGTCATAATAAAAAGAAAACCCTATTATAAGTAAAAATCAATAATTCATTAACTTGAAAGTTCCTTCTGTGAGTCTTTGGTTCTTCCACTTCCAGACCATTGCTAAAACAACATTTTCATTCACCCCAACATGCAATTTTGAATGAATGAAGTCTGTGCTTTATCTGCACGAGGAAAGCCTTTGGCTAATTTGTCTCTGTTCAGAGTCCAAAACCCAAAACCTCATGTTCAACAACCATGTGATAATTCCTCGTGTGTTCACCCCCAGCATAAGAGCTCATTAATTACATTTTGCATCCCATGACTATCGTTCAAAACGATTCAGAGTGGCTGTCTGTTCACTTACAGGGCTCCATTGCTTATAAAAGAAGATATGGGTATACAGGTAGTCCTCGACTTGCAACAGCTCACTTAGTGACCGTTCAAAGTTACGGAGACACTGGATAAAGTGACTTCTGTGCGTTTTTCACGTTTGCAACTTTTGCAGCGTCCCCATTGGTCACGTGATTAAAATTCAGACACGCTTGGCAACTGGTTCATATTTATGACGGCTGCAGTGTCCCGGAGTCATGTGATCCCCTTTTGATGACTTCTGACAAGCAAAGTCAATAGGAAAGACAGATTCACTTAACAACGGTGTGACTAATTTAAGTGACTCACTTAACAAACGCGGCAAGCAAAGTCGTAAAGTGGGGCAAAAATTCCCTTAATAAATTTCTCACTATCACTAAAAACAACTGCTATGATTCACTTAACAACTGTGGCAAGAAAGGTTGTAAAATGGGGCCTACCTCACTTAATAAATGTCTCACTTAACAAGATAAATTTTGGACTCAATTGCGGTCATAAGTCAAGGACTTTCCAGTACATGCCCAGGTTTATGTGAACTGCATAATACCGGTATTCCTCGACTTACAACAGTTCACTTAGTGACCGTTCGAAGTTACAACAGCGCTGAAAAAAGTGACTTATGACCATTTTTCACTCTTATGACCTTTGCAGCATCCCCATGATAACACGATTTACCTTTGGATGCTTGACAAGTGGTTCATATTTATGACGGTTGCAGTGTCTCTGCGATTATGTGATCCCCTTTTGAGACCTTCCAACAAGCAAGGTCAATGGGGAAACCAGATTCACTTAACAACAGTGTTATTAGAACTGCAGAAAAAACAATTGCTGCCAACCTGCCTTCCATTGAGGACCTGTATACTGCACGAGTCAAAAAGAGGGCCGTGAAAATATTTACTGACCCCTCGCATCCTGGACATAAACTGTTTCAACTCCTACCCTCAAAACGACACTACAGAGCACTGCACACCAAGACAACTAGACACAAGAACAGTTTTTTCCCAAATGCCATCACTCTGGTAAACAAATAATTCCCTCACCACTGTCAAACTATTCACTAAGGCTGCATTACTATTACTATTAGTCTTCTCATCATTCCTAATCACCCATCTCCTCCCACTTATGACTGCATGACTATAACTTTGTTGCTTGTATCCTTACGATTTATATAAATATTGATTGTTTCCTGATTGCTTATTTGTACCCTATGACAATCATTAAGTGTTGTACCTCATGGTTCTTGACAAATGTATCTTTTCTTTTATGTACACTGAGAGCATATGCACCAAAGACAAATTCCTTGTGTGTCCAATCACACTTGGCCAATAAATAATTCTATTTCTATTTCTATTAATTTAAGAACTGCAATGATTTACTTAACAAATGTGGCGAGCAAAGTCGTAAAATGGAGCAAATCTCACTTAACAAATTTCTCACTTAGCCACAGAAATGCTGGGCTCAATTGTGGTCATAAATTGAGAACTACCTGTATTGTGGTCTTTGTTATAAAGTACCTTGAAAAGGCAATCATAATCAGCAGAGGAGACCATAACTCAGCATCAGCAATGGGTGCAGACACTCAAAAACCTTAAAATACAAGATCTATGATCCAAACTGTATGATTTGAAGTCAGATTATAAATCATTTAAAGGTCTTCCCAGCCAACTAAAATCTGAAGGTTTATCTTTGGTCAAGGATAGCCTCTCTCCCCAGTACTCTATACATGTGAAAGGGTTTGAAGAAGCAGGCTATGAAAAGTATTGATGTTTGGATTGAAATTTGGTGCTGGAGAAGACCTCCGAAAATACTGTGGAGAGCCAAAGAAACAAATGGATCATCAAACCAACTCAGGATTCTCAGTCGAGGTACAAATGACTAGATGTAAATTACCGTATTTTTCGGAGTATAAGACGCACCGGAGTATAAGACGCACCTTAGTTTTTGGGGAGGGAAATAGGGGGAAACAATCTGCCTACCAGGTATTCATCTGGCTAGCATCCTTAGTCTGGTCAGCTTCAGCACATTATTTTATCCCCTGGTTAGGACTTCTTCTTCTGAGAGAGTAACAATGAAAGAATCTGCAAGCCAGTAAGAGCTGGGAAGATTGTTAGCACCTGGTTAGGACTAGAAAAAAACTTATTCGGAGCAAGTAGAGCAATGAAAAAAAATTCTGCAAAGACTTAGGGCTGGAAAACCATTCTTTGGAGAGAGTAACAATGAAAAAGCCTGCAAGGTAAGAGCTGGGAAGATCTGTTAGCACCTAGTTAGGGCTGGAAAAAAAAAAGCTACATTCGAAGTATAAGACGCACCCAAATTTTCAGCCACTTTTAGGGAGGAAAAAGGTGCGTCTTATACTCCGAAAAATACGGTATCCTACTTCGGACACATTATGTGAAGACAAGCTCTCTAGAGAAGTACTGCGAAAGATGGAAGGAAAGAGAAGAAGAAGAAGATGACCAGCAGGAAGGGATGGACGTAGATATAGTGGCAATGGGGCTCCATTGGACTACTTGAAAGACAGATCATCATGAAGAAAAACTATGTATGTGGTTAAAAGTCTGTAGAGATTCTCAGTCATCCAGGTCATGGTTATCCCAAAGGTGCTTTTTTCAGGAGGCAACTGGACTTCCTTGTTTTTTCTTTTGAAGATGTTTCGCTTCTCATCCAAGAAGCTTCTTCAGCTCTGACAGGATAGTGGGGAATGGAAGGATTTATATTCCTTGCAGACAGCTGGACATTTGCATCCTTTTAGAGCAGGGGTGTCAAACTTGCGGCGTCACAGTGGTTTCACGTGACATATCGGGACATTTTTCTCCTTGGCTAAACTGGGCGTGGGCGTGGCCAGCGCGTGACGCATCCGGCCCGCGGGCCGCATGTTTGACAGTCCTGTTTTAGAGGGTCGTTGAAGCACTTGGAGGTTTATCTGTGTCTTCAGGGTCACCTGAGTAGCGCTCCTGGTTCCTGTAGTCTGCAATTTTTCCTCTGGAAATCCATTCCTACTCCCACACCATTCAAAGGGTGTTCATCCCAAATTGTACAGCTAAAAGTCTGTGGTTGCTAAAAGTCACACTCAACTCAATTTATATGCAAGCTTTATCTATCTTGAATAAGAGAATAGACAGAAGACAGCACGAAGTGATCACAAATCTTTTTTTATATGATAAGCAGCTTTTTCTTAATCAATCAATCAACCAAGGCCTCTTTGGAATTTGAAAACACGTATCGCGATTACTGTCACAAAATGGCTGCCACAGCAGGTGAGGGGAGACACGCCTATTCGTGCAATGCTATCATAGTGAGCACAGCCAGTCTCAACGCACCTTTTTACCAGAAGATAAACTAGTGGGTTTACATTCCAACTTCTCTATGAGTAATTCTGTATGATGCTTATTTTTGTTTTTTGTTTTCCCTCTGGACAGGTGGGCATATTTCCATACAAAACACTTGGCCTGCATCGATCCTCCATTTCTATGTTGTAAGGCTGCTTATCTATGGCACCTTCAGAACATCTGGATAAAGCCTTTTAGAACTTTCTAACAGATGCTCCTAAACATGTAATTTTTTTTTAATGTAACAGAAAGGAGAAAGACTCAACCCACTAAAGAACAGAAGAGTCACGGCACTGATTCTATTTATTTCTAATTAAGATATATTCTAAATGAAATGAAGCCCAAATTTAATTTTTGACTTGGCTGTGCCTCTTTGGGGAATGTGGGGGTTTTTTTTTTTTTTTGGGCAAGCTGTCGCAAAACTGACAGTGGTTCTTATCTCAGAAAATATTATGTCAGCCCTGGCTGATGGGATTTCTTGAAATCCCAAAGGAATCCTTGCAAAGAAATACAATGCTAAAGGCAGGGAACTGTTGTTTTGCAGAACTAGTTTCCCTTTCCTCTTTTAAAAATAACGTTCAGCAGGCAAGGTGCAATTTGGTGCCCTTGGATACTCTGTTTAGCTGTCCCTTGAGTCTGAATACCAAATTATTTTGCTTGCTTAAAACAGGGGGGAGAGGCACAAAATACTTTCCGCTCCTTGGCCCACTGCATGGGCTCCCAGGGTTACCGTTTCTCTGACTACCATACAGATGTTGCAGCTTCAACACGATTTTTGTGTAAATTGGTTGAATTGAATATCAGGGAGAGTTGAAGCTCTCCCTGATATTGCTGTTTATCTCTGCTCCATATACAGCCTGCCCCGCCCAAATCAATTCTCTGTTAATCTCAAATCTCTAGAGCAGTGATGGCAAACCTTTTTTGGTTTGCGTGCCAAAAAGGGGGGGGCGTGCGGGGGATCACGCATGTGTGTGCCCACACCCATAATTCCATGCGTCCACCCGCGCATGCGTGCGTGACCCCCCCGTTCCCAGCACGCAATGGCACGACCGTTTTTCACTCTCCCCAGGGTCCAGAGCCTTTCTAGGAGCCTGGGGAGGGCAAAAACGGCCTTCCCCACCCCTCCGGAGGCAGAAAATGGCCCATTTGCCAACTTCCAGTTGAACCGGAAGGCCCATTTTTTTGCTCTCCCCAAGCTCCAGAGCCTTTCTAGGAGCCTGGGGAGGGCGAAAACAGCCTTCCCCACCCCCTCCGGAGGCTGGAAACAGCCTGTTTCCCGACTCCCAGTGGGCCCAGAAGGCCCGAAAATAAGCCGGCCAGCACACACATGCATGCCTAAGGTGACCAGACGTCCCGATTTTGGCGGGACACACCCGCTTTTTCACCATTTGTCCCGCGTCCTGCCCGCCCTCTTAAAAAGTCCCGATTTTTTAAAACAATGCCCGACTAGGGCATTATTTCAAAAAATCGGCCTGAAAGGCAGCAGGCCTCTCAGCTCGGGCCGACTGTGGGCGGCATTGGCGGCGGGCGGGCATCCCGCGTTGTTGACTCCTCCGGCGGCGGCTGGAAGCTGGGGGGAGGGGGAAGGGAGGCTGCTCCTCCTCTCCTTCCCCCGCCCCATCCCTAGCCCCGCCCTCGGAGGCGCCGCTGCTGTTGGGAGGGGTGAGGGACGAGGAGCCGTCGCCGCTTTGAATTTACGTCACGAGCGGCGCAAACAGCCCTTCCTCGTCCCCTTCCCCTTTCTTCCCCCCGTCGCCTCGCTGCCGCCGTTGCCCTGGGGCCGGGCGGGCGACCGGGAGACCGCGGCGCTTGGATGCTTGGAGCAGGTAAGCTGCCGGCTGCCTCCTTTCCCCGTCTCCCGCCTCCCATTCGTTGCTTGCCAGCCCAGCCGAAGGGAAGGCGGGAGGCGAGGAAAGGCCTCCTGAAAGGAGGGGAGGCGAGCCAGCCCGGCCGAAGGGAAGGCGGGAGGCGAGGAAAGGCCTCCCAAAAGGAGGGGAGGCTTCGGGAGCCCGCCTCCCTTTCGGGCCGAAAGGGAGGCGGGCTCCCGAAGCCTCCCCTCCTTTCGGGAGGCCTTTCCTCGCCTCCCGCCTTCCCTTCGGCCGGGCTGGCAAGCAACGAACGGGAGGCGGGAGACGGGGAAAGGAGGCAGCTTACCTGTCGCGAGCTGCAGGCATCCAAGCGCCCTCCCGCCTCCCCCCTCCCCCCCTTCCCCCCACCTCACCTGGACGCCGACATTTGCTGTTTTGCCCTCTGCGCATGCGCAACGTTCTGCGCATGCACAGAGGGCAAAACTCAAATGGAGAAACCCACCCCCGTCAATGGTGTCCCGCTTGAAGAAAAAAAAATCTGGTCACTTTATGCATGCCGGACCTGAGCTCGCGTGCCCACCGATATGGCTCCACGTACCACTTGTGGCACCCGTGCCATAGGTTCGCCATCACTGCTCTAGAGCTTTTAAACCCGGCTCACAAATATGAGCTGACTCCCAACTGTAGAAACGCCCATTTGTAACAGCGTAGGACTAAAGCAGGGGTGAAATCCTCCCGGTTCGCCCGGGCCAGTCCTTCGGCGTATAGCCGATGGAACTGGTGGCGGTCGCGGCGCGGAGCTTCTCCCGCCCACTTTCCCGGCCCGGCTGAACGCCGCCATTCGGGTTATTTTTCCCTCTGTGCATGCACGCGCAGTGCGCGGTGATTGTGTTCAGCCGGGCCGGGAAAGCGGGCAGGAGAAGCTCCACGCCGCGACCGCCGCCAGTTCCATCGGCTATACGCCGAAGGACTGGCCCGGGCGAACCGGGAGGATTTCACCCCTGGACTAAAGGGGCAATTTGGGATCATTGTCTTGGACTCAAGATTACAGATGACACCAACCTGGCAGGAATAGCCAACTCTCCAGAAAATAGGCTCAAGATACAGAAGGATCTTGACAAACTTGAACATTGGGCGCTATCTAACAAAATGAAATTCAATGGTGAAAAAAGTAAAGTTCTACATTTAGGCAAGAAAAACAAAATCCACAGGTACAGTATATGTGGTACCTTGCTCAACAGTAGTAACTGTGAGAGGGACCTTGGAGTCCTAGTGGACAACCATTTAAATATGAGCCAGCAGTGTGCAGCAGCTGCCAAAAAAGCCAACACAGTTCTAGGCTGCATTAACAGAGGGATAGAATCAAGATCACGTGAAGTGTTAATACCACTTTATAATGCCTTGATAAGGCCACACTTGGAATACTGCATTCAGTTTTGGTCGCCACGATGTAAAAAGGATGTTGAGACTCTAGAAAGAGTGCAGAGAAGAGCAACAAAGATGATTAGGGGATTGGAGGCTAAAACGTATGAAAAACAGTTGCAGGAACTAGGTATGTCTGTCTAGTTTAATGAAAAGAAGGATCAGGGGAGACATGATAGCAGTGTTCCAATATCTCAGGGGATGCCACAAAGAAGAGGGAGTCAAACTATTCTCCAAAGCACCTGGGGGTAGAACAAGAAGCAATGGGTGGAAACTAATCAAGGAGAGAAGCAACTTAGAACTAAGGAGAAATTTCCTGACAGTTAGAACAATTAATCTGTGGAACAGCTTGCCTTCAGAAGTTGTGAATGCTCCAACACTGGAAGTTTTTAAGAAGATGTTGGATAACCATTTGTCTGAAGTGGTGTAGGGTTTCCTGCCTAAGCAGGGGGTTGGACTAGAAGACTTCCAAGGTCCCTTCCAACTCTGTTATTCTATTCTGTTCTGAGATTGTTTCCCGCCGCTTGGGTTCAATATAATTTCCCTGCCAGAAGCTGCATGCATATAAAAAGCAACATATTTACAAAAGAAACTGACCTTTACATATGCATGGCTGGCTCAGGAATTCTGGCAGTTGAAGTCCACAGATCCTCAAAGAACCATAGTTTGGCCACCCCTGCTTTATAACAGGGGTAGGGAAAGATGGTCCTTTTATGACTTGTGGACTTCAACTCCCAGAATTCCTGAGCCAGCCAAGTCCACAGGTCATAAAGGGGCCACCATTCTCCACCTCTGGTCTATAATGACAGGATTTTGCATTTCCAGTTGGGCTGTACCTCCTTCTCCTTCTTATACTTCAGTGAGTTAGAGAGGTGTCTGCCTGGGTTATTTCCAAATTATATATCTCAACTTCAGAGTTTCAGTTTTTCCTAGATTGTGTTTCCCGCATATTTTTGTCGTCCTGACTCTCTACACACATCATTTGCGAACCCAGTCAATAACTTCCATTTTACAGGTTTTAATTATAACATAAACATGAGGTGGGACGAGATTTATAGACTGCATCTCCTCTGAGCCATTTGCTTGAGACTTGGATGAAGGATATCTTGGGAGGACATCTTCAGTTCACATTTCCAGCCTCTGTTGTGAAACAAATTCCAGAGTTTGGGAAAAACATCAGGCCGGAAAGCTGAATTGCTACTACATATCCAAAGAGACAGTTCTAGGCTGGAAGGATGAACTCTATGATTTAGAATACATTTTGAATACAGTACACTTCTATTGTTCACAAATGCAATTACTTTTGGCCATGTTTAATTCACAACTTTAATATCAGAATAATTAATACTGCCATGTCACTGGCAACTCAGCGTTTCCTCCATTAGAAATAGTCAGAATAATGTAATACTGTGCACAATATACTTATAGAATTGGAAAAGGATTTCTCCACTGTTCCTGTATATGCATTTCTTTTATTAATACATCTGCTATCTTCCCCTTAATTAAAATCCACCTGAATGAATAGTTCTGCAAGCCAATGTCTTTTTTTCACCGATAGGAGAGATGTATAGATTTCATATTGAGAATGCCAATTCGTCTAATCTAAAGCAAATTAAAATCAGAACACAAAAGAAGGTGTCGTAATTCTTGAAAATTCATAGTTGGACCCTGCAAGAACCATAAAACGCAGGAACCAATAACAAAAAAGACTCGATTTGGTTTGAATAAAACTTGAAATCAGATTACCGGTAGTCCTTGGCTTACGACCACAATTGAGTCCAGTTGTTAAGCCAGACATTTGTTAATTGAGTTTTGCCCCATTTTACGACTTTTCTTCCCACTGTTATTAAGTGAATCGCTGCAGTTGATAAGTTAGTATCATAGTTGTTAATTGAATCACTTTTCCCCCATTGATTTTGCTTGTAAGAAGGTCGCAAAAGGGGATCCCATGTCCCTGGGACACAGCAACGGTTGTAAATATGAACCATGGGGCTGCTGCAAAGGTTGTTAAGTGTGAAAAATGGTCACAAGTCACTTTTTTCAGTGCTATTGTAACTTTGAGCGGTCACTGAATGAATTGTTGTAAGTCGAGGAATATAGGTAGTATAGGTAGTTCTCAACTTTACAACCATAATAGAGCCTGCCCATTATGATCATAAATCGCGACGGTCATAAAGCAGCTCGCTCACATGAACAATCCAATTTTACAGCCTTTTTTTGCAGTGGTTATTAACATAGAACATAGAATAGAATAGAATAGAATAGAATAGAATAGAATAGAATAGAATAGAATTGAATTGAATTGAATTGAATTGAATTGAATTGAATTGAACTGAATTGAATTTATTTATTTATTTATTTTATTTATTAAAATTTCTATGCCGCCCAACTCCCGGGGGACTCTGGGCGGCTAACAACAGGTATAGAAACATATAATCAATAAAAGCAATTTTAAAAAACCATGTTGAAATACTATCCATAATTTAAAAAAACTTTCATTCATACCCTGCCTGCCGGAAGAGCCAAGTTTTTATTGCTTTACGGAAGGCCAGCAGGGTGGGGATAATCCTGATCTCTGGAGGGAGTTGGTTCCAAAGGGAGGGGGCTCCCACAGAGAAGGCTCTCCCCCTCGGCCCCGCCAACCGGCATTGCTTGGTCGATGGGACCTGGAGGAGACCCACTCTGTGGGACCTAACCGGTCGTAGGGAGGAATGCGGCAGGATGCGGTCCCGAAGGTAACCTAGCCCTGAGCCATGTAGGGCTTTAAAGGTAACGACCAACACCTTGAATTGGATCCGGAGACTAATGGGCAGCCAATGCAGCTGGCGGAGAATCGGTATTACGTGGGTGCATCTGGGTACACCCACCACAGCTCGCGCAGCTGCATTTTGCACCAATTGCAGTCGCCGGACACTCTTCAAGGGTAGCCCCATGTAGAGCGCATTGCAGTAATCCAGCCGTGAGGTGATAAGGGCATGAGTGACTGTGAGAAGTGCCTCCTTCTCCAAGTAGGGTCGCAATTGGTGCACAAGACGTACTTGTGCAAAGGTCCCCCTAGCCACAGCTGAAAGATGTTGCTCCAATTTTAGCTGTGGGTCTAGGAGGACACCCAAATTGCGAACCCGTTCTGAGGGAGCTAATTTCTCCCCCCCCAAGAACCAAGGAGGGACAGTTGGTCAAGTCCTTAGGAGGCAATATCCACAGCCACTCAGTCTTGTCAGGGTTAAGTTTTAGCCGGTTCTTCCCCATCCAGACCCTAACATCGGCCAGGCAGCGGCCCATTACGTCTACGGCTTCCCCGAATTGAGACGGGGTGGAGATGTACAACTGGGTATCATCAGCATATTGCTGATACCTCACCCCGTGTCATCGGATGATCTCACCCAGTGGCTTCATGTAGATGTTAAACAGGATGGGCGAGAGGACCGAACCCTGCGGCACCCCACATAGTAGGGGCCTAGGGCTCGACCTCTGCCCCCTCGTCAACACCGACTGCGTCCTGTCGGAGAGGAAGGAGGAGAACCACTACAAAACAGTGCCGCCCACCCCCACCTCTCCGAGACGACGCAGAAGGATACCATGGTCAATGGTATCGAAGGCCGCTGAGAGGTCAAGTAGCACCAGGATAGAGGAATGACCCCTATCCCGGGCTCGCCAGAGATCATCCATCAGGGTGACCAAAGCCGTTTCCGTACTGTAGCCGCGCCTGAAACCAGATTGAAAGGGATCCAGAAAATCAGTGTAATCCAACAGTCGTAGGAGTTGGAGTGCCACCACCAATTGAATTCTTTATTGGCCAAATGTGATTGGACACACAAGGAATTTGTCTTTGGTGCATATGCTCTCAGTGTACATAAAAAGACAAGATACATTTGTCAAGAATCATGAGGTAAAACACTTAATGATTGTCACAGGGTACAAATAAGCAATCAGGAATCAATCAATATTAATATAAATCATAAGGATACAAGCAACAAGTTACTGTCCTGCAGTCATAAGTGGGAGGAGGTGGGTGATAGGAACGATGAGAAGATTAATAGTAATGCAGCCTTAGTGAATAGTTTGACAATGGTGAGGGAATTATTTGTTTAGCAGAGTGATGGCATTTGGGGAAAAACTGTTCTTGTGTCTAGTTGTCTTGGTTGTCATGGCAGACGTAAAGCAAACGTCAGAGAGATTAAGTGAATGTTGCAGGTATTAAGTGAACTCATTATTCACTATGGGGCATTTTTGCCCAAACCTGGAAGTAAATGCCAATTTTCCACCAAAAAAATCATCATTGCAGTCATGTGACTGTGAGACACTGCAAACAGCCATAAATACAGGCCGGTTGCCAAGCGCTCAAAATGCAGTCATGTGACTGGGGTGGGGGAAGGGACATCTGTCATAACTTCAGAACTATGAACTTGACATATGAACCTTTTGGGGGGGATCCATCATAAATTTCAAATGATCGCTAAGAGACCACTCATAAGTTGAGGACTAGCTGTATTTAAAAATCTGTCCACCATCAGATGAAAAAGGTTCATGTCTCTGAAGGAATTTAGGAATGAAGCAGGATCTACCTTGTAACAACACATAGGTTTCGAAACTTCCTTCACTGGAAGGTTCAACAGATTTCCCTTTTATATCCATTCTGATATTTATTCGGAAGTGGTTGATTTCTTAAGATCTTTGAAATTCCTTCTCCCAATTCTCCTTTTGAAATGTCATATTTATAGGTAGTTACTTAGTTAGTACCAGTGGCGGGTTGCCGTCTTATCGGTGCCGGTGCGCTGCGCGCGCATCTCCAAGTTTGGGGGGGGCGCTCGCTACGCGCGTGCGCCCCCTCATGAGATTTTGGTTCTGCGCATGCGCAGAAGCAAAATCACGCCAAAATCTCGTGAGGGGATGCGTGCAAGAGAGAGATTTTGGCGCGATTTTGCTTCCGCGCATGCACGGAGGCAAAATCTTGCCGAAATCTCACACACACGCACGTCCCCTCACAAGATTTCGGCATGATTTTGCTTCTGCGCATGCGCTGAAGCAAAACCGGCCAAAAATTAACAGGAAAAAATGGTGACGCGCACGGTGGACTGGCAGAGAGGGCTCCGGAGCGGTCGCGCGCAAATTGCACAATCGGCCATTCCCTACCGGAGCTGCACACCGGGCAGCTCCAGCAGGAACCCACCTCTGGTTAGTACCATAGTTACTTCTCCCAATTCTTCTTTTGAAATGTCATATTTATAGGTTCTGGATTTTTTTCAGTATTTTCTACTATTTTACAGTTTTAAAACTACATATTCTAAAGTGCAGGTTAACTAATTTGATAATCCAGGTTTTATCATTGTGCCATTCCAAAGGGGTTTTTTTAAGGCAGAAAAGGAACCGAAGGAAATTTTTCCTTAAATTCCATTAGGGAATCAGGGGTATCTAGTGAACTATGGTGCTGGAGAAGACTCCTGCGAGTCCCTTGGACTGCAAGGCGATCAAATCGGTCAGTCCTAGAGATCAACCCTGACTGCTCTTTAGAAGGCCAGATCCTGAAGATGGAACTCAAATACTTTGGCCACCTAATGAGAAGGAAGGACTCACTGGAGAAGAGCCTAATGCTGGGAAAGATTGAGGGCAAAAGAAGAAGGGGACAACAGAGAATGAGGTGGCTGGATGGAGTCACTGAAGCAGTCGGCGTGAGCTTAAATCGATTCCGGGGGATGGTAGAGGACAGAAAGGCCTGGAGGAACGTCGTCCATGGGGTCACGGTGGGTCGGACACAACTTCGCAACTAACAACAACAATCCAGTGGAAAAGTGTCAAAAAAAGCAAGATGATGGCAACAGATTTGAAATAAAATCTTTCCTATTTTTTTACATGCATCAACAGACATAAAAAGAGGCAGAGCTTCTGTTATCTTGTGGCTACAATCTTCGCATTTTTGAGCCTATTCCTTGCCCCTGAACTCCCCAGCATTAAGTGCTCAATAGAATTCACTTCAAAAGCCCGTTTGATATACTGGTTAAGGCAGCGGTGAAATATACTTACCTTCCCTACTGGTTTGGAAGCATGCGCTTTGCGCACGCACCACCATCATGCATGCTTTTTCACCCTCTGCGCATGCACAGAAGGTTTTGCGCATGCACAGAGGATTAAAAACAAGAAAATGGTGATGTCCGGGCGGGTGAGCGGAACCTCGCACTGCTGCCACTACCGGTTCTCCGAACCACCAGCGGCCACCGCTACTGGTATGCCTGGATCGGGCTGAACCGGTAGCATTTCACCCCTGGGTTAAGGCACCAGGCAAGAACCTGGGAGGCTGTGAGTTCTAGTCCCACCTTAAACACAAAGTCAGCTGGATAACCTTGAGCCAGTCACTCTCTCTCAGCCCTAGCAATGGCAAATCATTTTGTAGATCTTACCAAGAAAACCTGCAGAGATTTGTCCAGGCAGTCACTAGGAGTCAACACTTATTTATTTATTTATTTATTTATTTATTTATTTATTTATTTATTTATTTATTTATTTATTTATTTATTTATTTATTTATTTATTTATTTATTTATTTATTTATTTATTTATTTATTTATTAAATTTATATACCGCCCTTCTCCAGGGGACTCAGGGCGGTGAACAGCCAAAAATGTTTGAAGACATTTTTTTAAAAAAAGCAAATATACAAACAAACAAAAAAAGACTTTATTTCAGAGCACAAAAATGCCATGGAGAAAATATGGAATGCAAATGAAATCGTAAACATCAGCCGCCAGGAGTCACTCAATAGGGGCAGCATATAAATTTAATAAATTTAATGTATTTAATAAATAAAAACATCCGAGGTGGCGCAGTGGTTAGAGGCAGTACTGCAGGTCACTTTAGCTGACTGTGATCCGCAGGTCAGCGGTTCAAATCTCACCGGCTCAAGATTGACTCAGCCTTCCATCCTTCCAAGGTAGGTAAAATGAGGACCCAGATTGTTGGGGGCAATATAAATATACATTGCTTACTGGTGTAAACCGCTTAGAGAGTGCTTGCACTGTGAGGCGGTATATAAATCTCACAAAATAAATACATAAATAAATAAATCCATGCTAAGTAGTGTAGTATCCAGTGAGGTGTGTTCTGAGTAAGCAAGCATAGGCCTGATGTTTAGTAGTGCTGCTGAATTTATTGCCCTTTTTTTCAGAATCTGTGGTTCTTGGGTACATATTTTTGCAGGAAAAACATATCCAAATCAGTTCATTTCCTTCCTTTAAAAAAAAAAGACGATTATGAAATTAAAGGTAATTGAAAGAAGGCTGCTGCTAATCACTGGAACAAAAAGTTTAAAAGGGAGGATCGTTTGCCTAGCTCAGACCCGCAAGGAAGAAGAAACATGAAAATCGACTTCTTAGCCAGCTATGCGATACTGCTTCTCTTTTTCCCCCCAGGTAAGTGGAAATATCTGGCCCGATGTAGATTTCAGAGAAAGAGAGTTTGATTTCTTGGTGTACCTACTGATCTATTTGATTTATAATCCAGACTTTTTCAAGGTGGCTAACAAACTATTAAAGTAGAAGCAGTTCAAAATGTAGACTGACAGAACAGAATTATAGAACAATGGAAGGGACCTTGGAGGTCTTCTAGTCCAATCCCCTGCTCAGGCAGGAAACCTTATACCAGGGGTCGGCAACCTTAAACACTCAGAGAGCCATTTGGACCCGTTTCCCACAGAAAAGAAAACACCGGGAGCCACAAAACTCTTCCCGTGCCTGACTATTTCCTGAGCGGCCACCGTGTTTTCCCGAAAATAAGACCCTGTCTTATATTTTTTTTTAACCCTGAAATAAGCGCTTGGCCTTATTGCCATGCACTCAAAAGCCCGATTGGGCTTATTATCAGGGGATGTCTTATTTTGGGGAAAACAGCGTAACATATATAGTTGAATTAAAGATTCTGTTTTCTTCTGAAACTTCTTTTTTGGATTTATCCATGGTTGGCCTACTGGGGGTTGAAAAGCTCAATAAATTGCGTGCCGGCGGGTGTCGCACATTGGCAGTTGTGACACATATTTTGAGCGACAGGGAGCCGCAGCAGAGGGATGAAAGAACCACATGTGGCTCCAGAGCCGTGGGTTGCTGACCCCTGCCTTATACCATTGCAGACAAATGGTTGTCCAATCTTTTCTGTTTGAGAGTCATGGAAATAGATCCATGCCCTCTTCTCTGTGACAATTCCTCAAATTTTGCTCTTTGCCTTGTCCCTGCTTTTTGTTCTTCGGGATAAACACAATCCAGCTCTTTTAACTTTACTTAGTAGGATTGAGCCTCCAAAGTTGTGACAGAGTGTCACAAAAGGGACAGATTGATTGTTTTAGGTGAGATTAATTGGACTCAGACAGCTATCATTGAGTCTGTCATCTGCACCTCTATAACTGTCTGGTTTGGTTCTGCAACCCAACAAGACAGACACAGACTTCAGAGGATAATCAGAACTGCAGAAAAAACAATTACTGCCAAGCTGCCTTCTATTGAGGACCTGTATACTGCACGAGTCAAAAAAAGGGCCGTGAAAATATTTACGGACCCCTCGCATCCTGGACATAAATTGCTTCAACTCCTACCCTCAAAACGTCGCTATAGAACACTGCACACCAAGACAACAAAATACAAGAACAGTTTTTCCCCGAACGCCATTACTCTGCTAAACAAATAATTCCCTCACCACTGTCAAACTATTCACTAAGGCTGCATTACTATTACTATTAGTTTTTCTCATCGTTCCTATCACCCATCTCCTCCCACTTATGACTGTATGACTGTAACTTGTTGCTTGTATTCTTACGATTTATATTAATATTGATTGTTTCCTGATTGCTTATTTGTACCCTGTGACAATCATTAACTGTTGTACCTCATGTTCTTGACAAATGTATCTTTTCTTTTATGTACACTGAGAGCATATGCACCAAAGACAAATTCCTTGTGTGTCCAATCACACTTGGCCAATAAAGAATTCTATTCTATTCTATTCTATTCTATTCTATTCTATTCTATTCTATTCTATTCTATTCTATTCTATTCTAATATGGGGGGATTTTATTATTTTATTATATATGATTCTCTCTTTTATTAGTTTTATTGTTTTTTTATATGATGTTTTTATATTCTTGTAAGCTGACTTTAGTCGCCATGTGTGAATAGGCGGCAATATAAATCTAATAAACAAACAAACAAAGATAGTCCTCAATTTATAACAATTCGTTTAGTGACCGAAGTTACAACAGAACTGAAAAAAGTGACTTATGACCATTTTTCACACATACAACCCTTGCGGCATCCCCCTGGTCACGTGAACAAAATTCAGAAGCTTGCCGACTGACTCATATTTATGACAGTTGCGGTGTGCTGGGGTCATGTGATCATGAGCTTTTGAAAACTGCTAACAAGCAAAGTCGATGAGGAAGCCAGATTCACGTTACTAACTTTAACAATGGCAGTGCTTCACTGAACAAACATCTTGTTGAGCAACAGGCATTTGGGACTCAGTTGAGGTCATAAGTTGAGGACTCCCTGTACAATTCAAATAAATATAAATAAATGTTTTAAAGGAAATGGATGCAATAAGGTTAGCAATGGCTTAGCGTCCTTATTTTGCCTGCTTCCATGGGCCAGGGGTTACTCCTCTGCTTTAAAAGAAATTAATATATTTCAAGTACAGGAGGTCCTTGACTTACAACCTAGGGCCATTGACCTCTGGTGATGAGAGACGAGGTCGGCCCATGAATGCTGGATGAATGTAATTTTAATGTATTTTTAATCTGTTTTTAAATTTTAAATTTTCTATTTATGTTTCTTTCCATTGTGAGCCGCCCAGAGTTCCTTCGGGAATTGGGCGGCATAGAAATGTAAATAATAAATAAATAATAAATGTAAATAATAAATAAATTTGTTTAGCGACCGTTTGATGTTACAAAAGCATTGAAAAAAAGTGTCTTATGACAGGTTCTCCCATTTTGGACCATCGCAGCATTTCCATGGTTACATGCTCAAAACTGAGGCGCTTGGCAACCCACATGTATTTATGATGGCTGCCATATCCTGGGTTCACATGATCGCCATTTGCCAGCTGGCTTCCGACAAGCGAAGTCAATGGCGGAAGCCGGATTGACTTAACAATTGTACTGATTTGCTTAACAGCTATGGCAAAAAAGATTGTAAAATTGGGGTGATTCACTTAACAACGGCCTTGCATAGCAGTGGAGATTGGTCTCAATTGTGGTCGTAAGTCGAGGACTACCTGTATTGCAATTTTCTTCTTTTGATTCCTTTGTTTTTATTTTCTTCGACTCGTTTTCCCCCCCAATGTTTAGTTTATATCTTGATCCTTTATGCAATGCTTTGTCGAAACCTCTAGATTAGGGGTGTCAAACTCAATGTTATGTATTAGGGCTATGCTGTTTACTCCAAGGTCCGCTATTCAAGCGGGAAAAAGGAGACCGCTGATTGGTTGAACCATCTGACAGCTCTGTATAAAAGGGAGAGCTGTCAGCCTGGTTCCTTTGCTGGATCTTACTGTCTTACAATAAAGAGCTGTTACCAAGTTTGTCTCTAGCCTCTTCAGTACCAGGATTCAACACTCAAGGCCTTGGTCTCTTTTTCAAGCTGAGGGGATTGGCCCATTGCTTGTCTCTAATCTAATATTTATGTATTTACATTTCAAACTAGGATGAAATCTTGGAACAGCAGAACCTAAAGTCTATATGTCAGGGATGTCAAACTCAAGGCCCGCAGGCCAGATCCGGCCCGTGGGGTGCTTACATGTGGCCCATGGGGCTGCCCTAGAAACAGCAAAGGACCGGCTCATGGTGCCTCTGCCAGCAAAAACAGAGCTCGGGAGGAACGCATGTGGCCCTTGAGAACTTCATTTTCGCTGGCAGAGGGTTGTAGGCAGGGGCGGGTTCCTAATTTTTTTTACTACCACTCTGTGGGTGTCGCTTATTTTGTGGGTGTGGCTTGCCAGCCATGTGACTGGGTGGGCGTGGCTTCTCGGACTGCTGAAGGGAGGGGAACTGAGATAGGTCCTGTCGCCCATTCCCCCTCCCCTCAGCAGCTCGAGAAGCCTCAAACGTGCGAAAATGCCTAGGATCATCACCATGCGTTCGTAGCCTCTCAGACTGCTGAAGGGAGGGGAATGGAGATAGCTCCTGCCACCCGTTCTTTCAGCATCTCACGCGCTCCCTCAGCCATCCTCCCCTGCTTGGACTCACTGTGGGGTAGGAAGGCAGCGCATGCGCAGTGCCGGAAGGTCGGCTTCTGGGCATGCGCAGAAGAAAAAAAAATTTTAAATGTAAAAAATTTTTTAAAAAAAATGGCGCCCAGGCACCGGCAACCGACCGCACTGGTACTGTGACATCACTAGCGGGCCGCTACCGGTGCTATAGAGTGGACCGCACTGGTAGGAACCCACCACTGGTTGCAGGAGGCCGTCGCAGCCGAAAATGCAGCTCGGGAGCCTGTTTTTACTGGCAGCGCCACCACAGGCACCTCCAACACAAGTGTCGAGCTGGCCACGCCCACCCCATCCACGCCCACCCCAGCCCCCTGAGGTCAAACACAACCCTGATGCAACCCTCAATGAAATCGAGTTCGACACCCCTGCTCTAGATGTAGGATTTCATAACACAGGGTTCCGATTTTTCCCTTGAGGTTACTAAAACCTCAATCTCTTAATGGCCCTTGGATTCATTTGGACTGAAGAGTTGAGATAGGCAATGGGAAAACAGTTGCAGTGGGAAAACATAGATAGGTTTAAATTGGACAAGAAAAGGCCGAGAAGAATAAAGATGGGACATTTTTGAAACAGAACTGGGGTGGAGCCCTCGGATTCCACTTGGTCCATTTCTTGAACCTCCCCAAAATTGTTTGCAAAATTCATGCTGGTTGCTCTATGTGACTATAACAAATAAAATATTGGAGACAAAAATGTGATTTGGTGGCATTTTTGCAAAACTCTCGGGTAGGAGTAGATGAAACCTTATTAATTTTAAGTTCCAGAGGTGAAGATTAGAAGAAAGTGGAGTTATTGGGGCTTTCTGATCTCAGTTGTTTGCTTATAGACATTTCATTACCCAATTCGATAACAAGATCAGTGGCAGAAATCTCTTCTAAGAAACTTCGTTGTTTAGAAGTTACTTCTTTGAAAGTGAGAAAACGTTGGAAGAGAACTAGAAAGAAAAGGCTCTTTCAAGAAAATCTTCAACCAGAAATTAGATAGCCATCTCAAGGAGATGACAGATCTTTCTGTCAAACAAGCAGATTAAACCAGAGGGTTTATGAAGTGTTCAGAAACTCTTCTGCATGTCAAATGGGTGATAAGATATCGTATAACAGTGATGGCGAACATTTTTTGGCTCGGGTGCCAAAAGGGTGCGTGCGTGTGCGATAGCGTGCACGTGCGTGCCCACACCCATACTGCAATGTTCTGCTCATGTGCACAAACCCCCTGCCTCCCCCCGCACATGCGCACAGGCTTCACTGAAGCCTACGGAATTCCAGTAGGCCCGTTGGGCTGTTTTTCGCTCTCCCCAGAGTTCAGGAAAGCCTCCTGAAGCCTGGGGACAGCGAAAAATAGCCCAACGTGCCAATTGGAAGTTCGGAAATGAAAGGAAGTGGAGCTGCCCTACTACTTACTTTCAGGTAGTTGCAACCATGCCTCGCATACCTCGGCCCATTTCTTCTGCAGCCGGGAAGGCTTTCCCGAAGGCCTGTGTAGCCGATAACAGAGCTCCGGATCGATCCAGAGCTCTGTTATCGGCTACACAGGCCTTCAGGACAGCCTTCTCAGTTGTAGAAGAAATGGGCCGAGATGTGCAAGGCCTGGCTGCAACTGTCCAAAGCCGAAGAAGTTCCTGAAGACCTCTGACAGCGAAAAGGAGGCTGAGGGTGAGCACACAAGTGAACTTCTGGTTGGCCCATCAGTCCGTTTTTGCTGTGGGGAGGGTGAAAACGGCTGAAGGCCGAAAATTAGCTGGCCAGGGCGCGCATGCGCGCTGGAGCTGACATAGGGCAACACCTGGCGTGCCCTCAGATATGGCTCTGCATGCCACCTATGGTTAAGGTGACCAGACGTCCCGCTTTTGGCGGGACAGACACGCTTTTCAAGCGTGTGTCCCGCGTCCCGCATTCTTTTCAAAAAGTCCCGCTTTTTTTAAAAGAATGCCGAAACAACGGGACGTCTGGTCACCTTACCGTTTACCCCAAGGCTTAACTGTTTGAAGAGACACATGCCTGCATGCACGCCCAGGGCATTCTCAGCTTACAGCAACTCTAGGGTTAATGGCCTAAATCCAGCAAGGGGGAAGCACAAAAGAGAGGTACCGGAAGCAAGTCGGGCGGAATTTCAGCGAGGCGGCTGCCTGCTGGGGGGAGGGGGAAGGGGGGCTGCTCCTCCTCTCCTTCCCCCGCCCCATCCCTAGCCCCGCCCTCGGAGGCGCCGCTGCTGTTGGGATGCGGGTGGAGGGGTGAGGGACGAGGAGCCGTCGCCGCTGCCGTCGCCGGTTTCAGCTCCGGCGGCGGCACAAACAGCCCTTCCTCGTCCCCCTCCCCTTCCTTCCCCCCGTCGCCTCGCTGCCGCCGTTGCCCTGGGGCCGGGCGGGCGACCGGGAGACCGCGGCGGTTGGATGGCTGGAGCTCGCGACAGGTAAGCTGCCGGCTGCCTCCTTTCCCCGTCTCCTGCCTCCCGTTCGTTGCTTGCCAGCCCGGCCCCAGGGCAGCTCCCAAAGGGGAGGCGGGAGGCGAGGAAAGGCCTCCCGCCTCCCCCCCACCTGGACGCCGACATTTGCTGTGTTTTGCCCTCTGCGCATGCGCAGCGTTCTGCGCATGCGCAGAGGGCAAAACAAATGGCGGCGCCCAGGCGCCCCCCCGTCCCGCTTTAAAAAAAAATCTGGTCACTTTACCTATGGTACGCGTGCCATAGCTTCACCATCACTGTCGTATAACATTTAAATCTCTTTTACCTAAAGAATATTGTTATGTATTGTATATAGTTGTCAGTTGAAGTTCTCAGTCTGGTCCTCTGTTGGAGCGGCAAAATACTCTCTCTTGATTGGTTGTGGGCTGATTAACTTCCCTATAAAAGGAGCTGTGTCAGCCAGGGAGCAACAGTTGCTTCACAGGCAGTATTGAATGAAGAGCTGTTAGAAATCACTCTGGCCTCACGTCCATTCTTCACCCAGAACATAACAAATATCTTCACTTTTGAAAAACAAACTTCCATAAGAGCCGAGGTGGCACAGTGGTTAAAAGCAGCACTGCAACTTCTTCAGTGACTGCTAGTTCAGCAGTTCAGCTGTTCAAATCTCACCAGGCTCAAGGTTGACTCAGCCTTCCATCCTTCTGAGGTCGGTAAAATGAGGATCCAGATTGTTGGGGGCAATATGCTGAACTCTGTAAACCGCTTAGAGAGGGCTGTAAAGCACTATGAAGCGGTATATAAGTCTAAGTGCTATTGCTATAAGAAAAAAAATACCAATTTGAAAGAGCAGAGCTTCAGCAACATATAGCTGAAACAGACTGGGGTTTGGCCTGAGCATTTAAGTATTTTAAAAATTGACTCTGGTTTTGCCAGTCAAATGTTGGGGAGTCAGGCATTCAAGGAAGGTAGGGCTAGTTTCTGGGGGTACCTCACTAATGCTTTGGTGGCAGATCTAGGACCCACATCTGCTTTAATGTCTCATCAGGCCAGGTTCTTAATCCTTCATAGTCCTCGACTTCCAACCATAATTGAGCCGGCAAATACCATCACAAGTCATATGGTTGTTAAGCAGGTCACCATGTGACCATGCCCAATTTTATGACCTGGTTGTTAAGTGAATGGCGCAGTCATTAAGCAACTGCTGGGTTCATTAACCGGTTGTAAGTTGAGGATTACCTGCACAACTTTTTTGGTACTTCTCTGGAAGCATTTGTCCATTCTGGATTCTGCTCAAAATTGGTTCAGCAGACATTTAGTGTAATGATGAAAGTGAACAGAGAAGGGTCACCTCTACTTTCCATTTATTAGATAAACTTGGGTCAGTCACCATCTCTACATATTATTAGTACCCAACCTTGAGCTGCAAAGACATACTTTAAAATAACGAAGAACAAAATTCTTGTTGTGGCCCGCCAGGGGCCAACAGAGCTAGCAGCAGATTCGGACAGTGAGGAGGTTGGGGAGGAACATGGGCCAGTCCTGGAGTCTGGGGAAGGCTCTGATGATTGCTCTGCGTCAGAGGCAGAGATGGGGCCAGGGCAGTCTGACAGTTATCAGCTGCCTTTGGAGTCAGACATCAGTGAGGCAGACGAACAGCTGGAGCCTGTTCCCAGTGTGCGCATGCGCAGAGCTGCCAGACGAAGGGAACAGCTAAGGAACAAGGGTCGACTTGGGAGTAAGGCCACAGGTGGACGATGAATGGCCCCTCCCATAGGGAATAAAAGAGGAGCGAAAGGGGATGGGAGTTTGCAGGAGACAATTAGTTTGCTCAATTGGTTCGTGACTCTCAGAGACTCCTGGCCAAGTTTTGACGATATCGGCCTGGCAGCTTTCCAAGCCAGATAAGGTCTGTGACTGTAAATTTACCCTTGAAAGACTTTGCTGGATGTGAATGAGAAGAATTCACAGTAACTTAATAAAAAGGGGTTTTTGTCGGCACAAGGAGTCTGCTTCGTGGTTTGTGGAATCCTAGGTCAGAACAATTCTGTCCTTTTCTTTGAGGTGAACGATGAACATTTTAAACTCGGGATTTTTTTTTTAATAGGTCAGGTTTCCAGAAAAAGGATTGGTGCCAGTGTGCTCTAGAGTGCTTCATATGATTCTGTTTCTCTCCTGACAAAATCCGATGCTTCAGCTGAACTATTTTAATTCTATCTTGTGATATTACAAACTTTTGTGAAGACAAAGCTCTTATTGCTGTGTTTGCAGGATCCCCTCTGCGATGTTACACTTGCCTCTTCCCCACCATCTCCCCGCTGGATTGCTTGAAATTTGCCACACCGTGTGGCCCATCGCAGAAGTGTCTCACATCCGTGGCGAAAGGTCATAAAGGTGATGCCGCCATGTTTCTCGTTGCTTATGCAAAATGTTTCACGTTTGGATCCTATTCCTTCAAAAGCCAGGAAAGAAAATGTGGGGCAGCTTAGATAGGAACCCCAATACTAACCTCACCCCTTGGGTTCTTCTGCCTGAGCATCTCGATTGGGTCAACGCAAATGGGCACCAGAAAGATACCCGAGAAATGGGAGGCACATCATCAAATACTTGAGGGAAATCTCCCATGTGGTCCTACCAGAAAGGTTGGGTCAAACTCAATAGGCGATGATTGGACAAGGGTAGTATTTGTGATTGACCTTCCATCTGGCCTTGACTCTCATTTCTCTCTCCCAGGTGCCCTTGAACTGGTAATCCATGAGAAGACCTGTGGGGATCCTTCCATGTGTGGTGTTCGGGGCATTCGAAATATATTGGGGATCAACTTCACCTACAGCACTTTCTGCTGCTCCACTGACCTGTGCAATGGGGTGGCTGGAGAGTTCAGTACCTTCTGGAGGCTACTGGTCTTCACCCCATTTTTGTTCATACTGGTCTATCTCTGTTGAGTCACCCCCGAAAGCAGCCTCGTGTAATGCTAAGGGATGGCACTACAACTCATTGTTATCTATAATTATCGTTTCCTATTTAACTCAATATACCTGGGAGCCCCAAAATGCTACATAGGAGGCATCCTGTCCTCTTCCTTCCCTATCTTGGGATAACTTCTCAATTTTGCTGAGGGAAAATAAAGAATTTATAATCTGCTTGACTCTATCAACATTTCATTAAAAAGGAGAGGGAAAAGCTTTCTAAGACGATCAAGGAACCGAGAGCGTTCACTATCCCTTTTGTTTATTTCATTATCCTTATCGTCATTTTACTGCCTAAATCTGAAATGTAAATTGTATTTATTTGTTCATCAAATTTGCATGCCACCCAACCCTCAACAATTCTGGGAGGGGAAAAGGACCTCTTTCATGTGTTTAGTCTTTATTTACAGCAGTGGTTCTCAACCTGGAGGTCGCGACCCCTTTGGGGGTCGAATGACCCTTTCACAGGGGTCGGGACACTTTGCCCGGATGCCGCCATTTGGGTTCTTTCACCCTCTGCGCATGCACAGAACGCTTTGCGCATGCGCAGAGGGTAAAAGAACCCAAATGGCAGCGCCAGGGTGGGGGTTGCGGCAGCGGATGCGGTGGCGGGGTGAGTTGCGGTGGGGGCGCGGGGGTGGGGCACGGGGCGCAGCATTAGGAAGGTTGAGAACCACTGATTTACAGTACAACACATTTCAAACCTAATGGATTGATGGTGATTTAACTGCTAAGTAAAACCATGAGCTGCGGTGGCGCAGTGGTTAGAGTGCAGTACTGCAGGCTACTTCTGCTGCCTGCCGGCTGCCTGTAATTTGGCAGTTTGAATCTCACCAGGCTCAAGGTTGACTCAGCCTTCCATCCTTCCGAGGTAGGTAAAATGAGGACCCAGATTGTTGGGGGCCTTAGGCTGACCCTGTAGACTGCTTAGAGAGGGCTATAAGCGCTTTACAGCTTTACAGTGCTGTAAAGCGGTATATAATTTTAAGTGCTATTGCTATTGCTAAGTAATGCCAATAGAGAAGTAGTTAGAGAAATTATGACATTTTTAAGAACAGTGGTCAAGTCAGTGATCTAGCAACCCATAGTTAGAACTGTACAGGAAGGGAATTCGAAATCCACAGCATGCAACACCTTTATTAGATTAAAAAAAAATCACCGCCAGGCTTCATGTTTCAAGAATGTTTCATTAGACAAAAAGGGTTAGAAAAAACCAAGAGGGATGAGACTGGTCAAGAACCTTCAGATATGCACACCAAGAAAAATAAAAGCAATTTGTACTAAGGCTTTCCCAAGCTTTCCCAGAAGAGAAAACAAGTTCAGGAAACATAAATTTTAAGGAAAATGTTTCCCACCCTTTGTAAAATACACAGATCCCTTGACTGATGGAAAACAGATTTCAGAGAAATATTCTTTTAGATTAACAAGCATGGATATTATCTTATCTTACGCACAGGGCAATCTCTCAAAAGACATACTTGACTTTGCAAAAATAATTACCCAAAATCAAACTTTCTCAGCCTCTTTTTTTTCGAGGCAATTCTCATCATCTCAAGATCTTGGAGCTAAAGTCCACGTCAGCTAGGAAATATTCTTACCATTATTCAAGAATCCATAGATTACAGCCATGGAATCTGCATACAAATGATATTGCAATCTGAGAGTTATTGGTTACCCTCAAGCTAAGATGCTAAGATTTAATAGTATTGATGACCACAATAGTATTTGTAACACAGAGAAAACTTGTTTGATGGGTAATGAAAACCATCTTCCAAATTGACAACAAGAATAGTTCCTAGGGGTCATTTTATGGAATCCATGTTCTTTAAACTTTAACTAGAATATACCGCATTTTTCAGAGTATAAAACGCACCTTAGTTTTGGAGGAGGAAAATAGGGAAAAAATAATCTGCCTACCAGGTATTCATCTGGCTAGTCCTTAGTCTGGTCAGCT
Organism: Diadophis punctatus similis; assembly: GCA_023053685.1. NCBI lineage: Eukaryota > Metazoa > Chordata > Lepidosauria > Squamata > Dipsadidae > Diadophis > Diadophis punctatus. The sequence continues at coordinate 933,610 of JALIGW010000039.1, forward strand.
TCAGCACATTTAGTTTGCTGGTTTTGAGCGCACGTGCTTGCTTTTTATCCCTTGGTTGGGGATAAAAAAACAGTTTCTAAAACACTTCACTTCTCTCTCTCTCTTCAGAGAGAGAAACAATGAGAAAAGCAGGCAAAGGGAAGATCGCTTGCTAGCAAAGCAGGGAAGATGGCTTCACTGTTAGCACCTCGTTAGGGCTGAAAAAAGGCTCAGCTGATTGTCAGAGGGAGCAGCAATGAAAAAAGCAGGCAAAGGGAAGAAGATCGCTTCACTGTTAGCACCTCGTTAGGGCTGAGAAAAGGCTCAGCTGATTGTCGGAGGGAGCAGCAATGAAAAAAGCAGGCAAAGGGAAGAAGATCGCTTCACTGTTAGCACCTCGTTAGGGCTGAGAAAAGGCTCAGCTGATTGTCGGAGGGAGCAGCAATGAAAAAAGCAGGCAAAGGGAAGAAGATCGCTTCACTGTTAGCACCTTGTTAGGGCTGAAAAAAGGCTCAGCTGATTGTCGGAGGGAGCAGCAATGAAAAAAGCAGGCAAAGGGAAGAAGATCGCTTCACTGTTAGCACCTCGTTAGGGCTGAGAAAAGGCTCAGCTGATTGTCGGAGGGAGCAGCAATGAAAAAAGCAGGCAAGGGGAAGATCGCTTAGCTAGCAAAGCACAGAAGATCGCGTTAGCACCTCGTTAGGGCTGAAAGAAGCTTAGTAAAAGCTACATTCGGAGTATAAGACACAGCCAAATTTTCAGCCTCTTTTAGGGGGGAAAGGTGCGTCTTATACTCTGAAAAATACGGTATATTAAAGCCTGTAATTGGGCTTTTCCCCCCATATAGCCAAAGGGTTCATTGGGAAGCACTACAGATCAGTTCTGACCTGGGTCACACATGTTTAATGTTCTCTTCAACTGTAAAGTTTGGGTTGAGGAGAATCAGGATCAACTCGTGACTTCATGGCTACATTTGCACACGTTTTCTGCAACAGTTTGAAAGTGGCTTGGTCTTGCTTTCTTCCAAAACTGAAGTAGTGTAGGGTTTCCTGCCTAAGCAGGGGGTTGGACTAGAAGACCTCCAAGGTCCCTTCCAACTCTATTATTATTATTATTATTATTATTATTATTATTATTATTATTATTATTATTATTATTATTATTATTATTATTATTATTATTATTATTATTATTATTATTATTATTATTATTATTATTATTGATTTGTGTTTTGTCTTCCTGGCTTATCCTACACACCTGGTGTCGGCTGGTAGTCTCACATCTGCAAAGATGATTAGGGAGGCTAAAAAAAATATGAAGAACGGTTGCAGAAATTGGGTATGTCTAGTTTGATGAAAAGAAGGACTAGGGGTGACATGATAGCAGTGTTCTGATATCAAAGGGGCTACCACAAAGAAGAGGGGGGTCAACCTATTCTCCAAAGCACCTGAGGGCAGGACAAGAAGCAATGGATGGAATCTAATCAAGGAGAGAAGCAACCTAGAACTAAGGAGAACATTCCTGACAGTTAGAACAATTAATTAGTAGAATGACTTGCTTCCAGAGGTTGTGGATGTTCCATCAATGGAGATTTTTAAGAAGAGACTGGACAATCATTTGCCTGAAATGATATACAGTTTCCTGCCTGAACGGGGTTGGACTAGAAGTCCTCCAAGGTCCCTTCCAACTCTGTTATTCTGCATACTCAACAGGCCCAACCTTGCTTAACTTCTGAACTGTCAAAGCAACATTGCCCGTTTTTCTGAGCAACCAGCATGAAATGTTGAATAACCTAAAAGTCAGGATTCATACATAGCTTGCTCCATCTGGTTTGCAGAATTATCCAGCGTTGTGTCTCATAACTACTGAAGTAACCCAATATCCCTGTAGCCATCATTGTATCATGCAACACCTTGTAATTATTTGCCCCTCCTTTGGATAGGGGAACAAGTACAACAAGAAACTTCCTATTTTTAAAAACATGTATTTTTTTTATTTCATATTTGCTCATATTTAAATTTGAATCATTTTGTCCCTCCAGAAAACAGACATTCCCCCTCCGGTGGCCAGACACAAATACATACGTTAAAATACCCTCGGAGGTGCCCAAACCCAAGAATCCCTGCCAGCGAAGCCCTGTGTCCCTTCTCCACATTTTAGAAGTTTACTACTTCAAAGCTTTGGCAACCAGCTCATAAGCTAATTCAATTTCTTCATCGTCTGGGCAGGTGCTAGAAAACTCCTCACGAGCGTAGGCATTCTTGAGATAGCGATGGATGCCGCGGAATTCCTCAGGAATGGTAAAGTCACGGTATTTCTTGCAAACCACCTGTTGGGAGGTGTACAACCACAAATTATTTTGCAGATTCAACCTACCGATCAATCAGTACATTATTTAAGGAAGAATTCTGTAAGGAAGGAGCCCCGGTGGCTCAGCGGTTGGGATGCAGTATTGCAGGCAAACTCGGCCCACAGCCTGCAGTTCGATCCTGACGGGACTCACGATTGACTCAGCCTTCCTTCTTTCCGAGGTCAGTAAAATAAGGACCTGGATTGTTGGGGGCAATATGCTGACATTGGAAACCACCCAGAGAGTGCTGCAAAGTCTAAGAGCTATAGCTATCACTACCGTGTTTCCCCGAAAATAAGACCCAGTCTTTTTTTATTTATTTATTTGTTTATTAAAATTTCTATGCCGCCCAACTCCCGGGGGACTCTGGGCGGCTAACAGCAGGTATAGAAACATATAATCAATAAAAGCAATTTAAAAAACATGTTAAAATACTATCAGTATTTAAAAAAAGAACTTTCACTCACACATGCATACATGGGCCGATCTAACAAGACCACATCTTACGGTCATTGGCCCCAGGCCTGCCGGAAAAGCCAGGTCTTAACCGCTTTCCGGAAGGCCAGTAAGGTGGGGGTAGTACGGATCTTGGGAGTTTTTTTTTTAACTCCAAAAGAGGCATTAGGTCTTATTTTCGGGAAATGTCTTCCACCATCTCACCTCACGGCAGCAGCATCTATAGTCCCACCCAGCAGGAGTCCGTGTGGCTGCTGCTGGCCTACTTCTTCTGCGGCTGCTGGCCGCCGCTCGCGCACGGTGCCCCTGGCCTCTGTTTTGCCATCAGAAGTCTTGGGGAAAGGCCTATGCAGCCGAGAAATGAGCTCCAGATTCATGCACGAAGCGGCCCCCCTCAGCCTCCATTTCGCCATCACAGGCCTTCAGGAAAGGCCTCTGCAGCCAAGAAACAAGCCCTGATGGTGAAATGGAGGCCGGGAGATGCTGCCCGCATCAATGCGGAGCTTGTTTCTCGGCTGCAGAGGCCTTTCCTGAAGGCGTCTGAGAGCGAAACGGAGGCCGGGGGAGCCACACACAAGTGGCCAGAGGATGTGGGCCGGCAAGGCGAGGCAGGTGTCGGGGCATGGGAGGCCTGGCTGCAACTGTCCGAAGGTAAGTAAGGCAGCTCCACCACCCCCATCCCCTCCCTAGCTTGATTTTTACCTGTGGGCCTTGCCCTACCCCATGCAACCAGGTGCAACAGAGTGGGTGTGGTCTTAACTAGGGCTTATTTTGGGGGGTAGGGCTTATATTGGACGCATGTGTAAAAATCAAGCTAGGTCTTATGTTTGGGACAGGTCTTCTTTTCGGGGAAACACAGTATTTGGCGAGAAGGGCAGCAAACAAATCTAATTAACAAATGAAACTGGCAACCACATAGCATTAGATTCTCTTAGCTTTTTATGAAGAATAGTTTGTAACCCACTGCTACAATATGATGATATGTGTAGTCCTCGACTTAAGACCACAATTGACTGCTGAAGTATGCCGATACGGGTAGTCCTCAACTTACGACCACAACTGAGCCCCAAATTTCCATTGCTAAGCAAGGCACTTGTAAAGTTTTGCCCCGTTTTTATTACCTTCCCTGCTACAGTTGTTAAGTGAATCACTGCAGCTGTTAAGTTAGTAACATGGTTTTCATGTGAATCTGGCTTCCCTATGGTCTTCGCTTGTCGCAAGATCACATGATCTTGGGACCCTGCAACTTGTCATAAATACAAGCCAGTTGTCAAACATCTGAATTTTGATCACGTGACCATGGGGATTCTGCGACAGTCGTTAAGTGTGAAAAACGGTCGTAACTCACTTGTTTCAGTGCCTTTGCAACTTTGAATAGTCACTAAATGAAGGGTTGTTAAGTTGGCCGACTATGCCTGCGCTATCCAGGAGGGGAGGGGTGTTGCGTCCCCTTAGGACGCCGGTTTACCTCAGGACTGTTCCTGATTGGCCAGAGCGGGCGCTGTTTGGAAGCGGGAATTTACAGGCTTCCTATTGGCTGGCGCATCTGACAGCCGGCTATAAAAGAACTGTCAGACGCGGCTGAGGCGCGGGTTGCTTTCTACCGAGTTGTTACTGGTTGTTTCTAGTTCTGTTAGCCTTAATAAAGGCTTGTTGGCTTTTGATTCATCTCGCCTCAGTTCTTCTGCCCACACCCAGAGCGGACATTTTATTTGTAATGAAATCTCAGCAAAGGAAGGCCAGAAAAGATTTTGGGGAAATCACAATAGTACGCTATGGATCTGAATCAGATCTGAAGTAGGCAAGAGTGCTTCGAATCTGATGTGGTAACCTTTGTCTCTGTCAACCGTTTCTGAATTTTTCCTGGCCTCACACAGATGCTGCATGAGTTCAGGAAAATACGTGTTGTAATTAAGGAGATAGCAACACTTTCTTCCATTCTGTTGTTGCCTCCTTAACTCAACTGTGCATATTTCCCTGATCTCACACAAGCCCAGGAAAAGGCAGAGCTTTAAGTAACAGCTGAGACCTGAAGAAAGGATGAACACATCTAACATGAAGTACCCTCAGCACTTCAGATCTGAATATGACTCTCATACAATGGGGCCTCAAATGCTCCGGCGGACATCTTTGGCATCTTCCTGTACAAGTAGTCCTCAACTTACGACCACAATTGACCCCAAAACTTATGACACTAAGTGAGAAACTTGTTAAGTGACTTGTGCTCCATTTTAATGACTTTTCTTGCCACATTTTGTTTAAGTGAATCACTGCAGTTGTTAAATTGGTAAAATGGTTTGTGGTTCAGTGAATCTGGTTTTCCCCACTGACTTTGCTTGTCAGAAGGTGGCAAAAGGGGATCACATCACCCTCCCGGGACACTGCAACCGTCATAAATGTGAGTCAGTCATCAAGCATCCGAATGTAAATCATGTGACCATGGGGATGCTGTTATGGTCATAAGTGTGAAAAATGGTCATAAGTTGCTTTTTTCAGTGCCGTTGTAACTTTGAACGGTCACTAAGTGAATTGTTGTAAGTCAAGGACTACCTGTATAAAACCAGGAGACCAAAAATGTCATTCTTCCAGCATTTCCCCACCCCCCCCCCAGCGGTATGCTTCTGGGAAGCTTCCAAATAGGGTGTGAAGGAAATCACCCCCTTATCTCCCGTTCCCCATACATAATTTACAGGCACCCTGTCTCTGAAAAGTTTTTCACCTTGACAATATGAAGTTTGGGCAGCAGATTGCAGTCTGCCAACGTAAGTTCATTTCCGTCAAGAAATTTGCGGTTGGACTGGCCTTCATCTTCTGCGCAGTTCTCGTCCACCTCTTCGGCCTGAGGCGTCATCAGATAAATGTCCAGCACTTTCAAGGCTTTCAGTAAACCTTTCTCAAGGTCTAGGAATTGAAGAGTGGGGTGGGAAGGAAGAGGGATAAGAGGTACCAATGAAAAATCCAAAGGAGAAGTCAACACAGCTGGAAGGATTCAATTGGTCACCGAATTAGGGAAAAGCTCAGGAGGTTTAGAACAAGACGAACAAGGGAGATGCAGAGAGGAAGCCAACGGTAATAGGAGACCGAAGGTAGAGTCGCAGCCTAGATAATAGCCTGACGAACAAAATTTGAGTTCAAAGAAGGAGGGGTGGCAAAAGCAGCTCAGAAGGGACCCTCCCTAGTTTTGGGGAAAATAAGTGAGGGAAGAGAGTGAGTGGTGTGGTGGCCTTGTGATGAAGACACTCGCCTCCCACTCAGAAGGTTGAGAGTTCAATCCTAGGTAACAGCAGATGTTTTTCTCCTACAGTGGCGCAGTGGTTAGAGTGCAGTACTGCAGGCTACTTATGCTGATCACCGGCTGCCAGCAGTTTGGCAGATCGAATCTCACCAGGCTCAAGGTTGACTCAGCCTTCCATCCTTCCGAGGTGGGTAAAATGAGGACCCAGATTGTTGGGGGCAATATGCTGACTCTGTAAACCACTTAGAGAGGGCTGTAAAGCATTGTGAAGTGGTATATAAGTCTAAGTGCTATTGCTATTGCTACAGCGCAAAGAAAAAAAATCTGCTGTGAACACCATGTAGGCATCAGGAAGGGCATCCAGCCAGTAAATGCTCAGCTCCATCCAGTCGCTCTGACTCTACCTCGAATTAAGGGACTACAGGGTCATAAAAATAAGCAAAAAAGGGGGAGGGGAGGGGAGGGAGGGGTACTTTCAGACTGGAAAGATTCTGTTAATGTAACCTTACAATAAAGATGGAGCTAGTAATCCTGGATCTACTTCTGGTCTGGATTACTTTGCAAGCTTGACAGTATCCAAGAAGAAAGCAAATAGGGCCAGTGAGATTCAAGATATGGAACTAGAAAAAAAAGAAGAACATTAGTGAGAAGGCAGGAACAGGATTCCACCTCTAGGATTTTGGGGGTGAACTCAAAATGAGGCATCATAGCAACCGGTGGGAAATGAGGGACAACTAAATGGTGGACAACAATGATTTTTGTTTTGTTTTAAAAATTGTTCTTATTGTTTTTAATGGAAGCTGCCCAGAGTCATTTGGAGTCAAGTAGCCTCTGAACTGCATACATGTAAAAATAATAATAATAATAATGTTGAAGAAAAAGATTTAGCTAGTAAAGATTAAAGACAAGTAATGAAGTAATTGACAGGTGGTTTCGCAGGTCAAAGCGATTTGCAAGCACAAAGAACATTACGTTACACCCCGATGAGAATGGGGTTGAAAGTTAGAAATGTTGAGAGTCCATTGGAGTTGGGTGGCTTATAAGTTCATATCAATAAAAATAAATAAGCAAACACCCAATGAGAAGTTCCAATTGGGAGCTGGGTGGCTTATAAATTAATATAAATAAAAGTAAACAACCAATGAGAAGCTCCACTTGGGAGCCAATACCAAATATTGTACGGTTGACTGCTGTTTTCTTAGCATTCAGCTAGCCAGCCACCCCCATTTTCACATCGATCTATTCCATTCTGCCTTCTGTTCACTCTTTTCCCCCTCCCCTTTTTAAAACAGGCAGTTCCTTATTGGCTCCTGAGGCTTTCCTTCCCCCAATGAGAGCATTTCCGTAACAATACAGCCACACAGACTCTTTTACAAATGTTAGGTTTTCCCACAAACGTACTTACTTTCTCCTGTCGGTTATCCATATATTGTACAAGTGACACTTTGTGGGAAATGAGCCGAAGAATTTTGGATTGGAGAAGAGAAGCCAAAAGAGAAAGAAGAAAGTGAAAAAGCAAGGTTGAGGAACACACAGCTCAACCAAGAAGCAAGGAAATGAATTCCCAAGAGTTAAGCAATCACGTAAGAACAGCAATCAGGACTTGTGGTCCAAGATACTCACTGGCGTTGAGAGACGGGTTTGAGTTCTTGATGTAGGCAGAGAATTTGGCAAAGACATCAAGGCCAGCTGTGTTAGATTCAGGATTATTAGCAGCCAGCTTTGGATACCTAAGGAAGAAGCCAAAAAATAATAATAATAAAAAATCCATGGAATTTGATAATAATCATATGAAATTCTTTCTATATCCCCAAATCCACTTTGCCAATCAGCTCTATGGCTCCCCCCCCCTCCCCCCTCTGTGTGGCAACTGAGGAACAGAAAAATTGCTGCTGCCAGGTTCGGTTCAAAGTTGACACTTTGTTTAGTTCTGACAGATAGGAATAACTCTCATCAGAAGCGAAATAGATCTTTTCCTGGAACTCTGACATTAGAAAAGAAACCGCAGTTTAAAGTTCTAAGTAGAAAATATTTATTTCGGTACAAAAAACAATAAATTCTCATTAATCACATTTTAGCTATAAAAACACGTCTTGCTTCTTACAGAAGCTGAAATAGAAGGACTGATCAAAGAAAGGAATGTACACATGCGTACTAGGAACATATTAATCACGTGCTCAGGAATAAACCATTATATTTGATAGGGATGCAGCTCCCTGCATATACATGTAACAGGCAATATAAAAATCACTGCCTGACAAGTTCGTACTTAGGAGGGCACAGAACTTCTTCCAGGAATTCTTCAACCTTGTTAGTGTCCGTATGGACCTCGGTCCCGTACATCAGGAATGGGAGCTGGCCTCCAGGACAAAGCTTCTGCACGGCCTCGGTTCGCCTACAAAGAAGAGGGAAAAGTACCATAAGCAAGGAATGAAATATGGATATGGATAAAGCCCCAAGAGGCCTCAACGGCTCTCAGAGAGAGGGCTAACGACCAGATGACTGCAAAGAAATACAATCCTTACACACACACACACCCCTCCATCCAGGGGTGAAATGCTCCCGGTTTGTGCGTGCCTGCCTGTCGTCGGAGAGTCGGTAGCGATCGCAGAGCGAGTCTTCGGCCACCTGCCCGGACGCCGCCATTTGGGTTCTTTTATCCTCTGCGCATGCGCAAAGCGTTCTGTGCATGCACAGAGGATAAAAGAACCCAAATGGCGGCATCCGGGCGGGTGGGCGAAGACTCGCGCTGCGATTGCTATTGGCTCTCCGACGACCGGCAGGCACGCCCGAACCAGGAGCATTTCACCCCTGCCTCCATCCTGTCAGAACCTATCCTTCCATTTCCCCCCCCCCACATCAGAACGGATGAAGCTTGATCCATTTCTAAAGTTATAATTGTTCTTTCCTGCCTTTTATCTGATTCTGTAAGTCGATCTTCTTCCTGAAAGAAAAAAGCAGTCCAGTTGCCTTTTTGAAAAAGCACCTTTGAGACAGTTAGTTTACAGATAGTCCTCGACGTACGACGACAATTGAGCCCAAAATTTCCATTGCTCAACAAGGCAGCTGTTAAATGAATTTTGCCCTGTTTTGTGATCTTTTTTGCCAAGTTGTTCAGTGAATCATGAGTCTTTAAGTCAATATGACTTCCCCCATTGCCTTTGGTTGTCAGAAGCCATCTGGGAAAGATTACAATTGGTGATCAGCAGGAACAGTGCCTAAATAGTCACCTAAATACATGACAGTTGCCAAGTGGCCAAATTTTGATCATGTGACCCTGGAGATGCTGCAATGGTTGTCTAAGTGTCAATACCGGGTCATAAGTCACTTTTTTCAGGGCTATTGTAACTTCAAAAGATCACTAAATGAGTGGTTGTAAATTAAGGACTACCTGTAACCTAAATTGGATAAGTTCATGAGTTTGACCAGACCTCCCAACCAACTTTCTTTCCATATGTTTGGGACTTCAGTTCCCAGAACTGAATGGGATCTAGCTAGGAATGTTGAGAGATTAGATTAGATTAGATTAGATTAGATTAGATTAGATTAGATTAGATTAGATTAGATTAGATTAGATTAGATTAGATTAGATTAGATTAGATTAATTAGATGATTAGATTAACAGAGTTGGAAGCAGGGTGAATAAAAATCGATGATTTTTTTTAAAAAAATCAAAGAAACCGTATTTTTTATTTAAATCGTACTTTTATTTAAATCGGATTTTTTTATTTTAATCGGATTTTTTTATTTTAATCGGATTTTTTAAAAATCAAATTTATTTCAATAAAATGCTTTTGGAGTGAAGATCGATCTAAAGGTAGTTTTCTATTTAAGATACATTAATAATTTAGTTTATTCAGCATGAAATGGAGCTTAGTTATGTAGCATGAGGCTGTATGTTCTGCAATATTGGGACTGTCGGTGAGTCAACAGCGGGTCAGAGGAGCAACTGTTGTGGGACAGAGATGACAGTTGCTCTTTAAAAATTATGATTTAAATCGAGTTGATTTTATTCAAATCCACCCTGGTCGGAAGGGACCTTGTAGGTCATCTAGTCCAACCCCCTGGTCCAACCTCCTCCCCCAAGCAGGAGACCCTACACCATTTATGATAGAAGGCAGTCCAGTCTCTTCTTGAAAACTTCCAGTGATGAGGCTCCCACAACTTCTGAAGGCAAAGCTGTCCCATTGGTTGATTGCTCTCACTGTCAGAAAGTTCCTCCTTATTTCCAGGTTGAATCTCTCCTTGATCAGTTTCCATCCGTTATTCTTTGTCTGTCTTCAGGTGCTTTGGAGAATAGCTTGACCCCCTCCTCTCTGTGGCAGCCCCTCAAATAGTGGAAGACTGCTATCATGTCTCCCCTGGTCCTTCTCTTCACTAGACTAGCCATGCCTAGTTCCTTCAACGGTTCTTCATATTTTTAAGTCTCCACTGACCAGTAGCTTCAGGGGAATAGGACAGGTTTAGTGTTGTCTCACCTACCTTTTGGTGTCCACCGTGGTGACATTGAAGGTCACTCCCTTGAGCCAGAGAACCATAAAGAGTCGTTGGGAGAAGGGGCAATTCCCAATTTTGGCTCCATCGCTGCCAGCCTGCAAAAGCCCAATCCAAAAAGCGAGGCTTAGATACAAGCATCAAAACGTAACTCACAGTTCAGCAGAAATCACGCTGGGTCTATTGGCCTGGAATTGGTAGCAAAAGGAGTTAACAAGAGTTTCATTTATCTGGGTACCAGAACGGCAGGGCCTCACTTACTCAAACAGAGGATAGAATGGCTGGAAAAAGTCAGCAATCCCTATGAACACCACTAGGTGCTGCCATTTCACAGAAATAGGGTGACAATCTTCAGAGAATTGCTTTATATCAGGAACAGCCAAATAGCTTGCCTGCCTGCCTGCCTGCCTTCATCTATCTATCTATCTATCTATCTATCTATCTATCTATCTATCTATCTATCTATCTATCTATCTATCTATCTATCTATCTATCTATCTATCTATCTATCTTCCTTCCTTCCTTCCTTCCTTCCTTCCTTTTTCTTTCTTTTTCCCTTCCTTCTTTCTTTTTTCCCTCCCTCCCTCTCCCTCTCTCACACACAGCCTTTCTTACATCCTTTCTTTTACTTTTATCCCACCCCTTCTTGCTTCTTCCAAAACACCTAGTATCTCTACTAATTCCACCATCACCTTTTTCCTTCTAAAAAAAAAAATCTTGGCTTCCTGTCACTGGCTTTCTCATTAGATCCAAATTGCTCCTCCTCTTTTCCTTTTCATCAGGGGTGGATAATCTATACTCATGCAGGCCTAACTTATATAAAGGCATATGGGAAAGACTTGGTGAAGAGAGGCTGCCAAGGGAGCAGTCAAATAAGAGACAGCCTAGCCCCGTGATGGCGAACCTATGGCACACGTGCCACAGGTGGCATGCAGTGCCCTCTCTGTGAGCACGCGAGCCATCGCCCCAGTTCAGCTCCGCCGCGCATGCATGCGTGCCTCCCGCTGGCCAGCTGGTTGTTGTATCTCTGCCGCGCATGCGTGGGGCGTGTGTGTGGGGTCGCACGCACATGCATGGAGGTCAGGGCGCGTGCGGGGAATCACATGCATGGGGGTGGGGCGCGTATGTATGCGCAAGGGGCGTGGGGTGCACACATGTGTGGGGCCAAGCCTGCATTGCATTTGGGGGATTTGGGCGCACGCACATGCTTTGGGTACTCCATCCGGAAAAGTTTAGCCATCACTGGCCTAGCCCATAAGTGGATCATGGATGTGGCAAGAGGATGAGAAGAGACACTACCCGCCCCCAGTCTCTCAGACTATAAGGGAGATGAGGGGAATTATAGGTATACTTTCAGATTTTCAAGATTTTGTCAATGTAGTTCTACAATAAAGTGGAGTTAGTTAATCTGGTCGTGGTTCCTATCTGGTTTACCAAGCAAGGCTGATGTTACTTCTCTCTTTTTTTTTCCTCCTGCCCGTTGAGGTTTCCGACCACAAGTACAGAAAAACAGCAGCAAAGTCCCCCATCTTTCAGAGGCAGGAAATTCATCAAAATTAAGAGTTTAAACTCAATGTTAATGTTGGGGTGAAGTCCTTCTTAATTCCTTTGATCAACTGGAATTCAAATTGGAGGCGCAACTGGAGAGGCAGGGGGGCCCCTCTCCATTTCCAAATATACTATAAATTCCTTGGACAAAACAATTTTTCTTGTTCTCTGCATATACCATAAAGCACCAGTTTGGTCTAGGCACGAGGCTAGAAACCAAGAGACCATGAGTTCTAGTCCTGCCTTAGCCATAAAAGCCCTCTGGGTGAGGGCTTATCTTATCCAAACTCACCTCACAGGGTTTCGGTTTGTGGAGAACATAGAAGGAGGAAAGTGTGTTGAACTTAGCAACTGTTCAAAGTTACAGGAGACATACACACCCGAAAAAAAGCTATTTATGACCTGATTTTGAAGATATAATGGAGAGAGAGGTGGGGGAGAGAGAGGGGGAGAGAGAGAGATGGCAACCAACGCATCTTTACAGCCACAATCACAATCAGCTCATCTTTAGCATCCCACAGTCACATGCCCACAATTTTCAATGTTTTTTTTATCAGATTCTGACATTTCTGGTTTGTGGTTAAAAAAAAAGTACCAAGTAAAATGGATTCATTTAACAACCTCCATATTCACTTAACAACTGCTGCAAAAAATGACAAAAAAAACCAGGTCCAGTGACCTGCTTAATGACTGCAAACAACTTGCGACTGTAATTACGGTCCATTATGGTCGCAAGTCGACCATATTATTAAGGTGTATTAAGGTGATTGTTCAACTTAGAGAAACAAAAGAAGGATGCCTTAAAAGTAAACCGAAGCATAATGCGATTTGTATGTGTGCAATTCTATTCTTCGATCATACTGGAAGCAGAGAACCACAGCCCCAGGCAACGTACACAACCACAAACATGTCACAGACAAAAATAGGTTCTACCCATGCTTCTCCATGGGGGACAACACTAAGCCAGGTCAACATAGAGAGAAAGATGCTCATATTTAGGAGATGGGAACAGGTACAGCAAGGGGAGCAGAAGCTCAAATATACCCAGTTTCTTCTCATCCATGAATTGTCCTTCTAAAAGCGTAGAATCTAAAAGCCTTTTTAGAGCCTAAAATATCCCAGCGACTCTGAGCTGCAGCTACTTGGTGTATCAGCCAACCCTCAAGATGCGAGAGGCCCAAGAAGAATGGTGAGTGAAGGACGGAATTCACTCTTATTAATATATTTACAAATGACTGGAAAAAAATATTTCAAAGAAGAAGGAACCCTGAGAAAGATGGTAGAATTTGAAAAACTTACATAGAATCAAGTTAATTGTTTAGGATGTATTTATAAATGATTACTTAAATGTTATTTAAATCTTAATATTATGGTATTTATAAAGAAATAACAAGTGTATGATAAAATGGAGGCAAATTTTCAAAGATGCAATAAGAGTGGAACAATGAAACACTCTTTCTATTTGTCTTATAAATAAAAAACTTTTTAATAATAATAATAAAAGAAATAACCCTCCTGTGAATTAAAGAAGGCAGCATTTTCCACGAGTCAGAATTACTGGCAATTTTTAACAAATGTCACTCAGAAAACTCTACCAAAACATAGTTTCACTACAACTATTGCAGTTCCCGATAAAAGAACTGCTGGGAAGTTTTTTTTTTCCTGTGACCATGAAAAATGGCATCTCTGCAGTCACAAAGGTTACAAACACCACCCTATAAATATGCTGAGCTCTTCTTATAATGCAAATTCAGCATTAGTCACCAGGTGATATAGTTTTCATGGTAGCATAGTCCCTTTCCAGTAAAACACAGTGTAACCACCACTAAAGTTTCACTTTTCTGACAAGTAGCCTTATTAATAACCCCAAGCTTGCTAGCGTAAACTTTTAACTACAGACCTGTAGCTGTTTTACTTTCTTTTACTAGGAGCTTACAATTGTTTTTTCCAGACATGGCATTTGGAATGCCAGGGGTTTTATTTTGAAAACCAAGAGGGACCAGAACAAAAACTTATTATTATTGTTCATTTCACAGTCAGCCAGATGTTCAGACTGGATTTGGCTTTTTTTAATCCACCTATCGAGTTCCTCCTAAGGACCAGGGGATAGACGGATGTTGATGTTTGATGGTGTTAGAGGTATTGTCACAGGATGTAAGCTATTCCTAGTAAAGCTGCCTTTTGCAATTGACTGATGGTAGGGATTTGTCAATGGCGATGGTGTTCAAGTGGTGCTCCAGTTGTTTTGGGATTGCACCCAAGGCACCTATTACTATCGGTAGTACCTTTGCTTTCTTTTGCCACAGTCATTCTATTTCTATTTGCAGGTTTTGTATTTTGTTATCTTCTCCAGTGCTTTCTCTTCTATTCTGCAGTCTCCAGGTACTGCCATATTAAAGGTGAGAATAAATCTCATAGAGGCGATGTGCAGGGGTGGGTTCCTACCAGTGCGGTCTTGCCTGTTCGTCGCCGCAGAGCCGAAGAAGCTGTTGGTGTTCGCGGCGTGGGGCTTCCCCCGCCCGCTTTCCCCGGCCGCTGGGACGCTGCCATTTGCGTTCTTCTGCCCTCTGCGCAAGCAGAACGCTTTGCGCATGCGCAGAGGGCAAAAGAACGCAAACGGCAGCGTCCCGGCGGCCGGGGAAAGCGGGCGGGGGAAGCCCCGCGCCGCAAACACCAATGGCGACGAACAGGCAAGACCGCACCGGTAGGAACCCACCCCTGGCGATGTGGATCTTTTCTTGGAATTCAGACATTTAGAAATAAAGCCGAGATTAAAAGTCTAATAGAAAATATTTATTTCGGTACAAAAACAATAAATCATGAATAGTTACATCCTTGCTAATAAATCGTGACCGCTCCGGTCAGAATCAAAGGCAGAAGTGTATAATGGAGAATCAGGAATGCACACATGCGCAGAAGATCACATCATGTGTCCTGCTTGTATTGGAATGTACCATAGTATTAGGATAGGGATGCATCACCCTGCATATACATACAACTGGCAATATTCACACCGTGACATGCCACGTCCATTATCCAGACTTTTTTTGTTTTTCTACCCAACAATTAAGTCTGGCATGTTATGTGGCAGGTGCCTGTCAGTTTGAATTCTAAAATCCCAGAGCACTTTAAATTCTTTATTTTCTATGATGGTTCTGATTGGATTTGGTATTTTTTGACAATCGGGTCTAGGTTAGCTGAAGAACATTGTCATCATATATGCACTGTTCCAATATATGTGACTTTTTGTAATTGACAAATTGAGATTCCTTCCGTTCTGACTGTATCCAAGATCTTTTCCAAATCTTTGGCACAGCACCAAGTGCAGCAATTCTTATTGATTCCACCGCTTGTTTCCTTTTTCCACGTTTGCTCAATTTCTACTTGATTGTTTATTAGTGAATTATTCAGAATTTTATTTTTTTTTAATGTGACAAACAAAGGAAGTGTGTATGTGTGTGTGTGTGAGAGAGAGACAGGTGTTTGTGGAGCCCACTTCCTAACCACGTTAAAGGCCATTTTATGATTCTCCGGCTGCTGTGTGTTTTTATTTATGGCATTTTTTAAAAGTTTGTTAATTATGTACATTTTTATTTAACGTTGTGCGCCACCCAGAGTCATTATGTGATGTGGGTGGTGGCCATATAAATCGAATCAATCAATCAATAAAATAATTAATGAAAACGGGGGAGTGTTAAGAGATGAAGAAAAACAGACTTTTGGACAATAGTATAAAACAGGTGCAAAATAGTATATTGATTTATGACTGATTGGATGAAATGTATAATTGTGAATGTTACTGACATATTTTAAGGTGTATGCATTTATATATATATATATATATATATATATATATATATATATATATATATATATATATATATATATATATATATATATATATATATATATATATATATATATGCATACACCTTAAAATATGTCAGTAACATTCACTATATATATATATATATATATATATATATATATATATATATATATATATATATATATATATATATATATATATATATATATATATGCATACACCTTAAAATATGTCAGTAACATTCACAATATATATATATATATATATATATATATATATATATATATATATATATATATATATATATATATATATATATATATATATATATATATATATATATATATATATATATTCACAATATATATATATGCATACACAATGCATATATATGCATATATATATATATATATATATATATATATATATATATATATATATATATATATATATATATATATATATATATATATATATATATATGGAAATTGTGAAGAAAAAATAAAAAAATACTAAATAAATAAATAAATAAAATCATTAATGTTTAACTCACATTATAAATGATAATTTGGGAATAACATTTGAGGAGATTCGGGGAAAAGGGAATGTTTGGGGAGAATAATCCAAGTTTTTTAGGCACTTCAAGACTTGCAGCCTATCTCTTTCCGCTGCTCTGTGCTGGGTAGAATAAATAAATCCTTCTCGGATTGAGTTGGGCACTTTGTGCTAATGTGCATCGAATGTGCTACTTAAGACTTGATTTATAGCCGGGCTGGCAACGACTGATAACTCAGAACAACAACAGGAGCAAAGAAGAAGGCGTTGCTTCCAGATCCTTCTGACAACTTGATCCACAAGACAGCCCTCACGGGAATAGTCGGAGGATGCCAAGACCATGGGGAACTCTCTTAGCAACAGTTGCCAAGGACTGGAGGCAATTGGCCAGGTCATTATACAGCAATCGTAGAGATAGGCAAATGACACTCCCCCAAAGGTCTATAGCTGTCAATCCGCTGCTATGGGAACAGACTGGTTCCCCTCAAATCCACTAGCTAATCTGGAGCCCACAGAGAGCGTTTGCACCCAGAGAACATTTGCATCTGGACAGCATTCACATCCGTGGGCTTGCAGTGTTGCTACGGAGACACCCAAACAGAACGAAACAAGGAGCAAATCGAGAGGCAAAATGGCCACCTTACAGCTGCCACCCATGCCATTTGGATGAATGGGCCCTCCAGCTTGTGCAAAGAATAAGGGAGTTGGCCGTTTCTTAACAAATGGCAGAATTATGGCGGAGGAAGAGGCGCTCCAGAAGAGATCTGGAAGTGTCATGGTTATTTTAGCCCTTCCCACACTGAAATTGTGGGGAAGAAGAAAGTAAATGCGAACATGAAAATCTCTGAGATGATACTGGCTGGATTAAGATGCATGCAGGAGCAGATGGCTTATTTGTAACTTTAAGCAGCTGTCCGCTCCAGGCATCTGCAGCTCAGAAGTTAGGATTGAACCTAGGGAATTAAAACACTCAGAATGCCCCTTCCAAAATATGGAAAAATGACTCCAGGGAGGATGGGTGTTAAGGGATGAAGTGCTCTCTTTAAATCCTTTAAGCCCATTTCACCCCTTAAAGGTCCCACCCTCTCCAAAATGCAAAAAGGAAAGAAGGAAGGAAGGAAAAGAAAAACCCACAATCAAAATTTCAGGTCCTGCCCACTTTAAGGGGTTTTGGGAACTATAAAGTGACCCTGTTTGGTCTAGTGGCTAAGGCACCAGGAGATGGTGAGTTCTAGTCTCCCCCCCCCCCCTCTCTCTCCTTCATAGGGTTGTTGCTGTGGGGAAAATAGGAGGAGGGAGGAGTATTAGATATGTTCATTGCCTTGAGTTTTTTCTAAAGTAATAAATGTGGCATAAATTTATAAAAGGAAGGAAGCGAGGGAGGGAGGAGGGAGGGAGAGAAGGAAGGGAGAGAGAGAGAGAGAGGAAGGAAGGAAGATAGAAAGAAGGAAGGAAGGAAGGAAGGAAGGAAGGAAGGAAGGAAGGAAGAAAGAAAGAAAGAAAGAAAGAAAGAATGAAAGAAAGAAAGAATGAAAGAAAGAAAGAAAGAAAGAAAGAAAGAAAGAAAGAAAGAAAGAAAGAAAGAAAGAAAGAAAGAAAGAAAGAAAGAAAGAAAGAAAGCAGAATGCCCCTCCCTGGAGGATTATGTATCAGAATGACTAGACACAGTTTAGGATGAATATTTTTTAACTTGGGATTTCTTAGAAGAATGAATTTAGCAGTAGAGGGGGAGGAAACCTTCTCCCAGATCCCTCCTCTATAGCCTTTTCTGCCAAAAACCACTGCAAGGAGTTTTAAATGGACAATCTTCTCCCTTACTGTTCACCAGTTATAAATCATCATCTGTCTTTGTCAGGAACTACTCGTTTTTAATTTAAAACTCTTCCAGTGGCTCAGGAAGAGGGGGGGGGGACCCAACCCCAAACTGCAAATCTTTACATGGAGAAAATATGCCTTTCCTGGAACTTGATCAAGCGAGAACGAGCCATAAAAATACGATTTCAATCAACTCCTGGGGTAAAAAGGGCTGCGTG
Organism: Diadophis punctatus similis; assembly: GCA_023053685.1. Classification (NCBI taxonomy): domain Eukaryota; kingdom Metazoa; phylum Chordata; class Lepidosauria; order Squamata; family Dipsadidae; genus Diadophis; species Diadophis punctatus. The sequence goes on from JALIGW010000039.1 coordinate 952,089, forward strand.
AATATTTCACGAAAGGCAGGGGAGATGTTTGAACTAAAACTGAATTACTGTATTCGTTGCCTGTCTCGTCTCATCAGGGGGAAGACCGGGGGGGGGGGACTTCCCTAGCTGATCTCATCCTGAGACTGGAGAAGGATTGCCAAAAAGGAGAATTTCTATTCAGCCTTATAGACAGGAAATTCCACTCTAAGCTGTCAGAAGCTCCTTATGTGCCCAACCCTCGACTTATCTTTATTCATTTCGCTCCATTTCACTCCATTTCCACAAGCAACACAACTCCATCAGCCTGTAACCATCCCACTGCCCTGGCTGAATCAGGGGCGCAAATCACAAAAAAAGTGACAAATCAGAGGCTACAGACCAAGAAAATAAGCAGGTCCTACAGCGGAAAATGGGCAGAGCCAAGACAAAAATGTTATTCATGTTGTGATTTAAAACAAGTAACAGTATTGCTCCCCGTTGTATTTAACAACTTCCTCATTCTATATTTGTTTATCTGATTAGCGTATATGGCCATCCATCTCCCTTGCATGTGACTCTGGCCCTGTTATACCAACAATCAAAACCTTCCACTATTTAAACCAGTTAAAAACAGTTTAAAAGGCTCAATCTTGCCCTCTAATTTATCAGGGTCCTCCCAACCTCACCAAAAAGTCCCAGCCTTTAATTTAGCTTATCGTCAAACCACGTTCCCTGAACCTGCAGTTTGTTTTGCTAAAGAAAGGCTGGAAGATGAAGGACGCCATCCAAATTGGTATACCAGAATTATCTAACACTCTACAGCAGGGGTGACAAATTCAAGGCCCAGGGGCCAGATCCGGCCCGCGGGGTGCTTAGATCTGGCCCGTAGGGCCACCCTGGAAACAGCAAAGGACTGGCCCGCGGGGCCTCTGCTAGTGAAAATGGAGCTCTGTTTTCATTGGCACAGGGTTGTAGGAGGCCGTCACAGCCAAAAACAGACCTCGCGAGGGCCTTGTGCGGCCCTCCCGAGCTCCGTTTTTGCTGCAAGAGGGTTGCAGGAGGCTGTAGGAACCGAAAACGGAGCTCAGGAACCCCCTCTCTCTAGCAGAACGCTCAGCCCACAAGCGCCCCCGACACGACGTCGAGCTGGCCACGCCCACCCCAGCCTCCTGAGGTCAAATACAACCCTGACGTGGCCCTCAATGAAATCGAGTTTGACACCCCTGCCCTACAGGTAGCCTTTTACATACAACCGTTCATTTAGCAACCGCTCAAAGTTACAACGGCATTGAAAAATAGTCACTTACAACCAGTCTTCGCACTTACAACCCCGGCAGCATCCCCACAGTCGCGTGATCAAAATCCAGGCACTTGGCAACTAGCATGTATTTACAATGGTTGCAACATGTGGTTACCGTTTGTGACCTTCCCAACTGGCTCCGGGCGAGCATAGTCATGGGGGAAGCTGCATTGGCTTAGCGACCACGTGATCCTTTAACAACTGCAGTGATTCATTTAACAACAAAGGTCATAAAATTGGGTGAGACTCACTTATCGACCCCTTTACTTAACAAAGGAAATTCTGAACCCAGAATTGTGGTTGTAAGTCAAGGACTGCCTGTCCATGAGTGTTTTTCAAACTTGGCTATTTTAAAAATGCGTGGATTTCAACTCCCAAAGTTGGGGAATTTGGTGAGTTGAAATCCATACATTTTAAAGTTGCCATCTTTGAAAAAAAAAACAGCACCCACAATGGATATCTTTTGAACTCAATGTTCAGGCAGGACTTTAGAAAGCATGCTGAACGTTTGGCCACAGACCATACCATTCTAGGCCTCCAGGTTACTTCTCTTTGTCTTATACCCTTATAACCTTTTGCGGATTCCTTCTAAACTTTGAACTTCTTAATCCTGCTCCTCTCTCATAATGGAAGCCTAGTCAATCAGACTGCCAAAGACCTTGCTTAAGCTACAGTGGGTGGAGAAGGTCCCATAATTGAAAGTGGCAGATCTTCAGCAGGATTCTTATTTGCTCAGGAGAAGCTGCAGGCCGAGCTAATCTCTGTTTGGCAACCAAGAGAGCCCCAACTGGCAGGACTTGTACACAAATACTTGGATCGTAGCCCTACTAGGCTTAACCTATGCTTAAAAGAAGGAGCCTGTTCCAAGAATGTGGCATGACAAAACCCTCAAAGACAAAGCCAATTCTGGAGGTGTGTCACTTCAATGTTGCTAAATATAACATACGCAAGGAACCAGGAACCCCATTTTTTTCCCCAGTTCTCTGCACGTGCATGTGTGTGTGTGAGCGCATTTACATCTGTGCCAATTGAGAAGAAAAATATACAGAGGTTTTATTCTCAGCCTCCACCCCTTGAACCCGCCCTGAGTCCCTCGGGAGTTGGGCGGCATATAAGAAAACCAAAATAAATAAATAAATAAATAAATAAATAAATAAATAAATAAATAAATAAATAAATAAATAAATAAATAAATAAATAAATAAATAAATAAATAAATAAATAAATAAACTCGCCTTGGTCTGTTTTTTCAAGCTGAGGGGATTGGCCCATTGCTTGTCTCTAATCTAATATTTATATACCGTATTTTTCAGAGTATAAGACGCACCTTTTCCCCCCTAAAAGAGGCTGAAAATTTGGGTGCTTCTTATACTCAGAATGTAGCTTTTACTAAGCTTTTTTTCATCCCTAACGAGGTGCTAACACAATCTTCTGTGCTTTGCTAGCAAAACATCTTCCCTTTGCCTGCTTTTCTCATTGTTTCTCTCTCTGAAGAGAGAGAGAAGTGAAGTGTTTTAGAAACTGTTTTTTATCCCCAACCAGGGGATAAAAAGCAAGCATGTGTGCTCAAAACCAGCAAACTAATGTGCTGAAGCTGACCAGACTAAGCACTAGCCAGATGAATATCTGGTAGGCAGATTATTTTTTCCCTATTTTCCTCCCCCAAAACTAAGGTGCGTCTTATACTCCGGTGCGTCTTATACTCCGAAAAACATGGTATTTACATTTCAAACTAGGATGAAATCTTGGAACAGCAGAACCTGAAGTCTATATGTCAGAGGTGTCAAACTCAAGGCCCGCAGGCCAGATCCGGCCCACGGGGTGCTTAGATCTGGCCTGTGGGGGCCGCAGTGGAAACAGTGAAGGACTGGCCCACGGTGCCTCTGCCATCTTCGTTTTCGGCTTTGATGGCCTCCTGCAACCTTCTGCCAGGGAAAATGGAGCTGTTTTCGTTGGCAGAGCACTCGGGCTGCCACAGGCACCCCTGACATGAGTGACGTTGAGCTGGCCACGCCTACCCTGCCCCCCCTCCCCCCCGAGGTCAAACACAACCCTGATTCAGCCCTCAATGAAATTGAGTTTGACACCCCTGTTATATGTAGATCCTATTAACCTGTTCTCATACTCTGCTTGCCTTTAGTTTTTGTACCCCTGATCCTGACTGCAATACCCACCCTCAAGGCAGATGCCCCAAATGGGAGGGAGAAGACAATGGGAACTCTTGTTGTCTGGGTGCAGATGTCAGACCATGGTTTGTTTCTTTTCAGCTTACTACAGTGGGTGATACTACAATGGTTGAAACCTACCACTGTGACTTCCTATTGTGTATGAACCAGACCCCTACAGCTTATTCCTCAATCATGTAAGAGCCTCTCTCTGCACGGTATCTGACTGCAATCAAATTCCTCTTAATCTAGAATTATTCTATTATCATCCATCTCTATCCTGAAGCTAAGCTGCTACCACCTTTAGGGTACTTGTAAAAAAAATGGGGGGGGGATTTCTACCATTTCTAAGCTGCAAAAATCTGGATCACGACCAGTGGTGGGTTCCTACCAGTGCGGTCCACTCTATAGCACCGGTAGCGGCCCGCTGGTGATGTCACAGTACCGGTGCGGTCGGTTGCCGGTGCCTGGGCGCCGCCATTTTTTTTAAAAAAAAATTCTTCTGCGCATGCCCAGAAACCTGACAATTAAGTCTTTCCCTGTCCCTTTGCTTGAAAATAATAAGAAGCTTGCATTTGACACTTTTCCTTCGCTTTTGCCTAAAGCTTCCCAAAGTGGGCGTTTTCCGAAAGCTTAACCTTATATACTGTTAATTTTATACAGTTTTATATTGTTATTCTTTAGATGAAAACATTGAGGACTGTTAAAAGATACTGTTCTTTTAACAGTCCTCAATATTTTCGTCTAAGGAATCCATGACTGAAACCACAAATGCTGTATGAGACTTGCTTGTCTTTTAACTATAGCATTTTCTGCATATAAAGATTGCTGTGTTGCCATGGTGTAACACGCACTTTGTATGCAAAGCTTTTCATGTAAGGTATAAAATAGCAAAAATAGTAGTAACATCTCTCTGAAATAACTAATGTATGACCGGCAAGCCATGCCCACCCGATCACATGGCTGGCAAGCCACACCCACAAAAGAAGCCACGCCCACAGAGTGGTAGTAAAAAAAATAGGAACCTGCCCCTGATCATGACCTCTAGGTGGCAGCAAAGAAAAGCAGAAGCTGATCCTCTCCTGCCACCTAGTGGTTGTCTGGATTTTTGCATCAGACAGACGCTTGTCCTTCAACTAACCCACCTTAGAGGGTTGTCAGAAGGAAAAGTGTGAGTCCAGGACCCCATCCTTGAAGTCAAGGGTAAAAGTGTGGGCAGGGGGCAGGACATGACCAAGTGAAACTTTGCTGGGTGTGACAGCTGCAGTGAAAAGGGTGCGCCAGACATCAAACATTAAGTCTTTCTGGACTTCATGTGCTGGTGAGAGCCTCAACCAATTCCTTTGTCTGGCCTTGAACTAGGCTTAGCAGCCGGATATGATTTTAATTTCCTGCAATCCTCCCAGGCATTGTGGAAATGGGCACTCCCAGATTAATGTAACTAGAGAAATGATTATATAGGAACGGGATCACTGATGGACACGTTGCCAAAAATGTAGAATTGTTCTTAGACGGGTTTTAATAGGATCCGGGGTCAGATTCAGGAAGTCTGAATTCATACAAGCCCAGCAATTTAATTCTATCTTATTAAGCTTCTGTTGACTCTGTATTTTGGTACTTCTGAAGTTAATCGCGTCTTAGTAAATAGGAGACCTTTGTTTTTCTTTCATTACATACTCCTTTTATTTGTCACCAGTCGAAGTTCCACCCTTGGCAGCATACAGTACAAAAAAAAAAATTAAAAGAAATTCAAAATCAGGACATGGAACAAGTAACTATTTATTTATTTGCACAACTACAAATAGTGAGTCATTCTATCGGGATCAGTTTTGCTCCAATGGCTTTAAATGATTTAAAACTCCACTGATCTTGCATCGAGATTAGTATTATGCCTGAATAATTCCTCTTATACTCTGACTTAAGAATTAGCAACTTAATGTGGTTGAAAAATAGCACCAGATGAAGAACAAGTATTTAAAAAAAAAACAAAGATAATCCTTAGTGGAATACTTTTTTATTCACATGTGGGATACATTTTTTTCATTATGTTAACAAAGTAGTTTCTACTGGATTAGCTCCAGCTATTAAAAATGTCTTCTTTATATAGAACGAGTGAATATTTTATATTTCATAAAACGTAAGAGTCACAGGGCTGGAAGGGACCACTGAGGCCTTATACTAGGGGTGTCAAATTTGATTTCGTTGAGGGCCGCATCGGGGTTGTGTTTGACCTCAGGGGCCGGGGGGCTGGCCAGAGTGGGCATATCCAGCTCAACGTCACTCATTTGGGGGGCACCTGTGGCAGCCCGAGCACTCTGCCAATGAAAATGGGCTCCCGAGCTCCATTTTCACTGGCAGAGGCACCGCGGGCCAATCCTTCGCTATTTCCAGGGCGGCCCCCACATGCCATTTCTAAGCATCCCGCAGGTCAGATCCTTGAGTTTGACACCCCTGCCTTATACCATCCTGGTTGTCCGGTCTATTTTTGAAAATTTTCCACGTTGGAGCACCCACAACTCCCGGAGGCAAGCTATTCCATTATTAATTATAGTCTGTCACGGTGTGAATATTGTCAGTTGTATGTCTATGCAGGGTCATGCACCCCTATCTAATATTATGGTACATTCCAACATAAGCAGAACACGTGATATGATGAGTGCGCATGTGTGCATTCCTAAACCAGCATTATTCTCTTCTGACTTGGCTCTTGACCTGAACGGTCGCGTTACTCAGCAAAATGTAGTTTATTCAGGATTTATTGTTTTTGTACTGAAATAAATATTTTCTATTAGACCTTAATCTTGGTTTTTTTTCTTTTTTTTTTCTTTTTTTAATACTGGGGGGAGACTAGTCTGAATTGGGTTATGAAGCTGGTGGTGCTTCACCTCTTCCCATTGTACTCAAATCTGCCGGCCGTGAGTCATTCCCAAATCCCGAACGAGCCACGGAGGCATCCGCGGTAAGGAGCCCGTGGACCACTCGCCGCTTCTCCTGCCTCGATTCTAGGGCTTGATCGGAGATCCGCATTGCTGGGAACTCACCCACCTTCAGAAGGCGGCACCCTGCTAGGGTGGCAACTTTGGCCCTTCCCTCAGACCTTCCCAGAGGCGGGAGAAAAGGTGATTGGACACCCAGCACGTGGCCTCCACGGAGAGCTTCCTCCCAGCAATTAATCTCGGTTTTATTTCTAACTGTCTGAATTCCAAGAAAAGATCCAACATCGCCTCAATGAGATTTATTCTCATTTCAACATGGTCACTGTCAGGAAATTTCTCCTTACTTCCAGGTTGGATCTCTCTTTAACAAACTTCCATCCATTGCTTCTTGTCCTGCCCTCGGGTGCTTTGGAGAAAAATAATAATTTCTTTTAAACTTATATCTGCAAGATGCTTATCCCCAACCAATGTACTGTCGGTCTACTCTAAATACTTGCTTTTGAGTAAATTATGTGTCTTCTTCAAGCTTCACACCACCATCTTGGTTAATTGGGATTGATGGAAGATTCCCTATTATTGTTCCATAGTTGGTATAGTAGCTTTATCTCTGCTAAACAGAAACAAGAATTCACTGACTGACTACACCCCATGCATGTTTTAGCCTTTAGCCTATTCCATAAAAGCCCCAGTTTCATACTACTAGTTCCTCATTCAGGGCCACACCTACACAATAATCAGGGCTTCGATCAAAAACACTTGGGACATTTAACCAGGAAGGTGAAACAACAAAGAAGACATCTATGATTGATGGGATCCAAGTATAAGTGTGAGAATGATTCTAATAAGCAGTTTGAACTGTGGGAGGGGGGAAAAAAAGATAAAGTTGTTTTATAGTATGCAATGAATCTATAAAACCAACAAAACCCAACTTCTGTAATGCAGGTAATTCCAAACCAGAGGTGGGTTCCTCCCGGTTCGGACCGGTTCTATGGAACCGGTAGTAACTTGACAACCTGGGTTGCTAGAAGCGGCAGTGACCCAGGCCTGCTGGTTTTTTAGCACGGTGCGCCCGCACGGCATGTAAAGGAGTGAACCGGCAGCTAAGAAAACAAAAACCTACCTCTGTTCCAAACCATCTGGTCATTCATTTTAAAGATGGTTTGGGATTACAACTTTGGAGTTACAATGTCACTAAAATGTCGGCCCATGTATGCATGTATGAGTGAAAGTTCTTTTTTAAATATTGATAGCATTTTAACATGTTTTTAAATTGCTTTTATTGATTATATGTTTCTATACCTGCTGTTAGCCGCCCAGAGTCCCCCAGGAGTTGGGCAGCATAGAAATTTAAATAAATAAATAAATAAATAAATAAATAAATAAATAAATAAATAAATAAATAAATAAATAAATAAATAAATAAATAAATAAATAAATAAATAAATAAATAAATAAATAAATAAATAAATAAATAAATAAACAAACAAACAAACAAACAAACAAACAAACAAATATGGCACTCAACCTGTCCTTGAAGATACGACTGTCATCCCATCCCAGTGACTGTGATTTGGATGCTTGACAACCGCCTCATACTTATGACCGGTTGCAGCATCCTGACTGCAGTTTGAGATATCCCCCAGTCGGTTTCTGACAAGCAAAGTTAACAGAGGAAACTGAATTTGCTTAACGACCACGAGTCATTTAACTGCCACAAGATTCACTTAACAACCACAGTAAAAACGGTCGTAAAATCAGGTCTGATCCCGTGATGACTCGTTTCGTTATCGTTTCACTTAGCAATCAAAATTCTTGTCCCAATTATGGTTGTTAAGTCGAGGACTATCTGTAAATTTCTGCGAATCACAGATACCAGTGAATTCCTGAGAAAGAGACCTTGACACAGGGGTGTCGATTTTATTGAGGGCTGCATCAGGATTGTGTTTAACCTGGGGGGGGAGTGTAGGGGTGTGGCCAGCTCAATGTCACTCATGTCAGGGGCGCCTATGGTGGTCTGAATGTTCTGCCAGCGAAAATGGGCTCCCGAGCTCTGTTTCCGGCTGTGACAAGCTCCATTTTCACTTGCAGAGGCACCACGGGTTGGTCCTTTGTTTCCAGGGCAGCTCCGTGTACCAGATCTAAGCACCCTGCAGGCCGGATCCTGCCTGCAGGGGAATGTTCCCTCTAAGCTGCGCAGCTGCGTGGCCGCGCACATGATAAAAAAAACACCGGGCAGCCATTTCCAACTGCCGCGCGGCGTTTTCTAATGTCAGAGAGAACATTGAAGCGTGGCCACGTACGTTTCCAACTACCACGCGGCGTTTTCTAATGTCAGAGGGAACATTGACGCAGGGCCTTGAGTTTGACATCCCTGCCTTAACATATAGCTGGCAGGTCCTCAAACAGCTCTGTTAAGAGTTGAATTCCCAACATTTAAAGATATACCTTCCAGTGTTTTTCCTTATTTTCTTAATAACATCCTACTGGGTGGGAAGGGTAGATGCTGTTGACTTCTCTGCTCCACTGCATCTGAATATTTGTGCGTTTAGCCTGACCGTTAAGAATTGGGAGATGGATAGCAGAAGCAGATGGTTCACAGTGAGCAATTTTCATTGTTCTTTATAGACAAAGTGGATCAGATTCGTTCTGGCTTTTACTTCATGTTTGGCAGGTCACCAGGAGGCAATCCAGCAACCACTTATTCTGTTCTCATGAATTATTTTCAACATGTACTTATCTAGGTGATGGACACCCCATCCTCACCCAGTAGAAAGATGAGGACTACCGATTACAGACTTAAAACAGTAGTTTTATGAACCTTCACAGGTCTGTAAAGCAAAGAAAAGCTGAAGGAAGATCATAAACAGAGCTGCAGTTTCATTGAGTAACAGCTTCACTTAATAACCGATTGCTGGTCCCAATTGTGATCGCTAAGGATTTGCCTTTGTTATAGCCCTTCTTACCCAGAAGGTAATACTGCAATTGATACCTATTTGGTACTTAGGCATGCCACTAAAGTCTACCATTCTCCACGGTGTTTAACATTAACATGAAATCACCACCTTCGTCAATTCTGAGTTGGGTACCTTCATTACACTTGTACAGAGCCCTGGTGGTGCAGTGGTTAGAATGCAGTATTGCAGGCTAACTCTGCCCACAGCCTGGAGTTCGAACCTGACGGACTGAAGCTTTCCTCAGCCTTCCATCCTTCCGAAGTCAATGAAATGAGGACCCAGATTATCCGGGGCAATAGGCAAATAATGCTTCCACGTTGTAATGTAAACCATCCAGAGAGTGCTATAAAGCGCTATGGGGTGTTATATAAGTCTAAATGTTATTGCTATACTCATGATATCCAGATCCGGTGCTCCTTATCATCTAACTCCAAGGAAGCAATCAATGGCTATCACTGATATATTTCAGCAATGAGCTTGATGAGGAAGAATAAACTGAAATTGGAAGCAGACAAATGGAAGTGTTGTTGGTGAGAAGAAAACTGGATTTGGGATACGTTTGAAGTCTGTTTTGGATGGAGTGGCATTTGTCTTGAAGAGAAGCATTTCTCTCTTAGTTCCATGATCTGGGATGATGATGATGATGATGTTATCCATTCAGTTGTGTCCAACACTTGGCAATTCTATAGGTCCGGTCTCTCCATGTCTTGCATACTTCTTTGAGTTGTTCTATGTTCTAGCTGGTGTCAGCATTTATGGATGATGTCCAGCCACTGTGTTCTTTAACAACCAGGTTTCCTTTTACTGCTAACGCTTCCAAGCATAATTGTCCCAAAGTTGCTCCCCCCAGAAGGCAACTGAACACCCCCCATTCCCTCCCCTGAAGACGCCTCACCTCTCATCCAAGAAGCTTCTTCAGCTCTGATAGGAGAGTGGAGAATGGAAGAGCTGTCAGAGCTGAAGAAGCTTCTTGGATGAGAAGCGAAACGTCTTCAAAAGAAAAAACAAGAAAGGCCAGTCGCCTCCCGAAAAAGCACCCCCAGGACAACCATGACCTGGATGACCGAGAATCTCCATAGACCTCCAGCAATACAATCCGGGATGAACACCCCCCCCCAAATGGTGTGGGAGCAGGAATGGACCTCCAGAGAGGTCCATTGGCACAGCCATGGCCTGGATGACTGAGAATCTCTGTGGACTCCAAGCATACCGTATTTTTCAGAGTATAAGACGCACCTTTCCCACCCTAAAAGAGGCTGAAAATTTGGGTGCGTCTTATACTCTGAATGTAGCTTTTTTCGAAGCTTTTTTTTCAGCCCTAACGAGATGCTAACGATCTTCCTGGCTTGCAGGATTGTTTTCATTGCTACTCCTTCTGAAAAAGGTTTTTCAGCCCTAACGAGGTGCTAACGATCTTCCCATCTTGCAGGATTTTTTTCATTCCTATTCCCTCCAAAGAAGTTTTTTTCCAGCCCTAAGTCTTTGCAGGCTTGTTTTCATTGCTACTGCCTCCGAATAAGGTTTTTTCCAGCCCTAACCAGGGGATAAAATAATGTGCTGAAGCTGACCAGACTAAGGACGCTAGCCAGATGAATACCTGGTAGGTAGATTTTTTTCCCCTATTTTCCTCCCCCCAAAATTAAGGTGTGTCTTATACTTCGGTGCGTCTTATACTCCGAAAAATGCGGTAATTGCTTTCTCCCCTGCATGACATGGTCAAAAATAGGTGATATGCCATCTGGGAATGCTCCTCAAATTGTCACCTCTTTGCAGGCCAAGGTTGTGCAAGCAGCAGCAACTGCAGATGTATGACTAGTACGTCCATGGCAACCCCTCCTGAATGGGTCAGGCTCAGTGACATTTATCGACACCAGCTGTATCTCTTCTTGGCTGCTGCAATGTGCTTTTAAGCAGGATTACTAAAAGATCTAGGCTCGTTAACAAGTCTGTACAACAGTTTAAGCCGTTGTGTTGACTTTTAATAACTTAAATAGCTTAAGGACTGAACATATGCACCTCTCCCACCATGAACCAGCAGGGACACTTCCATGATCAGGAAAAGCCCTTCTGAAGATGACTCCATTGCCAGAAGCTCCATTATTTTCAGGGCTTTCTCCAACTGTAGGATGTGCTTTCCTAGGAGACGGCTTTGACCTTTACTTTCATTCAGGAAAATGAAAGACACCTCTCCTTCACTGACCTTTTAATTCGGATGATGATGATGATGATGATGATGATGATGATGATGATGATGATGATGATGATGATGATGATGATGGTGGTGGTGGTGGTGGTGATGGTGATGATATCCATTCAGTTGTGTCTGATTCTTGGCGATTCTATGGGCCAAGTCTGTCTACATCTGCCAATCTTGCACTACTTCTTTGAGTTTTTCTGTGCTCTGGCTGGGGTCAGCTTTGATGTTGGTCCAGCCACCGTGTCCTTTGTCAGCCTGGTTTTCTTTTACCGCTAATTCTTCCAAACATAATTGCTTTCTCCAATGAATGCATGTTACTCTTATATTTTTATTTTTAAATATTCTTAGCCACCTTGAGAAGAAAGAAGGAAAGGAAAGGGAAAGGGAAAGGGAAAGGGAAAAGGAAAGGAAAGGAAAGGAAAGGAAAGGAAAGGAAAGGGGAATAGAAAAAGGTAAAAAGGAAAGGAAAGGAAAGGAAAGGAAAAAGGTAAAAAGGAAAGGAAAAGAAAAGAAAAGAAAAGAAAAGAGAAAAAAGAAAAAAGAAAAAAGAAAAAAGAAAAAAGAAAAAAGAAAAAAGAAAAAAGAAAAAAGAAAAAAGAAAAAAGAAAAAAGAAAAAAGAAAAGAAACCTAACAGAGGTGGCGCAGCGGTTAGAGGCAGGTTACTGCAGGCCACTTTAGCTGACTGTGATTCGCAGGTCAGTGGTTCAAATCTCACCGGCTCAAGGTTGACTCAGCCTTCCATCCTTCTGAGGTAGGTAAAATGAGGACCCAGATTGTTGGGGGCAATATAAATATATATTGCTTACTGGTGTAAACGGCTTAGAGAGTGCTTGCACTGTGAGGCGGTATATAAATCTCATTAAATAAATGAATAAATAAACTGAGACTCGCTATTAAAAACTCTAAGGACACATCTTTAGACCCCAGAAAAGAATAAACACAGCACCTAATATGGATTGACAATTTTTCCTTTCTGCTTGGGGGACAAATTAAACTTATTTTCCAGACAGCAAACAGCCAACCACAACAGCTCCATAGGCCAACTTGGATGCAAGAAAAACTTGAATGATGGATTATTCCTGACACACCCATCTGAATTTCATGAGAAATGGTTCTTATTTCAGGAAAAATTTTAAAGCCTGCCTCAATTTAATCAGATAAGAAAGATGATTTTGAAATCACATGAAACCCAAACAGATAATTATCAACCAAACTTGGAAATCTGTGTTTTAACCGACACTCTGCAGCAACACAACTCATTGGCTGCGGGCCAAGTTCTTGATTTGTAAACGAAAATCTAAACTTCTAAAATGACAAAGAACATCTACAAACACTTGACAGGACTAGTTACATGAAGCAAGAGGATCATGGTAAGGAAGAGGCCACATTTATAATCACCTTTTAACTGGAGACACCAAAGTTGAAACTCTTCATGCAAAGCGTGTGGTTTGTTAACTGAGCTATATTTTTAAAAAGGCAGATCCGAACATAACAAGAGAGGAAGCTAAGACAGGTAGTCCTTGACTTACGACCGCTTGAAGTTACGATGTCACTGAAAAAAAGTGAGTTAAGACTGGTCCTCACACTTGCAATGATAGCAGCGTTCTTGCGGTCATGTGATCAAAATTTGGGTGCTTGGTAACTGGGATGTATTTAAAATGGTTGTCTCCAAAGGCGCTTTTTCAGGAAGCAACTGATCTCTCTTGTTTTCTCTCTTGAAGACATTTCGCTTCTCATCCAAGGAGCTTCTTCAGCTCTGATAGGAGAGTGGAGAATGGAAGAGCTGTCAGAGCTGAAGAAGCTTCTTGGATGAGAAGCAAAACGTCTTCAAAAGAAAAAAACAAGGAAGTCCAGTTGCCTCCTGAAAAAAAGCACCTTTGGGACAAACGTGACTTTGGATGACTGAGAATCTCTACAGACATTTTACTGTACAATGATCACAGCGTCCCGGGGTCAAGGGGAAAGCCATTTACTACTTTCCCAGCTAGTTTCTAACAAGCAAAGTCAAGGGGGCAAGGTGGGTTCACTTAACAATTCCACGTTTTGCTTAACAACCACAAGAAAAGTCATAACATCGGGCATGATTTGGTTAATGGCCGTATTGCTTAGCAATAGAAATTCTGGTTCCAATTGTTAGACGTACCGTATTTTTCGGAGTATAAGATGCACTGGAATACAAGACACACCTTAATTTTGGGGGAGGAAAACAAGAAAACAAGAATTCTGCCACCATGGCAGGGAACCTGCCACCATGAAAACTCTTTCCTCCAGGATCCTCACGTTTCAGACACCCTTTTTGCAATCGGGGAGGGGAATCTGCCACCTGAAAATGATCGTTTTGTTCCGGGAATCAGGCTCCATGTGGAAGTGAGGATCGCCCCCCCCCCCCGGCCTGGAACCACCCGAAAATGCAATGCGCGGAGCGTGTGGGCACGGCTACATTCGGAGTATAAGACGCACCCAGATTTCCACCCTCTTTTTTGGGGGGGAAAGGTGCGTCTTATACTCCGAAAAATACGGTAACTCAAGAACTACCTGTAATCAGAAGGTCCCTGCTTCATCTCTGCCATCCATCGAAGCTACAGAGCGTTCCCCAAGCTACAGGAAGTACAAATAGTCCTTGACTTACAACCATCTATTCCGCGACTGCTCACAGTTACGATGGCACTGAAAAAAAGTGACTTAAGGACAGTTTTTCACACTTACGACCGTTTGTAGCATCCCCGTGGTCATGTGATCCAAATCCAGATGTTTGGCAACTGACTCGTTTTTATGACGGTTGCACTGAGTGTCCAGAAGTCATGTGGCCTCCCCTTTTGTGACCTTCTGACAAGGAAAGTCAATTAACAACCAGGTTACTAACTTGATAGCTCCAGCAATCCATTTTAACAAAGGTGGCGAGGAAGGTCATAAAAAAATGGGGCAAAACTCACTGTCTCGCTTAGCAACAAAAATTTGGGGGCTCCATTGTGGCTGTAAGTCAAGGACTTCCTGTAAGCTATCTACAATAGAGAGATAGTAATTTTGAAATAATAGAAAAGACAGTAGAGTAATAACGAGCAATATGGATATTGTAATGTTTGCAACAATCCGCTTTCTATCATGTTATCTAAAGGTCATGTACATCATCTTCATCACCACATACATGATTCTTAAAGACCCAGCTCCCTAATCATGACACGTTTTCCCATTCTCAGGTGTTAACAGATAAGGCCAAAATGCACCCGCCCAGGATTCCTTCTGCAGGGTGGTATATCCCACAGAAAATATACAGGTTTTAGCTTCTCATCTGATCTAGATTTCAGCAAGCATATTGTTTTGCTGCCCTTTTTCTTCTTCTTCTCTGGTTCCCCATCCAGCCCTTCCCCCGTTGAATCCTATAATGGGAAGAGCAGCTGAGACAACAGGCTGTATTGTGGCGTCTGACAGAGATAACAGACAAACAGCAGATGCTCAGTGGCAAGAGAAATCCAAGATGACAAGCAATGCACAGGTTTTTTTTAAAAAAAGGTCCACGTTTGCCAACGTATCTCTCCATTTATTAAAAATATGCTAATTCCTTCCCTGTTGAAAAACTATATTCAAGAGGATACACAAACCATTAAGGCTTATCTGAGCGGAAAAATAACATCAAAAGCCAACAGAAAGCAATAAAATGAAAAATAAAATAAAATAAAATAAAATAAAATAAAATAAAATAAAATAAAATAAAATAAAATAAAATAAAATAAAATAAAATAAAATAAAATAAAATAATAAAATAAAATAAAATAAAATAAAATAAAATAAATAAAATAAAATAAAATAAAATAAAATAAAATAAAATAAAATAAAATAATAAAATAAAATAAAATAAAATAAAATAAAATAATAAAATAATAATAAAATAAAATAAATAAAATAAAATAAATAAAATAAAATAAAATAAATAAAATAAATAAAATAAATAAAATAAATAAAATAAATAAAATAAATAAAATAAATAAAATAAATAAAATAAATAAAATAAATAAATAAATAAATAAATAAAATAAAATAATAAAATAAAATAAATAATGAAATGAAATGAAATGAAATGAAATGAAATGAAATGAAATAATAAAACAAAATAAATAAAATATAGCATGACTACATCACAAAATACTGTACAGGATTTTTCCCCCTCAGCTTAACATACCATATTTTTCAGACTATAAGTGGGTGGAAATGTCTGTGCGTCTTATAGAGTGAACACTGCGACGGGGCAGAGGTTGGTGCAGCGCCAATCAGTTGTTCTAGGTGGCGGGGATTGCTGCCACTGCTGACTATCACTGCCGTCGCCACCAATCAGCAGCGAACTGGCCGTGGCGAAGGCGAATAGGCTGCCACCGCCTAGAACAGCTGATCGGCGGTATTCCAGGAGGCAAATCCAATCACCAATCAGCTGTTCGGCAGCGAAGGTTGCAGTGTTCCCCGACGGCGGCAGCAGCTCAGCTCAGTTGACCGGTGGTCGGTGCAATGGAGCGGAACCCTGATGAGCCACGCCCTGGGGCTGCAATAACGTGCTGAAGCTGACCAGGCTGTTTGCTGTTTGCTGCAAGGACGCTAGCCAGATGAATACGGGATGGATGCTGGGAGGCAGAGGCAGATTTTTTTTCTTGTTTTCCTCATCTAAAGCTAATGTGCGTCTTATAGTCCGGAGCGTCTTATAGTCTGAAAAATACGGTAATTTGGAACATAAATCCGTTTTAACACACAGGTCAGGTTATGTTGCATGAATTGAAGCTTCTGAACTGTCTTTAGAGGCAGAGCACATTGCAATAGTCTAAAACAAGGTAGAAAGAAGAACATGAAGGCTGAGGAATTCTGGGAGTTGAAGTCCACAAGTCTTAAAGTCGCCAAAGTTGGAGACCTGATTCTGATGATAGTTGTAACTTGATATATAAGTGAGACATTTGTTAAGTGAGTTTCACCCCATTTTTACGACTTTCCTTGCCACGTTTGTTAAAGTGCCGTGGTTATAGTAGTAACAGAGTTGTTAAGGGAATCTGCCTTCCCCGTTGACTTTGCTTGTCAGAAAGTCGCTAAAGTGGAATCAACATGCTCTCAGGACCCTGCAGCTGTCATAAATATGAACTGCTTGTCAAATATCCTAATGCAAATGGGATGCTGCAACAGTCGTAAGTTATGAAAATGGTCATAAGTCACTTTTTTCAGTGCCGTTGTAACTGAACGATCACGAACAGTGAACTGTTGTTAAGTCAAGAACTACCTGTATATTAGGTTTCCAGCTGCTTGGAAATGTTCTTACAGATTACAGATTACCAGAGTTGGAAGGGACCTCGCAGGTCATCTAGTCCAACCCCTGCCCAAGCAGGAGACCCTACATCTGCCTCTATTTAGGATCGAACTCACAACCTCCTGATTGTGAGGCATTGGTCTCAACTCCTTTTGATTTTATGCTTCTTCTTTTCTTTTCTTTTCTTTTTTGTGATTTTGTGACAGCGGCGGTTTGTTTTTACAGTGGTACATCACTCTGGAATTCATTTCTATAAGAAAATGACAGGCTAAATCTTAAGCATCGCATGCATGTTTTCCTTCGACTAGAACCACACCCTACCGCTGATCCTTCTTCCTTTGCTGTTTGATAAGTAAAATTGCAATTGATTTTCTATACTGAGGAGAAAAACTGCATTTTTTCCCATAGAATCATCTTTTTAACTTCTAACCATGTCAGCTGGCAGGATTTACCGTGTTTCCCCGAAAATAAGACCCTGTCTTATATTTTTTGAACCCTGAAATAAGCGCTTGGCCTTATTTTCAAAGAGGTCTTATTATTTTGGGGCGCGTGGAGCAAGACAGGGCTCCTCTTGCCGTCTTACCTGATTTCCAGCTCTGTCTCCCTAACCTTAACCAGAGGAAATGGTATTTTCAACGGAGGTCTTATTTTCAGGGAAACACGGTAGTTGCTACTGTACAGATGGCTAAAATAAATCTGATGTTATAAAACAGATGGACTCTATCTTTTGAGGTAGGATCAGTTTGTTATTTATGTAATTACAGGTAGTCCTCGACTTACAACAGTTCATTTAGTGACTGTTCAAAGTTACAACGGCAATGGGAAAAAATTACTTGTGACCCTTTTTCACACTTACGACCATTCCAGCATCCCCAGAGTCATGTGATTTACATTCGGATGCTTAACAACTGATGCGCATTTATGACGGTTGCAATGTCCCAGAGTCATGTGATCCCCTTTTGTGACCTTCTGACAAGCAAAGTCAATGGGGAAACCAGATTCACTTAACAACAATGTTCCTAATTTAAGAACTGCAGAGTGTTAAGGTGTGTGCAGAGCAACCCTTGAGTTATCAAGGACATGCACATAGAAACATGGTCTTGCAGTAGATATCCAGTAAATATGAGTAATTATCCAGTCATACACACAGATACGTTAAAGTGCATATAGTGTTTACTTTTAGAAATAGAACAGTCCAAATAAACAGTCCAGGTCATACACATTTAAATCAGTCAATATCTAGAAGTACAATAACCTTCTTACCAGCCTGTCTTTGCCTTACACATCAAACAAAGATATTACAGCTTACAAACACATCAAAATATCAGAGAGTAACAGAGCATAACACAGAGCTCACTATATCAATCAAAGAGTCAATAACGAATGAATCAGCAGAGAGAGAGAACCATGATCTCTAGCTCCCTCTTATGGCAACTTGTAACACTACAGCCAATCAGGATATAGCAAACATTTTTAAAGCTCTATTACTTAAATATATACAAACATATATTGGCGGCTTGTTTATATATTGCCAACCCAACCGTTTGGACAGAGTCCTAACACAGTGATTCACTTAACAAATGTGGCAAGAAAAGTCGTAAAATGGGACAAACTCACTTAACCCATTTCTCATTTAACAACATAAATTTTGGACTCAATACCTGTAGTATATTTTTTTCCAGCTATGATTCCTTTTAAAAATAGCAATATTAATGAAATACCATTGAAATACTGTAAGTATTCTACTACGACTGTGATGTTATGAAATAACTGTTTTATCACTGTGACGTTTCAATGTAGGTGGCATTTCTCTAATACACATTTCGCAAAACTATTGCCGGAGGTGATTTAGTGGCAATTAAAAGATTGCTTTACAATTAATGAATGCAATGATACAAGTGACTTCAGCCTGATTGAAAAAGAAATAGGCACACTGTGATGAAAGTGGCCCAACACTGAAATTATGCAGGAGCAGTTTATGATCTACATTTACCTGCTTAGTAGGTAACTGTCCATATGCTTTAAATGGCAGAAGTTATTATTAATAACACTATTCATCTTACAGTGTTTCCACTAGGGTTTTTGTATTCAGCAGGGAAGGAGGTTCAGAATGGCAGTGAATGGATGAGAGTAACAGACAGAGACTCCATAAAAATGGTAGTCCTAATGGACAACCATTTAAATATGAGC
Source organism: Diadophis punctatus similis (assembly GCA_023053685.1). NCBI lineage: Eukaryota > Metazoa > Chordata > Lepidosauria > Squamata > Dipsadidae > Diadophis > Diadophis punctatus. The sequence goes on from JALIGW010000039.1 coordinate 971,071, forward strand.
CAGCAGTGTGCAGCAGCTGCCAAAAAAGCCAACACAGTTCTAGGCTGCATTAACAGAGGGATAGAATCAAGATCACGTGAAGTGTTAATACCAGTTTATAATGCCTTGGTAAGGCCACGCTTGGAATACTGCATTCAGTTTTGGTCGCCACAATGTAAAAAAGATGTTGAGACTCTAGAAAGAGTGCAGAGAAGAGCAACAAAGATGATTAGGGGACTGGAGGCTAAAACATATGAAGAACGGTTGCAGGAACTGGGTATGTCTAGTTTAATGAAAAGAAGGGCTAGGGGAGACATGATAGCAATGTTCCAATATCTCAGGGGTTGCCACAAAGAAGAGGGAGTCAAACTATTCTCCAAAGCTCCTGAGGTTAGAACAAGAAGCAATGGGTGGAAACTAAACAAGGAGAGAAGCAACTTAGAACTAAGGAGAAATTTCCTGACAGTTAGAACAATTAATCAGTGGAACAGCTTGCCTCCAGAAGTTGTAAATGCTCCAACACTGGAAGTTTTTAAGAAGATGTTAGATAAACATTTGTCTGAAGTGGTGTAGGGTTTCCTGCCTAAGCAGGGGGTTGGACTAGAAGACCTCCAAGGTCCCTTCCAACTCTGTTGTTGTTGTTGTTGTTGTTGTTGTTGTTGTTGTTGTTGTTGTTGTTGTTATTATTATTATTATTATTATTATTATTATTATTATTATTATTATTATTATTATTATTATTATTATTATTAAAAAGGTAGTGCATGGCATCTCCAAATTAAATACAGATAGTCCTCGAGTTGTGACCACAATCCAGCCCAAAATTTCTATTGCTGAACAAGATCATTATTATGTGCATTTAGTGCGGTTCTGTACAGGTAGTCTTCAAACTTATGACCACAACTGAGCCCAAAATTTATGTTGCTGAGAAATTTGTTAAAGTGAGTTTTGTCCCATTTTCTTGCCACATTTGTTAAATGCAGCTGTAGTTTTAAGTTGTAACTACTTTAACTGTAGTTATTAAAGTTAGTAACAGGGTTGTTAAGAGTAATCTGGTTTCCCCATTGACTTTTCTTGCGAGAAGGTTGCAAAAGGGGATTTATGTGACTTCTGGACATTGCATCCGTCATAAAAATGAGTCAGTTGCCAGACATCTGGATTTTGATTGCATGACCTCGGGATGCTGCAACCGTCATAAATGTGAGTCAGCTGTCAAGCAGCTGGATGTAAATCACGTGACCATGGGGATGCTGCGCTGGTCATAAGTGTGAACAATGGTCATAAGTCACTTTTTTCAATGCCGTTGTAACTTTAAACGGCCACTCAGTAAACTGTTGTAAGTCGAGGACAACCTGTGCTTTCTAATGACAACAACTCTTCATTATCAAAGCATATCCATCCATATTATTCTTTAAAACTGGCGATCTCTGGAATTGAAGTGGAACCTCTCCATTGTGTGGTTGCTGAACTGGAGATGCAAACGGCTGACTTGTAGAAGCGTCTCATGCCAAACATGAGGTCCCACCCTGAGATATCAGCTAGCCTGCAAGGCCTTTGGTGGCCTTCCACATGTTCTGGTGTCCAGATCCCAACACCAACAGCTAAGTGGTCACCTGTTTGGCCGAGGAGCTCCAGAGAACTTGAATCCTTGCACGCTATTGATGACATTGGATTGGCCTGGTAAAGATTTACACAAACATAGGCCACTGATCAGGGTCCTTTGGTAAAACCCTCATAGTGTTAAGCTACTTAACACCTGTAAGTATTTGGCTTCTTTTCCCTTATCCCACCCCAAACAGGAAGCTGTGTTCAGTGGAGGATGGGAGGATTTTGCTGAAAACAAAGAAACATAAGGCACAGGGCAGACAAAACAAGGAGATCCTTGATTCTCTCTGTGTGTGTGTGCGCGTGCGAGAGAGAGAGAGAGAGAGAGAGAGAGAGAGAGAGAGAGAGAGAGAGAGGGAGGGAGGGAGGGAGGGAGGGAGAGGGAGGGAGGGAGGGGGAGAGAGAGAAAGAGAGAGAGAGAGAGAGAGAGAGAGAGAGAGAGAGAGAGAGAGAGAGAGAGAGAGAGAGTTGTTATGTGTATCTCTGCAGTGAAAGATATGGATAATGTCCGCTACCGGTTCTCCAGAACCTGTCAGAACCTGCTGGATTTCACCCGTGTTAGAAGGGCTCCCCTACAAAGTTTCCAAGCACTGCGTATATGGAAATGGAGACACTATGAACTACAAACCTCTATCAAGCACCAGGGGAGATTTTTTCCCCCAGCTGCAGATCTCTCAAGTACAAAGATATAATGCAAATTTATCTGCATCCTCATAACAAAGGGATTTTACCTCAGGGATAAAATGCTGATCGGACCAATGAAGCGATATGAATGAAGAACAGGATAGACGGAGACTCTCCAAAACCTGGGGTTGAATGATTTTCTGCTCCTAAACGTAAAGGTTCCCCTCGCACATATGTGCTAGTCGTTCCCGACTCTAGGGGGCGGTGCTCATCTCTGTTTCTAAGCCGAAGAGCCAGAGCTGTCCAAAAACGTCTTCGTGGTCATGTGGCCGGCATGACTAAATGCCAAAGGCACACGGAACGCTGTCAACTTTCCACCAAAGGTGGTCCCTATTTTTCTACTTGTATTTTTTACGTGCTTTCAAATTGCTAGGTTGGCAGAAGCTGGGACAAGTAACGGGAGCTCACTTTGTTACGCGGCGCTAGGGATTCGAACCGCCGAACTGCCGACCTTTCTGATCGACAAGCTCAGCGTCTTAGCCACTGAGCCACCGCGTCCCTATATTTCTACTCCTAGGAAGTATGATTTATTTATTATTTGTCAAATTCCACAAGACGTATACAACAATCAAGTAAAAACAAGTTATATCAATGCAATCATGATTAAAATTAAAATGTATTAAAAAGTAAAATATAGAGGTATAGAGAGAGTGAATATATCAATAGCAGTAGCACTTAGCACTTAAACTTGTATACTGCTTCACAGTGCTTTACAGCCCTCTCTAAGCAGTTTACAGTCTCAGCATGTGGCCCCAAAACAATCTGAGTCCTCATTTTACCAACCTCAGACAGATGGAAGGCTGAGTCAACCTTGAGCCAGTCAGGATCGAACTGACGACAGTGTGCAGAATTAGCCTGCAATACTACATTCTATCCACTGCGCCACCATGGCTCTTGAGGCCCATTAAGACCCATTAAGACTATACATTTCCAAAAGCGTCACAGGAAAAACACAATTTCCTCTTTAAGGAGAGTCACTCGACAGTAACAATTTGTTAAAACTGCAGTATGCAACACAACCCAGAGATGCCCTCCAGCTCATCACACCACTCCTTTTCAGCTCCTCTTCACACCCTCTGAGGAATGCAAATAATTAATACTATTACCCATTTGCATTTTAACAGTTTTAAGTTGGCGCAGAGGTCTTTGACTTGCTTCTCAGCTTTCAAATCTGAACAAGAAAAAGACATGCAAATTTTAGCTTGGCCTACATATGATAGATACCTTTTGAAGGTATTCTACTTTCACTACCTACCTGCCATCTTTCTGTCAACAGCACGTTCCCAAGAATCTGTTTCTTAATCTTCTGATGATTTTATTGCTTAACCCAAGAGTTAATTTCTCAGAAATGTCATCATTTCTCGAGATTACTTGATAGAAACTTTCCACTGAGCAATTTGAATGTTTACAAACACTGTGGGCTGCTGCACTTCAAGCTAATTACTGGGTGAGTTTTAAAGGTCCCAATTTTGAACGCAGGTTTAAGCCTGCCATTTCATCACTGGAGTGGAACAAACCACAAAATTTTACATCAAAGTGGAATAAAAATCAGCCCCTCTGGCTTACTGTTTAACACCAGGTCAGCTGTTGATGAGACAATTTTCAACTGGAAGATAAATTTGTATAGAATGTACCAATAAGCAATAGACTTATATCAGGGGTGAAATTCAGCAGGCTCTGACAGGTTCTGGAGAACCGGTAGCGGAAATTTTGAGTAGTTCGGAGAACCGGCAAATACCACCTCTGGCTGGCCCCAGAGTGGGGTGGGAATGGAGATTTTGCAGTATCCTTCCTCCAGAAGTGGGGAGGGAATGGGGATTTTGCACTACCCTTCCCCTGCCATGCCCACCAAGCCACGCCCACAGAACCAGTAGGGAAAAAAATTGAATTTCACCCCTGACTTTACAGCCCTCTCTAAGCAATTTACAGAATCAGCATATGGCCCACAACAATCTGGATCCTCATTTTACCAATCTCAGAAGGATGGAAGGCTGAATCAACCTTGAGCCCTTTCAGGATCAAACTCCTGGCAGTTGGCAGAGTCAGCCTGCAACACTGCATTCTAACCACTACGCCACCAGGCTCTTGGTGTATAATAGACCTGGAATGAATCAAAGATCTGGCTGAAAATTAATCTCTCCCATTAAAGTCTGTTAAATTACAAGTAATCCTCAGGTAGTCATCGACTTACGACCGTTTGTTTAATGATAATTTGGAGCTCCAACAGTGCTAAAAAAAAGGTAACTTACAACCCATCTTCAAAGTTATGATGACTATCAACTATAATGCTACAGTAGTCATACGTTTGCAATTTGGGCACTTGCCAACTAGCTTGTATAGAGTGTCCTATGGTTATTTGATTACAATTTATGACATTCCCATCAGCTTCTAACATGGAAAGTGATTTAGCACTTAGCTCTTAGACTTATATACCGCTTCACAGTGCTTTTAAAGCCCTCTCTAAGCAGTTTACATATTCCACCCAACAGTCTGGGTCCTCATTTTACCCACCTCGGAAGGATGAAAGACTAAGTCAACCATGAACTGGTCAGGATTGAACTCCTAGCAGTGTGCAGAATCAGCCTGCAATACTGCATTCTAACCACTGTGCCAGGAAGGAAGGAAGGAAGGAAGGAGGGAGGGAGGGAGGGAGGGAGGGAGGGAGGGAGGGAAGGAAATTAGGAAATTAGGAAGGAAGGAAGGAAGGAAGGAAGGAAGGAAGGAAGGAAGGAAGGCGGGAGGGAGGGAGGGAGGGAAGGAAATTAGGAAGGAAGGAAGGAAGGAAGGAAGGAAGGAAGGAAGGAAGGAGGGAGGGAGGGAGGGAGGGAAGGAAGGAAGGAAATTAGGAAGGAAGGAAGGAAGGAAGGAAGGAAGGAAGGAAGGAAGGAAGGAAGGAAGGAAGGAAGGAAGGAAGGAAGGAAGGAAGGAAGGAAGGAAGGAAGGACCGAACAACTTGCTGGCTGGAATGTTCTGGGTACTGAGCTGTTTAAAGTTGCTGAGGTTGAGAAACACTGGCCTAGATCAGGGGTTCCCAATCTTGGCAACTTTAAAAGACATGTGGACTTCAATTCCCAGACTTCCCTAGGCAGCTAGCCAGAATTCTGGGAGTTGAAGTCCACAAGTCTTAAAGTTGCCAAGATTGGGAACCCCTGGTCTAGACAATAAACCAAAACCAGGAAGGAAGGAAGAGCGGCATTCTTTCTAAAACACTAAATTAGTATTTTATTTCACTGTTAGATCCATTCTAAATTATGTACTGCCATGCTATAACATTTAAAAGGGGGGTTTAAGCGATCTTTCCAAAGCAAGACACGTTGGACATCTGCTTAATTTTAACTATGAAAGAGCATCAGAACACACACAGAGAGACAGAGAGACAGAGAGACAGAGAGACAGACAGACAGACAGACAGACAGACAGACACACACACACACACACACACACACACACACACACACACACACACACACACACACACCTGGTATTAAGGCAGCCACAATTGGCTAGGTTCAGATAAACGGCTTTTATTAAAACGAGCCATTATTACAGCTTAATGTGATCGGTAACTATGTTCACAAGCAATACTCATCCCAATGTAGTGAGCAGAGGTGAGAAACTTGTTAGGCTGCCCTTGTCATTAGCTATGATTCCTGGAGGGTGACAGATTCTGATTTAAGGAACTCTAGTTCCTAAGTCACTTTTCTGCTTCCAGAACTAAATGAAAGCAGCAAGATTTACATGCGCTTTGGGAATTTAAGTGGGAAAGGATTCACTACCTCAATCGCCATAGCTCTCTCCCCTGGGAAGTCCTAAGGCAAATTAACAAAAGGTGAATAAGAGTTTATCAGAAAGATAATTCATAAATCAGCCTTGGGCAACCCTATAAATAAAGTGCGCCAACCATTCAAACCTAGAAAAGATCTTATTTATCTGCTAAGAAGCAACATATGTTTTCCGCTCAACAAAAAAAGCATCTTTCTTTCAAACACAGCAAGGAAAGAGTGGCTTCTTTTGCTGAATTGAAGGCCCGATGCACAATTTATCTCTCCTGTCAACCAGCTCATTTCCAGGTCAAGGAAGAAGAGCCATTCTTTTAATTATTTTGTCTTGTGATTAACATTTCATTTATCTCCCCCCATAGGGCAGAAACTAATACGGAAACCAAACCTAAGGTGTCTCCTAAGGTGAATGGAACGCTACTGTTTACATAAGCTCCCGGTGAGCTACTACAGACACCAAATTGTGTGTCAAATACAAGTTTGGCCTTAACCAGATAAGATAAGAATAAGTCCAGCGCTGTGCTTTGAGAGGTGAGTTCCATTCATGGCCAACAAGTTGCCTTTGGAGGACATAGAGTGGCCAATTAGATGCCTATGAAGGACCTAGAGTAGCCAATTAGAAGCCTATGGAGGACCTAGACTAGCCAACCTCCATTCATGGCCAACTAGATGCCTTTGGAGGACCTAGAGTGGCCAACTAGATGCCTTTGGAGGACCTGGAGTGGCCAACTAGATGCCTGTGGAGGACCTAGAATGGTCAATTAGATGCCTATGGAGGACCTAGAGTGGTCAACCTCCATTCATGGCCAATTAGATGCCTTTGGAGGACCTAGACAGGCCAAATAGATGCCTTTAGAGGACCTAGAGTGGCCAATTAGATGCCTTTGGAGGATCTGGAGTGGCCAATTAAACGCCTTTGGAGGACCTAGAGTGGCCAATTAGATGCCTTTGGAGGACCTAGAGTGGCCAACCTCCATTCATGGCCAACTAGATACCTTTGGAGAACTTAAGAGTGGCCAACTAGATGCCATTAGGGACTCAAGACTAAGACATAAGCCCTCTTTCACCACTATTCTCCAAGAACTGGAATTTGAAGACACACAATCCCCTAACAAGAGGTACCATCGAGTCTTCAAGACCAAGAGCCTTTGACAGATCTGCCTTCCATAAATTCATCCAACGCCCCCCTTTAAGAGCTTTCAGGTTAATGGTCACCACCATGGCTTGTGGCAATGAACTCCAAAGACTAATTGTGAATTGGATGGAGAAGTGCTTTCTAATCAGCTTCATTAGGGGAAGAGAGGAAAAAATTCTCCATACCATGCACGATTTTATACAATTTGCGTGTCCATTTGGATGAGAACTGCAACATGGAAAAGAGGATGGAAGGGGTTTTTCCAGAGAACAAAATTGAAAGCACAAGCTTTGGATGATAAATGTCCCACTAAAAATGTATGAATAACAGAGGATCAATCTTCTATCTAGTTTGATCAAAGAGTTAAGAGATGTTCATGCAACAAGAAACGTACACCAGGAATAACATCGTTATGGAAGCTTTCTGGGCTACACTGGAGCTAATGGCCTTGAGAAGGGGCAGGCTCTCTTCCACTAGACTGCAGAGGTCTTCAAACTTGTCAACTTTAAGACTTGTGGACTTCAACTCCCAGAATTCTGGGACTTGAAGCCCACAACTCTTAAAGTTGCCAAGTTTGAAGACCTCTGCACTAGAGAGTGATTTCCCAAACTTGACAGCTTTAAGACAAGTGGACTTCAACTCCCAGAATTCCCTAGCCAGCCATGCTGCCAAGCTTGGGAAACCCCACGCTAGAGAATGGCGTAGATGCTAGAAGACCAGCTGAAGTTTAAATTTACACCATGGGCCACATTCAGCCCTGAATAAGAACCATGCTGAAAAAGTGAATGTGACAAGCAAAGAGCAGGCAGGTTCACGCCCATTTAAAAAATCTGGTTCTACATTAATCTTTAACATCCAAAGTAAACAGAATTAATATTCAGCCTCTGGCAGGAGGCCTAAAAATAATACCAAGAAGTTCCAAAGAAGAGTACAGACATCTCAGCAGTCTACAGGTAGTCCTCAACTTGCAACCACAATTGAGCCCAAAATGTATGTTGCTAAGCGAGACATTTGTTAGGTGAGTTTCGCCCCATTTTAACGACCTTTCTTGCCACCGTTGTTAAGTGAATCACTGCAATCGTTAAGTTAGTAACACGATCGTTAAGTGAGTCTGGTTTCCCCATTTACTTTGCTTGTCAGAAGCTCACAAAAGACGATCCCTTTTGCAACCTTCTGAGAAGCAAAGTCAATGGGGGAAGCCAGATTCACTTAACAACCGTGTTACTAACTTAACAACTGCAGTGATTCACTTAACAACTGTGGCAAGAAAGGTCTTAAAATGGAGCAAAACCCACTTAACCACTATAGTATCTTGCTAAGCGACAGAAATTTGGGGCTCAATTGTGGTCGTAAGTCAAGGACTATCCGTAGTCCACCCCACCCCACCCCAGCAAAACAAACTCAAGACTTCAGCAATTATTCAAAATTGCCACTCAGGGCCTGAAACATCTATGACAGTGATGGCAAACCTTTTTTTGCTCGGGTGCCAAAAGGGTGCAAGTGCCCACACCCATAATGCAATGCCCTCCCCCCCCCATGCATGAGTGCACAACCCCACTGCATTGCCCCCCCCTACGCAGATGCGCCCAGGGCTCACTGACGCCTCCGGAGCCTGTGTATGGCGAAAAAAAGATTCCAGCTCATTTTCGGCCTTCCGGAGGGCGGGGGCGAGGTCGTTTTCGCCTTCCCCAGGCTTTAGGAAAGCCTCCGGAGCCTGTGGATGGAGAAAAACGGACCCAATGGCCCAACCGGAAGTTCGGAAATGAACTTCCGGTTGGGCCATTGGGTAAGGTGACCCGACGTCCCGCTTTTGGCGGGACAGTCCCGCTTTTTAATAATTTGTCCCGCGTCCCGCGGCGTTTCAAAAAAGTCCTGCTTTTTTAATTTGAATTTGCCCTGCACACCCCTCTGCCTCCTGCCTCGCCTGCCTCCTCCTGCCAGGTGGGGAGGGAGGGCAGTGAGAGGGGCAGCGGCGGTCTTGCCTGTTCGTCGCTGCAGAGCCGAAGAAGCTGGTGGCGTTCACGGCGCGGGGCTGGTGGCGTTCGCGGTGCTGTGCAAGCAGAACGCTTTGCGCATGCACAGAGGGCAGAAGAACACAAATGGCGGTGTCCCGGCGGCCGGGGAAAGCCCCGCGCCACGAACGCCACCAGTTTCTTCAGCTCTGCGGCGACGAACAGGTAAGCCTGCGCCGGTAGGAACCCACCCCTGGCTGCGATGAAGGGGGGGTGTTTGGGGGGGTGCACAAAGCTGCAGGATAAGAGATGGACCCCTCCCATCCTGCTCCCCTAGAACACCCCCCCCCGCCGTCAATGGTGTCCCGCTTTACAAATATTAAAATCTGGTCACCTTACCGTTGGGCCATTTTTCACCCTCCCCAGGCTTAAGGAGGAAGGCCGAAAATCAGCTGGCCAGCACGCACATGTTTGCTGGAGCTGACATAGGGCAACGCCTCGCGTGCCCTCAGATATGGCTCCGGGTGCCACCTGTGGCACGCGTGCCATAGGTTCGCCATCATGGATCTATGATAAGGAGTGAGGAGAAACTACTGCTGCTCAAAAATTACCATGAGGTTTGCAAAGGAAAAGGGACTATTATCAGAGTGCTGAATTAATATCGCGCTTCTGAAAACAATCATGACCGGTAACACAAATGAGGAAATGCTAGGGTGGAAACGCCCAAATCAGCCTATGCACAAAGTAGGGTGACTTACCCTGGCAGCAATGGCAAGACGGGGCATTATGTCACTGTCACTTTCTGCTCCACCCGTTTCACCCTTTTTTAAGATTGAAAAGAAAGAAGCGGTCTTCGAATACGTACATTTCAGGATCCAATCTGAGTGAACTCCCCGGGACCAGAGGGATCAACCCATCCTGCAGATTGAGAAAATCCCTGAGGATGGGCTCCAGCACGAGTCCGAAAGCTTGGGTCCCACTGACTGATTCGGACTGGATCCTGCAACATTATCCTGGGATAGGTATGTTTGCCTTCATTACGTATATTTCACAAGTGATCCTCCCAAGGGCAAGGTCTTTTAAGGGCCAAATACAGACAGGAACTCGGAAGAGGGGAATAAATTAAAAGAGGCCACAAATTCTCGGGGACACATTTCCCTTGGGCTTACCTGAAAGTGCGTTCACAGTTTGCATTCCTTCTGCAAGACTGCAGCAAACCCATTGCTTCCTGTCTCTAACGCAGGGGTCCCCAAACTTGGCAACTTTAAGAGTTGTGGGCTTCAAGTCCTAGAATTCTCCAGCCAGCTATGCTGGCTGGAGAATTCTGGGAGTTGAAGTCCACAAGTCTTAAAGTTGCCAAGTTTGAAGACCTCTGCTCTAACGCATTAGGGGGGAAAGCAAGTTTGAAAAAATGGTCCTCTGAGCTTGCACAAAAATAGGTTAAGGAGGGATGGCAGGTGTAAAGACAAAAGATGGAAACTTGGAAAGAAACTCCTTCTGGTAACTTGACCATCATGCAGTATGTGGCACTCCAGAAGAACTTTTGGTTTTCCTGAAAAAGACCTCAAATTCATTTTCTAGTACCTTCCACTAAAAGTAGACTCGGGGAAAGACTCACCCTGGACTAACTTCCTACACATCCTCCAATAAAAGGAAAGACTTTACATAATGCATTAAAGGTATGACTAATTTAGTCATGGATTACTTACTCATTCACTCTGCTTATAATACCACAAAATCTAAGAAGTCCACGGTGGTTTATGGAGTAATTTCCCATTGTCCAAGTTCATGCACCACCCAAAGTTCAAACCACAGTTTCCAAATCACAAAGCTTGGATTCACACCATGCACCAAGCAAAAGTTAAACTAATCATATTAATTTAAGCAAAGCTGGCTGAGGAACTCTGGGAGTTGAAGTCCACAAGTCTTAAAGTTGCTAAGGTTGGAGATCCCTGGTCTAAATAGGCACCAGCCAAATCCGAGCACCCCACCCTCCCGGCCACATTCAAACCATGGGAGAGATTTTAAATTCTCCTTTCTTAGTTCATCGGAATGCACTTCAAGAGGAAGGAAATGAAGTATGAGAGAGAGAGAAAAAATGTCAAGGCTTAAGAGCCGATGAATCATTCGAACTTAAACCTTTTTCCTAAATTGACAGTATGGTAGAACAGAAATGCAGAAGGCCAAGTTATAGGTGGCTGCCTGCCAAGCCTTGAATTTCAGCCTCCAGAAGCCAAGTTGCCAATAATTATTTGGCAGAAGGAAATTGTTTAAAAACAAAGGGAAAACTGTCTTAACTGTACTTCATTTAAGTTTAGTGAGGTTTCAAATAAAGTTGGACCGTTTGTCTAGTCTCCACCATTTTCATCCTCTCCTCTTCCACTTTTTGGAGGGTGGTGTTTACTCCCCTAAATCGCCACAAGCTACAATGAGTCTTGCTGAATCCTTAAAAACTTAACTCCTTTTATTCCAATAAAGAGACTTAGGATAACCAAAAGCCGAGGTGGCGCAGCGGTTAGAGGCAGTATTGCAGGCCACTTTAGCTGACTGTGATCCGCAGGTCAGCGGTTCAAATCTCACCGGCTCAAGGTTGACTCAGCCTTCCATCCTTCCGAGGTAGGTAAAATGAGGACCCAGATTGTTGGGGGCAATATAAATATACATTGCTTACTGGTGTAAACCGCTTAGAGAGTGCTTGTACTGTGAGGCGGTATATAAATCTCACAAAATAAATAAATAAAATAAACCAAGTCCAAATCCAGCAAGTAAATGTCAAAACTGCCTTCCCCCATATCATACCCTATCCAGATTTAGGAAAGATGTGTTAGATTACAACTATGTCATCAGTATCCATTAATGGCATAAGATGATGGGAGTTGAAGTCTGCCACATCTGGGAGCCATCCTTCTGGAACAGGGATTTACAAAAGGAATTTCTAAAAAAAAGATCACTCTTTACTTCCCAAAGTTAGGCTCTCGACTGAGTTAGCTCATTGAAACATCCACCTTGGAATAGCCCAAGTGAGCTAAAAGAAAGATTTTTATCACCAGCTAAGAAAAGGACTGACACGCAAGGGGTTGAGGACAACTGGAATAAAAGCATCCAGTTTGTTGAGACTTTGGAAAAAGTGCAGAAAACAGCAACTAAGATGATTAAGGGTCTGGAGACAAAAACATATGAAGAACAGCTGCAGGAATTGGGTCTGGCCAATCTAGAGAAAAGAAGGACTAGGGCTGACATGATAGCAGTGTTCCAGTATTTGAGGGGCTGCCACAAAGAAGAGGGGGTCAACCTATTTTCCAAAGCACCAGAAGGCAAGACAAGAAACAATGGATGAAAACTAATCAAAGAAGTAACCTGGAATTAAGGAGAAACTTCCTAACAGTGAGGACAAACCCCAAAAACTTCAACCTCAGATTATCTACCATCGACCTCACCCCATTCCTAAGAGGTCGGTAAGGGGCGTGCATAAGAGCACAATCGTGCCTACAGTTCCTGTCCTAATGTATCCATATATTCATACCTCTTTTACTCTTATTCATGCTTGTACTATTACATATAGATTCAATCATGTTTTACTGTTTATACTTTGCTTATAATCCTATATGCTTGACAAATAAACAAATGCAAATACAAAATACAATCCACCAATGGAACAGCTTTGCCTTCAGAAGTTGTGGGCGCTTCATCACTGGAGGCTTTTAATTAGAGATTGGACACAGCCACTTGTCTGAAATGGTCTAGCGCTAGGCGGGTTTCCTGCTTGAGCAGGGGGGTCGGTCTAGAAGACCTCCAAGGTCCCTTCCAGCTCTATTTCGAATTGAATTGAATTGATCCGTTCTCAATCTTTTGTTTCACTTTTGTGTTTCCGGGATTCCGCAACTCCCTCCAACGCCGATCGCCCGTGCCAAAGACTGACAGATCGGAAGTGGAGTCAAAGGAGCGTCGGGTCGAATTCCGACCTGATCACGCCTAGCCAGGGATCGCCGGGATCAAGGCGAGTCCACCGATCTCCTCTGACTTCCCTTGAGACGTCCAATCGATCCCCACCCCCCCACCCCAACTCCCGCAGCCATCCGCCCCTTCAACCCGGATCGCGCGCCCGAACCGAGGCATCGCAAGCAAGCTAAAGCCAACAATCTTCGTCAAAGTCTGCTAAAGAAAATTTAAATGATAATAATAATAATAATAAACACACACACACATATGCACGCGCGCGCTACTTTTTTCGGGTTTTGGCTCTGCTTTGCTCAAGCGGGGAGGAAGTGGGCGGGAGGGGAAGAGAGAAGCGAGGCAAGGTTTCCCGCTTCTCAAAAGCCCCCCGCCCTCCCAAGATAGAAAGGCGAGTTAATCGTGGTTTGTTTTATTTCAAGAAACGGGGCTGGGGGTGCTAGAGACCCCGCTTTCTTCTCTTACGGCGTCCGATCCCTTCGTGGGAAGGGTGAGCAGCCCGCTCGCCTCCCGCAATAAAGCGCAAGAGAGCCCCCGTCTTCCCCCGGTCCCCTCTCCGCCGGCTTACCTTGACGAACAGCTCGACCTGCGGCTTCTCTTCAGCCATGGCTGAAGAGGAGGAGGAGGAGGAAAAGGCTTCGACGGACGGCGCGGGGTTGCGGCGAGGGAGGCTCCCGGGGACCCAAGGGGCGGCGAGGGAAAGGCGGACGGACGGGCGGGCGGGCGGGGGCCTGGAGCAGCGCCGAGAAGGCGACTCTGGCAACTTCGCCTCAACTTCCCTCCGCTACTCCGGCCCCGCCCAGGAACTGAGCAGAGTGAGCCAGCCAGCGGGCCCAGGCTCGTCACCCCCCCGCCATCCCCGGGAAGGAAGATGCCCGCGCTGCTCCGGGTCGGGGTCTCTCTCTCTCTCGCTCTCCTTTTCTTGGACGCGGCGAGAAGGTGGCCGAGCAATTCTTTGCGAGCCTTTGTAGGGGCCCCAGAGGACCTGGGCTTTTGTCCCAGGATGATGGTGCATGTGGTCAAACCGGTTTCTCTCTCTCCCTCCGTCAATCCTTCCTTCCTTCCCTCCTTTTTCTTTCTATTTCTCTCTCCTTTTTTTCTTTCTCTCTCTCTGTCTCTCTCGCGCGCGCTTTCTCTCTTTTTCCATCTTCCTCTTTCCTCTTTCTCCCTCTTTTCCCCCTTTCCTTTCTTTCTCTCTTTCCCTCTGTTTCTCCCTTTCCTCTTTCTTTCTCTCTCTTTAGCGTTCTCTCTTTTCCCTCTCTCTCTGTCATTTTTCTTTCTCTCTTTTTCTTTCTTTCTCCCTCTTTTTCTCCCTCTTTTTCCTCTTTCTCTCCTTTTCTCTTTCTCCTTCTTTCCTCTTTCTCTCTCTCTCTCTTTCCCTCTGTTTCTCCCTTTCCTCTTTCTTTCTCTCTCTTTAGCGTTCTCTTTTCCCTCTCTCTCTCTTTCATCTTTCTCTCTGTCTCTTTTTCTTTCTTTCTCCCTCTTTTTCTCCCTCTTTTTCCTCTTTCTCTCCTTTTCTCTCTTTCTCCCTCTCCACTTTCTTTCTCTCTTTTCTCTTTTACTCCTTTTCCCTCTTTTTCGCTTTCTCTCTTTTTCTCTCTTTCTCCCTCTTTGTTTTTTCTCTCCCTCTTTCTCTTCCCTCTTTCTGTCTGTTTCTTTCTTTTTCTTTCTTTCGTCTTTCACTCTTTCTGTTTCCTCTTTTTCTTTCATTTTCCTTCGCTCTTTTTCTTTCCTCTTTCTCCTCTTTCTCTCTTACTTTCGCTCTTTCTCTCTCTTTCTCGCATCTATTGTTATGAAATATTTTAGCAGCAACAATAAGAACTAATACAGTAGAACAAGGAAAAGAAAAAGAAAAGAAAAAACTCGAAGTGCAATAAGAAAAAGAATAGAAGAGAGTAAAAAAGAGAACAGTATAAAGAAGTGGCCTCAAATATTCTTCACAGTAATTATAAGTAGAATTATACTTTAAATTACTCTCACTAAAGTTACGTTTTGGCTTTCTTCTTTCTATAATCTATTCCTGTGATGGTGAACCTATGGCATGCGTGCCCAAAGTGGCACATGAAGCTATGTCGCCCGGCCCGCGCGGCCCTGTCTGTTTGTCTTCTGGGTTTCTGGCACGCATGCGCGCATGATGATCAGTTGTCCTGCGCGCGCACGGCAGTGCCAAAAACTAGTGTGCGCATGCGCGCCGGCAAGCTGATTGTCAGGTGCCCATGCACACCAGAACCCAGAAGTTTGGCTTTTCCAGAGCGTGATCCCTTCGCATGCGCGGCAGTGCCGAAAACCGCCCTGCACATGCACGCCGGCCAGCTGATTGTTGGGCGTGCATGCACGCTAGAACCCAGAAATTTGGCTTTTCTGGAGCGCGACCCCAACAAGCACGCGTGCACAATGTTTCCGCGGAACCTTTTTGGCACTCGGTGCCGAAAAGGTTCGCCATCACTGATCTATCCTGTCTAATCATGCAAACCATAAATTGCAAATTCAATTTTTTTTTTCATTTTTGTTCAAGAATCCATAAGGGGCTTTAGTCACCGAAAACAAAAATGTATATAAATATACCGTAGATATTGTCCTTTTTCTAACCAGGGAAATCAATTTGTCCACCTGGGCACGTTCTGTCAATTTCACCAACCAATGCTCCATGGTAGGCAATGCCAAATCTTTCCCGTCAAACAGGTTTCTTAAACACTGGCAACAAGACTCAAACCTGCCAGACCTGTTTGGCTACGGGTGATGATGGATGGATATGCCTTTAAAAGCAGAGAGCCAAGAATCCTGTTTCCAATTTTGGAAGGGTTGCAGAAAGACCCACCTAGAGGCTTGTATAGCTTGGACTCAAAAGGATCTGTTGCTAGTTGTAAATCGAAGCCAGTAGGCCAGTACACAGGACTAGAAACTTGATTTTTGGGGGGGTCCTAATCCACACACATGTAGTTCTCAACATACAACTGGTTGATTAAGTGACCGTTCAAAGTTATAATGCCCACCCAAATGGTACTTATGACCTTGTTCTGAAAGAGCCTCTCCTCCACGGTCATGTGACTGCATTTAGGAAACTCACCAATTGGTTTGCATTTATGGGCATTTGCAGCATTCCATGGTCACATGACCAAGATTTATGACATTGTTGAAAACCAGCATTAACTTCCTTTTTTTTTGGCAAAAACCACTCCAAAGCAAACAACAAGTTTACTTAACGACTGTAGCATTTGCTTAATGAATGCTACAAAACGTCATAAAACCGAATCAGTCACATGATGATCTGCTTTGCAACTCTCACAACTTATGACCGTGATGAGCAACCTCCATTATGGTCGTAGGTCAAGGAGGACTACCTGTACAGCCATGGGTCACAGCCCCAATTCCAATACAGGTGAGGTTGTACCTGCTTAGAAAACCTTGCAGCTATCATCATGTAACTGCCATTAGCCATTTTAAAACTGTGCTTTGAAAACCAGATTTATACACCTTTATCTACATGAGAAGATTTTGTAATTATCTGTATCAGATGGCAAGGGGATATTTTCCCAAATGCCCCCTCCCCCAAATGAACTTAATATGATACTAAACTCAGAATACAATAAAATGTCATTTCTTCTTGAATATATAATCCAGTGTACAGAATCCAGTTTGACCAAACATTGCATTGTCAGAATACCCGTATTTTTCGGAATATAAGACGCACCTTTTTCCCTCCTAAAAGAGACTGAAAATTTGGGTGCATCTTATACTCCGAATGTAGCTTTTTTGAAGCTTTTTTTCCCAGCCCTAACGAGGTGCTAACGATCTTCCCGTCTTGCTGGGTTTTCTCATTCCTACTCCCTTTGAAGAAGTTTTTTTTCCAGCCCTAAGTCTTTGCAGGCTTCTTTTCATTGCTACTCCCTCCGAAGAATATTTTTTTCAGCCCTAACCAGGGGATAAAATAATGTGCTGAAGCTGACCAGACTAAGGACGCTAGCCAGATGAATACCTGGTAGGTAGATTTTTTTCCCCTATTTTCCGCCCCCAAAACTTATACAGTGGTACCTCGAGATACGAGTGCCCTAACATACGAGATATTTGAGATACAAGCTGTCGAGTGAGCAAAGTTTTGCTTTGAAATACGAGCAACATTTGAGATACGAGGAACGGCCGGCTGCACACGACCCACTCATTTCCGCAACATTCTGAAAGGGAGGAAGCCAGATTTGAATATCAAAGAGAATTTTCCCCCTTTAGCTTAGCCATCGTGGCGTCCTTAGGGCTCTTGGGGGGGGGGAGGCAGAGAGAAAGGAAAGGAAGGAAGGAAAGGGAAAAAGAATGGACCTGAAAGGAAGAGAAAGGGGAGAAGAGAGGGGGGGAACTCTCTCTCTCTCTCTCTCTCTCTCACAACACACACACACACACACAGACCCCTAGCAGCCAGCCAGCCAGCCCAGCCAGCCAGCCTGGGGGCTGGAACGGATTAATGGCATTTCAATGAATTTCAATGGGGAAAATTGCTTTGAGATACGAGCAAATTGACATACGAGCAAGGTTACAGAACGGATTAAACTCGTATCTCGAGGTACCACTGTACTCCAAAAAATACGGTAGTTACCCATTTTACTCCACTAAATGAAACATTAACCTTCAAAAGCCATCTACTTTCTATTTTTAAAAATCCCATGGACCATTAAAAAAAACAAGCATATTTATTTATAAAATTTTCTGTGGTGTCTAGCCAGCTTTTCTATTACATTTTTATTCCAATTTTCCTTTTCTCCCACTTATCTTTGGGGGATGGAATGTCTTCTATTATTCTATTTCCTTGCATCTTCATTGTCAAAGTTGTTATGACTTCAGTCTGTTTTCAGGACAAGAATGGAGAAAATGTAAACCTGCAGTTGCATTCAGCAGAATAAGGAAGTGAAAACGGAAGGAAACAGAAGGCTTGAGTTCAAAGGAAATAAAGCTTCACCAATGTGCAGGATTCGAACTATGGCTGGGTAGAAATTCTGTACCCAATTTCCAACCTGCTCAGAGGCTACCATCACTTGGTTAGGATGCTGTACCAGCAATACAATAAAGATTTAGTTCCCAGAGGGGCTTATCTAAGGTACCCTAATGGTGAAGATGCTCACCTCCCACTCAGAAGGTTGAGAGTTCTATCCTAGGTAGTGGCAGATATTTATCTCCTAGGGCAGGGGTAGGCAAAGTTGGCTCTTCTATGACTCGTGGACTTCAACTCCCAGAATTCCTGAGCTAGCATGATTGGCTCAGAAAGTCTGGGAGTTGAAGTCCATGAGTCATAGAAGAGCCAACTTTGCCTACCCCTATCCTAGGGCACCAAAAAAAATCTGCTGTGAACTCCAGGAAGGGCATCCAATCAGTAAATGCTCAGTTCCATCCAGTCATCCCGATTCTATCCCGAATTAAGGGATTACAGGGTCGCAAAAAGCGAGTTAGTCCCTGGAAAGTTAGTTCCTGGTTGGTAACGTTGTAGAATCATGACAAGATAGGAATTTTTCCTATCAGAGGCGATCTATGGATCTTGCTTCCTTGAAGTCATTCGTATTTAGAAAATAAAACCGAGATTTAAATCTAATTAACAAAATATTTATTTCAGTACAAAAGTAATAAAAATAAACCCTTAATAAGCTACATTTTCTCAGCTAATGGATTCACGTCTGCCTCGGCAGGCATGGAGGAAGAAAAGGGAAGTGGGAGTTGACAAAAACTCCTGGAATGCACGCATGTGTAGTAAAATATATCACATGTCTGCTTGATTATAAATACAATAATCTTAGAAAACAGTAGAGGTGCACAACTGGCAATAATTCACATCGTGACAAATCACCTTACCAAAACATTGATATTTATGTACTTGTAAGAAGGAAGAGATTATTTACTGCAGGAATATACAGGTAGTTCTCCAATTATGACACACAATTGGAACCAAAATTTTGGTCGCTAAATGATGTCATCAAGTGAATTGTGTGACTACCAAATTTTACAACCATTTTTTACCTTGGCTATTAAGTGAATCACCATCGCTGTTAAGGGAATCGTGTGGCCATGAGCAAATCCGGCTTCCCAATTGACTTTGCTTGTTGGAAGCCGTCTGGGAAGGTTGCAAATCACAATTGTGTGTTCGCAAGATGCTGCAGCCATTGTAAATGTGAGCTGGTTGCCAGGCACCTGAATTGTAATCACGTGACTGCAGGGGGAGGTACAATAGCTGTAACTGTGAGGGTGAGTTGTAAGTCACTTTTTCCAAAGCCATCATAAGTTTGAGTCATTGTTAAACCAACAGTTGTAAGTTGAAGACTGCTTATATATCTGAGTGGAAAATACCTTGCATACTCTTCTCTAGACTGGGGCTTGTAATAGAATAGAAATAGAATTCTTTATTGGCCAAGTATGATTGGACACACAAGGAATTTGTCTTTGGTGCATATGCTCTCAGTGTACATAAAAGAAAAGATACATTTGTCAAGTATCATGAGGTACAACACTTAATGATTGTCATAGGGTACAAATAAGCAATCAGGAAACAATCAATGTTAATATAAATCGTAAGGATACAAGCAACAAGGTACAGTCATACAGTCATAAGTCGGAGGAGATGGGTGATAGGAACGATGAGAAGACTAGTTCTGCTTGCACAGAGGGCAAAAGAACGCAAATGCCGGCATCCAGGCGGGTGGGGGAAGCGGGCGGGGGAAGCCCCACACCGCGAACACCGCCAGGTTCTTCGGCTGTGCGGCAACCAACAGGTAAGAGCGAACTGGGAGGATTTCACCCCTGAAGCAAAGGAATACAAAGACTAGGTTTGTCCCAACTGCTGAGTAAATGTTCTGTTAAATCCTGAAGTATGATTATTCTATACTATGTACATCTGTTAACTCCCTTTAGTTAGGCTGCTCATGCTTCAGAAATTATTTGGAAGACATGCTCTGGACCTCACCTCATTGTAGTTCTCCCTGTGCTGTTCATTCAAGTAAAGTGGGTCTTTTTTAGGGTTTCTACCCTGTTTTTAAAAAAAGGTAAGGAATCTACTCAGGAAGGTGAATGCAACTATGAAGGCAGGAAGAGCAGAAACGATTTATGTGTGCATTAGGTCCAATGCTTCTGAATTCTATTATCCAATTCCGGAAACTCAATGGATGGCAGATATACAAAATATGATAAATAAGTAGCAGTTAATTGTCCTCTCAGAAGTGATAGCCCAATCTGGCCCTAGGTTGTGCCTCGGTTTACCTTCCCAATAAGCAACCAAGTCGGAAGATCATTTTAAAACAGTTTACCCTGATAAAGTGGGATCTCTCTCCCTATGAAAAAAGAGAACCTCAAGATCCATCCTACATTCTTTTTTATAGTTAACACATCAAAGAAAAGTGAAAGAGAAAAGTTGATTGGATAAGATAAGAGTAACCCCTCCTTGCACAGTAAATCAGCTACAAAGCTTGTTGGAAGTTAGATAACCAGATGCCAGTTGACACTAAGAAACATTTTTCTTAAGGGGGGGCGGGATATAGTCTCCAGACATCCTTCTTTAAATTATCTTTTCAGTTTAGGAATGTTAAAACGCTATCTAATCAATCCTAACCATACACCTCTGTGGTATTCAGCCGGTTCAGACTGGTTCGGGTGAACTGGTAGTAGCGACCTGTGGGTGTAACTGGTAGTAGCGACCTGCCTGCCTGCCCCGTGCTATGCCATCCTATTTAGGCACATTTTGAAGCAAAGCACATGAACGGAAGGCCATGCGCATGCGTGGAAGGGGCTCATATGAGCATAGCACTTGCGCTCGCGCGCATGCTCACATTTTCAAACCAGTAGGGAAAGTAAGTGAATACCACCTCTGATCCGAATAGAATAGAATAGAATAGAATAGAATAGAATAGAATAGAATAGAATAGAATAGAATAGAATAGAATAGAATAGAATAGAATAGAATAACAGAGTTGAAAGGGACCTTGGAGGTCTTCTAGTCCAACCCCCTGCTTAGGCAAGAAACCCTACACCACTTCAGACAAATGGTTATCCAACATCTCCTTAAAAACTTCCAGTGTTGGAGCATTCACAACTTCTGGAGGCAGACTGTTCCACGGATTAATTGTTCTAACTGTCAGGAAATTTGTCCTTAGTTCTAAGTTACTTCTCTCCTTGTTTAGTTTCCAACCATTGCTTCTTGTTCTATCCTCAGGTGCAATACAACCATGGGATAAAAGTTTTCCTCCATCCCAATCTGTAACGAAACCTGAACGTTATTTTAAAAGAGAGAAAAATAAGTCAAATTAAAATACAAAATAACTTGTGTTAGTTCACAAATCACAAAATCCATGTCAGGTGACCCTCAAAAGGCTACATTCAATGCAGTTGATAAAATGGAGACCGCGGTTTAACAAATGCTGATAGGATTGTTAGGTTTTAAGAGACAAGATAAGATTCTGTGCTGCTTTACTGCCAAAAGCTCAGCCCTCCAGGGGGAAACAAATGTGTTATTCTTGCTACTGAATTAGCTGAGTGTGTTAGGACAGGAAGAGGTCAGTTTTCAGGCAAGGGGCCCACCAAGAATTTGAACAGCCTGACGGCTTCAGACAGAAAAGCTGCCATGGGAGAGATATTATTGTTTAGAATGGCCATTTGTCAGAAAGCTAACTTAGTCATCCAGAATGCTACTTTGTGGAACCCAAAGGCAGTCTTTGAAATTCAGCTGCCAATACGATGCTTCCTAAACATGTTTTATGAAAAGGAAACTTTTAAAACTCACATCGGTCATCCAGTCTGGGTAGACCAAGGGACGTGCCTGGAAGAACATCGACATCTGTAATCTACCCCTACACTACTCCATAAATCTTTTGTATAAATACACTTTTAATGCTTTTCCTACACGAAACATGTAAATTTGACTTGGACCAGCCTGTACAAGAGAATGAGCTCTTTGTGCTTGCTCCTGATACCGATGTCTGTCTTACTCAGAGATCCACATGTTTCTGAGAGAATTAGTGGTTTTAATTAGAGGTTAATTAGCCCAGCCTCCATCTCTACTATGTTGATTCCTGCTGACTGCAAACTCCATGCAGTTGTTTTGGCAACATTTTTCAGAAGTGATTTGCTATTGATTTCTCGCTAGTGCTAAGAAGGAGTGACGGGTCCAAAGTCACCCAGCTAGCTTTGTGCCTAAGGCGGGATCGGAATTCATATTTTTCCATTTTTTAAAAATCTGATGCATTTAAACCACTACATCAAACAGGTTCTAATTAATGTCTTTACCATTCCTGAAATGGCTCTCCTGCAGCTTCTAGGAGACACTTGGGGTTATGGCTGAGGCACCAAGCTAGAAACTGGGTGACTTGTGAGTTCCAGTCCTGCTTTAGGCATAAAAGCAGCTGGGTGACCTAGGCCCAGTCCCATTCTTTCAGCTCCAAAAGAAGGGCAAGGGCAGAGCACTTTCCAAAAAGTTGTCAAGAAAAGTATAAGGACTAATCCAGGCAATTGTAGGGAGTCAGCATTGATTCAAACACACACACATCAGGTGTGGGTTCCTCCCAGTTCGGACCAGATCGCCCGAACCGGTAGCGACCCACTCGTGACGTCACTGTTGGTGCCGTTCCGTACGCGCCGCTATCTTTTTTTTTATTTCGTGCGAATTTTTCCCCTTCCGTGGCTTGAAAAAGGGCCCTCCCGCCCACCCACGGGTGAATTCTGACCTTTATTTCTTCGCCCAAAGCACAGCTGATGAGCTCCTCAGCTGTGTTTTGGGCTCATTCCTGCTTTTGAGCATGCGTGGAAGCCAAATCGCGCGAGCGGAGAGAGCGTGCAATATCGTGATGCGAACTGGTGGCGAAGGTAAGTGGAACTCACCCCTGACACACATGCACAGAGAGAGAGAGAGAGAGAGAGAGAGAGAACCTACAGGGACAGTTGAGAGTGCCAATGAACATGTACCAAGTGCATTTTCCTCCTTGTAGAGTTAGCCTTCCTCCACATACTAAAGTGGAGACAGATATGAATGATGTTTTAAAAGTTAACAAATCAGCAAGATTCATTAGGGTACTAAAATATATTTCTTTTTTATTTGTTTGTTAAATTTATTTGAAAATATCCTATTATCCCCGTCTTGCCATGAGGATACTTGGGGTGTTTTACAAAAAAAAAAGTTAAATAATAAATGAACGAATGAATGAATGTTAATAAAAATGTAAAATAGTAAAGGAATAAAACAATAAAAATGGAAATACAATAATGTAAAATTAAAAACATGAGTGGAAGGGGAGCAGGAAGCACAGGGGGGGAGGTAAGGTCAGTTAATTATGGTCACATCAGAGGTGGATTCCTGCAAGCTTGGACTGGTTCTATAGAACCAGTAGCGGGAATTTCCCCCCGCTCACCGAACCGGCAGCAATGGTTGGCTGGACACGCCCCTGAACCAGCTCTCTCGGCGGCGCCATCTTGTTTTTCACTTCTGCGCATGCGTAGAAGCTGTTTTTCACTACTGCGCATGTGCAGAAGCTGGGTTTTTGGCACTGCGCATGTGTGGTGGCGTGGCTGCGCAGGCGCCCATGGGGCGTGGGAAGAAGCAAACCGGCAGTGAGGTAAGTTAAAACCCACCCCTGGGTCATATCTAATACATATAATAGGTACATACTACATGCATTATATAAAGTCACATAGAAAAAAGGTCTAAACTCCAGCAGATTCCGTTCTCAGTTAAATAACCTCCTTGATGCCCTGATCAAAGTCAGAAACTCTCAGAAAGAGCCAGGCCTGGATTGGGAACACAAAAACCCCTCTATGCCATCGGATGAATGGAAGACTCATGGCCAGCCGCCACAACCCTTTAAAAACAACCCATCATTCATTTCTAGGCTTTTGCAGGAGAAAAGAAAAACGTGGCGTGGAAGAACAACAGAAGCCAAGCAATTCTGGCCAGAGGTATTGAACATGGTGCAGCTCTTTCAAAACGTCCTACCGTACTACAGGTAGTCCTTGACTTACAACAGTTCATTTAGTGACCATTCAAAAGTTTCAAAACGGCACTAAAAAGGTGACTTATGACAATTTTTAAACATACGGCCTTTGCAGCATTCCCATGATCACGTCGTGTGATCAAAGTTCATATGCCTGGCAACTGGTTCATATTTATGACCGTTCCTGTGTGTCCCAAGGTCACGCGATCCCCTTTTGCGACCTTCTCACAAGCAAAGTCAATGGGGAAAGCCAGGTTCGTTTAACAACCGGGTTACTAACTTATCAACTGCAGGGATTCACTTAACAACGATGGCAAGAAAAGTCGTACAATGGAGCAAAACTCATTCAACAACAGAAAGGTTGGGTTCAATCTTGGTCCTAAATCAAGGACCACCTATACTGCTACTATGTGTCAGAACGGTCGAACAATTGGCAACTCCAAATCTCAACTAATAAATGCTCTGTCCTACACATTGGCAACAAAAATCAGAACACCAAATACAAGCTGGGTGGATAAGACTTCGTAGACGACCCTCACTCTGTCAAGGACCTAGGAGTACTCGTCTCAAACGATATAAGCCCCAGAGCTCACTGTAACAGCATTGCCAAAAAGGCATTAAGAATTGTTAACCTAATTTTGCGAAGCTTCTTCTCCGGTAACATTGTATTGCTAAGTAGGGCATACAAAACCTTTGCCAGACCAATTCTCAAATACAACTCGTCTGCCTGGAATCCACACTGTATATTGGACATTAATACAATTGAGCGGGTCCAGAGGTATTTCACGAGAAGAGTACTCCACTCCTCTGCTCACAATAGAATCCCTTATGCCATCAGGCTTGACATTTTGGGCTTGGACAACCTTGAACTACGCCGTCTACGGTCTGAGCTAAGATACACAAAATTATACTGAGCTAAGATACACAAAATTATCTGCTACAACGTCTTACCTGTCAACAACCACTTCAGCTTCAACCACAATAATACACGGGCAAACAATCGATACCAACTCAAGATAAACCGCCCCAAACTCGATTGCAGAAAATACGATTTCAGCAATGGAGTGGTCAACGCCTGGAATGCTCTACCTGACTCCGTTGTTACTTCCTCAAACCCCCATAGCTTCAACCTTAAACTGTCTACGGTGGACCTCATCCCATTCCTAAGAGGTCTGTAAGGTGGCGTGCATAAGCACACCAGCATGCCTGCCGTCCCTGTCCTACTGTCCCCATTTATTTGTACTCATTTCATTTCTTTCTTTCTTTCTTTCTTTCTTTATTTATTTGTCAAGCATATATGATTATAAGCAAAGTATAAACAGTAAAACATGATTGAATATATATGTAATAGTACAAGCATGAATAAGAGTAAAAGAGGTAAGAATATATGTGTACATTAGGACAGGAACGGTAGGCACAATTTTGCGCTTATGCACGCCCCTTACCGACCTCTTAGGAATGGGGTGAGGTCGATGGTAGATAATCTGAGGTTGAAGTTTTTGGGGTTTGGGGAAGAAACTACTGAGTCAGGTAAAGTGTTCCAGGCGTTGACCACTCTGTTGTTGAAGTCGAATTTTTTGCAATCAAGTCTGGAGCGGTTTACATTAAGTTTGTATCTCTTGTGAGCTCGTGTATTATTGTGGTTGAAGCTGAAGTAGTCGTTAACAGGTAGGACATTGAGGCAGATATGATGCTCATGTCCATGTTTATATCTATACCTGTTATCTCGTACATGTTTGACAAACTAAATAAATAAATAAGTACACCAGTATCAGACTAGGAGGCACCAGCACACAGAAAGCAAGAGAATCCATGCCAGGTTTTCTGATGAGCTGAGAGGTTTCCGCCCATGCTCCTCTGTTTACTCTATGGTTCTGAAGGTTTCACTAAGAGAAAGTTGGGAGTGGGGAAGACTGAGATTGGATTAGAGGGTGACACTAAAGTATCAATTTTGGGGGGTCCTGTTTTGTCCCTCCTCCTCTTCTCCTTCTTTGAAACCTGTGTGGGTTGCTTTGTTTAACAGGATGCTGTGCAGTTTCCTGTCTCACGCAAAACCGTCGTCCTCTTTTTTTTTTCATCATCATCATAATAGAGCTGGAAGGGACCTTGGAGGTCTTCTAGTCCAGCCCCCTGCTTAAGCAGGAGAGCCTATACTTTTCCAGGCAAGTGACTGTCCAGTCTCTTCTTAAAAACCTCCAGTGATGAAGCACTCACAATTTCTGAAGGCAAGCTGTTCCATTGGTTAATTGTCCCCAGGACTCCAAACTTGGCAACTTTAAGACGTGTGGACTTCAACTCCCAGAATTCCCCAGCCAGCCAATTTCCCCAACGACCATAATGATTCGCTTTAAGACTGCAATGACTTGCAATCAATATTCAGGGCTCTGTTGTGGTCTTAAGTTGAGGGCATATCCAGTGGTGGGTTCCTACCAGAGCGGTCCACTCTATAGCACCGGTAGCAGCCTGCTGGTGACATCTCAGTACTGGTGTGGTCGGTTGCCGGTGCCTGGGTGTCGCCATTTTTAAAAAAAAAAATTAATTTTTTTTTAAAAATTCTTTTGCACATGCCCAGAAGCCGAGCTTCCGGCACTGCGCATGCGCTGCCTTCCTACCCCACAGTGAGTCCAAGCAGGGGAGGATGGCTGAGGGAGCGCATGAGATGCTGAAAGAACGGGTGGCAGGAGCTATCTCCATTCCCCTCCCTTCAGCAGTCCTAGAAGCCACGAACGTGCGGTGATGATCCCAGGCATTTTCGCACGTTCGAGGCTTCTCGAGCTGCTGAGGGGAGAGGGAATGGGCAGCAGGATCTATCTCAGTTCCCCTCCCTTCAGCAGTCCGAAAAGCCACGCCCACCCGGTCACATGTCTGGCAAGCCACACCCACAAAATAAGCCACGCCCACAGAGTGGTAGTAAAAAAATTAGGAACCCGCCCCTGGGCGTATCTGTATGTGCATCACATTAAAAAGCATTGGGCTTTTGATCACATAGTCACAGCTCCTGCCTTTACTTGTTCGACTCCATTAGGGTTGTCCCAGGCTTCTATTGTTATAGTGCACAGTGGTGTGCCTATGAAGGATTTTGATTTTTTTTTAAAAAAATTCTAGTCCAGTGGCATCTGGCAGGTGCCAGATGTGGAAGGAATTGTATCATTGGAGTTAAACCTTTTCTGGCATATTCTCCTATTGAATAATCCCTCATATTTCTTTTCTGGGCAAGACCATTGTCTTAAGGTTGAAACATTTTATTTTATAAAGCACTTACATTTATACTACACTGTATCTGATCATTGGTGATCAGGGTGACAAGCTAGCCAAAAAAAGAGGAAACAGAAGTTGATGCAACACTGTTGCTCCATATAGATCTATTTATTATATTGCACAAAATTATATCTGAATATTGGAATCTATTTATTGTAATATACTAAATTATATTTGATTATCTGACTATATCTCTCTGAATATTTATACTTATAGATATTGAATATAATATGGATTAATGAATTAATTAATATACTTATCAATTGATAGATCTGAAACGTAACCCGTATTTTTGGTGAAGGAAGAATTATAACTACAGTATATATATATATATATATATATATATATATATATATATATATATATATATATATATATATATATATATATATATATATATATATATATATATATATATATATATATATATATATATATATATATACAGTATATATATATATATATCTGTTTACTTTCCTGTTGAAAGTAAAGTAGAGAATATAAGTAGGATGGAGAAATAGTTAATTCCTGGAATTGATTCTTGAAATTAATAAATTGGTGGTAGAGATTGAAGTAGAATACGTTTTTGTAAACAATATTGTGATAAATTGTGATAAATTGGCAATTTTAAGACTGGTGGACTTCAACTCTTCCTGCTCTGGAAAAAATTAGGTTTCCCCCTCTCACATATTTCTGATGCTATTCCAGAGTTTCTGTGATTTCCGGCCCCCGTCACCCCTCCTACCTCTCCAATGAAGCAAAAATGAAAAAAAAATCAGGAGAAAAAGAAGAACAAATATAGTACGAACAGAGGGAGACAGATCACATCTTGAATGGAGTTAAACATGTCTGAAAAACAATTGATACAGTGGGTGAGACCCATAAATGTTTGTTATAACAAGCATGTTGGGTGAGTCGTCTTTTTCCTTTCAGGGATGCATTGATATGTTTTTTTTTAATGTACATTGTTTAAAAAATGTACATTGGCAGAAATTGCAGCCACTGACCCAGTGGTGGGATTCAAAATTTTTTACTACCGGTTCTGTGGGCGTGGCTTGGTGGGCGTGGCAGGGGAAGGATACTGCAAAATCCCCATTTCCTCCCGATCAGCTGGGACTCGGGGAGGCAGAGAATAGATGGGGGCGGGGCCAGCGAGAGGTGGTATTTACTGGTTCTCCGAACTACTCAAAATTCCTGCTACCAGTTCTCCACAACTGGTCAGAACCTGCTGAAACCCACCTCTGCACTGGCCTTGAAACAGCTGGCAGGAAACATCTGCAACCTAGTTCCTTCCAGATGTGCTGGGCTGTAATTCCCACAGCTCCTAGGCAGCAGATAAAAGTCACCTTGTCCAGCAAACCAGTTGCCCACATAAAGCTACAAGAAAACCAACCCATCCTAAACAGGCAGTGCCCAAAATAACGTGGTTGTTACCAGGAAGTTCTGACAAACCAGAAATGGTCCTCAACCATTGCCTTTTGCTCAGCCTGGGAACACAGGAGAACTGGAGGGGGGTGGGTGGAAATCTGAGATCTGAGGCAGATCACACACATACACACACACACAAACACACAAAAGCAGCCCTTCTGGTTCCGAACCATACAAGGCCATAACAGTTATCAGAAGCCGTTTTAATACAAAACGGACTCCATAGCTCTTTCAAGGAGGAAGTCATGTGCTTCCTCTGACTGGCTCCTTTTCACGGCTTTGGCACGCTTCAGACCAGATGTTGCTCTCAAAAGCAGATCATTGTAGTTCTCGGGGAGCAATTCTCTAGCATGGAGGCCAAGCCTCTAGGAGCAGAGCCCCTGGGTTGGTTGCATTATAGAAATGTAGAATCCTATGTGAGTTCCCTTGAGTGAAATAACCTGAGGGTTACCTGTACGTGTCAGATTATGATGTATTCTCCCGAGATTTTTCTTTGTATTTATGTTTGTTTTAACTGGTTATTCGAGACTGTTCTAATTGTTGGTTTTGTTGCTCCCCACCCAGAATCATGTGAGATGGATGGCTATATAAATTTGATAAGTCAATAAATACAGAAATAAACAGGAACAGTCAGATCCCCAGCTCGAGTTAGATAAAGACGCTAGCTGGTGTTGAGAGAAATAGCCATCTGGTTCAGTTCCATGTGGGGAGAAAGACACCAGAAACATGGAGGCTGATTGGAAAGAGGGTTTAATGGTGAAGCAGGACCACCAGGCACGTGTGATTCTGGGCAGCTGACCACCTGGAGTGGAGAGTCAGGGGTTTTTAGCAATAGCAATATAGCACTTAGACTTACATACCGCTTCACGGTGCTTTACAGCCCTCTCTAAGCAGTTTACAAAGTCAGCATATTGCCCCCAACAATCTGGGTCCTCATTTTACTGACCTCAGAAGGATGGAAGGCTGAGGCAACCTTGAGCCGGTGAGATTTGAACAGCTGAACTGCAGCTAGCAGTCAGCTGAAGTAGCCTGCAGTGCTGCATTCTAACCACTGCACCACCTTCTCTTGGGCGTTGAACGTGAACTTCATGTTCCTGTGCAAAAACATGTATTCTATTGGCTGTTGTAGGGGTCATATATCTGTATGTTGTCTGAGCTAAGCTTGGTTGAAGTTTGGCTGATGCAACGAAGGGGCTTTACGGGCAATTCCTATTGTGGCTGAGGGATAATCCTACCTTTGTTCAGACCTTGCTGCAGGGAGTAATGGATTTCCAAATCTGCTTTTCTAAAAGCTGGCCTCGGCTTAGTATGTGTTTGGGGGCAGGGAGCTGGGGCTGTGAGTTTCTGTCTCCCTTAAGATTTTTATTTCTCTTTTAGGGGAAATGTTTTATCCTGCCTTAATATTTCTCAAAATATTTCATTCTTCTAGGAGAGGGTGGGTGCTAACCTTCTCCACTGGCTTTCAATATCCTGCTAAGTTACAGCTTAAATAAGTAAAGGCATCTTTGGAGATGCCCCTTTAGACTTCTCTGCAGAGATACAAATAGAATAATAATACAAATAAAACTCTTATATTGCCTCAAGATGGTGCCGACGAAGGCTGCCTCGGTGAAATGCTCTTTCCCGAATGCCATCACTCTGCTAAAGAAATAATTCCCTCACCACTGTCAAACTATTCACTAAGGCTGCATTACTATTACTATTAGTTTTTCTCATCGTTCCTATCACCCATCTCCTCCCACTTATGACTGTATGACTGTAACTTGTTGCTTGTATCCTTACGATTTATATTCATATTGATTGATTCCTGATTGCTTATTTGAACCCTATGACAATCATTAAGTGTTGTACCTCATGATTCTTGACAAATGTATCTTTTCTTTTATGTACTCTGAGAGCATATGCACCAAAGACAAATTTCTTGTGTGTCCAATCACACTTGGCCAATAAAGAATTCTATTCTATTCTATTCTATTCTATTCTATTCTATTCTATTCTATTCTATTCTATTCTATTCTATTCTTTATTGGCCAAGTATGATTAGACCAGGGGTGAAATGCTACCAGTTCGGCCTGGTTTTGGTGTACCGGTAGCGGCGGCTGTCAGTGGTTCGGAGAACCGATAGCGGCAGTAGCGCGAGGCTCCGCCCACCTGCCCAGACATCGCCATTTTCTTTTTTTTTAACCTCTGCGCATGCGCAAGTCCTTCTGCGCATGCGCAGAGGGTGAAAAATCGCACGCAACCGAACCGGTAGGGAAGGTAAGTAGATTTCACCGCTGGATTAGACACACAATGAATTTGTCTCTGGTGCATAAAATCTCAGTGTGCATGCAAAACGACAAAGTAATAATAATTATAATAATAACAACAAAGGATAATAATCCTAATAATGATACCAATAGAGAAGGTAATGGAACTGATGAGAAGGATAAAATTAATACTGAGTTCTTCGGGAGTTGGGCGGCATATAAGAATAACAAAATAAATAAATAAATAAATAAATAATACAGCCATACTAAATGGATAAATATACTTAGACAAAAGACAGAATGTGTCAAAATGTGATTTGCCATTTCCATCTTATGTACAAGTTCTTGGTGGGTCTCTTATCCAAGAATGAAGCAAGCCTGGTTTTTTTTTTAAAGATTTTTTTAAATCCCACTTTTATTATTTGTTATGAATAACTCATGGCAGTGAGCATATCTAATGTTCCTTCCACCTCCTATTTTCCCCACAACTAAAACCCTGTGATGTGGGTTGGGCTTGGAGAGAATGACTGGCTGGCTCTCATTCCTAAGGTGGGACTAAAACTCACCACCTCCTGGATTCTAGCTTGGTATCTTAACGACTAGATCAAATTGCTTCTGTGAGTTGAACTTTGCTGAAACGTGCTGATGAAACCCACCAAATTTGGCTAGACACTGCCACCTTCTGAGGCAACTTAGCTAATTTTATCTACTTTCCAAGATAGTAAAAAAATTGGACTTATCTTGATTCTTTTTAACCTACATACCTTGACAACTCGCTTTTCTTATATTAATGCAGTATAAAACTATTTGCTTTCTTTCTGCATGCACTTTCCGCCTCCCCAAGAGAGTTGTCGGTTTTACTTAAGGAAGGAGAGATTCATGTGAAAGCAAAATATTGCATTTTCAGAACTGGGTGATTAATGATTGCATCATTGGATCATCAACATCATTACTATCATCATTTAAATTTATACGCAGCCTGTCTCCCGGGCGACTCAAGGTTTCCTCCTCCTTTTCATCCTAAAGCTCTTTGAAGCTATAGTAGCATCCAGCAGAGACAAACTGGGTTCTCTCAACCTTCTCCCTCATTTCATCCTATGGACCAGGGGTCGGGAACCTTTTTGACTAAGAGAGCCATGAAAGCAAAAAATTTGGAAATTTATTTCAGTGAGAGCCATATAATATATTTTAAAAGTGAATTCAACTAAATGTCAATAGGGACAATGGGATATTGAGAGAATCCCTGTCTTTGTGTTGTTTAATTTGTTGCTGCTGTAGCAGCTTCCTTGCTCCAAAGTGATATTTGTCTTTGAGTTGGTGATTTCCATCATAGCATTGGTAATGATTCTTTCTTTCTTTCTTTCTTTCTTTCTTTCTTTCTTTCTTTCTTTCTTTCTTTCTTTCTTTCTTTCTTTCTTTCTTTCTCTTCTTCTTCTTCTTCTTCTTCTTCTTCTTCTTCTTCTTCCTTCCTTTCTTCTTCTTCTTCTTCTTCTTCTTCTTCTTCTTCTTCTTCTTCTTCTTCTTCTTCCTTCTTCTTTCTTTCTTTCTTTCTTTCTTTCTTTCTTTCTTTCTTTCTTTCTTTCTTTCTTTCTTTCTTTCTTTCTCTCTGCAAACCAATCCCCACCGTGGCTCCTTTCTCCCTCGCCCAGCCCTCTTCCAAGACGTCAAGTGCGGGGAACCGCACCAAGCGAGGTAGGTGGGTGGGTTGCTGAAGAAGCCCCGGAGCCCCGCCGCCAACCTGCGTCTCCTGCTGGGAAGGAGCCTCTGTCACTGTCTCTCGCTGGGTTCCAGCCACCAGACTGAGTCCCTGACCGCGGCACCGGCAGGGTTAATGCGTATGGGAGAGGAGAGAGAGCGCTACCGCCGCCGCTGCTACTTTCACCGCTTCGATATTTCTTTGGTGGGCGCGCGCGGGAGGGACCATGGAGCAGAGGCGCCCGGCAGCTTAAGGCAAGAGGCGGGTGGGAGACGCGGGTAGGAGCCTGTCGCCGCCGCCGCCACTTCTGGCATCCCCACGCCTCTCACCCCGCTCGCCGGGTGCCTCTGCTCAGCGGTCCCTCCCGCGCGCACCCACCAAAGAAATATCGGAGCGGTGAAAGTAGCAGCGGCGGCGGTAGCGCGCTCTCTCCTTCCCTCCCTGCATGGGAGGGAAGGAGAGAGCGCGCTACCACCGCCGCTGCGCTGCTCCAATATTTCTTTGGTGGGCCTCCGCAGGAGGGACCGCTGAGCAGAGGCACCCGGCGAGCGGGGTGAGAGGCGTGGGGATGCCAGAAGTGGCGGCGGCGGCGACAGGCTCCTACCCGCGTCTCCCACCCGCCTCTTGCCTTAAGCTGCCGGGCGCCTCTGCTCCATGGTCCCTCCCGCGCGCGCCCACCAAAGAAATATCGAAGCGGTGAAAGTAGCAGCAGCGGCGGTAGCGCTCTCTCTCCTCTCCCATACGCATTAACCCTGCCGGTGCCGCGGTCAGGGACTCAGTCGGGTGGCTGGAACCCCGCGAGAGACAGCGACAGAGGCTCCTTCCCAGCAGGAGACGCAGGTTGGCGGCGGGGCTCTGGGGCTTCTTCAGCCGCTTGGCTGGAGAACGGCGGGGATGTGGCCATGGCCGTTTTTTAGCTCCCCCCGTCCTGGCTGAACGCCGCCATTTGGGTTATTTTTCCCTCTGTGCATGCGCGCGCATGCACAGAGGGAAAAATAACCCAAATGATTGTGGTCAGCCGGGACGGGAAAGCGGTGATTGTGTTCAGCCGGGACGGGAAAGCGGGCAGGAGAAGCTCCGCGCCGCAACCGCCGCCAGTTCCATCGGCTATACGACGAAGGACTGGCCCGGGCGAACCGGGAGGATTTCACCCCTGCTGCGAGCCATATGCAGTCATCAAAAGAGCCACATCTGGCTCGCGAGCCATAGGTTCCCGACCCCTGCTATGGACTATGACTTGCTCAGTTTGGGTTTGGTATGTTGTGTGAAGTTGGTCATTGTGCTTCAAATGAAGGCATCGCTTTGGGCAGAGCCCCCAAAACGTGACAAAAAGGTGCCAGGGACCAACCACAGACTCTACAACTTCAACACTTCTAGTAATCTTCTCCCCTACCTTCTGCATTAATAATAATAATAATAATAATAATAATAATAATAATAATAATAATAATAATAATAATAATAATAATCATCATCATCATCATCATACAGTGGTACCTCGAGATACGAGTTTAATCCGTTCTGTAACCTTGCTCGTATGTCAATTTGCTTGTATCTCAAAGCAATTTTCCCCATTGAAATTCATTGAAATGCCATTAATCCGTTCCAGCCCCCAGGCTGGCTGGCTGGGCTGGCTGGCTGGCTGCTAGGGGTCTGTGTGTGTGTGTGTGTGTGTGTGTGTGTGTGTGTGTGTGTGTGTGTGTGTGTGTGAGAGAGAGAGAGAGAGAGAGAGAGAGAGAGAGAGAGAGAGTTCCCCCCCCTCTTTTCCCCATTGAAATTCATTGAAATGCCATTAATCCGTTCCAGCCCCCAGGCTGGCTGGCTGGGCTGGCTGGCTGCTAGGGGTGTGTGTGTGTGTGTGTGTGTGTGTGTGTGTGTGTGTGTGTGTGTGAGAGAGAGAGAGAGAGAGAGAGAGAGAGAGAGAGAGAGAGAGAGAGTTCCCCCCCCCCCTCTTTTCCCCATTGAAATTCATTGAAATGCCATTAATCCGTTCCAGCCCCCAGGCTGGCTGGCTGGGCTGGCTGGCTGCTAGGGGTGTGTGTGTGTGTGTGTGTGTGTGTGTGTGTGTGTGTGTGTGAGAGAGAGAGAGAGAGAGAGAGAGAGAGAGAGAGAGAGAGAGAGAGAGAGAGAGAGAGAGAGAGAGAGAGAGAGAGAGTTTCCCCCCCTCTCTTCTCCCCTTTCTCTTCCTTTCAGGTCCATTCTTTTTCCCTTTCCTTCCTTCCTTTCCTTTCTCTCTGCCTCCCCCCCCCCCCCAAGAGCCCTACGGACGCCACAATGGCTAAGCTAAAGGGGGAAAATTCTCTTTGATATTCAAATCTGGCTTCCTCCCTTTCAGAATGTTGTGGAAATGAGTGGGTCGTGTGCAGCCGGCCGTTTCTCGTATCTCAAATGTTGCTCGTATTTCAAAGCAAAACTTTGCTCACTTGACAGCTCGTATCTCAAATATCTCGTATGTTAGGGCACTCGTATCTCGAGGTACCACTGTAATAATAATAATAATAATAATAATAATAATAATAATAACAACAACAACAACAATAATAATAATAATAATTTAGAGAGCCGAGGTGGCGCAGTGGTTAGAGTGCAGCACTGCAGGCTACTTCAGCTGACTGCTAGTTCTGCAGTTCGGCTGTTCAAATCTCACCGGCTCAAGATTGACTCAGCCTTCCATCCTTCTGAGGTGGGTAAAATGAGGAGCCAGATTGTTGGGGGTAATATGCTGAACTCTGTAAACCGCAACAAAGAGCAACAAAGATGATTAGGGGACTGGAGGCAAAAACATATGAAGAACGGTTGCAGGAACTGGGAATGTCTAGTTTAATGAAAACAAGGACTATGGGAGACATGATAGTTGTGTTCTAATATCTCAGGGGTTGCCACAAAGAAGAGGGAGTCAAACTATTCTCCAAAGCACCTGAGGGTAGAACAAGAAGCAATGGGTGGAAACTAAACAAGGAGAAGAAGCAACCTAGGAGGAATTTCCTGACAGTTAGAACAATTAGTCCGTGGAACAGCTTTGCCTTCAGAAGTTGTGAACGTGCCAAACACTGGAAGTTTTTAAGAAGAGGTTGGAGAACCATTTGTCTGAAGTGGTGTAGGGTTTCCTGCCTAAGCAGGGGGTTGGATTAGACGACCTCCAGGGTCCCTTCCAACTCTGTTATTATTATTAGAAGGAGAAAAAGGCTACTGATCTTACACTTCGGCTAACAACTTCCAACCACAGAAGGCGAAAACTCTCCCCCATCCCTCCCCTCCCCTCCCCGGTCACTCCAGACAGACAGGAATCCACCTCATTAGCAGAGCTGCTAATCGTCTGGCATCCAGGGTGATTATCCGAGAGGGTCACATGACCCAATCCCCATCGGATCTTTCGACTGGGTCAAACCAGAGATCTTTCACGTCTGACTGCCGGGGCCGGGCAGGGAAAAAAGAGAGAGGGAGAAGCGGGGAAGCTTTGGTTGCCCGGTTCTTCTGCCCTGACCAACCAACCCGTTCGCCGGCGTCCTTCCCACGGAGCCCCGTTAACTCCCGATTCCGCTTAACTGGCCGGGCAGAATTATTGCATCCTTGCCCCCCGCCCCCCGTCAAAAAAAAAAGAGCTTTTCAGCCCCATTCCAAGAACTTCCAACTTTCTTCGCCCCTACTCAACCCCCTCGCCCCAAATCTAAGCCTCCCGCCCTCGCCTTTCGGGGGGCCCCCGCCATTCCAATGAATTCTGGGGGGCTGGCGACCCCTTCTCTTCCCCCCATCGCAGAAGACCCTCCTCCTCCTCCTAGTGGCCCCGGCCTGCCTCGCCCCTTCCTCCAGAGTCTCCGGATCCTCTTCGAAATTTTGGACGATCAACGCCAGGGGACCGTCCACATCTCGGAAATCGAGAGCCGCTGGGGTCGGGGCGGCTCCGGGGTGACCCCCCAAAAGGACCAAGAGATCCCAGCCGGGGTCCTGCAAGCCCTTCAGCGAGTGGCAGAGCCGTGCGGGGGCTTTTTAAGTTTCCCCCGCCTAGTGGCCGGGTTGAGAATTGCCCTCCTCCAGACCGAAGACGAAGGAGCAGAGGAGGCGGAGGCGGAGGGGGGACGCGGAGCTGCCCAGGTGAAGAAGACGAGTCGGACACGTAAGTGGGGCGGGAGGAGGAGGAGGGGGGGAGGCCAGGGTTGGAATAATGGGGTTTGAGAATCGGGGTGGGTGGGTGGGGCTTCGTTTTTCGGATGAGAAGCAAATCCAAGCAAGAGAAATTCTGTTAACCCAGCTGCTGTGGCCTAGAGGTAGAGCTCTTGCCTCACAATCAGGAGGTTGTGAGTTCAATCCTAGGTAGAGGCAGATGTAGGGGCTCCTGCTTGGGCAGGGGGTTGGACTACATGACCTGTAAGGTCCCTTCCAACTCTGTTAATCTGTAATCTGTAGAGATTCTCAGTCATCCAGGTTATGGTTTGTCCCAAAGGGGCTTTTTTCAAGAGGCAACTGGACTTTCTTGTTTTTTTTTCTTTTGAAGACGTTTCGCTTCTCATCCAAGAAGCTTCTTCAGCTCTGACAGGATAGTGGGGAGTGGAAAGATTTATATTCCTATCAGACAACTGGTCATTTCCATCCTTTTAGAGCAGTGGTTCCCAACCTTTTTTTGGCCATGCCCCACCTAAGCATCTCTAAAATCCTGATGCCCCCCCCCCCCCGTGACATATAATTCTTACTATTCAAAAAGTGAACTCCTACTCATGTGGAGGAAGCCTAAAAGGCCATTAACTTGGTTTAAACAAGGTTCCAATTGCCCCCATTCAAAATCAAATTGCTCCCCTGTGGGGCATGGGCCCCACGTTGGGAGCCATTGTTTTGGAGGGTCGTTGAAGCACTTTATCTGTGTCCCCAGGACTATTTAGCTATACAATTTGGGATGAACACTCTTTGAATGGTGTGAGAGTAGGAATGGATTTCCAAAAATAAAAAATAAAAAATTACAGACTACAGGAACCAGGAGCACCACTCAGGTGACCCTGAGGACACAGATAAACCTCCCAAGTGCTTCAAGGACCCTCTAAAACAGCGTTTCCCAACCTGGGGGCCGCGACCCCTCTGTGGGTCGAACAACCATTTCCCAGGGGTCACCCCGGCATCCTCAGCTCCCCCCCACTGCCACAAGCTTGGCCATATCGCGCCCCACAACCCGCCACCCGCCACCGTGACCCACCCTGCCGCCGCCATTTGGGTTCTTTTACCCTCTGTGCATGCGCAAAGCATTCTGCTCATGCGCAGAGGGTAAAAGAACCCAAATGGCGGCATCCGGGCGAAGTCTCCAGATCCGGGCGAGGTCTCCGCTCGCTTTGCATGTTGCCTCTGGGAGCTTTTTGAGCCCTGTCGCGAAAAGCAAGCGCAACTTCGGCGGGGCCGGGACAGGCGGCTGCCCAGAGACAACCATCCCCTTCGCCCCGAACGCTACAGGTAGATGGGAGAGACTCTACAGGTAGACGGGGTGGGGGCGGGTCGCAGGTCACGGCATTAGGAAGGTTGGGAACCGCTGCTCTCAAAGGATGCAAATGACCAGCTGTCTGCAAGGAATGTAAATCCTTCCATTCCCCACTATCCTGTCAGAGCGGAAGAAGCTTCTTGGATGAGAAGTGAAAAGTCTTCAAAAGAAAAAAAACCAAGAAAGTCCAGTTGCCTCCTGAAAAAGCCCCTTTGGGACAAGCAAGAGAAATGAGAACATCTTGAGGTGGCCACCAACATCCAGAGATGGAGTAGCAAGAGATCAAAGGAGGACCGGACTACGGGTAGTTCTTGACTCAGAACCCTTCCTTTAGTGACCGTTTGAAGTTACAAAGGCAACTGGAAACAGCGACTTTGGATCATTTTTTACACTTATGATTGTTGCAGCATCCTAACGGTCATGTGATCAAAATTAGGATGCTTGGCAACTGACTCATTTTTATGACGGTTGCAGTGTTCCGGGGTCATGTGATCACCTTTTGCGACCTTCTGACAATGAGAAGCCAGAGTCACCATAACAAACCATGTTAATTTAACAACAGCAGTGATTCCCATAACAACTGTGGGAAGAAAGGTTGTAAAACAGGGCGAAACCCACTTAAAAACGATCTTGCTTAGCAACAGAAATGTTGTGGTCGTACGTCAAGGACTACCGGTATGTAATTTTTAAGGTCGTCCTGCAACTTTAGAACGTGAGTTCTAGATTAAATCTGGAAACAAGTGAGATAAGAAGTCGAGACGCACCCGGTTTCTTACGGGAAGACCCTTTCGTAAAATGTTTGATCTACAGGCTCTCCTGTTTGGTCTTTGGATCTTTCCAAACCTCACTTCGAAAAATTGTGCTGGGTTTTTGCCATCCAGCCTGGGAAAATGCTCTAACCCAGATTGCACAGAAGGATTTCTACCGGAAGAGTTTTAATAAGAGGGAAAGTGTTCCCGTTTTCTCTGCGGGAAATTAATTTAGATTGCTTTCTGTTCCTTTCCAACTTGCTGGATCAATAGGCCTGCAGTTGAAAATTGGGAAGCTGACATCTGAGATTAGGGCCTGGCAGAATGGATGAGTGCCATGCCTTTAAATAACAGGAAAGTAGGCCAGAAAAAAATGGCTAATTAAAACAAAAAGCCTTGAGCTGGAAGAGTTTATTTTGTGGAGTGCCACCAGATCAGGCAAAAAAAAGGGGGGGGAAAGGGGAAAAAAAAGAATACATAGCAATTTGGACTGCATGTCTATGGAGATTCTCAATCATCCAGGTCATGGTTGTCCCAAAGCAGAGTGGGTTCTAACTTACCTCGCCGCCGGTTTGCTTCTTCCCCCGCGCGCACATGCGCAGTACCGAAAACTGGGCTTCTGCGCATGCACAGAAGCAAAAACAAGCAAAAAATAACAACCAAAAAAAGCCAAAAACAAGATGGCAGCGCATGCGCAGTGCCAAAAACTCGGCTTCTGCGCATGTGCAAAAACAATGAAAAAAATTTCTCCCCCCCCCATTTTTTTTTTAAAAAAAGATGGCAGCGTCCATGGACCAGAGCCAACAGAACCGGCTCTGTGACGTCACCACCGGTTTACTACCGGTTCTATAGAACCGGTGCTAGCCAGGAGGAACCCACCTCTGTCCCAAATGTGTGTTTTTTTAAAGGCAACAGGATTTTCTTGGTTTTTTCCTTGATGCGAAGAAACTTCTTGGATAAGAAACAAAATCTCTTCAAGGAAAAACAGTTGTGTTTTGAAAAAGCACTTTTACGAAAATTTGGATTGCAGGAAATCCAGCAGGTGAAGTTTTTTCATGCCAAGGGAAATAATATCCTACCTGGGGTCCTTTGAAAATGGACAAATACAATACAAGTAGTCCTCAATTTACAACAGTGCATTTAGTGACCCTTCCAAGTTACAATGCCCCTGAAAAAAGTGACTTATGACCGTGTTTCACACTTATGACCATTCCAGTTTCCCCATGGTCATGTGATTAAAATGCAGATGCTTGGCAGTTGGTTCATATTTATGATGGTTGGAATGTCCCGGGGTCATGTGATCCCCTTTTGCGACCTTCCAACAAGCGAAGTCAATGGGGAAGCCAGATTCCCTTAACAACCATCTTACTAACTTAACAATTGCAGGGATTCACTTAACAACGGCAGCAAGGAAGGTGGTAAAAATGAGGCGAAATTCACTTCATGACTGTTTTTCCACACTTACAACCATGGCAGCATCCCCGCTGTCATATGATCAAAATTCAGACGCTTGGCAACTAGTTCATACTTATGACCGTTACTGTGTCCCAGGGTCACGTGGTCTGCTTTTGGGTACCTTCTGACGAGCAAAGTCAATGGAGAAACCAGATTCACTTAACAACCGTATTACTAACTTAGCAATTGCAGTGATTCGCTTAACAACTGTGGCAAAACTCACTTAACAAATGTCTCACTTATCAACAGAAATTTTGGGCTCAACCATGGTCATAAGTCAAGGACCCCCTGTCTTGGCACCCATACCATAGTACGTAACCATTCAAAATGAGCCACATACACAAAATGAGTGATTGCGAGAGGGATCTTGGAGTCCTGGTAGACAGCCAACTAAATATGAGCTAACAGTGTGCAGCAGCAGCCAAAAAGGCCAACGCAATCCTGAGCTGCATAAATAGAGGGATACAATCAAGGACCAGAGAGGTACTAGTACCACTCTATAAAGCCTTGGTCAGACCACACCTAGAGTAGTGCATCCAGTTTTGGTCACCACACTACAAAAAAGACATTGAAACTCTAGAGAAAGTGCAGAAGAGAGCAACCAGGATGATAAAGGGTCTGGAAAATAAAACATACAAAGAGCGGTTGCAGGAACTGAGCTTGGACAGTCTGGCGAAGAGAAGGACCAGGGGTGATATGATAGTAATATTCCAATACTTGAGGGGATGCCACAGAGAGGAGGGGGTCAGGCTGTTCTCTATGGCACCAGAAAGCCAAACAAGGAATAATGGATGGAAGGTGATCAAGGAGAGATTCAACCTGGAAGTGAGGAGAAACTTTCTGACGGTCCCTTCCTACTCTAATAATAAATCAAATCAAATGTCAACCAGTGTACGATGACTTCTCTGATTTTAATCTTTCTTTAAACCATAAAAGTACTCTTTAAATAAATCAGAAGATTTAAAAGTCAGAAAGTGTGACCATCATTACAGGTAGTCCTTGACTTACAACCACCATTGAGCCCCAAATTTAATTTACTAAGCAACACAGTTTTTAAGTGAGTTTTGCCCCATTGTACGACTTTTTTTTTTGCTATGATTGTTAAGCGAACCACTGCAGTTGTTAAGTGAATCAAGCAGTCATAAGTACACGTCAGTTGCCAAGCGCCCCAATTTTGATGCTGCGATCATGGGGATGTTGTAACGGCTGTAAGTGTGAAAATTGGCCATAAGACACTGCCATTGTAACTTTGAACGGTCAGTGAATGAGTGCTGAGGACGTTTTAATATTTAAATCTTCACGGGAAATGACATCTCTGAGTGGACCAGCAGTGCATAATACAGGCACAAAACTGTTGCTGTCACTCTCCTCCCTCTGTGGTCTCTGCTTCAAGTTATTTTCCTTGACTTTTCTCCAAATTAAAAGAAATAAAACTAGCACAGACGTGTCAAACACGCGGCCCGTGGGCTGGATCCGGCCCACGATAGGCCGCGGAGTTGTCCCAGAGACGGTGAAGGACCAACCCCTGCCAATCCTGAGCCCAGCCACGCCCACCCAGTCGGCTGCGTTGACTAGGGCCCAGGGGTGGGCAAACTATGGTTCTTTGAGGACCTGTGGACTTCAACTCGCAGAATTCCTGAGCCAGCCATGCATGGCTGGCTCAGGAATTCTGGGAGTTGAAGTCCACAGGTCCTCAAAGAACCATAGTTTGCCCACCCCTGGACTGGGCCATGCCCACCCCAGGCCCCCCAAGGGCAACAAAACCCATGACGTGGCCCACGATGGGATTGAGTTTCACACCCCTGAACTAGCAGATTTCACATGCCTTCAGGTTGTCTTCAGGTTCAGAAGAGTGAGGGAGAACACTGCCATTGTGAGTACAGCTCAAGATCACCTCAGCTTGCATCCATAGCAAGGCTGTGGACCAGATGAAGTCAGTGTCATAGGGACATGTCAGAAAGAAGGCCCTACTTCAGTGGTGGGTTTCAGCAGGTTCTGACCAGTTCTGGAGAACCAGTAGTGGAAATTTTGAGTAGTTCGGGCGAACCGGTAAATACCACCTCTGACTGGCCCCGCCCCCATCTATTCTCTGCCTCCCGAGTCCCAGCTGATCCGGAGGAAATGGGGATTTTGCAGTATCCTTCAGGGGTGAAATGCTCCCGGTTCGGGCAGGCCGGTCAGTCGTCGTAGAGCCGATAGAGCCGATAGCGATCGCAGCGTGAGGCTTCCCCCACCTGCCTGGACACCGCCATTTGGTTCTTTTACCCTCTGAGCATGCGCAAAGTGTTCTGCGCATGCACAGAGGGTAAAAGAACCCAAATGGCGGCGTCTTGGCAGGTGGGGGAAGTAGCTGGGGGAAGCCTCGTGCTGCAATCGCTATCAGCTCTATCGGCTCTACAACGACCGACCAGCCCGCCCGAACTGGGAGCATTTCACCCCTGGTATCCTTCCCCTGGAGTGGGGAGGGAATGGAGATTTTGCAATATCCTTCCCCCAGGAGTGGGGAGGGAATGGAGATTTTGCAGTATCCTTCCCCTGGAGTGGGGAGGGAATGGAGATTTTGCAATATCCTTCCCCCAGGAGTGGGGAGGGAATGGAGATTTTGAAATATCCTTCCCCTGGAGTGGGGAGGGAATGGAGATTTTGCAGTATCCTTCCCCTGGAGTGGGGTGGGAATAGGGATTTTGCAGTATCCTTCCCCTGGAGTGGGGAGGAATGGAGATTTTGCAGTATCCTTTTCCTGCTACGCCCACCAAGCCACGCCAAGCCACGCCTGCCAAGCCACGCCCACAGAACCAGCAGTAAAAAAAAATTGAATCCCACCACTGCCCTACTTGGGCCCTGGTGAGGTGGAAATTGGGAAAAAGGCCCTTGATAGGATAAGAGAAGGGAAGACTTTGCAGTTGGAGAGATAAGAAGGAAAAGATAAATAGTACAAAGAATAAATCAACAAGCAAAAAAGACCACCAGCAATCAGCATAGATTAACTCCAAGATTAACATCAGGACAACAATCCCAAACTAAAAAATACCCCAATCAAGGAACTGCCAAACAACCCAACAATAAACAGTCCAATAGGGACATGGTGGCTCAGCGGCTAAGATGCTGAGCTTGTCGATCAGAAGGTCGGCTGTTCAGCGGTTCGAATCCCTAGCGCCGCGTAATGGAGTGAGCTCCCGTTACTTGTCCCAGCTTCTGCCAACCTAGCAGTTCGAAAGCACGTAAAAAATGCAAGTAGAAAAATAGGGACCACCTTTGGTGGGAAGGTAACAGCGCTCCGTGCACCTTCGGCGTTGAGTCATGCCAGCCACATGACCACAGAGACGTCTTCGGAGAGCGCTGGCTCTCGGCTTTGAAACGGAGATGAGCACCGCCCCCTAGAGCTGGGAACGACTAGTACACATGTGCGGGGGAACCTTTACTAAACAGTCCAACCAAAGACCTTGTAAGACTACCCTCACCAACACTGACAGCAGTGGTGGGTTGCTGCTGGTTCGGACTGGTTCTTTAGAACCAGTAGTGGAAATCTGCTGCCGCTCGCCGAACCGACAGTGATAGCCGGCAGTCCACGCTCCCGAACCGGTCCTCCGATCACCGCAGCTTGCAAAAAAAATGCTCTGCACATGCACAAAGGCTTCCGTCGCGATGCGAACTGGTAGGGAAGGTAAGTGGAACCCACCCCTATCTGACAGGGAAACCCATTAGAATATAAACTGAGAGTAAATCCCACTCCTTACTAGCTCTGATGATGTTACCTAGTTTGGTAATGAAAGGTCTGTAAGAAAACAGGGAAGCTCAGAGAGCACCAAGGAGCCCTCATTCCAACTCTAAGCTACAAATATTAAGACAAATCCTAGTTAGGGATGTGATGGACTAACTTTCCTTCTCTTGCTACAAAAGCCTTCTCTCCCCCACCCGGCATCAACATGACCCCAACAAGCCAACAACATACGGCCAGGGATTGAGTGCACCTAAGCTGGGTTCACCAGGCTGTAGAGATAGCCAATCCTCTTACCAGCTGCTCTGATCCAACTCTCCCCCCCCCCAATGATAAGGAGCTTTCCTTAATGGGCCGGCAGGGTGGGAGTGGGATTAGAAAACTGCAGAATTAATAATGGGGAGGAGGGGGGCTTTCCTTTCTCTCCCAATTCTCCATTCCTTCTGGTAAGCAGATGGGCTTCCTTTATTCTGCACTTTCTCCATTGGACCCCCTCTTTGCCACTTCCTTATCCTGGACTGGATTTGTTAAAGAAAGATCAACACCGTAATCTATCTTCCTTCCTTCCTTCCTTCCTTCCTTCCTTCCTTCCTTCCTTCCTTCCTTCCTTCCTTCCTTCCTTCCTTCCTTCCTTCCTTCTTTCCTTCCTTCTCAATTACTCCCTTCCTTATCCAGGAATTGGATTTGTGAAAGAAAGATCAACCCCATAATCTATC
This sequence comes from Diadophis punctatus similis, assembly GCA_023053685.1. Classification (NCBI taxonomy): domain Eukaryota; kingdom Metazoa; phylum Chordata; class Lepidosauria; order Squamata; family Dipsadidae; genus Diadophis; species Diadophis punctatus. Next base: position 1,015,826 of record JALIGW010000039.1, read on the forward strand.
TTCCTTCCTTCCTTCCTTCCTTCCTTCCTTCCTTCCTTCCTTCCTTCCTTCCTTCCTTCCTTCCTTCCTTCCTTCTTTCCTTCCTTCTCAATTACTCCCTTCCTTATCCAGGAATTGGATTTGTGAAAGAAAGATCAACCCCATAATCTATCTTCCTTCCTTCCTTTCTTCCTGCCTTCCTTCCTTCCTTCCTTCCTTCCTTCCTTCTTTCTCAATTACTCCCTTCCTTATCCAGGAATTGGATTTGTGAAAGAAAGATCAACCCCATAATCTTCCTTCCTTCCTTCCTTCCTTCCTTCCTTCCTTCCTTCCTTCCTTCCTTCCTTCCTTCCTTCCTTCCTTCCTTCCTTCCTTCTCAATTACTCCCTTCCTTATCCAGGAATTGGATTTGTGAAAGAAAGATCAACCCCATAATCTTCCTTCCTTCCTTCCTTCCTTCCTTCCTTCCTTCCTTCCTTCCTTCCTTCCTTCCTTCCTTCCTTCCTTCCTTCCTTCCTTCCTTCTCAATTACTCCCTTCCTTATCCAGGAATTGGATTTGTGAAAGAAAGATCAACCCCATAATCTTCCTTCCTTCCTTCCTTCCTTCCTTCCTTCCTTCCTTCCTTCCTTCCTTCCTTCCTTCCTTCCTTCCTGCCTTCCTTCCTTCCTTCCTTCCTTCCTTCTTTCTCAATTACTCCCTCCCTTATCCAGGAATTGGATTTGTGAAAGAAAGATCAACCCCATAATCTTCCTTCCTTCCTTCCTTCCTTCCTTCCTTCCTTCCTTCCTTCCTTCCTTCCTTCCTTCCTTCCTTCCTTCCTTCCTTCCGTCCGTCCTTCCTTCCTTCCTTCCTTCCTTCCTTCCTTCCTTCCTTCCTTCCTTCCTTCCTTCCTTTTCTCTTTATTAGTTGTGTTCGTATATCATCTCTTCATTGTCATCCCAAAATGATATGCAAGTAATGTAGCTACAGAGGAAACAGAAAGAAAAAATAAATAAAAAGAACACAGAAAAAAAAACCCAGACATCATAAAACTGTCAACGAGATTCCGATCGGAACTATGTGTGCCTGAGTTTTTTGCAAGCGAAAAAAACACACATTATTTTCTCCAATTGGTTAAAGTACAATTCCTATCTTCCCAGCCAGTCTTTAGCTAAGCAGGATGGAGACAATATCAGCAACACATGGGGGATGGTTGAAAGTACGGTAGCTCATGATATGAGAGATTGATCTATACTGTTTCTGGAAATCTTAATTTATCTGTCTGGCAAATATTATTCTTTTGAAGCTGAGCTCCAATTCCATTCCTTTGGACTTCTCATTTCCGGTTTAGGAGCTGTATCTAAATCTGCTTTTCCTTGTGTTATGGGTAAGGTGACCAGACGTCCCGATTTTGGAGGGACAGACCCGCTTTTTAATGCTTTGTCCCGCGTCCCACCCGTCCTCTAAAAAGTCCCGATTTTTTGAAAGAATGCACGACTAGGGCATTCTTTCAAAAAATCGGCCTGAAAGGGCGGCGTGCGAGATTGGGAGGAGGAGTTAAACTTTCAGCGGGCACGGCTTTGCAAGGGCTCTTCACGGTCTACAAGCCGCCGGGTATGCACTGGAGGGCGGTGAAGAGGCGCCTGATGCAGCCCCGCCCTCTCGAAATGGCCGGTGTCGCGGTGGGCGGGGCGGCCCGAGCGAAGGAATCACATCCAAGATGGCCCTCGGGCCGGCGCTGGCTCAGCCGTCCGGGGCCGCCGCCGCAGCCTTCCCACCGCCGGGGCAGCCGGGACTGGGGGCCCAGCCGCAGGGGCAGCGGCAGCAGCAGAAGCAGCAGCAGCAGCAGGCCTCTCAGCTCGGGCCGGCCGTGGGCGGCGTTGGCGGCGGGCGGGCATCCCGCGTTGAGTTGACTCCTCCGGAGGCGGCTGGAAGCTGGCGGAAGAGCCGGCTCTTCCGCCAGCTTCCAGCTGCCGCCGGAGGAGTCAACTCAACGCGGGACGCCCGCCCGCCGCCAACGCCGCCCACGGCCGGCCCGAGCTGAGAGGCCTGCTGCTGCTGCCCCTGCGACTGGGCCCCCAGTCCCGGCTGCCCCGGCGGCGGGAAGGCTGCGGCGGCGGCCCCGGACGGCTGAGCCAGCGCCGGCCCGAGCTGAGAGGCCTGCTGCTGCTGCTGCCCCTGCGGCTGGGCCCAACCTGGCCATCCTCGAGTGCCTGCAGGACATGCGCTAGGTAAGCAGGCGGCGCGGGACCCCCGGGCGGGCGGGGGGGAGGGAGGAGGAGAGCCAAGAGACGCTGGGGGCTGCTCCCCTTCCCAAGCCACTGCCGGCTCCCGAAGGGGAGGCGGGAGGCGAGGAAAGGCCTCCCGCCTCCCCCCCCACCTGGACGCCGACATTAGCCGTCTTTTGCCCTCTGCGCATGCGCAGTGTTCTGCGCATGCGGAGAGGGCAAAAACTCAAATTGCGGCGTCCAGGCGGCCCCGCCCCCCGTCGGTGTCCCGCCTAAAAAAAAAAAATCTGGTCACTTTAGTTATGGGCAATACTTGGATAATTGAAAGGCACAGTTAAATCAACTATTTTTGCTGATTTATCCTTTTAAGATGAGAGGAGGTAAATCACTGAATGCATAGGGAGTTATCATCCTATTTTGAACTGATTTAGAATTTTAATTTAAATTAAATCTAATGCTGGATTTGTCCTTGCCTCACTCACTTTTGGGAATGTGATCCCCGGGTAGGGCTTTCAAACATCCCGAGAAGGAATTTGATCTATGCCAATTATTTGGTTGGGAGTAATGGAGCTTGTACTTTTGATGCATCTGGAACGGGAAGGCATTAGATTGGGGCTCATAAGAAGAGTTTACCACGATATTTTGGGTGGATTGTGAGTTGTCACCCCTACCGTTCTGGAGTTCACTAGATTCAGGAAAGAATATTATTAAAGTGGACAGAGAAATGGACAAAGTTAGTATAGGTAGTTGTTAAGATATTCACGAACTGGAAGAGCCAATGGTAACAAGGTCAGCCAATGAATAGGCATAGCAACTAAGTCAGCCAATGAGAGCTAACCACTTCTGAGTCTGTGCAGAGAATCGAAACTGGAATTAAGCTTAAGGCTGGGTGTGGCTCCAGTCTCCACTCTGTACTCTTCCATTCTGAACTCTGCTGAAATGAAACTAACTCCTGCTTGTGTTTACTTGAAGAAATAATCTGCTAATGGTATTGTAAATTCATCTATATTCTTGTATATAAAGAAGTTATGAATCCAGCTGAATCAGTCATCTGTATGAGCTTCTGGTTTTGATTTTGCAACAAACTTTAATAGTAGTCCTCGACTTAATTGAGCCCAAAATTTATGTTGTTCAGTGAGACACATTTGTTACGTGAGTTTTGCCCCATTTTACAATTTTTCTAGCCACGGTTGTTAAGTGAATCATTGCAGTTGATAAGCTAGTAACAGCTAGTTGTTAAGTGAATCCAGCTTCCCCATTGAGTTTGCTTGTCAGAAGGTCGCAAAAGGGGATCACGTGACCTTGGGACACTGCAACCATCATAATAAATATGAACCACTTGCCAAGAATCCGAATTTTGATCACGTAACCTTGGGGGATGCAATGGTCGTAAACTGTGAAAAAATGGTCATACGTCACTTTTTTCGGTGCCGTTACGACTTCAAACGGTCACTAAACGAATGGTTGTAAGTTGAGGGCTACCTGTACTTTCCTCCTAGCAGCCTCGTTGCCTCGGCCTTTCTAGCCGGAAGCCCGATTTGCGTTTACTTGACCAACTGTCAGTTTCCCTTAATTGAATTTGTGGGAGGAAGGGAGCCTTTTTCTTCGCACGACTTTGATCCAAGAAGATTTGCCCAAACGCCTGCCAGAATGAATTAAGTCAAGAGCAGGAAGCAAAAAAACAGAGCACGCTTCTGATTGGGCGAGGGATTTAAGAGGCCGGCTAGCCTCCCATTGGTGATGGAAGGGCTTTAGTAGGCCTTCCGACCGACAGCTGATCCCTCAGCTGCGATCTGTGCAGTGAGGAGATTGGTGGCTGCGGCTTCAAGCATTTGGCAGCGAGCCTCAGACGTCCTTCCGTCTGTCGAGTTGACCCAGAGCCGCTTCGCTGAGCAGCTGCCCCATGATCCGTGCCTGACGGCTGGCACCCCTCGTCCCATGCCCAGGAGACCTCATGTATCGAGGGGTGACCCTGGCAGCCTTTCCAGTTTCGCGCACCTGTGCCCCTTCATTTCCTGGGCCTTTGCACCATACATAACTAACCGGCTTGGATTTTGAACCATTTCTTCCAGGTTTCCTGTTGCAGGGGACGAGGCTGTGTGAAATTGGTAGTCCTCGACTTAGCGATCGTTTGAAGTTATGACAAACTGCCCCCCCGGGAGCGCTTGTGATCTGGATTCGAAATTCTGACAGCCGGATCACCTCACAATCAAGTCACTGACGCTTTGCAGCCAGGCTGCATTTATGGCCGTTTTGCTGTGTTTTGCAGTCATGTGATTGTATTTTTACAAAGGTTTTGCTGAAAGCCAGACATGTTCATAGTGAACCATTGCTTTACTTAATGACCACTATGGTCACTTTATGACTGCCACAAAAAAAGGGCATAAAATTAGCTCGGTTACACGGCTGACCCGATTTATGGCTGTCAAAAGTTATAACCACGAAGGGCAGGTTCCGTTATCGTTAGAGCCGAGTTGGCGCAGTGGTTAAAGAGCAGCACTGCAGTTCAGCAGTTCAGCTGTTCAAATCTCACCAGGCTCAAGGTTGACTCAGCCTTCCATCCTTCCGAGATGGGTAAAATGAGGACCCAGATTGTTGGGGGCAATATGCTGAACTCTGTAAACCGCTTAGAGAGGGCTATAAAGCACTATGAAGCGGTATATAAGTCTAAGTGCTATTGCTATCGTCATAACTTGAGGAGTACCCATATTGGATGAAATCAGCTTCCCAGACTCAATGGTGCCTACATTAGGGCTGCACAAGCCAACGGCAGCCCAGAGGTGGATTCCTGCCGGTTTGGACCGGTTCGCTAGAACCGGGAGCGGGAATTTCCCCCCACTCACCGAATCAGCAGCGATGGCCGGCTGGACACGCTCCCGAACCGGTCCTCCGGCTTGAAATCCATCCACCGGAGCCAAATTTATGAGAAAATAACCCTCTGTGCATCTGCAAAGCCTCCTGCGCATGTGCAAATGAGTTTAACCCGGGAGTGCCGGAAGTGCGCAAAATGCGCACTTCCGGCACGACCCCGAACCGGTAGCGAAGATAAGTAGAACCCACTCCTGCGGCAGCCCATTTAGGACAAACTGTGATCTGACAGAAGCTTCAGCACCCTTTGTTTCAAAATACTAGCTAGCAAAAGTTAATGGCAGGGCTGTAGTTAGATTGCCTTGAGGTTGCTGCCTCATAAATTGTGCATGGCCGATCCCTTGTGACTAGGTGAGTAACAACCCTGCAAGCTCTGTGGTAGGAGACCTTTTAATATTTAGAACCTACATGAAGTCCCAAAGATGCTTTTCCAAAAGGCATCTGGACTTTCTTGGGTTTTTTCCCCCTTTGAAAATGTTTCACTTTTCATCCAAGAAGCTTCTTCGGTTCTAAGTTACTGGGTGCCCCTGATTAAGATTGAGAAATGCAACAGAGACTACATTGGAAAAAAGTATTGTAGAGAGTAAGAAAGATGAGCTTGATGGAAGCTGGGTTGCCTTGGCCACAAAGGGTAAAATGCGTTTTACGCCCAGAAAGTTGAGATAACATTTGGAAACAGATCAGATAGACAACTCCCTCGTCCACTGAATTATAAGATGGAGGAAATGGTATATAGCACAATCAAATTTGAAAGATTCTGTTATCATAGCTAGTCTTAATTAAAGTATTTTTCGTTTTCCTGTAGAGTTGATTTCTTGATCTGGTCTACCTAATGGAGTTGACAGACAGACACTCAGATGCCAGGAGTGGCTATACTTAACAATGATCAGAATTATGCAGGCAATAATTTGCCCTGAGACCCTCTCTAGAAGCAAAAGTTGGATTTCAAAGAAGCAAAGTAGAAAGAGTATTGACACCTTGGTGTTGGAGAAGTCTTCTGAAAATACAAGAAAACAAGTAAATGGATCATGAAACAAAACAAACCAGAGTTCTCATTAGAGGCACAAAATGACCAAGCTCAAATTACAAATTACAAATGACCAAGCTCAAATTACAAATTACAAATGACCAAGCTTAAACTACAAATTATAAACGACCAAGCTCAAATTATCCCACTTTGGATACATTATATGAAGGCCCAGCTCTCTAGAGAAGTAGAATAGAGTAACAGAGTTGGAAGGGACCTTGGAGGTCTTCTAGTCCAACCCCCTGCTTAGGCAGGAAACCCTATACCATTTCAGACAAATGGTTGTCCAATCTCTTCTTAAAAACTTCCAGTGTTGGAGCATTCACAACCTCTGGAGACAAGTTGTTCCACTGATTAATTGTGCTGTCAGGAAATTTCTCCTTGGTTCTAGGTTGCTTCTCTCTTTGATTAGTTTCCATCCATCGCTTCTTGTCCTGCCTTCAGGTCAGGGGTGGGTTCCACTTACCTTCGCCACCGGTTCACATCGCAATGTTTCGCGCACGCTCGCTCGCTCCACTCGCATGCACGCGGACATCCCATCGTGCAATTTGGCTTCCGCGCATGCTCAGAAGCAGGAATTAGCCTGAAACACAGCTGAGGAGCTCATTAGCTGTTCTTCGGGCAAAGAAATAAAGGTCAGAATTCACCTGCGGGCGGGCGGGCACTTTTTCAAGCCGCGGAAGGGGAAAAATGTGCACAAAATCCAAAAACAAGATGGCAGTGCACACGGAACGGCACTAACAGTGACGTCACCAGGGGGTCACTACCAGTTCGGGCAATCCGGTCCGAACCGGAAGGAACCCACCCTTGCTTCAGGTGCTTTGGAGAATAGCTTGACCCCCTCTAAGTCTCTAATGATGGGAAAGGTGGAAAGAAAGAGAAGAGGATGGCTACTATCAAGTAGCGATAGGGACACCATTGGAAGTCTTGAAGGACCAGCTGTGGGACAGATCATCATGGAGAAAATTGAAGTGGCCACTAGGAAATGGCACTGACTTGATGCCGCGTAATCCATCTATCTATTTTAAATAAGAGAATAAACAGGATATCAGGAAGCAATGAAGAATCTTCATGTATGTGATGAACAGCTTTTTACTCATTAATCCTGTCCCTAGGAGATCAGCAATGGATCTCATCAGGCCCAATCCACCTCTGGCTCAGTTAATCAATTAGCCCTTGTAACTAGCAGCTTTAATGAAAGGGCTAATTAGATATCAAAAAAGGACCTCATCACCCTTTTTACCACCTCTGTGGTTGTGCCTTTAAAGTCACATCAATACTAGTTTAGGTTGGTGGGAGAAGTGGGGAAATTCCCCTCTATTTTTTTCATAGCCATTCTCATCCATTTAATGAAAAGTACATTTGCTTTTAAAATTAATTTTGTGAAGTATTTCTTACTTCGTTATGAGAACAGGTAGTGCTATGTGATTCTAAAGAAGCTTCTTGGATGAGAAGAAAAACATTTTCAAAGGCAAAAAAAACCCCCCCAAGAACATCCAATTGCTATTTTTGGGAGGGAGAAATACCTTTGGGACAACCATTACGTGGATGACTGAGAATCTCTATAGATACTCAGTATATAGGAGCAGTAGTAGAGAATCTCTGTGGGATGAGGCTGAGTCACTTTATAAGTGTCAATACCACGTTATAATGCCTTGGTAAGGCCAAATTTGGAATACTGCATCCAGTTTTGGTCGCCACGATGTAAAAAGGATGTTCAGACTCTAGAAAGAGTGCAGAGAAGAGCAACAAAGATGATTAGGGGACTGGAGGCTAAAACATATGAAGAACGGTTGCAGGAACTGGGTATGAATAGTTCAATGAAAAGAAGGACTAGGGGAGACATGATAGCAGTGTTCCAATATCTCAGGGGTTGCCACAAAGAAGAGGGAGTCAAACTATTCTCCAAAGCACCTGAGGGCAGGACAAGAAGCAATGGGTGGAAACTAATCAAGGAGAGAAGCAACTTAGAACTAAGGAGAAATTTCCTGACAGTTAGAACAATTTATCAGTGGAACAACTGCCTCCAGAAGTTGTGGGTGCTCCAACACTGGAAGTTTTTAAGAAGATGTTGGATAACCATTTGTCTGAAGTTGTATAGGGTTTTCTGTCTAAGCAGTGGGTTGGACTAGAAGACCTCCAAGGTCTCTTGCAACTCTGTTATTCTGTTCTATTCATCTCACCAGGTTTCCTCAACTGGCTATTGAGAAAAAAAAAGATGGTTGTGTTTGGAAAAATCCCACTTAAGGGTGTTTGGGCAGGATGAAAAATGAGGGGATTGACTCAGCTGAGGTCCGCTCAAGATTTTGGTTTCCTGTCAAGAAAGATGAAAGGAGTGAAGATGGCTGGCTTGGTCCCAATGCACCATCTCAAGGTGCCACCTAGAATCTCCAGAAATGACGGTTATCGGAGGTTGCAGCTTTCAGGAAGAAAACAGTCCCTGTGTTAGTTTTACTGAATGAAATGTATCAGGCATTGGATCACGTCAACAAGAACAAAACAACAGATTAAGAAATTTGATTTAGGAGAAGTCCGTGGCGTCTTAGAATCTGTGTTTTGGATGCCATCAAGCCTGTACCAACGCCTTTGTTTTTGTAAAATCATCTGGCAAAAATATAACCAAATAGTTCATAATTCAAGTGGGGGAGGGGAAATCTGGAAAAAAAAACCTCCAGTAACCTTTTCTGTCTCTTTCTCTAGGAGAATCTGATGGGAAAGGAGTCACTCGATCCAGGAGCACAAACAGCTTCGTGTCCCAAAGTGGGCGGTGCAGGATGATTCCAAAGGAACCGCGTAGACACACCATTTCCGGTGGCGTGGAATATGAAATGGTAGGGGGATCCAGAGAATGATTCCATGGGGCTAACTAAAAGTTTACTCTCCTCTCCCTTCCCTTCCCTTCCTCCCCCTCCCCTTCTGTCCTCCTCTCCTCTCTTCCTTCCCTTCCCACTTCCCTTCCTCCTTTCCTTTCCTTTCCCTTCCCTTCCCTTCTTTTCTTCCTCTCCTCTCCTCTCCTCTCTTCCTTCCCTTTCCCCTTCCCTTCCTCCTTTCCTTTCCTTTCCTTTCCCTTCCCTTCTTTTCTTCCTCTCCTCTCCTCTCCTCTCCCATCCTCTCCCCTCCCCTCCCTTCTCCTCTCCTCTGCTCTCCCATCCTCTCCCCTCCCCTCCCCTCCCTTCTCCTCTCCTCTCCTCTCCCATCCTCTCCCCTCCCCTCCCTTCTCCTCTCCTCTCCTCTCCCCTCCCCTCCCTTCTCCTCTCCTCTCCTCTCCCATCCTCTCCTCTCCTCTCCCCTCCACTCCCCTCTCCTCTCCCCTCCACTCCCCTCCCTTCTCCTCTCCTCTCCCCTCCCTTCTCCCCTCCCCTCTCCTCTCCTCTCCCATCCTCTCTTCTCCCCTCCCTTCTCCTCTCCTCTCCTCTCCTCTCCCCTCCCCTCCCCTCTCCTCTCCTCTCCCCTCCCCTCCCCTCTCCTCTCCTCTCTCCTCCCCTCCCTTCTCCTCTCCTTTCCTCTCCTCTCCTCTCTCCCCTTAAGAAATAAAAATCAGTTTCATGCATTGCAGAACAAAACAAAACCATAGACACTCATATACACCCCTGTACGCTCTGCTCTCTTAAAGGTTTCTAAGCGAATACTTAAACAAGCCACAAGGACAGGGGAAAAAAGAAAGAATTGTGTAATTTAGGCTGATCTTAAGTGCAGTCTTCTTGTATTGCATCTTTCCCCCAACTTTTCCCATCCCATTCTCGCGAGCCATTTTCCCTGTCCCACTTGGGTCTCGGGGGGGGGGGAGAATACGGGATAAAATGGTCCGAATAAATCCTCCATCAGCGCTTGCTGATTCAGTATCAGAAGTCTGGTGGCAAAGTTTTTAGACATTCAAAGAAGTTAATCCTCACCCCGCCGCTCACCTCTTCCATTTCCGAGCTCACGTGGGCAGCTGAAAAGACAGGGCTTAGAGGTCCCATTATCCCGGGCAACTGAAGCTTGAAGTCTAAGCTGGCCTGCTTTGAGAACTGCTGAGTTCAGCGGAGTGGGGCAAACCCGAATTTTCCAGACATTGTGTATATACCCTCTACCGGGGCAGGGGAAGGGTCATGGGGGGGGAGGGGAGGGAAAGAAACACAGAATAAAGCAGAGGGCTATGAAAAAAAAAGGAAAAAAAGAACAGGCAGCACAAAGCAATGGAGAAGAAGATGGAGAAGCAAGTGGGAAAAGCAGAGCAGAGGGGCCCGGAAGCTAGAGAGAAAGCCACCAGGGGACAGGCGTGAAGTTGTGTCTACAGAGGCAGCAGGGGTTGGGGTCGGGGGCTGCTAAAGAAGGAAGGGGATTGACAGATGGAAGGAAAAAGGGGGTTAGAAGGGAGAAAGTTGAGGGGAGGCTGGGAGGGGGTGCATTTCAGAAGCGGGCAGGAAGGAGGTGTTGAAGGAAGGAGGGCTAGCAGGATTTAAGAAGGAGAAGGGAGATGGTAGAGTGGTCCGAAGAGATCTGACGAGTGGGTTGCGGGAGAAACAGGAGGAGGAGGAGTTGTTGTTGTCCATGTGGGTTTTACACCCCTAAGTAGTGCGGTGGTTGCGGCTTTGATGTCCGGAAGTCTAAGCAGGCCTAAAGAAGTGGTTTATAGAGTCCTAGAATTGGGAGGGACCTCAGAAATGATTCCGTCCCAACATTCCAGCTCAGCGGAAGATCTACGGGAATATCTAATGACAGCTGACCAGCCAGCCAGTTGAAAGACCGTCAAGCGAAGGGAAGCCAACCCCTTCATAGGTCATCAGCCAGTTGCTTTGGCTGGCAGCTGGCCCAGTCAGGATCTTCCTTCTGAGGTCTAGTTTGAAGTCCAGACTTGGGAGTTTGGGAGAGCAAAGTGGGCTCCTCAGTGCTTCTGCTGCCCGCCACCGCAGGTCCACCATGGCAGTTCAAGGAGGCTACACCATCCTCATCATCCCGCTGGGAACGGCCCTCAGCAATCTCCACGCCTTGCGGTTCTTCATCTGGGTAAGTCCTTGTGAGGACTAGAGATTCATGCACTCATCCATCCTGCATGCACCTTAAACAGTATTTATTTGCTCTGAAGTTCCGGAATGACAGGTGCACAGCAGGTAAAATCCTGCACATGAGGACATTGCTTTTTCCCCATAGAAGTCCTTAGGTGCTGGAAGCACCTTCATTTAATTTATATTGTGCCATATAATTTAATTTATGTTGTGCCATATAAATTAACAGTCACCAAAGTCTTTCTTGGAAGCTTCATCAAGAGTTGTATTTTCTCCATCTTCTGGAGATAGGCTGGGATGACTCCTCTTTTGGTATAGGGATGGGTGTTTGTGTGTGTGTCTGTATGTGTGTATGTGTGCGTGCTCATGTAGACTTAACTATTAGTTTCTTCAATACTGCTAGCATTGCCAACAATTGTTTAGTTTCATAATTATGGTTCTCTGCTGTTTGCTGTAACTGGGTGTGGATGTTGTTGATGCCATTGCAAGCCACCCTAAAAAAACTGATTTGGATAGAACTCCACGTGCAAGTTTACCATGCTGTAGAATCTTATTTTAAAATTAAAAATACCAGAGGTTCAAATTAGCAGTTCAACCAACTGAGCTTCTTCCAAAGAGCCAAAATGCTGCGAATCTGCTTCTGGGTATGAAGAGGAGAAACATCGTTTTTCTGTTGTAATTGGTAGACAGAATGAGGTCGAGTCTCTTCTGTAACAGATGGAAGCTTATCAAAGAGGGATCCAATCTAGAATTAAGGAGAAATTTCCTGTCAGTGAGGACAATTAATCAGGGGAAGGGCTTGCCTCCAGAAGTTGTGGGTGCTTCAACACTGGAGGTTTTCAAGAAGAGATTAGACAACCATTTGTCCAGAGTGGCATAGGATCTCCGGCTTGAGCTGGGGGTTGGACTAGAAGACCTCCAAGGTTCCTTCCAACTCTGTTACTGTGGCTATCAGCACCCTTCGTGTCTCCGATTATGTCCACCCCCTTGGTGCTTTCAGTCCTTGGAACAGAGGGCTGGGTATTATAACTCTTCTGAATGCAAATCCATCTGCTTCTAAATTATGGATCTTGGGGGAGATGACTTAATACTGTAGGTCTCTTTTCAGGGTATCTTGTGTCTAGTTAAAAGTGCTCGGGGTCATTGTAAAGAAATTCTCCTGGGAGTCAAAGAAGCAGCAAGCTGCACTAATTACAGTTTCTCTTTCTTTTCCTTCCTTCCTCCCTCCCTCCCTCCCTCCCTCCTTTCTTTCTCCCTCCCTACTTCCTTCCTCTCTCTTTTTTTTCTTCCTTCTTTCCTCTCTCTCCCTTCCTTCCTTCCTTCCTTCCTTCCTTCCTTCCTTCTTTCTTTCTTTCTTTCTTTCTTTCTTTCTTTCTTTCTTTCTTTCTTTCTTTCTTTCTTACTTACTTACTTACTTACTTACTTACTTTTTCTCCTTCCCTTTCTTTCTTTCTCTTTCCCTTCCTTCTTTCCTTTCTTTCTTTTTCCTTCCTTCCTTTTCCTTCCTTCCTTTCTCTCTCTCTTTTTCCTTCCTTCCTTCCTTTCTCTCTCTCTTTTTCCTTCCTTCCTCTATCTCTCTTTTTCCTTCCTTCCTCCCTCCCTCCCTTCCTTTCTCTCTCTCTCTCTTTTTCCTTCCTTCCTTCCTTTTCCATTCTTCCTTTCTCTCTCTCTTTTTCCTTCCTTCCTTCCTCCCTCCCTTCCTTCCTTCCTCCCTCCTTTTCTTTCTCTCTCTCTTTTTCCTTCCTTCCTTTTCCTTTCTTCCTTTCTCTCTCTCTTTTTCCTCCCTCCCTCCCTTCCTTCCTTTCTCTTTTTTCCTTCCTTCCTTCCTTTTCCTTTCTTCCTTTCTCTCTCTCTTTTTCCTTCCTCCCTCCCTCCCTTCCTTCCTTCCCTCCCTCCCTCCCTCCCTATCTCCCTCCCTCCCTCCCTCCCTCCCTTTCTCTCTCTCTTTTTCCTTCCTTCCTTCCTTTTCCTTTCTTCCTTTCTCTCTCTTTTTCCTTCCTCCCTCCCTCCCTTCCTTCCTTCCCTCCCTCCCTCCCTCCCTCCCTATCTCCCTCCCTCCCTCCCTCCCTCCCTCCCTCCCTCTCTCTCTCTCTCTGTGTAGCTGAAGCAGATGCAGCAACTGGAGCGAGAACGCGATGCCTTGTTGCAAGGCCTGGAAATGGTTAACCAAGTACGCGACTGGTTACAGTGCCACCTGCTGGAAGCTCAAAAACGCCAGAAGCACATGGGAGCCCAGGCGGTAAGTCAAAGCAGGCAGCCTTTTTGTCTATCACGACTGTGGCGGGTCTTCAGGCACAATCCAAGGCAGTTGCATGGCAAGCTGCCTGATGCAGCTCTAAGGTGAATGATTGCCAACCCTCCCTGTGAGTAATAACAAAACCACACAGAAATTGGCTTTGTACAAACACACCCTAATCAAAACTGTATCTTTCTATTTACTTGCGGAGTCGGCAAACTCCTGATTGACTCCAATATGTCATACGGCCTAATACAGGTTGTCTTCGACTTACGACCACAATCGAGCCTCAAATTTCAGTTGCTAAGTGAGACATTTGTTAAGTGAATTTGGCCTCATTTTACGACCTTTCTTGCCACAGTTGTTAAGTGAATTGCTGCAGTTGTTAAGTTAGTAACCTGGTTGTTAAGTGAATCTGGCTTCCCCATTGACTTTTGCTTGTCAGAAGGTCGCTAAAAAGAGATCACGTGACTCCGGGACCCTGCAACCATCATCAGTCTGAGTTGGATGTCAAGCATCTGAATCAGGTGGGTTCTAACTTACCTTATCTCTGGTTCGCTTCCTCCAGCACCATGTGGCTGCGCGCGGTAGACAGTGCTGAAAACTTGCAAAAAGTTTTTTTTTAAAGCCAAAACCAAGATGGCAGCGCATGCGCAGTGCTGGAAACTCGGCTTCTGAGCATGTGCAAAAGCAAAAACCAGCAAAAAATCCCCCCCCAAAAAAATTCCAGTTCACACCGGGTCTATAGAATCGGCAGCAAACCGCTGATGACATCACGGAGCTGGTTCTGTCGGTGCCAGTCTGTGGACGCCGCCATCTTTTTTATTATTATTATTATTATTTGAAATTTTTGCTCCTTTTTTTTCTTCTGTGCATGCGCAGAAGCTGAGTTTCCGACACTGCGCATGCGCCGCCATCTTATTTTTGGCTTTCTTTTTTTTGGATTTTTTTGCGAATTTTTGACACTGCACATGCGCGGGTGAGCAAAGCGGCCCCCCGCGTGGTGCGCCCATGCGGCGCAGGAGGAAGTGAACCGACAGCGAGGTAAGTTAGAAGTCACCCCTGATGTGTATATTCTACATATATATATATTCTATACATATAGTATATATCCTCTATAGCTCAGACCATGAAAGCTTGTTTAAATGACTATGTTTTCACTCACTTTATAAATTTGCATCGTGTAAGAATCATTCATTTTGGGGTAAATCTATGAATACTGTTGAATAAAATGAATACATAAATGAATAAATGAAGTGTTTTAAGACATCTGGACAGCATTGGGTGGCTAATAAATCCAAATAAAACAATACATTAGGTTGGGAAGGGCTGCAATAGCTAAATCACCTTGTAGTGGAGGTGCATTCACAATTCTGCTCTATATTTGTAATTTTAAGAAAAGTAGAAAACCATTAATGAGATTTGCCTAAAGCAAACTATTATACTAAAGTATTGTCAGTGTTATTTATGTTATAGTCCTTTACTGAATACCTAATCTTACTGTCGCTTATTATTGCGTGGAAAGCAACTGTGCCAAAGGGGAGTCGGAAATTAAAACAGGAAGGGAATATGCAATTAAATTAAAAGTAATTATCTGTAACTAAATTTTCAGACTTTCATGGAGAAAGTACAGGGAGTCCTTGACTTACTACAACAGTTCATTTAGTGTCCATTCAAAGTTACAAAGTCACTGAAAAAAGTGACTTGTGACCATTTTTCACACTTAATGACCTTTGTAGCATCCCCATGATCACGTGATCAAAATTCAGATGCTTGGCAACTGGTTCATACTTACGACCGCAAGGAATAGAATAGAATAGAATAGAATAGAATAGAATAGAATAGAATAGAATAGAATAGAATAGAATAGAATAGAATAGAATAGAGCTGGAAGGGACCTCGGAGGTCTTCTAGTCCAGCCCTCTGCTCAAGGAGGAGAGAACCAATACCATTTCAGACAAGTGACTGTCCATTCTCTTCTTAAAAACCTCCAGTGTTGGAGCCCCCACGATTACTGAAGGCAAGTTGTTCCACTGGTTAATTGTTCTCACTGTTAGGAAGTTTCTCCTTAATTCCAGGTTGCTTCTCTCTTTGATTAGTTTCTTCTTCTTTTCTTTAGACTAGCCAAATCCAAATCCTACAACCAGTCTTCATATGTTTGGACTGAAAACTATAACATATGAAGAGCGGTTGCAGGAACTGGGCATGGCCAGTCTAGCGAAGAGAAGGACCAGGGGAGACATGATAGCAGTGTTCCAATACTTGAGGGGCTACCACAGAGAGAAGGGGGGTCAGGCTGTTTTCCAAACCACCAGAAGGCCAGACAAGGGATAACGGATGGAAGCTGACCAAGGAGAGATTCAACCTAGAAATAAGGAGAAACTTTCTGACAGTGAGAGCGATCAACCAGTGGAACAGCTTGCCTTCGGAGGTTGTGAGAGCTCCAACAATTGAGACTTTCAAACGGAGATTGGACTGCCATTTGTCTGAAATGGTGTAGGGACGCTTGCTTGAGCGGGGGGTTGGACTAGATGACCTACAAGGTCCCTTCCAACTCTAGTAATCTGAATCTGAATCTGGATGTTTTAATCTCCAGGCCTTTGATCGTCTTAGCTGCTCTTCTCTGAACTTTTTCCAAAGTCTCAAGGTCTTTTTTGTAGTATGGTGACCAAAATTGGTTGCAGTATTCCAGGGTTGGTCTTACTAGGGTTTTATAAAGCGGCGCCAACGAATTTTATCAACTGCAATGATTCACTTAACAACTATGGCAAGGAAGGTCGTAAAATAGGGCAAACCTCACTTAACAAATGTCTCACTCAACGAAAATAAATTTTGGGCTCAATTGCAGTTGTATGTCGAGGACTACCTGTAGCGATTGCTGTCTTAAAATGCAAGAAATTCTCTTTTTTCCTTATTTCTTGAACCGGAATGTTTGGATTTCCAGTTTTTGAGACTGATTGCTCTGTTTTGCACAACTGCAGAATGATTGTCGAGATTCTTACTCTAAGCAGAGCTGCCTGCTGTTGGCCAAGATCCAGGAAGTCAACCTGTGCTTGAAAAATTTACTCACTTCTTCTGGAAAGGTCAGTAGGCCTGAAGGGGTGGGTTACAGAATACAGGTAGTCCTCAACTTACAACAGTTTGTTTAGTGACCGTTCAGAGTTGGGGAAAAACTGACTTAACGACCATTTTTGCACACTTGCAACCATTGCAACTGCTTCATATTTATGACGGTTGCAGTCCCGCTTTGCGATCATCTGACAAGGAAAAGTCAAGGGGGGAGCCAGATTCACTTCACAACCGTATGACGCCCTTAAGAACTGCCGTGCTTCACTTAACAACCGTGGCAAGAAAGGTCGTAAAATGAGGCAAAACTCACTCGACAAATGTCTCGCGTAGCAACATAAATTTTGGGCTCAATTGCGGTCGTAAGTCGAGGACTACCTGTAACAGATTTGGAAGGACCTTGGAGGTCTTGTAGTCCAGCCCACCGCTCAAGGCAGGAGACCTTATACCCGTGGTGGCGAACATATGGCACGCGTGCCACAGGTGGCACGCGGAGCCATAGCGACCACCACGCGAAGGTTGCCCACCGGCAAACCGGAAGTGCGGAAAAACGCACTTCCGGTTTGCCTGTGAGCTGTTTTTTGCACTCCGGAGGGTTCAGGGAAGCTCCCTGAAGCTCCGGAATGCAAAAAACTACAAAACGGACAAACCAGAAGTGCACTTTTCCGCACTTCCGGTTTGTCCGTTTTGTAGTTTTTTGCATTCCGGAGCTTCAGGGAGCTTCCCTGAACCCTCCGGAGTGCAAAAAACAGCACACCGGCAAACCGGAAGTGCGTTTTTTTGCACTTCCGGTTTGCCGGTTTCGTCGTCCCAGGCTCCGGTAAGCCTTTGCGCAGGGGTGGGGGTATATGCGCATGCGCAGGGGGCAGCATGGGGGGTGTTGTGTGCATGCGTGGGGGGGAGGGAATGGGTGTGGGCATGCGAGCGCGCGCGAGCGGCCCCCCCCCCTTTTTGGCACGCGAGCCTAAAAAGGTTCGCCACCGCTGCCTTATACTATCCAGGCCAAATGGTTGTTCAGTCTATTTTTGAAAAATCCCAGTGATGGAGCAGCCACAACCTCTGGAGGCAAATTGCTCCACTGATTAATTGTTCGAATTACCAGGAAATTTCTCCTTAGTTCTATGTGGCTTCTCTCCTTGATAAGTTTCCACCCATTGCTTCTTGTCCTGCCCTCAGGTGCTTTGGAGAATAACTTGACTCCCTCTTTTCTGTGACAGCCTCTCAAATATTGGAAGAATAATATCATGTCACCCCGAGTCCTTCTTTTCATTAGACTAGAGTAGGCTTATCTAGTTTACACAACCATTCTTCGTACGGTTCAGAATTTTGGTGATTGCTAGTCAAGGCAGACCTACAGTATATGCCAGGCAGTGGCGGGATTCAAAATGTTTTACTACCGGTTCTGTGGGTGTGGCTTGGTGGGCGTGGTGTGGCTTGGCTTGGTGGGCGTGGCAGGGGAAGGATACTGTTCCATTCCCTCCCCACTCCAGGGGAAAGTTACTGCAAAATCCCCATTTCCTCCCGATCAGCTGGGACTCGGGAGGCAGAGAATAGATGGGGGCGGGGCCAGTCAGAGTTAGCATTTACCAGTTCTCCGAACTACTCAAAATTTCCGCTACCGGTTCTCCAGAACTAGTCAGAACCTGCTGAAACCCACCTCTGATGCCAGGTGACAGATACAGGTAGACCTCGCTTACCAAGCACCTTGTTTAGTGACCGTTTGAAGTTACGATGGCGCCGAATAAGTAACTTTATGACTAGTCCTCTCATTTATGACCCGCACAATGTCCTCAGCTGCCTATCTTTCAGCCAACTCTGCATGGCTCCCAATGACATTTTAACTGTACCATGTTCTTAGAACTTTTTGCAAATGTATGAATAGGGTTGTGGTTTCTCCTGAATAGATATTTGTGGTAAGAATTTGCCCAGCCAAACAGCAGTTGTTCATGCTAGAGAGATACAAGTGTGGTGATGAGTCACACTTAAATTGTGATTTCCCCCCCACCCCTCTTCTTTGCAGACTGAAGTGCCACTCAAAAATTGGGTCCCTTGTTCCTCTCCAGAAAATCCATTTCACCAGCAAGCCATCGTTGTGCTAAAGGAGCAGAACCACCTGTTGACCAAGGTAAACTACTCAAAGCTGACTGAGCGCCTATCGATGGAAAAGGGGACATTTGATTTAAATTGTATTTGTAATGTGTCTGTGGAGATTCCCAGTCATCCAGGTCATGGTTGTCCCAAAGATGCTTTTTTCAAGAGGCAACTGGACTTTCTTGGTTTTTTTCTTTGAAAATGTTCCACTTCTCTTTCAATGAGCTTCTTCAGTTCGGTTTACTGAAGAAGCTTCTTGGATGAGAAGTGAACTGTTTTCAAGGGGGAAAAACAAGGAAGCCCAGTTGCCTTTCGGAAGAAGCACCTCGGGGACATTTCTAAGGTGCCAGATTGATCTACTAGAAGTGGAATCCAGGGATCCAGGACTGTCCCACAAAGGAAGTGTGTTTGTGGGTTTTAGGACAAACACTTTGTACATACAGTATTAAAGGGGATCACCTGACCCAGTAATTCACTTCTAAGGGTTTGAGAGTAGTTCTTCTCTGGTAAATGAACGAGGACTTTTTGGCGTGCTGTGAATAAATCTAACAATAGAAGAACTGCTATGGATCATTATTATTTCATTTTATTTTATTATTTTATTATTTTATTATTTTATTATTTTATTTTATTTATTTTATTTTATTTTATTTTATTTTTTTATTTTATTTTTTATTTTTATTTTTATTTTTATTTTATTTTTTATTTTATTTTATTTTTTATTTTTTTATTTATTTTATTTATTTTATTTATTTATTTATTTATTTATTTATATTTATTTTATTATTTTATTTTATTTTATTTTATATTTTATTTTATTTTATTATTTTATTTTATTTATTTATTTTATTATTTTATTTTATTATTTTATTTTATTTTATTTTATTATTTTATTATTTTATTATTTTATTATTTTATTATTTTATTTTTTTTATTTTATTTTATTTTATTTTTTTATTTATTTTATTTATTTTATTTTATTTATTTATTTATTTATTTATTTATATTTATTTTATTATTTTATTTTATTTTATTTTATATTTTATTTTATTTTATTATTTTATTTTATTTTATTTATTTATTTTATTATTTTATTTTATTTTATTTTATTATTTTATTTTATTTTATTATATTATTTTATTATTTTATTATTTTATTTTTATTTTTATTATATTGTAATTTAATCTGATTTGATTTGATTTAATTATTTGATTTAATTATTATTATTTTATTATTTTTGAATTTTTGGTTGTTAATTATTTTAACCTATTGAGAAAACTTTGATGGACTGTAATACTAAGTAATCTGTCAATAGCAGGTAGAATTGCTGCTCATCTTGTCATAACTGTTCCTTGAAAATCATTTATAGGTTCAGTTCAGACAATCTATTCTTCCCCTGTAATATGATTTGCCTTTGAAATATGAATTGGTCATCTCTGATTAAATTTGAACCATTCAAACGGCTGTCCTGCATTTTGTATTGGAATCCATGATAGGTGTGTGTGTGGGGGGGTTCTAACTTACCTCGCTGCCGGTTCACTTCCTCCCGCGCTGCGTGGGTGCGCTGCGTGGGTGCGCACATGCGCAGTGCCAAAAGATCTAAAAAAATTCCCCCCCAAAAAAAGCCAAAAACAAGATGCCGGCGCATGCACAGTACTGGAAACTTGGCTTCTGCTCATGCGCAGAAGAAAAAAAACCCCGGGGAAAAATCCCCCCATTTAAAAAAAAAAAATCCCTAAAAAAGATGGTGGCGGCCACAGACCGGCACCGACAGAACTGGTCCCGTGACGTCACCAGCGGTTTGCTACCGATTCGGCCGAACTGGTGCAAACCAGGAGGAACCCACCTCTGGTGGGTGGGTGGGTGGGTGGGTGGGTGGGTGTGTGTGTGTGTGTGTGTGTGTGTGTGTGTGTGTGTGTGTGTGTGTGTGTAAAACAATTAATTTGCTGTAAAATTAATGGCTTTAAGTCAGGAACTACCTATAGTCCATAATAAACAAATAGATTCTGATTGTTTGCAGTATTTAAAAATTCAGCTTGCATCTATGACGTGAGATTATTTTCTGATGTTCTCTGGCAAGATGCATCTTTTAAAAATATAATATTTATATAAAAACACAAATAATTGCATGAGCCTCAGTGGAGCCTCCTGATGTAGTTGAAAAGAGAAATAGCAATAGCAATAGCACTTAGACTTATATACCGCTTCACAGTGCTTTACAGCCCTCTCTAAGCAGTTTACAGAGTTCAGCATATTGCCCCCAACAATCTGGGTCCTCATTTTACCCACCTCGGAAGGATGGAAGGCTGAGTCAACCTTGAGCCTGGTGAGACTAGAACTCACAGGCGGCCGGCAGTCAGCAGAAGTAGCCTGCAGAGCTGCATTCTGATCACTGCGCCACCAACATGCAACAAAGATTGCACTCCATTCTCTTTCCCCTCTCACACATCATGGTTTGAAAACATAGTAGAGGGCGGAAGATTTGTGGCCCTCCAGATGCTACTGAACTGCTGTTCCCATCCTCCTCATACCAGCTGTGTAAGATTGATGGGAGTTGGAGTACATCAATTCTGGAAGGACCAATGCTTGTTCACCTTTGGTTGCTCAGTAACATGGCCCCGAAGGAGATCGAAGGGACCTCTTGAATTAGGAAGTAAGCAACCACAAGCTCCTTCCAAGAGCAGGAAGGCTCTAAATATGTCAGACGGATGAAGAAATGATGCTACTTCAGTGGTGAGTTCCTACCGGTGCGGTCCACTCTGTCGTTCCGGTAGCGGCCCGCCGATTGCACAATTTGCGCGCGACGGCTCTGGTGCAGTCTTCGCCAGTCCGTCGCGTGGCGCCATCTTTTTTTCTGAATTTTTGGCCTTTTTTTGCTTCCTGCACATGCGCAGAAGCAAAATCTCGCAAGGGGACGCGCACGTGCGAGAGATTTCGGCATTTTTTTGCTTTTGCGCATGCGCGAAAGCAAAAAATCACCAAAATCGCGCACGCGTCCCTTCGTGAGATTTCGGTGATTTTTTGCTTCCTGCGCATGCGTGGAAGCAAAATCTCGCGAGGGGACGTGCCGTGTAGCGAGTGTGCGTGCACATGAAACATGATGATGCGTGCGCAGCGCACTGGTAGGCAGGTAAGAGGAACCCGCCCCTATGCTACTTGTATCATAATCATTGGTGTCTACTTGGTTAACAGGAGGTGTCCCAAAAATGCCATCGCATTGCGCAACTGGAAGAAGAAAAATCATCCCTTTACAAGCAGCTGAAGGAGAGCTGGGGTTATAAACTCCCCAGCCACAAGGAGTTCACCTTCATTTGACAAGAAGCTTAAGGATGGGTGACCATAAACTCTGTGACGCTTCTGCTTCAGTTGGCCATGCTTGGGACATCACTTTCTTTGGGGACGCCAAACGACGGGCCACATCAAGTCTTTTGTTAGGAAAGAGGCCAACAGCGTTCCTGTTTGTCCTCTGTCTGCAGAGGGCCAGGTTTGTTGGAGAAACATCTTGAGATGGTTGATGATTGTTAGAATGGGAAAGGTGAACACGAGGCTCTTTTGAGGTTCATGAAAAATAACCGGTGGAAGGGTTAATGGATCAGGAGATGAAGTAGAGGTGCAGGGCAACCAAGACAGAGCTCACCACTGTTTGGTTTCTTGCCCTCCCTTGTTCCAACATGTTTCAGATTCTTACTTCAGCTATGAGGTTGAAAACCTTCTCTTGCAACAGCTTCAGGACTTTGAACTCTGTAGCTCTGGACCAGGGATTCAGGAGCCCAGAATTCACGTCATGGCAGCACAGTTTTTTTCTCTAGGATACCTGTGCTGAAGTAACTGCCCTCTGTATTATTATTATTATTTTTTCCAACCCAGAAAAAAGAGCACATACCCATCAAAGGCCTTTTCATTCAGAGACCAAATATGTTGACGATCTTGGTTTACGCATTTTGCAATCTCTCCTTTGATAATACCTGCAAATATCTAGCCATAGTTCTGTTCTTCAGTTTTGTATTTATACCAGAGTGGGGCTGAGTGACTACAGCAGGGGTGGCCAAACTATGGTTCTTTGAGGACCTGTGGACTTCAACTCCCAGAATTCCTGAGCTAGGCATGCATCCATGGCTAGCTCAGGAATTCTGGGAGTTGAAGTCCACAGATCCTCAAAGAACCATAGTTTGGCCACCCCTGGACTACAGCATTACTTTTCTGTAGCTAAAGGAAATGAAACCAACAGATATTTATGGTTAAAAAAAGGACTATGAAACAAGGCCTACAGTCTGTGTTAGCTGTATTTCCTTTCCACTTTGAAATATTGTTTCTATGATCCAAATGCTTCCAGATCAGTATTTTTTACACTTGGCAGTTTTAAGATGGATGGATTTCAACCCAGCATGTTGGATGGGGGAATTCTGGGAGTTGAAGCCCACACATCTTAAAGGTGCCGAAGTTGAGAAACAGGGTTCTAGATCAATCCTGCACTTGTGGGTATGTTTACAGTGTAATCATTTTCTTTCTCTTTTTCTGATTCCATTTGATATTTTTCTATTCCTTTCTTCCTTCTTTTGTTCTTAAACAATTCCTTTCTCACGACTTTCTAAAGTTCAGTTTCTTTGGTTATTTATTTGGTCATAGCCCACAGCAATGTGTTCACCCTCAATGGTTCACAATCAATAATTTGCAATAAAACATCCAGGGTATACGCTCAAAAGTAAGTGGTTAAAAACTAAAACCACAAGATCGTGTGTAAAACCTGAGTTCCAAGCAGAAGAAATAAAATTGACAAGGAATTAATAACTAGAAGCTTGCATTCAAACACTAAATTCCTCTTAGGCAGTTGTCTTTCTAATAAATTCCTAAAAATTAATGAGATGAGTTTCGCAGACAAATGTATTTCAACGTACTGGCTCTGCAACAGAGAAATTGCATTGGTGAGCCTATATCCACCTCAATTTCCCCAAATGGATAAATCCTTCTAGATTCTCCTAGATCAGTGTTTCCCAACCTTGGCAACTTGAAGATGTCTGGACTTCAACTCCCAGAATCCCCCAGCCAGCGAATGCTGGCTGGGGAATTCTGGGAGTTGAAGTCCAGACATTTTCAAGTTGCCAAGGTTGGGAAACACTGTCCTAGATGTTTTGCGATGGGCAGATTGAAACTAGGACTGGTAGAGGAGCTAGCCCTGGGAGATAGTTCAATGGATATATAAAATAAGAACAGCAATGAAACTAAGAATAAATAATTATATAGGAACCTTGCTTCTAATTGCCAGAGGAGCCTAGCTAAAAAACAACAGCCCACTATTGACATCCCCAATTAATAGGATCAAATATAAACTGACAGGTGGAACCCCAACCTCACCCGCACACTGTAAACATCTGGAGAGCAAGGATTGGTCAGGTTAGCCAGTGATAGATGGCCAAAATCTTTGATTTTTCAATAGTTGTCTTCTTGTTTTCAAATTGTTGGGAGGCAGAGGTATCAGAGGTGGTATTCAGATGGTTCCGACCAGTTCAAGCGAACCAGTAGCGGAAATTTTGAGTAGTTTGGAGAACGGGCAAATACCACCTCTGGCTGGCCCTTCCTTCCCGCCCTGACCGTTCCCTGTCCTATACTCCCTTGTTTTTTTTAGCTCAGCTGATTCGCATGGCAGAGCGGATTGCCTCGCCTCAGCTGAGCTAAACAACAGCTCACCTCATCAGCGCTAACACTGAGGGCGGTCTTTGAGTGCTGCGCGCTCTCATAGAACCGGTAGGAAAAGATTTGGAAGCCCACCACTGAGAGGTATCCTTTGTAGGAAAGAACATTTGGAAGAGCTGGAATCCTAACTCCGACCTACGATTAGCAAAACTGGTTTTATAACTATCAGGAGAGTGTTACAGATAGTCCTCAACTTATGACTGCCATTGAGCCCAAAATTTTCTGTTGCTAAGTGAGATATTTGAATTTTGCCCCATTCTACCACCTTTCTTGCCACCATTGTTAAGTGAACCGCTGCGGTTATTAAGTTAGTAGCACGGTCTTTAAGTGAACCCGGCTTCTCTGTTGAGACTTTGCTTGTCAGGAGGTCGCTAAAGGGGATCACATGACCCCGGGACACTGCAACGGTCGTAACTATGAACCAAATTTTGATCATGTGCTGCAATGGTCATAAGTGTGACAACGGTCAGAAGACATTTTCAGTGCCGTTGTAACTTTGAACAGTCACTAAATGAACTGTTGTAAGTTGAGGAAGTTGTAAGTTCAAGAAATACATTATAGAGATAGGCTGAGCCTAACACCTGATTAGCCATGTCCTACCAGGAGGAGAATCAGAGGATCTGTGCTATGAACCGAGGCAAAACGAAGTGATATCACATTAACAGCATCTTAGGTGAAGTGGGGCACAGAATGGATCACTAAATATCTATGCCCCGCTGCTCCCTTGGGGACTCGAAGTGCTAACAAGTGACTTTTGATTTGGGCCTCTGATCTCAATGCCAAGGCTGTGAAAGGGGTGGACCACAATTCCGCGGTGGAACCCTCTTAGTGTGCAAAAGATCCTAGATCTTTCTCTACAATTGTTTTGAAGTGCAATTCGACTCTCCTTGACTCGGCAAAAATCTTCCTGACCTGTTTGTTATCCCTACGATCCCAGCCTGACCCTAACAACTCTTCTGGTTTTTCTGTAGTTACGTGCAGGGGTGGGCTTCAAAAATTTTAGCAAGGGGTTCTCTGCCTGGTTGCTGGGTGGGCGTGGTCATGATGGGCGTGTCCTAGTTGGCCTCCTGCACCACGGCAGGGGGCGTTTTTGCCCTCCCTGGTCTCCGAAGGCTTTCCTCGAGCCTCCGCGAGGGCAAAAATGGCCTCCCCAGGCTCCATAGGCTTTCCTCGAGCCTCTGCGAGGGCGAAAATGGCCTCCCCAGGCTCTGTAGGCCTTCCTGAACTTTAGGTAGGCCCGTTTTTCACCCTCCCTGAGCCTCCGCACGTGCCCTGCACTTACCTGACATCCAAAACGGGCCACGTGGAGACTCCTTGGAGGGGAGGGACGGGGTGGAAGGGGCCAGCCAGGAGTGGGATTTGGGGGTTCTCCAAACTGCACAGAATCTTAGCTAGAGGTTCTCCCAAACCCCTGCAAACCCCCAGCAGCTCACCCGTGGTTACGTGAGTTGCCTACAGCATAATGGGTGAGGGTCCCACAAATCAGACGCTTGCCAGTGGCCTTTGGATGCTGTCTAAATACGGCGAGAAAGACTTATTTAATTCTGGTAGAGTGAAGGACAATTGAAGGTTTTCTCCCTCATGGGCAGGTGATCGAATCATAGGAAGAACTAAATAGTTACCAGCACTTATTCGTGCTGTGCAAGTGAAGACAGATTCTAGATTCTTTCTGGGAGAACTCCTGGTGCATGGAATTAATTATTTTTGTTGAAAGTCCGACAGCCACCTGTCAACCATGCTTTTTAAACTGGGGTTCCTTGCTGTGCAGGATGATTTGAGAACCTGAAGAGAGGTAATTATTTGCCTATTGATTCTACGTTCTGCACCACTGGCCTGTCTCACTGTCAGCCCCGCGCACTGAGCGAGTCATTTTAAAATCAATCCTCGGTAAACTTTCTAGTTGATTTCTCCTTCATTAGTTGCTGCCAACTCCCTGCTGGCTTGAATAAACCGCATGAGGAAAAATCCCAAACCAGTTCAGAGTAAAATATCGCATTACTGGTAGTCCTCGGCTTACAACTACAACTGACCCCAAATTTCTGTTGTTAAGTGAGACATCGGTAAAGGGAGTTTTGCCCCATTTTACGACCTTGCTTTCCGCAGTGTTTAAGTGAACCACTGTGGTTGTTAAGTGAATCTGGCTTCCCCATCGATTTTGCTTGTCAAGAACATCGCAAAAGGGGATCACGTGATCCCAGGATACTGCAACGGTCGTAAGTGTGAGGCAGTTCCCAAGCATCTGAATTTTGATCACGTGACCACAGGGATGCCACACGGTCGTAAGTATGAAAAATGGTCATAAGTCACATTTTCCAGTGCCATTGTTAACACTGAATGGTCACTAAATGAGCTGTTTTAAGTTGAGGATTACCTGTATTAGTGCTTTCTCCTTTCCCTTCCACCAGGTCCCCTAATTATTGAGCTATTATTACTTTCTAAAAATAATTTTGTATTTATTCTGAGGTAAACCTCTTGAAATGTGTTGAAACGAAGGTGTCATTAAAACATTTAATGGAGCTGACTGTCTTTGATCTGGTTCTTAGGGCTGCGTAAGGAACAATGGGTGATGACAAAGCGATTTATTTATTTATTTTTATTTTATTTGGGAATTCTTCTATGCCGCCCTGCTCCCTAAAGACTCAGGGCGGCGTACAGCATTTTAAAGAACACCAAACAATAAAATCATTAAAAACAATTTTAAAAAAGTTAAAAAGAAAGACATACAACACCATGCATACATGGGGGAGACCTCAGATGTAAAATTGTCTCAGAACCCCGCCTGCAGTTAGAGCCATGTCTTAATGGCTTTTCGGAAGGCCAGCAAGGTGGGGATGATTCGGATCTCTGGGGGAAGTTGGTTCCAGAGAACAGGGGCCCCTACAGAGAAGGCCCTCACTCTCTCATGAAAACTTCCCTGGCAGAGTAATAAATAAGAAAGAAGCCAATGCTTTGCCTTGAATTGAGATTCACTTTATTGAGCTCAAATTTCCAAAACGCTGCTTACATAAATTTCTATTTTCAATACTTGCAGAAGGCGCCCGCCATAGACAGTACAAACCAAAACAGAACATCTGGAAATAAAAAAATAATTTGCATACAAATATAAAAAGATTTGTCAGTAGGCAAAATATATATATAGATAGATCAGATTTATTAGGAAAGGCTTCAGGGAACGGGAATAGATTCGTGCAAACAGGCATCAGCTGGAGACTACATAAACACCTAGATTAAGGCTTAAAAAATCCAGAATAGGATGAGGCCTAAGAAAAGAGCAACAAAAATGATTAGAGGGCTGGAGGCTAAAACCTATGAAGAACGGTTGCTGGAATTGGATAGGTCTAGTCAAATGAAAAGAAAAGACTAGGGGAGGCATGACAGCAGTGTTTCAATATTGAGGGGCTCCTACAAAGACGAGGAAGTCAAAACTATTTTTCAAAGCACCAAAAGGCAAGACGAGAAACAATAGGTGAAAACTAAATAAGGAGAAAAGCAACCTAGAACTAAGGAGAAATTTCCTAATAGTGAGAGCAATCAACCAGTGGAACAGCTTGCCTTCAGAAGTTGAGGGTTCTCCATCACTGGAGGCTTTCAAAAAGAGATTGGACAAGCATTTGTCTGAAATGGTATAGGGTCTCCTGCCTGAGCAGGGGGTTGGATTAGAAGACCACCGAAGTCTCTTCCAACTCTTATTATTTTATGTCCCAAAGGTGCTTTTTCAAGAGGCAACTGGACTTTCTTGTTTTTTTTCTTTTGAAGACGTTTCGCTTCTCATCCAAGAAGCTTCTTCAGCTCTCAATGGATGGTGGTGAATGGTCAGAGATGAAGAAGCTTCTTGGATGAGAAGCAAAACATCTTCAAAGAAAAGCAAGAAATGGCAATAGCAATAGCACTTAGACTTATATACCGCTTCACAGTGCTTTTACAGCCCTCTCTAAGCGGTTTACAGAGTTCAGCATATTGCCCCCAACAATCTGGGTCCTCATTTTACCCACCTCAGAAGGATGGAAGGCTGAGTCAACCTTGAGCCGGTGAGATTTGAACAGCTGAACTAGCAGTCAGCTGAAGTAGCCTGCAGTGCTGCACTTTAACCACTGCGCCACCTCGGCTCTTCCGGTCCAATTGAAGAAAGTCCAATTGCCTCTTGAAAAAGCACCTTTGGGACCCGGAAGACTGAGAATTTCCATAGAAATCTATTATTCTATGTTCTAAAAACAATGCTGTGTTTTTTCACTCCCAGAAAAAAAATATTCAAAATTCACTGAATTGGAAAAATAATATTTTTTTTAATCCACTTCAAAAACCTTTCCCCTAGAATCCCCTTGGATCTATTTCTCTATCTAGAGAAGCTGGAAGGCTACCAATAGTAGCACTTAAGTGTTAGCCTTAGCACTTAATATACATATTTTACAATCCAAACCATTCTCTCTCTTCAATATTACAACATTCACTTCCTAAAGGATGCTACAAAGTGGCATTCTAGATATTCTGAATCTCTACGCTTCAGAGAATGTTGGTTGCCTATGTAAAAATGCTGTAAATGTTAGTATATTCCTATTTGTTCACAGTTTAATCATTACAGTGTCACTGAACTACCTGTAAGCATTTCTATATCAAAAGCACAATCACTAATGGAGTAAAACTGAGATGTATCCGCATTTAGGGCATGGGTGTGTACCACAAGGAATTATCCACCAGCTTTCCAGAACATGCTGTGGTTCAACTTCTGCCTTCATTTCAAATTTCCCCAAATTTCCCCTTGTGCCGTTCAGTTACCGTATTTTTCGGAGTATAAGACGCACCTTTTTCCTCCCTAAAAGTGGCTGAAAATTCAGGTGCGTCTTATACTTCGAATGTAGCTTTTTTTCCAGCCCTAACTAGGTGCTAACAGATCTTCCCAGCTCTTACCTTGCAGGCTCTTTCATTGTTACTCTCTCAGAAAAATGTTTTCCAGCCCTAAGTCTTTGCAGGTTTTTTTTTTCATTGCTCTACTTGCTCCAAAGAAGTTGTTTTCTAGCCCTAACCAGGTGCTAACGATCTTCCCAGCTCTTACTGGCTTGCAGGCTCTTTCATTGTTACTCTCAGAAGAAGGTTTTTTTTTAAGTCCTAACCAGGAGATAAAATAATGTGCTGAAGCTGACCAGACTAAGGATGCTAGCCAGATGAATACCTGGTAGGCAGATTGTTTTCCCCTATTTTCCTCCTCAAAAACTAAGGTGCGTCTTATACTCCGAAAAATACGGTATATTCCTTTCATGCTCAGGAGGACTGTTGGACTTCCAACACATCTCAAAGAGACCAGGTTGGGGAAGGCTGTTTTAGCAGAAGCGGCTCCAAAACAAAATTAATCCCATTTCTAGGGAGTTTTAAGAGTAAAGAGGTGGAACTGGCAGCATGTTCCTTAGGATCAGAAAGGAGTAAACACCTACACTGAAGACCAGAGACATTCGGAGAAGCTGAGAGAATTGCAGCAGACTCCACGCACAGGTGGCAAGAGTCATCCAGGGTGGAATGATGCCAAGAGATGGGGTAAGCACGCTTAGCCTGTAGGGCTAGCAACCCCAAAACTACTACTGTCCATCAAAGCCCGTGGTTACTAGCAGCAAGACTGTGGGTTCAGGCCCCACATAGACCTTTGGACAATTCCTCTTGGGAAATCACATCCTAGGGCTAAAGCCCATCGTCTGCATACAGATCGGAACAACTATCCTACCATGTCCAGTTAAAAAATTTTTTTCGAGGAGCTCATCTCACACTAGAGCGCAAGCTCATAGTTAGAAAACACCACCAGATAGATGAACAGTCCTGGCTACCCGTTCAAAAGCCACAAGATTATGTTAATGGATGCTCTACCCCATTTAAAGAAAAATATTCTTGTTCTCTCTCTAACTCAGCTCTTCCAATCAGGTAGAATTTTAGTGACTTTCCCTTCACACTGACCAGGACTTCCAATGTGACATCCTACAATGGTCCTTTGAGGACTTCCTTCCTTCCTTCCTTCCTTCCTTCCTTCCTTCCTTCCTTCCTTCCTTCCTTCCTTCCTTCCTTCCTTCCTTCCTTCCTTCCTTTCCTTCCTTCCTTTCCTTCCCCTTCCCTTCCTCATCCAATGTTAGATTTTGCTCTCCTGCTCAGCCCACCCTCTCTTTTTAACTTCACTCTCCAATAAGGTAAAATGCCATCATTTCCCAGCAGAGGGCAGCCAAAACTCCGAGAACTACTCCCATAAATGGCAGCCTTATGGTCCTAGCCACGCAATGACCAACAAGATTGTTGAGATCCACCACCAGATCGTGGCAGAAGGAGCAACAGCCCTATCAGCAGCACCAGCAGCATCTGCCACCATCCTAAAGTCATCTGGAGGTGTGGTTACTGTCTTGCCCGGAAGGACAGGAGGCATTACTTCAACTTGGCATCGGTATTTCTCCCCAAGAAGGTTGGTGACCACCAGCTCCGCCTGCTGTGAGCAACAATCTGAGGTGTAAGTGACCACTTCCACCAGCCCATGGGCTTGGTGAAGAAGCACCGGACCGTTTTCCACCTGCACGGAGTGAATACCGGCTTTGTCCCAGATCTGCAAGGTGGCTGTCCATCGTTGGCTGCGACAAGGGGACTCTGGTGGACCACAGGAATTCTCTGAAGATGTGACATTGCATACAGGGGATGAGATGGTCTCCACCTATGATTAAAGAACAAAAGGGACAAGTTACAATAGATCAGGGGTGTCAAACTCCAAACCGGCGGGCTGTATCCAGCCTGCAGGCTGCTTAGATCTGAGCCATGGGGCTGCCCTGGAAACAGCAAAGGATAAGCCTGCGGTGTCTTTGTCAGCGAAAGTGGAGCTCAGGAGGGCTGCGCGGGGCCCATTTTCATTGGCAAAGGGCTGTAGGAGGCTGTCGCGGCCAAAAATTGGGGCCTGGGGGGCCAAGCTCCATTTTTGCTGGCAGAGGACTAGCGAAACAAACTAAAAACAAAACAAAAGGAGAAATGTTTTCCCTTTTGGCATTTGAGCATGCAAGAAGGGGACAGGAAAGGAGAAAGGGAAAGACAAAGAAAAAGAAGGAAAGATGGGAAGAGAGCAAGGAAGGAAAAATAAGGAAAGAGGGGAAGGAAGAAAAAGGAGAAGGAAGAGGGAAGGAAGAGAGGGAGGGAGATTATAATGAGAGAGAGGGGGGTCTGAGGGAAGTTCTGCCTTAGCACTTGGCCACAGGTGCCCCTGACATGAGTGATGTTGAACTGGCCATGCCTCCCTGGCCACGCCTTCCCCCCCAAGGTCAAACACAACCCTGATGCGCCCTTCAATGAAATTGAGTTTGACACCTGGCCAGTCTGGCGAAGAGAAGGACCAGGGGTGACATGATAGCAGTGTTCCAATACTTGAGGGGCTGCCACAGAGAGGAGGGGGTCAGGCTGTTCTCTATGGCACCAGAGAGCCAGACAAGGAATAACAGATGAAAGCTGACCAAGGAGAGATTCAACCTGGAAGTGAGGAGAAACTTTTTGACGGTGAGAGCAATCAACCAGTGGAACAGCTTGCCAGCTGAGGTTGTGAGAGCCGCAACACTTGCGACCTTCAAGGGGAGACTGGACTGCCATCTGTCTCAAATGGTGTAGGAACTCCTGCTTGAGCAGGGGGTTGGACTAGATGACCTACAAGGTCCCTTCCAACTCTAATAATAAATCTAAACCTGCAATAGATCAAAAATTGGACTGGCAGGTGTTCATGCACAGTCAATTGATTTCAATATTGTAGTCTTAAATGATACACCTGGGAAAAGCAGATGCAAGTTTATTGCACTGTCATTCAAAGCCACTTGCCCATACTGTATGATAAAAAATATTGCTGGTTTACTGCATTGCTTAAGAATGCATGCAGCCCA
This sequence comes from Diadophis punctatus similis, assembly GCA_023053685.1. Classification (NCBI taxonomy): domain Eukaryota; kingdom Metazoa; phylum Chordata; class Lepidosauria; order Squamata; family Dipsadidae; genus Diadophis; species Diadophis punctatus. The sequence continues at coordinate 1,047,855 of JALIGW010000039.1, forward strand.
GCGGGGTATCCAGTGAATTCCCCTAGGCTCCAAATCCTAGATGTTTATAAAAAGTGAGCAGATGTTTATCAACTTTTCCCAACTTGTCGCCCTCCAGATGTGGTGGGTTCTAGTTCCAGAACCCCTTGTGTATTTAATTCAAGACGTCAAGAAGGATCCACTCACTTAGAGTGGGACCCTCGCATTAATTCATTTAGCTCAGGGGTCAGCAACCCGCGGCTCTGGAGCCACATGTGGCTCTTTCATCCCTCTGCTGCAGCTCCCTGTAGCCAGTCAGCTCCACAATTGATAGGGTTTTCTGTTAGGACAGGTAGAGGAAAAAGGAAGCCGTGCAGGAGGAGACTCTATGGTGGGGGAACCAGACTTCCAGTTGGCAGAGAAAAAAGAATGCCGTGCTAGGAGGAGACTCTATGGTGGTGGTGGTGGGAAACCAGATTTCCAGTCGGCAGATGAAGAAGGACACGGTGCTAGGAGGAGACTCTATGGTGGGGGGAACCGGACTTCCGGTCGGCTCCAGAATTGAACAGGGGGGGCCCTTCCGGTTAGGACTTTTGTGGCTCTTTGAGTGTTTAAGGTTGCCGACCCCTGATTTAGCTAGCTGCTACAGTCAAGAAGTGCCCAAACCGCTCAGATCAAACATGTCCTAACAAGATGGATATTCTCCATCTCTTTCCTGATGTTGCCAAAGGCAGCAGATTCTGAGAACAGGCAAGCGTCTCACTGTCCTTAATGTCATGGTGTGATTTATTGTCAGTTGTATGTATATGCAGGGAGCTGCATCCCTATCTAATATAATGGTATATTCCTGAGCACGTGATTGATATGTTCTTGTACGCATGTGTGCATTCCTGAATCTCCATTCCTTCCTTCTTACTTGACTCTTGACTGGGAGAGTCGCATTTTATAGCAGAGATGTAAACAATGATATTTTATTGTTTTTGTACTGAAATAAATATTTTAATTAGACCTTTAAACTCCGGCTTTATTTCTAATGTCTGAATTCCGGGCGAAAGATCAAACATCGCCTCTGTGAGATTAATTCTCACTCCGACACTTAAGGGCAGAGCTGGACATCTGTGGCAGACTCTACTAATCTTCACTGCTCAAGGCAGAGTACTACAAGAGATGGCTCTCCTATCTGATCCCATAAAAGCGTTTTCGGTAGAAATGAAGGACCTCTCAAACCACCCAAGTAGCTCCCTTCTTCAACGTTGCAGGACTCACCGGAGGTTCGGGCATCACCAGAAGATCGATATGGGCAAAATCGGGATCTGCAGAGGAGTTGAGAGAGTTGGCCTGCAAGGTTATTGTGATCAGTGATCCAGGTAGAGCAGAATCAGGAATATTCAGGAATATCTGTCCTGTCCCTGTTTGGTTGAAGCCTAATTGCAGCCTGCAAGATAGAGAAGTTGAAAATGACAATACCGTTGGAAAGTCTAGCTTACATTAAAAACAGGGGGCAGGGATGTAGCTTGATTGGATCTAATGTTGGCTGCCTCCACAGACCATCTGAAACATTCCTCCAAACCTTCTGTATCTGCAAATGATTGAATCGGGAGACACCTGCCTGAAAAGCAATAGTAGTAACTGTGAGAGGGATCTTGGGAGTCCTAGTGGACAACCATTTAAATATGAGCCAGCAGTGTGCAGCAGCTGCCAAAAAAGACAACACAGTTCTAGGCTGCATAAACAGAGGGATAGAATCAAGATCATGCAAAATGTTAATACCCCTTTATAATGCCTTGGTAAGGCCACACTTGGAATACTGCATACAGTTTTGGTCACCACGGTGTAAAAAAGATGTTGAAACTCTAGAAAGAGTGCAGAGAAGAGCAACAAAGATGATTAGGGGACTGGAGGCTAAAACATATGAAGAAAGGTTGCAGGAACTGGGCATGTCTAGTTTAACGAAAAGAAGGACTAGGGGTGACGTAATAGCAGTGTTCCAATATCTCAGGAGCTGCCACAAAGAAGAGAGAATCAAGCTATTCTCCAAAGCACCTGAGGGTAGAACAAGAAGCAACGGATGGAAATTAATCAGAGACCCAACCTAGAATTAAGGAGAAATTTCCCTGACTATGAAAACAATTAATCAGAGGAACAACTTGCCTCCAGAAGTTATAGATGCTCCAACACTGGAAGTTTTTAAGATGTTGGATATCCATTTGTCTGAAATGGTATATTGTTTCCTGCCTGAGTAGGGGGTTGGACTAGAAGACCGCCAAGGTCCCTTCCAGCTCTGTTAATTTTATTAAGCATACACTCCTACAGTAGATGGAGCTCCACCTTTACAAGGAACAAGGTGGGCAGCCTGTGGCACTTTAGGATATTACTGATCCACAATTCCCATCCAAGGTGGCCGTTGGAGAAGAACGCTGGGAGGTGTAATTAAGCCCCATATCTATTTATTTATTTATTTATTATTTATTTATTTATTTAGCAATGCTGGCTGGCGGGCCCTAGGGGGAGAGCCTTCTCTGTGGCCGGCCCCGTGCTCTGGAACCAACTACCCCCAGAGACCCGGACCATCCCCACTCTGCTGGCCTTCCGAAAAGCCGTGAAAACATGGCTTTTCCTGCAGGTGGGGGGAACAGCTTAATCCACCCGAGCTCACCCCCCAAGTATGTATGATGTTGAATGGATGTTGTTGTTTTAATATTGTTTTTAAAAATTTGTACTCGTTTTTTTAATTATATGTATTTTGGTTATTCTTGTATTTTTTCCCTGTTGTACGCCGCCCTGAGTCCTTCGGGAGTTGGGCGGCATATAAGAATAACAAAATAAAAATAAAGAAATAAATAAAGAAATAAAGAAATATAAAGAACTATCAAAAGAGACAAAGCAATGACTGGAAGATAAACCGGGCTGCGGTGGCGCGAGCCTGTAATCCAGCTAACTCTGGAGGCTGAGACTGGCGTGGATAGCTTGAGCTCACAAGTTCGGGGCTGCAGTCTGGGCTATCGGCTTATCCGAGGCACTAATTTCGGCATCAATCTAGCTGGGGATTGTCGGCCACTGAGGCGCCGAGGGCCATCAAGGTTGCCCCTAAGTGGGTTGAACCGGCCCATGTCAGAGACGGAGCACGCTTCAAGCTCCAATAGTGGGAAAGCGACTGAATAGCCGCTGCAGCCAGAGCAATACAGTGAGACCCAGTCTTTAAAAAAAAAAGAGAGAGAGACAAAGCAATGACTGGAAGATATATGCAACCAATTGCATACCTTTGAGGGCGTAATCAAAATTACACTTCCAAGTCAGAAAAAAAAATGTTTTCAACTTTATTACAGAGGAATGGTGGAATGAATCCTTATTTTCTATGCCTCATTTTTTCCCCTGCCAGACATAAAGAACAGAGAATTACAGAGAGCTCTGAAATTTTATCTTAGATGCCTAGAAATAAAGCTGCTGGGATTTCATCAAACATTATCCGAACACATCCAGCCCTATCTCTTAAAAACTTAAGCAGTAGTAGTTCTACCAAGAGTTTTGCAGATAGTTCTATTTTATTCTTGTCTGCAGAGTAATTTTGAAACATAAGCGGTTTTGACTCTAGGCAGACAAACAGGAAATACTGTATATCAGGGGTGTCAAACTCGATTTCATTGAGGGCCGCATCAGGGTTGTGTTTGACCTCGGGGGGGGAGCGCTGTGTGATGTGGCCAGGGGGCATGGCCAGCTCAACGTCACTCATGTCGGGGGCACCTGTGGTGGCACGAGCACTCTGCCAGTGAAAACGGGCTCCTGAGCTCCGTTTTCGGCTGCGACGGCCTCCTGCAACCCTCCGCCAGCGAAAAGCTCAGGAGGTGTTAGAACCCTGTTCAAACGATTGGGTGTGTTAATATATGATTAAGCCACAAATCAATGTTATGTGTATATTGCTTTAAATGCATTGTGGATGATTACTATATAAGTAAGCAAGAGAGCATGCTCAGTGTGGTTGATGGTTTATGGTTGTGGTTTAGTGTGGTGAATGGTGTTTGACGGTGTGTTCCGGATTGAAGACTCTCTGCTGATTTACTGATGAGTAGATTACTTTATGACTGTGTGGAATTGCTGTGAAGAGAAGAGTAACTATCTGTGATAGTATAGAATTGAGAGATAGCTGTAATCTTTGTTTGTGAGTTAAAACAAAGATAGGCAAGAAGAAGAAACTTTGCATTGACTGAATAACTGTGTATGACTTGGACTTTCTATTTAACTTTGCTACTATTCAAGTAAAACTATTTTGTACATACTAAAGATATTCTGTTTATTGACTGAATAGCATTCATATCAAATTGCAACACCATTACTTCAACACATTTCGCTGTGTATGTGCTTAACAGCACAATAACTCCTTAACATGAGGGCTGGTCGTTCGCTGTTTCTAGGGCGGTCCCGCAGCCTGGATCTGGCCCTCAGGCAGCGGTGAAATGCTCCTGGTTTGGGTGAGCCGGTCGATCGTCGTAGAGCAGATAGCGATCGCAGCGCGAGGCTTCCTCCACCCGCCTGGACGCCGCCATTTGTGTTCTTTTACCCTCTGTGCATGCGACTGGCCCACCCGAACCGGGAGCATTTCATCCCTGCCCTCAGGCCTTGAGTTTGACACCCCTGCTGTATATCAAGCCTCAACATAAGAAAAATACCTTGTAATGTTGCTTATCATAAACACTTAGAAAAATTACCTGGCGTTAGAGATGTCGACTGGAATCCGGGGAAGACTGATGACTTTTAGTCCATAATATTTAGGTGTACCAGGATTTGTGACCTTCCAGGAGATGGAAACACGTCTTCCTGGGAACACAGGAGTCTCTCTGCTCAGCTGGAACAAATCAGGGTTTAAGTTACAGAAGTAAGATAGAGAGACATCACAAAAGAAATTGCCCTGAAAAGATAATTCCTTAAGTATCTGCTGATAGATTTGTAAGCAGGTCAGTTTAAAAACAGGAGAGCGCTCAGGGGTGTTAAACTCACGTCATCACGGCATCATCATGTGACATATTGGGACTTTTTTCCCCCTTCGGTAAAGTGGGGGTGTGGGCGTGGCCAGCATGTGACACACCCAGCCCGCAGGTCGCGAGTTTGAAAGCCCTGGCTCAGATGAACATTAATTAGCTAGGAAGGCTGATCAGGGACCGATTTGAGGGAGATTTTAAAATGCGCATTAGATGGTGTGAGAAAAATATTAGCCCAGTCCTGAAGAGGAAATACCTCAGAAAGTAGAGAAATGGAAAAGCAGCATGAAAAACACAGAAAACCATGTCAGAGGTACTGTACTGAAAAGGGACAGAATTGGAGAGCAAAAATGCAAAAACTGACATGATTGTTTAAATATATTTCTCTTGTCCTTTGTTAAGGAGCTGTTTCTTTATTTGTGGCAATCATGTGGGATCAGCAGTACCTGCTGGTAGAAGAAACATATCTAGAAAAAGTAATCTTGAAACTCCCCACCACTTCCAAGGGACTGACTGCAACTTACCGTATTTTTCGGAGTATAAGATGCACCTTAGTTTTGGGGGAGGAAAACAAGGGGAAAAAATTCTGCCTCTGCCTCCCAGCAATTTGCCTCCCAGCAAACAGCAAACAGCACAGATGATATACACTGTTTGCTGTGTATTTCTGTGCATGTGTGCCTGACCCATAGAAATAGCAAAGAATTGGAGAAATGTACATTATGGCAGTATATTAATCCCAGAAAGTTTTCTTAAATGTAGTCACACTAACTCCTCCCAATTATTTAAATAGATCTACTCCAAATATGACTAAGTCAGGGTTTAACTCAGCTGCCTTATCTTAACACTAAAACAGGACACTGTTACATTTCAGACTATACTTGTATAGATACTGTTAAAATTGATGTGGATTTCTGGAAGTATACATTTATTCTCTGCTATTTAAAAGAAGATACAAAAGCACTGGGCCTCTTCAGAGCAAGCATTTATTTTTAAAAGTTTCTTCATTTTGTTAAGTTGTCTAGAACAATAATAAAGCAGTCTTTAAAAAATAAGTCTAATAATTTGAACATTCTACAGACATTTATAGTTATTGACTTACCTCCTTGCACCCAGCTTCAGCAGCCTGATTAGCACAAGAAAATAAAATTCTGCCTCTGCCTCTCCCTCCCGGCAATTTGCCTCCTTGCAGCTAGTTTCACTTTCAGTTTAGCACTTGGCCAGCCGGGCTGCAGCCTCACTCAGCTGAGAGTCGGGAAGCTGATAATCAGTTGCTTGGCTTAACAGGCTGTGTTCTGTTTGCTGCAAGGAGGTAAATTGCTGGGAGACAGGAGCCAAAGGGTGGGGGTGGCTGTGTGGGGCTACATTCGGTGTATAAAATGCACCCAGGTTTTCACCCTCTTTTACCGAAAAATACGGTAATTGAGTTCTTCAACTCTGTCTCCATTCTGTCTGGTTTGGGTGCCATAGATTTGCTACAAGAAAATTATTCATACATAGCCACATAGGATAGAAAACATGTGTATGTATGTGTGTGTCTGTATATACTGTATGTGTGTGTGTGTGAGAGAGAGAGAGAGAGTGTGTGTGTGTTCCTTGATTTATGACAATTGAGCCTGCAATTACGGTTGTAAATCAAGACAATTTTTAAGTGGGCCATCAAATGACCATGCCCAATTTTACAACTTTTTTGTAGCAATCATTAAGCAAACACTTCAGTTGTAATGTTACTCCATTGTTAGCTATGGGGCATTTTTTTGCTGGAAACTGGAAGTAAACACCAGTTTCTGGCAAAAACGTCATAAATTCCAGTCAAGTAACTGTGGGATGCTGCACATTTATTTATTTATTTATTTATTTATTTATTTATTTATTGGTTTTTATATGCCGCCCTACTCCCGAGGGACTCAGGGCGGGGTACAGCAAATATACAAGAACACCAGTAAATAAACATTAATTAAAACCAAGTACAAAAGTTAAAATTAATATTCAAGAGCATCCATCAACCAGACATACCTGGGGGAGAGACAGATGGATTAGTCTCTACCCCCTGCCTGCAGGAAAAGCCATGTCTTGACGGCTTTTCGGAAGGCCAGCAGGGTGGGGATGGTTCGGGTCTCTGGGGGAAGTTGATTCCAGAGCGCGGGGCCCCCCACAGAGAAGGCCCTCCCCCTGGGGCCCGCCAGCCGACATTGCTTGGCTGACGGGACCTGGAGGAGGCCGACTCTGTGGGCCCTAACTGGTCGGAGGGAAGTGTGAGGCAGAATGCGGTCCCGAAGATAGCCTGGTCCTAAGCCATGAAGGGCTTTAAAGATGATGATCAACACCTTGAATTGTACCCGGAGACCGATGGGCAACCAATGCAGCTGGCGGAGTATAGGTGTCACGTGGGTGTACCTTGGCACACCCACCACAGCACGCACAGCCGCATTTTGCACCAACTGAAGTATCTGGATACTCTTCAAGGGTAGCCCCATATAGAGCGCGTTGCAATAGTCAAATGGCCATAAGTGTGGGTTGCCAAGCACCCAAAATGCAGTCATGTAACCATGGGGGAGCATGGCCATTGGCACTCTGAACTCCTTTGGGGGGTGTCCATCATAACTTCTTTAAGTCATACGTCAAGGCACACCTATCAAAAATGTTAAGAAGAGACAAGTTCTACTGAACAGAATGTCTATAGTACAGTTAACGGCAGAAAAAGGAGAAACCTGTAAAATACAACTGTAAAATAGAGGTAGACGCCCCAAATCTTCCACCTCTAACTTTCCTCTTACCTCCAGGAGGGATCCTGTGACAGTTGCAACTTGAGGAGCAGATCTCTCCAACTTCTGGCCCTCACCATCCATTCCATGTACCACTATGGAAAAGTTGTTGTTGGTTGATAGAGTCGGAGGCAGCTCGGCCACAAACAGGTCCATCCGACTGTCTCTTCTCTGTAGTTTTAACTCCCCGAGGCTGCCTGTTCTTGCTTCTAAGTTCACCGACTGTAGCTGAACAGAGCCCGACTTGGTCTGATTCAGACCAATTGCCATGACAACCAGGTAGGTAGGCAAACCTGTTGGAAAGCAAATGCTAATTGTACCAGACTCTTTTCATCCTCAACCAAAGAGAGAGAGAGAGAGAGAGAGAGAGAGAGAGAGGGAGGGAGGGAGGGGAGAGAGAGAGAGAGAGAGAGAGAGAGAGAGAGAGAGAGAGAGAGAGAGAGAGAGAGAGAGAGAGAGAGAGGGAGAGAGAGAGAGAGATCAACACTGATGAAGAGAAAGACAGAAAAAAATTGGGACGGATAACTGAATAACCAATGCCTCATCTGAAAGCATAATGTCAGAAGGCAATGACCCATGATTTCTAAAGCTAAGTTATGATGGTACAAATTGGGGGATAATTTCCCATAAGTTCACACCCCTCGGAGATAAGTGTCAGCAGGGGCAGGTTCCTCTTACCTGGCTACCGGTGCGCTGTGCGCGCATCATCACTATGCGCACGTGTCCCCTTGCTATGCACGCGCGTCCCCTCGTGCGATTTTGCTTCATCGCAAATATTGCGAGGGGATGCATGCACAGGAAGCAAAAAAGGGCCAAAAATTTGGGGAAAAAGAAAAAATGCATGCGCAGAGGGTAAAAGAACCCAAATGGCGGCGTCCAGGCGGGTGGAGGAAGCAGGCGGGGGAAGCCTCGCGTTGCGATCACTATCGGCTCTATGACGACCGACTGGCCTGCCCAAACCAGGAGCATTTCACCCCTGCTACCAATAGATAAGAGATCTCTCATTCATGTAAAAGCAAGCATGGATCTTCTGAACAGAAACACTCTCCATATTTACCTTCAACGGGAGGACTATCCAGCATGAATAACCCTGGGTGACGTCCATCAACAGGAACAGCAAAATAATACAAGAAATCGAGGGTGCTCCGACCTGTCAAAACATTTGGATAGTTTAAAACCAGATCCACCAGAGCCCTGGTGGCGCGGTGGTTAGAATGCAGTATTGCACACAAATTCTGCCCCACAGCCTGGAGTTCGATCCTGATGGGGCTCCAGTTGACTCAGCCTTCCATCCTTCTGAGGTCAGAAAAATTAGGACCCAGATTGTTGGGGGGGGGAAACATGCCGACATTTTAAACCACTCAGAGAGTGCTGTAAAGCACTCTGGAGTGGTATATATACTAAGTCTAAGTACCATTGCTATTGCCATGACCAGCAACAGACTAGGGAGTTGAAGAATACAATTTTTTAAAGACTGAAAATGCTAACTTTTCTTCACTCATTTTTTTAAGAACACAGAACATGATTTCCCCATTACATAACAGGACTCTCCAATTGTCCTACCTTTTTTCGCCCCAACCTTTAATTTTTTGAATTGGCTTGTTAAATGAACCTGGCCACTAAGAATGACAAAAGACTATCGTAGCTTTATATTGGTGGAGACAACCTACACCTGTGATGGCGAACCTATGGCACTTGTGCCTATGGCACGTAGAACCCTCTCTGCTGGCACGCGCGCCGTCGCCCCAGGTCAGGTCTCCGTGGCGTTTCTTTCGTGAGCTTCTGTTTCCCTGCAAGCAACGAAACAGAAGCTCACGAAAGAAAAAGATCTTACCTCTTGCCGTGCTGCTGGTGTTGGAATGCCCCGCCTCCCGCCGGCCTTCGAGTCTCTGCTACGCATGCGTGCATGTCTGCGCATGCACACATTCACACATTTCCATGCATGTGCACACTCACACATTTCTGCACATTCACGTGCACATGTCTGTGCATGTGCACATTTGTGCATGTCCACGGGCATTCACGCGTGCATGTACCTTTTAGTTTAGGCATGCGTGTGCGCGCAGTTTGGGCACTTGGTGCCTAAAAGGTTCGCCATCACTGACCTACACCCTGAAATCAATATCACTATACTTAATGGAAAGACTGGTCCTGCTGAGCAAAGAGCCCAGTTTAAACCCATTTCTCACCTTGAATGTACACCGAATAATGCCCTTTGGACCGAAGTTTCAAAGTCCATTCACCAGGATGGACAGGAGCGGAAAGGAATGCTCTATAAATTCCACCAATGTGCTGGATCTTGGCTAAGGGACCGTGAATTGTCGCATCAGTTTGGAATCTATCTGTACAAAAAAGGGTGGGAGGAACATCAGTGGTATTTAAGAATAAACTCAAGTATAGGTAGTCCTCGCTTAACAACTGCTCATTTAGTGACCATTCGAGGTTTTGATGGACCCTCCAAAAGCAATCTCATTTCAAAGTTCTTTTTTCTTTTTTTAAAAAAAGTTATTTTTTATTTATTTAATTTTAATTAAATTAATTTTAAAATTACTTAATTTTTATTTAAAATAAATATTTTTATTTCATTTCAAAGTTCTGATGGGGGCACCCTCCACCTCACGTTTCACTTTATGAATGGCTGCAACGTTCCACAGTTGTAATGGAATGTAGTCTGGATTCCCAGAAGTATGTAAATCCAGTTCTGGAGGCCTGCATTGGTTACCAGTTGGTTGCCAAGTTCAATTTCAAGTACTGCACTGGTTTTCACCTAATAAAACCTGCTGCACCATCTACATCAGCCAGAACTGGCTGGTCCAATCAATTGGATCAATTAGGAAGAAACTACGACACATTCCTCATTTCTGAGACCATTAAAGAAAGATCCAACCTAGAACTAAGGAGAAATTGCCTGGCTGTGAAGAGCAGTAAACCAATGGAATGGTTTGCTTCTGGAAGCTGTGATGCTCCATCAATGGAGGCTTTTAAAAAGAGACAGAACAGCTACTTGTCTGAAATGGTATAGTGCCGTGATGGCGAACCTATAGCATGCGTGCCACAGGTGGCACGCAGAGCCATATCTGAGGGCACGCGAGTCGTTGCCCTATCTCAGGTCCAGTGCACATGTGCGTGTTGGTCAGATGATTTTCGGCCTTCTGGAGGGCAGGGGGAGGCCATTTTCACCCTCCCCAGGCTTCAGGAAAGCCTCCAGAGCCTGTGGAGGGCGAAAAACGGGCCCAACGGGCCTACCGGAAGTTAGGCCCGTTGGGCCGTTTTTCACCCTCCCTAGGCTTCAGAAAGTCTGGTAGGCCCGTTGGGCCTGTTTTTCGCCATTCACAGGCTCCAGAGGCTTTCCTGAAGCCTGGGGAGGGCGAAAAACAGCCCAACCAGCCTACTGGAAGTCCAGAGGCTTCAGTGAGGTCTGCGCGCATGCGTGGGGGGGAGTTGTGCATGCATGCGTGGGAGGAGGGCATTGCATTATGGGTATGGGCATGCACATATGCGCTATTGCAGGCGCGCACGCCCTTTTGGCACCCGAGCAAAAAAAGGTTCGCCATCACTGGTATAGTGTCTCCTACTTGAGCAGAGGGTTAGACTATAAGACCTCCAAGGTCCCTTCCAACTCTGTTGTTCTATGTCCTATGCTTCTCCATGGTAGCTGTTGTTGTGGAATAGTCTCTCTTTGCAAATTAGGTCGATCCACCTTTTTGTCAATTTTTCAAAAACTGCTAAACATCAAGTTAGAACTTAGAACAATAGAGTTGGAAGGGACTTCGGAGGTCTTCTAGTCCAATCCGCTGCTCAAGCAGGATACCATTTCAGACAAGTGGCTGTCCAGTCTCTTCTTAAAAACTTCCAGTGTTAGAGCCTTTTCCTGATTTGACATGGCCTCATTTTTATCTCCAACTGTTAAATTATCTTTTATGTTTTTTCTTACATTGTTCAGTGTTATAATTTTTTTAAATCTGACTGTCAGTTTTCTGGACTGGACTGTGAATATTTAAACTGTGTTATTTATTCTATGTACCGTGTTTCCCCGAAAATAAGACAGGGGCTTATATTTTTTTGACCCCCCCAAAAATGCCCCTGGCCTTATTTTCGGGGGATGGCTTATTATTTTTGGGGTGCAGGCAGGCCGCGACGCACCACTTACTGAAGTTCGGCAGCTCCGTGGTCTCTCGGCTAATCTGTTTAGGGGGAAAAAAATCTTGCATAGTGCAGAAACTCTTCTCGCGAGAATTAGCAAGTTCTCGAAATGAGAAGAGTTTCTGCACTATGCAAGATTTTTTCCCCTAGCCGAGGGAAACCCCAGAGCTGTCAAACTCCAGTAAGTGGTGCGTTTCGCGGTTCTGCGGAGTTTGGAGCTTTGGGGCGAAGGATGGGGCGGGGCGGCGAGCGAGCGACCGAGGTGGCGGCAGAAGGGGCAGCAGAAGAGCGTGGGGCCCAAGAGCGAGATCCCAGCGGTCAGCAGGAGCCCCGAGTAGAAAGCGCCGGTCGCTGTGCCCAGGCGGAACGGCTCCCCCTTGAGTTCGGAGCCCAGCGAAAAGCACTTGAGACCCACCGCAGCGGCGCTCAGCGCGCAGGCGAGCAGGAGGTACCTGGAGAGCGCGGCGCAGGCTCCCCGGACACTCCACTTCATCCTCCGCGTCTCCTCCGCTGCCTGCACCTCCTCCTCCCTGCCTCGCCTCCTCCGCCTCCCTTCTGTCCTCCTCCTCCCGTGTCCTCCTCGGCGTCATCGGCCCTTGCCGGGGAGGCGGCCGCCACGTGTTGCAGGAACATAATGCTGGGGATGGCAGTGGCGAGAAGGGAGAGTTCCGAATGCGCCGCCACCGGTGCCGCCGTTGCTCTGGCTGCTACCGACACAGCGGCCGCCGCTGTCACCGCTGCTTCCTCTCTGCAGGCAGCCGGCAAGCACGGCTCACGCACCAGCTTTTTCCTCCCCGCCCTGCTGCCTCCTGCTCTCTCTTATTGAAGCGGCTGCTGCGGCTGCTGCTCTCTTGCTCGCCGCCGCCGCTACTGCTGGGAGCCGATGAATTATTGATGGCAGCAAGTTCGAGGCAAAAGAGGGGCTTAGCTTAGTCGGGAGGATCTCTGTGCTTCTTTGTAATAACGGGTGTTGACTCCTGCGTTTTAAAGCCACCTCTTGCCAGTCGCCCTTTGGCACGGCTGGCACACAGAGATGAGGGCCGGGCTGCGAGGCGCTCATCTTACCAGCATCTGGAAGTTCGCGGCTTCTCTTTACAGCAGGTCTTTGCAGGGAAACTTCTTGAGAGATCTCTCTCTCTCTCTTTCCGGCCCAAAAGAGTGCCGCCACAAAAAGAGTGGCTCCCGGCATGTCCCTCCCCCTTTCCCTCGGAAGTAGTTGGGGGGGCTTATTTTCGGGGGGTGGCTTATTTCAAGTCATGTCCCGAAAAAGCCCTGCGGGGCTTATTTTCGGGACATGGCTTATTTTCGGGGAAACACGGTAAGTAACCAGGAGTATTTTTAAAAAAATTTTGATGAATACAAATAAATATTCATTTGTTTTAGATACTATTTAGGTAGTCCTCAATTTATGACAGTAATGGAGCCTGCTCATTATGGTTGTAAGTCACAATGGTCGTAAAACAGATCACCCACTTGACCGACTAAATTTTTTTACCTTTCGGCAATCGTAAAGCATTTTTTGCTCGTCAAAAAATGAATGCTGTGATCATTAAGCAAATTCATTTTTCGCCATGGTCTGGTTTCGCCACAAACTGGAAGTAAATGCCAAAATGTGGTCATGTGACTGTGGGACGATGTAACCGAGCATAAATGTGAGCCAACTGTCAAGCACCCAACATGTGATCATGTGATAATGGGGGGGCATGGCCACTGGAACTTTGAATCTGATTGTAAGTATTTTCAGGGTCTATCGTAAGTTCAAATGGTTGCTAAGCAACAGGTCATTAGCAATGTTCCCTGTAACATCAGAAAACGGCGCGCGGCAGTTAGAAACTGCTGCACGGCGTTCTCTTTTCATGTGTGTGGCCGCATAGGCGCGCAGCCTCTGCCATTAGAAAACGCCGCACGGAAGTTAGAAACTTCCGTGCGGCGTTCTCTTGTTACGTGCGCGGCCGTGCGGCCGCACAGCTTAGAAGGAACAGTGGTCATTAGTAGATGATTATCTATAACTCACATTACGGTACAGGACTTGAGGTGAAATATATAGTGCTTTCTCCTCTTATTTTCCCCCCAACCATCCAGTGAGAAAAAATGACTGCCCAAAACCCCCTGTGGAGCTTCCATGGCCAAGAGAAAGCTATATTCTGATCTCCCCACTGTTAATCCAACGTTTTAACCATACACTCATTCCCCTAAAATTAAGAAAAAGAAACAATTTGCAAAGTATAAAACCATTTTTTTAAAAAGTACAATGCCCAAAACATGAAAACAAATCGTTATATAGATGGCTACCTGTAGGGTCCCTTATTTCAAAGAACTCCACGGAGCCTTGGATGGTCACCACCACGTGGTCCACCAAACTGTCAATCCAGAACTGATGGCTCGCCAACTGGGGAGCCTGCTTCTTTGTCCTGCGTTGAGTCCCTTTAGGTCTCAAGATGTTTCCTTTGTGGTAGCGAAAGAGAGTCACCTAGAAAAATATAATACAGGTAGCCCTCGACTTACAATAGTCCACACCCTGGAGTTCTGCATCCAGTTTTGGTCACCACATTACAAAAAAAGATATCGAGACTTTGGAAAAAGTGCAAAGAAGAGCAACTAAGATGATTAAAGGCCTGGAGACAAAAACATATATGAAGAATGGTTGCTTGTGGCCAATGACTGCTTTTCACACTTATGATCATTGCAGCATGCCCATGGTCATGTGATGCTTGGCAACTGGCATGTAATTATGATGGTTACACTGTCCCAGAATCATGTGATCATCTTTTGCAACTTTCTGACAAGAAAAGCCAATGGGGAAGCCAGATTTGCTTAACAACTGAAGTGATTTGTTTAGCAACCACAACAAAAAAAGGTTCTAAGATCACTTAACAACGACCTCGCTTAGTAACAGAAATTGTGGTCCCAATTATGTTTGTTAAGTTCCTGACCTGTATGATCTAAGTATACATATACACCAGGGGTGGGTTCCTCCCGGTTCGCACTGGTTCGCCCGAACTGGTAGCAACCCGCTGGTGACGTCATGATGACGTCACCGAACCGGATCGGTCGGTGTCAGTCCGTAGGCGCCGCCATCTTTTTTTTAATTTTTTAATTATTATTTTTAATTATTTTTAAATTTGCCCATTTTTTCTTCTTCTGCGCATGCGCAGAAGCCGAGTTTCTGGCACTGCGCATGTGTCGTCATCTTGTTTTTGTCTTTCTTTTTTATTTTTTTGGACTTTTCTCCACTGCACATGCCCCGCCCACCCGATGCTAGCTCACCCCACCTGCCCAATGCTTGCTCGTCCCGTCCAGCCACAACTTACAGAATCTAGCCACGTACTTCTTCTGCTCACCGCTGCTGGCAAAGCTAAGGCAAATGACTGCCAAGCCACTCCCACCCGGTCACATGACCACCAAGGCATGCCCACCCAGTCACATGACCAAGCCACTCCCACCCCGGTCACATGACTGCCAAGCCACTCCCACCCGGTCACATGACTGCCAAGCCACTCCCACCTGGTCACATGACCATCAAGCCACTCCCACAAAATGAAGCCATGCCTACAGAGTGGTAGTAAAACATTTTGGAACCCACCCCTGATATACACACATGCACCTTGCCATTACCGAAGACAAACTGGATTCGCCAATAATCTCAGCCATCTGCCGGATATTATCGTTGTCTGTGAATATAATCTGCCCTCCCGAACTCTCAGCCAAGTGAACGTACAAGTCGAATCGGTTCGGGGAAAGCGTTTCCCGCTTCGTTCGAGTCTTGGATGGGTCTTCTGTGATTAGGAAGGTCACCTGATATTGAGAAAAAAAGAATCCCAGGCTTAGGATCCAGAATGCAGACTATTCTACATACAGCATCAAAAGGGTTTAGAAAATGTGGATCGATCTTGCATGAAAATGGTAACATTGCGTTTGGAAATGGTGGCTGGAGACACGATATACCATTTTGGAAAAGTATTTCTTGTTTTTTTTGTTTTCCTTTTGTCATAAGACTTTTGGTTTTCACTAGCCTGTGCCAATATGATATGTCAAATAAAACTATTCCTTGAGGAACCTACCTGCCTCAGAGTTCTGTTTGCTATATATATATACCATGTTTCCCCGAAAATAAGACCCTGTCTTATATTATTTTGAACCCCGAAATAAGCCCTTGGCCTTATTGCCATGCACTCAAAAGCCCGATTGGACTTATTATCAGGGGATGTCTTATTTTGGGGGAAACAGGGTAGGTGTATTCACTAAGACTGCATTACTATTAGTTTTTTTCATGGTTCCTATCACCCATCTCCTCCCACTTATGACTGTAACTTGTTGCTTGTATCCTTATGATTTCTATTAATATTGATTGTTTCCTGATTGCTTATTTGAACCCTATGACAATCATTAAGTATTGTACCTCATGATTCTTGACAAATGTATATTTTCTTTTATGTACACTGAGAGCATATGCACCAAAGACAAATTCCTTGTGTGTCCAATCACACTTGGCCAATAAAATAATTCTATTCTATTCTATTCTATTCTATTCTATTCTATTCTATTCTATTCTATTCTATTCTATTCTATTCTATTCTATTCTATTCTATTCTATTCTATTCTATTCTATTCCTTGGAACCCTGACACCTGCAACCTTTCTGTTAGGAATTCGAGGTGACATATGTCTTCTTCTTCAATTTGTTTCCCACAACCGCCCCACTTGTCAGTTAGATGGGGCTGAAAGATTCTCATTGTCCCCAAAAGACCTTCTATAACTGAGGATAGACTTGAATCCTTATCTTCCCAATCCTAAGTCCATCCAGCAGCATTTGCTGCAAACCTCGCTAGGAGGAGCCAAATATGCCAATACCGTGTTTCTCAATCTCGGCAACTTGAAGCTGTGTGGACTTCAACTCCCAGAAGGCTGGCTGGGGAATTCTGGGAGTTGAAGTCCACACAGCTTCAAGTTGCCGAGATTGAGAAACACTGTGCTAACATGTCCACGGGGTGATGTGTGCACCCAACTCTACCATTACATACTTGTGTCCCAATGGCTGATGCAAGTATCTAAGTTGCGACACTTGTGTGATGATGCAATCACACACACCATCGTTCCCTCCTGCTGCCTCACCCCCCACCAAACACCCATGAGCCTGGTTTCTTAGCCAAAGCATCTGACACCCCAGTGCCTGGATGTAGTAGGATGCTGGGAGGAAGAGGCTGGCATATTTTGCACCGGCATATTACACAACTGGAAAGAAATCTCCCCAAAAGGAAATTGTTTGATAAAAGAGGCCCAGCTGACCTTGCACTTCTTTTCCTGAATTAGGGAGTCCACGCTGTTCTTCAGGTGAGCATCTTTAGCGGATGCATCAGTGAAGACAAAGATCTCAGAATAGGGTGGCGAGTTCTGGAGGGCAAGCTAAGTAAAAAAAAAAAAAAAGAGAAAGACAAGGAAGATTCATATACATCCCCTGAGCATGACATTTATCAGAATAGAATAACAGTTGGAAGGGATCTTGGAGGTCTTCTAGTCCAACCCACTGCTCAAGCAGGAGACTCTATACCATTTCAGACAAACGGTTATCCAATCTCTTCTTAAAAACTTCCAGTGTTGGAGCATTCACAACTTCTGGAGGCAAGCTGTTCCACAGATTAATTGTTCTAACTGTCAGGAAATTTCTCCTTACTTCTAGGTTGCTTCTCTCCTTGATTAGTTTCCACCCATTGCTTTTTGTCCTGCCTTCAGGTGCTGTGGAGAATAGGTTGACCCCCTCTTCTTTGTGGCAGCCCTTTAGATATTGGAGGGCTGCTACCGTGGCAGATACCATTTTTAAAAAAAGAACATACTGTTCTACATTGTTGGTAGAAAGAAAAGATTAAGGACGACTAGCAGCAAGGTAGATGGACTTCATTAAAAGTGATGATGGGTACATCACTGGGAGATTTCAAGGTCAGGTTGGGGACAGATCATTCTGGAGAAAGCCTATCTATGTGGTTGCTGACAGTCAACATCAATCTGAAGGTGCACAATCAATCAATCAATCAATCAACCAAACATTATGAAAATCAAGATCTCTCCTTTGATCAGTTATTGAAAAAGGTATTTCAGCTGCTGTTTTTTTAAAAAAGAGAAAAGATTGCAACTGAATTACTCTATGGAAAGTGCACACTCATCCAGTTAGGATTTTTAGAACCATAAAATCATTGGACTGAAAGGCTCAGAGGTCTTTGGGTCCAACCCAGCAGTGAAATCTACTTACCTTCCCTACCAGTTTGCAACCGTCGTGCACGCTTTTTCACCCTCAGCGCATGCGCAGCAGGCTTTGCGCATGCGCAGAGGGTTACAAAAGAAAATGGCGGCATACGGGTGGGTGGACGGAGCCTTGCGCTGCCGCCGCTACCGGTTCTCCGAACCATCGGCGGCCGCTGCTACCGGTACGCCGAACTGGTAGCATTTCACCCCGTGCTCTAACCCCTGGAGACCTTATACCATCCCAATCAAATGGTTGTCCAGTCTATTCTTGATGGAGCACCCACAACTCCAGGTGGCAAGTTATTCCATTGATTAATTGTTCTTACTGTTAGAAAATTTATCCTTATTTCTAGATTGAATCTTTCTTTTTTTACTGTGTATTTAATTAATTAATTTATTTATTTTGGTTTTCTTATATGCCGCCCTACTCCCGAGGGACTCAGGGCGGCGTACAGCAAAAAATACAAGAAACCAGCAAATAAACATTAATTAAAACCAAATACAAAAATTAAAAATTCAATATTAAAAAACATCCATCAACCAGACATACCCGGGGGAGAGCTCAGATGGATTAGTCTCTAACCCCCTGCCTGCAGGAAAAGCCATGTCTTGAGGGCCTTTCGGAAGGCCAGCAGGGTGGGGATGGTTCGGGTCTCTGGGGGAAGTTGGTTCCAGAGCGCGGGGCCACCCACAGAGAAGGCCCTCCCCCTAGGGCCTGCCAGCCGGCATTGCTTGGCTGACGGGACCTGGAGGAGGCCAACTCTGTGGGCCCTAACCGGTCGAAGGGAAGTATGAGGCAGAATGCGGTCCCGGAGATAGCCTGGTCCTAAGCCATGAAGGGCTTTAAAGATTATGATCAACACCTTGAATTGTACCCGGAGACCGATGGGCAACCAATGCAGCTGGCGGAGTATAGGTGTCACGTGGGTGTACCTTGGCACACCCACCACAGCACGCGCAGCCGCATTTTGCACCAACTGAAGTCTCCGGATACTCTTCAAGGGTAGCCCCATGTAGAGCGCGTTGCAATAGTCCAAACGGGAGGTGACAAGGGCATGAGTGACCGTGAGTAGAGCCTCCTTCTCCAAGTATGGCCGCAACTGGTGCACCAGGCGAACCTGTGCAAAGGCCCCCCTAGCCACAGCGGTAAGATGATGATCCAATTTTAGCTGTGGATCTAGGAGGACCCCCAAGTTGCGGACCTGATCTGAGGGAGTTAATTTCGCTCCCTCGAGAACCAAGGAGGGACAGTTGTCATAGTCCTTAGGAGGCAATATCCAAAGCCAGTTCTGATCAAAATAGTTTAATAACTCCATCCTCAGAAATCCATCAATCAAGTGGAGATCCAATATCTTGTTTTTTGTTTTCCTAATCTTTCTCTGGGATTTTTCAATGGAGTTTGCATAGATCACAGTATGAGAACTTCTGATCTATAAAATTATGCAGCAATAAAGGGTGTTTCATGAATACTACCTCCAGGGCTGACAGACACATTTCAGGCTCATCTCCACCACCCAACGGGCTGATGGTATTTAAGACTTTCCAGAATTCTTTAGGGTCACTGGTTTTACTGACTGGTCCAAAACCTAGAAGAGAAAGAGAGAGAAGGAGATGGGGGGGGAGATAGAGAAAGGAAGAGGAAAAGGAGAGAGGGAGAGAGAAAGAAATAGGGAGAGAGGGAATGGAGAGGGAGAGAAATAGGAAGAGAGAGGGAGAGAGAAAGAAATAGGGAGAGAGGGAAAGGAGAGGGAGAGAGGGAAAGGAGAGGGAGAGAGAGAAGAAGAAAGAGGGGGAGAGAGACAGGAAGAAAGACAGAGGGTGAGAGAGAGGAAGAGGGAGAGAGGGAGAGAGAAAGAAATAGGGAGAAAGGGAAAGGAAAGGGAGAGGGAGAGAGACAGGAACAGAGACAGAGGAAGAGAGAAAGGAAGAGGAAGAGAGGGCCAGAGAAAGAGAAAGGGAGAGGAAAAGGAAACAGGAGGAGAGAGGGAGAGAGAAAGAAAGGGAAAGGAGAGAGGGAGAAAAAGAGAGAGGGAGTGGAAAGGGAGAGGGAGAGAGGGAGAGAAGGAAAAAGAGAGGGAGAGAGAAAGGAGAGAAAGAGAGAGGGAGAGGAAAGGGAGAGAGAGGGACAGAAGGAGAGAGAAAGGAAGAGGGAAAGGAGAGAGGGAGAAAGCAAGACAGAGAGAGAGGGGGCAGAGAAAGCAAGAGAGACGGAGGGAGAGGGAGAGGAAGAGGAAGAGAGAGGGAGAGAGAGAGGGAGGAGAGAGAGAGAGTGTAACGGCCAATTCTCAAAACATCTGATATTATTTCTTAGTATTTTAGTATATGAAGCATTACTTGGATGTCCTCTGCAGAAAAACACCCCTACTACCAACCAGTACTAGGTGAAAACTGTTATATTTTCCAAGGCCTTTTTTGAAATCATTTTAGAATTGCAAGGCTTATCCTGATGTTTTACGATGATTTATTGCTATGAATATTATTGCCATTGGTGGCGTTACACTGTTTTTACTGAGAAACACTGAATTAGAATCTTTCAGGGAAACTCCCCCCCCCCAACATATTTTCTCACATGAGCTTCCCTGAGTTTTTAGATCATTGGGACAGAGCCCTCTCTCTGTTCTGCCAACATCCAAAGATTGTTGATCAGAAATCCCAAATCCTTGCAACAAGAGTCTCGTCTCCAAAATCCATCTTTCAGCAGGGAAAGATGTTTTTTATTCAGCAAAGACTTTGGTCAAATACCCAGAAGTTCTGCCAACTTTGTATATATGTTGCAATTCCCTATTTGTCACCACGTCTTCCATTTTAAGCTTTATTTATTTTATATTCTTCACTTTTAACTTTGTATTCTACTTTACTTTGTATTCTACTTATGTATTCATAAAAGAGCCGAGGTGACGCAGCGGTTAGAGGCAGGTACCGCAGGCCACTTTAGCTGACACTGATCCGCAGGTCAGCGGTTCAAATCTCACCGGCTCAAGGTTGACTCAGCCTTCCATCCTTCCGAGGTAGGTAAAATGAGGACCCAGATTGTTGGGGGCAATATAAATATATACATTGCTTACTGGTGTAAACCGCTTAGAGAGTGCTTGCACTGTGAGGCGGTATATAAATCTCACTAAATAAATAAATAAATACTGTTCTACTTTGTAAAGTTGGGGACAAAGTTAACAAGCAAGCAATAGTATACAAAAATGAAATTCAACTGAAAAAAGAGACTATGTCAGTCATCTTACCAGGATCGTGGAAAGGCACCAAGAGGTAAAAATCTGGCTGTTGAGGGGTGCCTTGGCGCCGCTCGATGATCTCCCATGCCTGAAACTTAGCCGCGCTGATCTCTTCCCCCATACTTCCAGTGGTGTCCACCACGAAGCTCAGGCCTGTGGTTGGGCTGATATCTAGCAACCTTGAAACAAAATAGTGTGAATTGTGATTTAATAAATTATTCTTTAGGACAGATTCATACATGATGCTAAGAGATAATGTGGTTTATCTGGAGCTGGCTTAGCGTGTTATGTAGGTTGTATAGGCTTAGCATGTTAAGTAAGCTTAGTCCTTCTGGTCTGTAAAATAAGGGTTGCAGCTTACCAGGCTATGCAAAAACAACCAACTGTGCTTTATGCAACTAAGTGTGGCTTAGTGTAATGAATCGGTGTGGAATTCTGGAAACATTCAAGGAGAAAGCCTTCAAATTTTCTCTCTTTCTCTCTCTCTTTCTTTGTCCCTTCTTCCTTCCTTCGGTCTTTCTTTTTTCTTTCTTACTCTTTCTCCTTCCTCCCTTCCTTTACCTTCCTTTCTTCCTTCCCTTCCTTTCTCGCTTTTTCTTTTCTTTTCTTTCTCTTTCTCTTTCTCCCTCCCTCCTTCCTTCCTCCTTCCTCTTTCTTTCTCTTTCTCCCTCCTTCCTTCCTTTTCTTCCTTCCTTCCCTCCTTCTCTCTCTCTCTCTTTCTTTCTTTCTTTCTTTCCCTTTCTTTCTCCTCCCTCCTCCTCCCTTCCTTCCCTTTTCTCTCTCCTTTTCTTCCTTCCTTCCTTTTTATCTCTTTCTTTCTCCTTCCTTCCTTCTTTCTCTTTCTATCTTGCTTTCTCCTCCCTCCCTCTTTCTTTTCCTTCCTTCCTTCCTTCCCCTCTTTCTCTCTCTTTTCCTCTTTCTTCTCTTCTCTTTCCTTTCCTCTTTTTTCCTTTCTTTCTTTTTCTTTATCTCTTTCTTTCTCCTTCCTTCCTTCTTTTTCTTTCTATCTTTCTTTCTCCTCCCTCCCTCTCTTTCTTTTCCTTCCTTCCTTCCTTCCTCTCTTTCTCTTTTCTTCTTTCTTCTCTTCTCTTTCCTTTCCTCTTTTTCTTTCTTTCTTTCTTTCTTTCTTTCTTTTTCTTTCTTTCTTTCCTTTTCTTTCTCTCTCTCTTTTTCTGATTTTTTCCTTTCCTGATTCTGCTCTTTATTAGTTTACATTAGTTTTTATATGTTTTGTAATAACACATTAAAAATTAATAAAAATCACATTTTAAAATGGAACATGCATGCATGTAATTGCTGTGTGTATTGCTGTGTTCAGCCACTGCTATTTTGTTGGCTGTTATCTCTGTTGATCTACAGCAACTGTTAAACTGTACAATGCAAGGAAGAGAAAAGATCTGAAAATGAATATCCTGAAGATCAAGAGGGCCTTGTTTGACAGTTGCACGAAATTGATGAATAGGGAAATTTTTCAGAGTATTAGGCAGCATGTGGCCTATCATAAGGAATTAATGATTGTCAAGACAACCGAAAATGTGAGTAATTCATGTTTGTTTAAAGAAACCGAGATGGCTGGCTATAAAAAGGACCCTTCTGCTTGCTTTGTTACGCGTAAATGAAAATTGAGGTTGACAGGAGAAAGTAATTTGAATGTGATGGGAAAGGGGTAGTTAAGAAACATGCTTAATGAAACGAGGAGAGAAAGGCTCAAAAATGAATGAGTGATGAAAGAATGTGGATTCTCACAAAAGCAAGGGTGAAAGAGGAACACTGATGTGGTTCAGTCACAAAGGGAAAGCAAATAGAGAATTAAAACACAGAACAAACAAGTAAAAGAATAGCCAATGGGTTGCGAGGAAGGAGATGAGAAACATGATGGAGAAGGAGGTGGTGAGATCCTCAAAAAGAAGGAGATGAAAAATTTAAAGAAAACCAAAAAGCAACGCATGAATCAGTGTTTAGTAGAAGCAAGGATAATTGGCAAAGGTGGAAAGATATGGTAAATGAGGTTGATGAAAACTAGTTTTAACTATGTTTTCTTCTCTCCTCCGCCCACCCCCTCATTTGTCCCTGTAATTTCTTTGCCTTGCTGTTCCTTAATTCTTTTCGACCAGTTTTTTTTTATAGTGCTGTTTACCACAAGAAAAATAGGTGTGGTCTTAGAGTCATTCTATTGTAAAATGGGCAGCATATAAATTTAATAATTTATAGGCTTTCTAATCTGCCTCAAGGGGAGTGTAAATTCAACGTAAAATGTTCCTATATCTAATTTCAGGGCTAATGATCGGAGGAAATTCTGGAGATTTCAGAAAAAACGCTTCTGGGACTATCTACAGCCAATCCCCATATCCATAAGTGACAGTTAACGGTAAGAACCTTAAAAGAATGGACCAGATTACCTCATAAATTGCCTGTTCCCTATTTCTCGCCACATCTTCTCCAGGAAGTGTATGGAGGCCTCCTGGGCCAGCCTTGCTGCCTTCTGGTGCAGGTAATGGTGAGGTGAGAAGAACATGGAGGCACTGTCCTTATTTATGCCGCCTCGAGGTTCTTGATGGCGGCTCTCATCGAACCTCCCACCATGACTGCACTTCCCTGAGGAGACAGGAAGGAGGAAAAAGACTGTCAGCCTAGCATCTTCTACCTGCAAAGAATGAAGGATAGAATAATACCATTTGGAGAAGGATGGAATAATACCACCACCACCACCACCACCACCACCACCACCACCATCATCATCAAAGTTTGTTGCAAAAATCAAAATCAGAAGCGCACACAGATGACTGATTCAGCTGGATTCAATAACTTCTTTATAAACATAATAACAGATGAATTTACAATACCATTTAGCAGATTATTTCTTCAAGTAAACACAAGCAGGAGTTAGCTTCATTTCAGCAGAGTTCAGAGTGGAAGAGTACAGAGTGGAGACTGGAGCCACACCCAGCCTTAAGCTTAAGTTCCAGTTTCGATTCTCTGCACAGACTCAGAAGTGGTTAGCTCCTATTGGCTGATTCAGTTGCTATGCCTATTCATTGGCTAACCTTGTTAACATTGGCTCTCCCAGTCATGAATATTCTAACAATCATCATCTCCATTTAATGACCCCTTGCAGGGTGGAGTCTGGGCAACTGAATGGAGTTTACTGGCTGGATGCCCTTCCTGTCTCCAATGCGGTGTTATATTCAGCAGATATGGAATAATGGAATACCACCATTCCTGTAGAAAACTCTGCTTTTTATACAACCATTTATAGGGGTTTTTTTATATGCTGTTTTTAAACCTCCCAGATTCCTACTAATGTGAGCTCTGTCACATCACCTTTATGGGGGTCTGTTAGCCACAGGTATTCTCTGCTCTGTAAATTTTGTCCAGCCTGCCTGAACTTTTCAGCAATTCTGCACAAGGTGCGTATGTTAGAACACATTTTGCACTCTGTTTTGTGCAAATAAAAAAAAAAGATTTTCTTGCATTAAAAAAAAAGAGATCACAGAATTTTTGCAAGGATGGACTGATAAAGGAACTGATATTTATTTATTTATTTATTTATTTATTTATTTATTTATTTATTTATTTATTTATTTATTTATTTATTTATTTATTATTGGTTCTTATATGCCGCCCTACTCCCGAGGGACTCAGGGCGGCGTACAGCAATATACAAGAACACTGCAAAATAAACTTTAATTAAAACCAAGTTCAAAAATTAAAAAAATTAAATATTTAAAAAATATCCATCAACCATACATACCCGGGGGAGAGCTCAGATGGATTAGTCTCTACCCCCTGCCTGCAGGAAAAGCCATGTCTTGACAGCTTTTCGGAAGGCCAGCAGGGTGGGGATGGTTCGGGTCTCTAGGGGAAGTTGGTTCCAGAGCGCAGGGGCCCCCACAGAGAAGGCCCTCCCCCTAGGGCCCGCCAGCTGCCATTGTTTGGCTGACGGGACCTGGAGGAGACCAACTCTGTGGGCCCTAACCGGTCGAAGGGAAGTATGAGGCAGAATGCGGTCCCGGAGATAGCCTGGTCCTAAGCCATGAAGGGCTTTAAAGATGATGATCAACACCTTGAATTGTACCCGGAGACCGATGGGCAACCAATGCAGCTGGCGGAGTATAGGTTTATTTATGGACCAATCTAGAAAGCTCTTTTGCTAGAGGCTTCCATTATTCTATTTTTTCCCCTCTTCCTCTGTCAGAGAAACAATATGGAAGGCTCCACTAAGCTTCAGAGGACAAAAACAAAAAACCTCCAAATCCTAAAGCAGAAAAGATTCATTCATTTCCCCATCAATTAACTATGAAAAGGCCCTACAATTCTCCAGAGTTCCACAGGAGTGATCTCTCTCTCTCTCACACACACACACACACACACACACAAACACCGGACACCAAATACTATAAATAAAACAGGCAGCTGATGGAGAGAACATCTCAAAGAAACACATTTGAGCGAAAAATGTTCTCGAAGCTGTGCCAAAGCTCGTTTTCTCCTCCTTACAGATTTTAGCGTCAACTCTCTAAGGATGTAAGGAGAATACAAATGAGGCTTTTCGCCTTTGATAGTATTAAGGGGAGGGGAGAAAAATTATCCTTGGCTTCCAAACAGAGTCTTTTTTTTTTCCTTCCCCCTCCGTTGGCCACAAAAACATACCAATAGGCTTTTCGGGACGGGAACCATAGTAACCTGTGGTGAGAACAGCAAGCTTGTCCAGGAGATTTCCTTTGCAGGTCCATTCAGAGCAGTCGTGGCAAGTCCGGATGCCAGCTGAGAAGGCACAAGAGAAATAGCGTGGAGTAAAAAAAAAGGGGGGGGGGTAGGAGAAAAGGCAGGAGGGCAAGGGTCCTGAGACCCTCCTCGGTCACAGCAAAATGGACTACTAATGAATGCAAGTTCCACTTTTTCATCTCTCTTTCACTTGGCAAAAATCTTGCAATAGCAATAGCATTTAGACTTATATACCACTCCGTTGCTCTTTACAGCAATCTCTGGGTGGTTTGTTTGTTTGTTTGTTTGTTTGTTTATTCATTTATTCATTTGTTTATTATTTATTTATTTATTTATTTATTTATTTATTTGTTTATTTGTTTATTTATTTATTTATTTATTTATTTATTTATTTATTTTGGTTTTCTTATATGCCGCCCAACTCCCAAGGGACTCAGGGCGGCGTACAGCAAAGAAAAAATACAAGAACAACCAATAATAAACGTTACATTAAAATCAATATAAAAATTAAAAACCATCCAACAATCAGACATACCCGGGGGAGAGCTCAGATGGATTAGGCTCTACCCCCAGCCTGCAGGAAAAGCCATGTCTTAACGGCTTTTCGGAAGGCCAGCAGGGTGGGGATGGTTCGGGTCTCTGGAGGAAGTTGGTTCCAGAGCGCGGGGCCCGCCACAGAGAAGGCCCTCCCCCTAGGGCCCGCCAGCCGGCATTGCTTGGCCGACGGGACCCGGAGGAGGCCAACTCTGTGGGCCCTAACCGGTCGGAGGGAAGTATGAGGCAGAATTTATTTATTTTGTGAGATTTATATACCGCTTCACAGTGCAAGCACTCTCTAAGCGGTTTACACCAGTAAGCAATGTATATTTATATTGCCCCCAACAATCTGGGTCCTCATTTTACCTACCTCGGAAGGATGGAAGGCTGAGTTAACCTTGAGCTGGTGACATTTGAACCGCTGACCTGCAGATCAGAGTCAACCAAAATGGCCTGCAGTACTGCCTCTAACCGCTGCGTCATCTCGGCTCTTACAATGCAGGTTTACAATGCAGAAGCATTATCTGCATATCATCCCCCTCCCCCAACAATCTGGGTCCTCAGTTTGCCAACCACGGAAGGATGGGAGATTGAATCAACCTCGAGCCCCGTGTTAGGATCGAACTCCAGGCTGTGGGCAGAGTTTGCTTGCAATACTGCACTTTAATCACTACGTCACCAGGTCTCTTCGTGCCAACTTTCCCCATGCCCAATTTTACAACTTTTTTGCCACAGTTATTAAACGAATGCAGTTGTTAAGTGAAGCATGTAGTCGTTAAGTGAATTCAGCTTCCCCCATTGACTTGCTTGTCGGAAGGCAGCTTGGAGGTCGCAAATGATTAGACTTAGAGTAACTTGGGGATGGTGATCACATGATCCTACAACCATTATAAACATTTGTTCACCACCCTGAATCGTTTTTTGGGGATGGGCGACTATATAAATAGACCAAATAAATAAATCAACAGGCTAAATCAATAAATTCTCTGTAGGCTGGAACAGGCTCCTATGAGAGTGAATCAGGGTCTAATACCCACCAACAAAACAGAGGGATAGAATCAAGATCACGTGAAGTGTTAATACCACTTTATAATGCCTTGGTAAGGCCACACTTGGAATACTGCATTCAGTTTTGGTCACCACAATGTAAAAAAGATGTTGAGACTCTAGAAAGAGTGCAGAGAAGAGCAACAAATATGATTAGGGGCAGGGGTGGATTCTAACTTACCTCGCTGCCGGTTCGCTTCCTCCCACGTGTGCGCAATGCTGAAAATCCCCCCCCCCCAAAAGCCGAAAACAAGATGGTGACACATGCCGGAAACTCAGCTTCTGCGCATGCGCAGAAGAAGAAAAAAATCAGAACCCCCCCCCAAATCACAAAAAAAAACCCCACCCAAAAAATTCCAAAAAAGATGGCGGCATCCACGGGCTGGAACCAACAGAACCAGTTCCGTGACGTCACAGTGACGTCACCAACGGTTTGCTACCAGTTCTATAGAACCAGTGTGAACCGAGAGGAACCCACCTCTGATTAGGGGACTGGAGGCTAAAACATATGAAGAACGGTTGCTGGAATTGGGCATGGCTAGTTTAATGAAAAGAAGGACATGATTGCAGTGTCCCAATATCTCAAGAGCTGCCACAAAGAAGAGGGAGTCAAACTATTCTCCAAAGCACCTGAGGGCAGGACAAGAAGCAATGGGTAGAAACTGATCAAGGAGAGAAGCAACCTAGAACTAAAGAGAAATTTCCTGAAAGTTAGAACAATTAATCAGTGGAATAACTTGTCTCCAGAAGTTATAAATTCTCCAACACTGGAAGTTTTTAAGAAAAGATTGGGCAACCATTTGTCTGAAGTGGTGTAGGGCAGCGGTGGGTTCTAACTTACCTCGCTGCCGGTTCACTTCCTCCTGCGCTGCATGAGCACACCCGCGCAGTGCCAAAAAAAATTTAAGAAGCCAAAAAAAACCGCCAAAAACAAGATGGTGACGCATGCGCAGTGCTGGAAACTCGGCTTCTGCTCATGCGCAGAAGAAAAAAAAACCAGAATTTTTTTTTAAAAAATCCCCCCTCCCCAAAAATTCAAAAAAAGAGATGGTGGCGTCCATGGACCGGCACCAACCAAACCGGTTCCGTGATGTCGTGATGTCATCAGCGGGTTGCTATCGGTTTGGAAGAACCGGTCCGAACCGGGTGGAACCCACCTCTGGTGTAGGGTTTCCTGCCTAAGCAGGGGGTTGGACTAGAAGACCTGCAAGGTCCCTTCCAACTGTTATTCTGTTCTATTCTAATACTATATCTTATGTGGAGGCAAACTCAGGTAAAAGAGAAAAATTGCACCCGATCCATACCTTTAGCGACAGACTGAATTTCGCGGCCCGGCTGAACCAAGTCAAGGAGTATTCCTTCATATCCCAGTTCTACCCAGTTACTGTGGCTGTAGAAATCCTGGCCAGAAAGAAAGAGGGTGAGCAGCTCCTGTGTTATGATTTTGTTAAATTATGGGTTTCGATCCTCCATTCTGATTTAAAAGTTAGCAAATTCAGGTAGAGCTTCTCGCTCTTTTTTGTGTGATTTCAGTACAGGCAGTCTTCAACTTACAACTACAAATGGGGGCCAGAATTTCCATCCGATAATCTAGGCGATTATTAAGCGAATTAGGCCGGATTTTAACAATTGTTGGTTAATCAGCAAATTGCTGCCATTGTTAAATTAATTCATGTGGTCGTTGAGCAAATTCGCCCCCGTCCCCACTGACTTCGCGTGTCGGAAGCCATCTTGGAAGGTTACAGATGGTGATTGCAGGATCTCAGGATGCTGCAAACATTACAAATACGTGCCTGTTAATTGCCAAGGGCTCGAATTTTGGTCATGTGACTGTGGGGATGCTGTGACAGTTGTGTGTGGACCAGTCCTGAGCTACTTTTTACAGTGCCATCGTAACTTTGAACACTCACTAAATGAATGGTTGCAAGTCAAGGACTACCCGTAGTTTTTGCAGAAAATTAAAGACTATTTGAAAAAAGCAGAAAGATGAAGGCGTGCTGATTCATAATAGACTATTAAAGTTTGTTGCAAAATCAAAACCAGAAGCACACACAGATGACTGATTCAGCTGGATTCAATAACTTCTTTATAAACATAGTAACAGATGAATTAAATTTTATAATACCATTAGCAGATTATTTCTTTAGTTTCATTTCAGCAGAGTTCAGAGTGGAAGAGTACAGAGTGGAGATTGGAGCCACACCCAGCCTTAAGCTTAAGTTCCAGTTTCGATTCTCTGCACAGACTCAGAAGTGGTTCGCTCTTATTGGCTGATCCAGTTGCTATGCCTATTCATTGGCTAACCTTGTTAACATGGCTCTCCCAGTCATGAATATTCTAACATAGACAATATAAGGGAGTTAGTTGAGGAGCGTAATTGGTTATGCTTCCCCCCAGGCACAACTGTTCATTCTAGTCTCTCTGGATACTTAATCCCTTATTCAGGACTGGGATAGTTGGCATAAAGTTTACAGACATGCCTCAGCTAGTCTATTCATTGGATAAGAATGAAGCTACAGAGACACAAATTTATCGATTGGCGGGCGTAGAAATCAAAGTCGCTATATGAGTTTAAAGATCCAGGTTTAAATTCTAGGCTTTTTTTCCCCACTGCCTTTACAAGTCAACAGATCCTTGGTCATTTTCCTGAGGGCCCCGGAAGGCCCCGGAACATGGACCATGGTTCTCTTTCTGGCCAGAGACTGTTCTATCTAACTTCACTAGCTTCCTTTCTTAATACGTACAGGTAGTCCTCTACCTACGACCAGTTGGGACTGGAAATTGGGTCATAAGTCAGTGTGGTCATAAGTGGAGTCAATATGTCACCAGAGACGATTTTGTGACCATTTTTTACCACAGCCGTTATGCAAATCACATGACTGTTAAGTGAATCTTGGTTCTCCAGTAGACATTTGTTGCCGGGTTTTTTGCCTGAAACCGAATTTTTATGATTTGTAGGTCTGTGAAGCATAAGGCGGCTGAAGTACGATCATAAGCACAGTTGCTGTTTCACTTAACAACCACTTTGCTTAACCACGGAATTGCTGGTCCCAACTCAGTTAGTTAAACAATTTTTGGGCACGAGGCACGCCCACACGGCGTGGGAGGAAGCGAACCAGCAGCGAGGTAAGTTAGAACCCACCCCTGCCCTGAAGCTGACCTGACTGGAGCCATCTTGGAGCTTCAGTGTTGCCACACTGGAGCTGAGGGATAGGCAGCGGGGATTTGAGATAGCTGGGGCGTGTAGCCAAAACAAAATACTTTCTCTTGGGAACCAAGGACATTCTCACACCTAGTCAGAGGAAGGAGGAGTGATGTCACCAGGCAACCAGATGGCACCTTGATTGGACCATGTGACTGATTGTTTGGGGTTGAGAGAAAACTTTCTTTTTTAATTAAGTGAAAACCGCAGGAACCTTCAGAGTCGGTTTTCACCAGATTTGTGCCAATATGGTATCTCCAATAAAGCTATTCTTTGAGGAATTTGTCTGCCTCAGAGTTTTTCTTGCTATGGGGTCTATTACTTGGAACCCTGATATTAAGCATATTCCCACAGACCATCACATCTATAGAACCGGGGTTACCACCAAGAAGGCTGCCATCTTCCCTGCTATTCTAATTTTGAATTTGGTACATTTTGGTGGATACCTGCAAGGAATGGAGCAGCTGTCCTAGCTTTTTTCGGGCAATGCCATATTGCTCAGAACGCACAGCTTGAAGGATCTCTTTGCGAATATGCAACATCCAGCTATTGGCGGAGTGAATGAGCTCCGAATCGAAGTGGAAAATGGGATCATCCCGGGTCGTATTCCCAAAGTCCATGGCGGCATTGGCGTTGGCCACTTCTGTGATGGCTCCACGGAAACGCTTGGCCGACACCTCAGGACCATAGAAAGCGGCAAAGATGTCATCAGCCAATAGGGTCTTGTCCTGTTGAGGTGGAATCAGAAGTAATGTTAAACAACATGTTAGATAAGTCCTTACATTCTCCCCCTCACATAAAGTAGAGAAGGAAGTGTGTGTTGAGGAGAAACGAAAGGATTTGAAGGCCCAGTTTTTCTCAACCTTGGCAACTTTAAGAGGTGTGGACTTCAATTCCCAGAATTCCACACCCAGCCTTATTTCTTCCTGTAAATGCCACTTTTTTTTCCAATTCTTCAAAGCTTTTTATTAGGCAAGTAGTCCTCGCTTAATGACTGGTTTGATTAGTGACCACTCAAGGTTCCGACAACGCTCCAAAATCTTATGGCGCAGATTCAAAGTTCTGATGCTGCCCCCTCGTGGTCATGTGATCTCATTTTGGACACTTGGCAACCAGCCCACATTTATGGCCATTTGTGGCATTCTGCGGTCATATGACCGTGATTTACGACATGTTTTGCTGGAAACCGGCAAAACTACTTCCAGTTTCGGGCAAAAGATACTTGTTGCAAACAATGGCTTTGCTTAACGACTGCCATGTTCGCTTAATGACTGCCCCATTCACTGAATGACTGTTGGAGAATATGTTGTAAAATTGGGTTGGTTGCATAATTGAAAACATCAGTAACAGCACTAGCACCCTCTGTCACCTACAATAGCAATAGCAATAGCACTTATATACCGCTTCACAGTGCTTTACAGCCCTCTCTAAGCGGTTTACAGAGTCAGCATATTGCCGCCAACAATCTGGGTCCTCATTTTA
The DNA here is from genome assembly GCA_023053685.1 of Diadophis punctatus similis. Lineage (NCBI taxonomy): Eukaryota > Metazoa > Chordata > Lepidosauria > Squamata > Dipsadidae > Diadophis > Diadophis punctatus. The sequence goes on from JALIGW010000039.1 coordinate 1,080,147, forward strand.
CCCACCTCGGAAGGATGGAAGGCTGAGTAAATCTTGAGCCTGGTGAGATTCGATCTGCCAAACTGCTCGCAGCTGGTGATCAGCAGAAGTAACCTGCAGTACTGCACTCTAACCACTGCGCCACCGCGGCTCTTATATGATAAAGGAATGATAAAGGAACTGTTCTCAACTGGGAATTGCCAATTAATTGGCAGCAAAAACCAAGTAAGCTGGTTAAACTGCCTGATAAGCAATGAACAAAATGCACTTTGGGGGTGTCTGAGCAAGATTCCCCCCGCCTCGGTGGCATTGCAAGTCAGGTAAATAAAGGAGGGCTTCCTACAATATCACTGAGTTACAAACAATTCTTATTTTCTGATATTAATTCTGAAATAACAGATAAGATTACCAGGTTCTGTGCAGTGGTGTACAAAATTAGACAAAGGTTAATTAAGAGCAAATGAACTAGTTTGAGCAGGGAATGGCTCTGTCTCAGCATTACCCATTGGTCTTTTTCTATTATTATTATTATTATTATTATTATTATTATTATTATTATTATTATTATTATTATTATTATTATTATTATTATTATTATTATTATTATTATTATTATTATTATTATTATTATTATTATTATTATTATTATGCCAGCTATTGTATTGTACCTTCCTCAGATTTGTTAGGGGCAATATAATTGTAGATTTTAGATTAGTTTTAACTAATAAGAATGATGCTTTTAAGCATTTTTTAAAGTGCATCATTCCTCCTTATTTATTACTGAACGGTCTGGATATTCAAAAACTATTTTCTTCTGGATAGATTAACACTTAAAATTAAAGAGAAGGAAGAAACAGAACATTTTTTAACATGGCTAACAGAAACAGAAGTTAGAATTTTAAAAGCTTAAGAGAATGATTAATTATATAAGGAAGGTATATTGAAATAGCTAAGCAAATATTATTATTATTATTATTATTATTATTATTATTATTATTATTATTATTATTATTATTATTATTATTATTATTATTATTATTATTATTATTATTATTATTATTATTATTATTATTATTACCGTATTTTTCGGAGTATAAGACACACCGGAGTATCAGACGCACCTTAGTTTTGGGGGAGGAAAACAAGGAAAAAAGGCCTCTGCCTCCCAGCAATTTGCCAAACAGCAAACAGCAAACAGTACAGATGATATACACTGTTTGCTGTGTATTTCTGTGCATGTGTGCTTGACCCATAGAAATAGCAAAGAATTGGAGAAATGTACATTATGGCAGTATATTAATCCCAGAAAGTTTTCTTAAATGTAATCACACTAACTTCTCCCAATGATTTAAATAGATCTACTCCAAACATGAATAAATCAGGGTTTCTCAGCTGCCTTCTTTTTATACTAATACTTAATACTAATACTTAATACTAAAACAGGACATTTCAGATTATATTTTTACAGATCTTTAAAATTGATGTGGCTTTCTGGAAGTATTCTCTGCTATTTAAAAGAAGATACAATAGCACTGGGCCTCTTCAGAGCAAGCATTTATTTTAAAAATCTTCTTCATTTTGTTAAGTTGTCTAGAACAATAATAAAGCAGTCTTTAAAAAATAAGTCTAATAATTTGAACACTCTACAAACATTTAACAAAATAACATATTAACAGAATTTGCCTCTACCTAGGATAGAACTCACAACCTGCTGATTGTGAGGCAAGAGCTCTAGCTCTGAGCCATAGAAACTATAGCTTGCCTCCTTTCCATTTTAGCAGCCTAATATTGCCAGCAGTTTATCTCCCAGCAATTTGTCTCATCACAGCCACCATAGTTACTTTCATTTTACCAGTGGCTTGCAAGCCTCAGCTGTAGGTCGGGAAGCAGATAATATCTTCTTGTGCTCTTCTTGTGCTTTGCCCTGTTTGCTGTAAAAAGGTAAATTGCTGGCAGGCAGAGGCCAAAGGGTGGGGGTGGCTGGGTGGGGCTGCATTCGGTGTATAAGACGCACCCAGGTTTTCACCCTCTTTTTGAGGGTAAAAAGGTGCGTCTTATACTCCGAAAAATACGGTATGTGATTGTTAATGTTATTATCACTATTATGATTATTTCTCAAAATTAATTGTATTCAGACAACAAACTGTTCATGTAGACATTGATTTTTTTATGTTTATTAAAATATGTATAAATAAAATATCTTTAAAAAACCCACTATTTTCTCCTCTTTTTTCTTTCTGCTGATTAATGGCCGCAACGAAGTTATTTGATTGGAATGTCATTGAGGAATACAGTTGCTATAACTCAGATTTGCGCATTTAATGGCCTCCAGGCCACATCCAGCACATTGGCTGTCCCTGTCCCGCCGGCATGAGGTTAATTGGAAATTAGAAAACAGATGTAAATAAGTGAACACCATGCATGCAATACAACTGCATTGCTTTCATTTTGAAGGTGACCGCTATTTTTTTCAATTTACGTATGTGCATGTGTGCATCTCATGTGGTCCCTTGGGAAAATTAATTGTCCACTCCTCATGTAACGTGTCCCCCTTTGCTGCAGATATCTCTGCTCCTTTCACCTCACGTTCCTTTCAGGTATCCACGTCCAGTTCTCTCTCACCTTAAAGTCCTCTTCTTGGATGTGATTCCCCTTGGTAGGGTGAGATATCTCCGAAAAGAGGCGGACAGTGATGTTCAGAATTGCATCTTCAGTCATGTCCTGGTGGGTGATGGATCCCCAGGTGAAGCCCATGGTCCGAGACCAGATGTTGGGGAAAAACCCATGGACTTCTTGCAGTGGAAAATGAACCAACATCAGCATCCACAGGAGATGCCCAAAACAGTCCAAGGGATGGTCCATATTGGATACATTTAGCTGAACCTATAGAAGAAAGAGAATTGCTGTGAGCTAAGATCCTCACTTCTGTATTGTCATTGTACAGTCAGTTGTACCCTATTTTTATTTTTATATTTTTATATTTATACCCTATGACAATCATTAAGTGTTGTACCTCATGATTCTTGACAAATGTATATTTTCTTTTATGTACACTGAGAGCATATGCACCAAAGACAAATTCCTTGTGTGTCCAATCACACTTGGCCAATAAAGAATTCTATTCTATTCTATTCTATTCTATTCTATTCTATTCTATTCTATTCTATTCTATTCTATTCTATTCTATTCTATTCTATTCCATTCTATTCCATTCCATTCCATTCCATTCTATTTTCTATTCTATTCTATTCTATTCTATTCTATTCTATTCTATTCTATTCTATTCCATTCCATTCCATTCCATTCCATTCCATTCCATTCCATTCTAGTTGCACAGCCCTTCCTTGCTCCCTCAGGCATTGCAGGCCACCCCACCATGTTGTCTTCTCTTTGGTCAAGAGAAGCAACTTCAGATTTCAACCATAGAAAGGAACAGAGAATGACTGAGCGCAGCAGCAGGTTAAAGCTTCAAAATGGAGGAACGGATGCTGAGGCACAGAAGGAGATTAAAATAGCCCCAACCTTGTCAGCCTTTCGTGAGGCCTTAAAAACCTGATTAAGTTTCCATGCCCAGGACAGTGAATGTGCTAAGGGCCCCTTTCCTGGCTATTTTGCTAACTGGCCTCAGCTTCTACCCTGTTTCCCCCCAAATAAGACATCCCCTGATAATAAGCCCAATCGGTCTATTGAGTGCATGGCAATAAGGCCAAGCGCTTATTTCAGGCTTCAAAAAAAATATAAGACAGGGTCTTATTTTCGGGGAAATACAGTATGTATATTTATTTTAGACGTTTCTATTGTTTTTATTGTTTTAAAAAGTTTTTAGTGTTTCGATTGTACTATTGTGTTCAAATTGTAAGCCACCGAATCATTGATTGAGACAGGTGGCTATAGAAATTGAATAAATAAATCAATAAACATACACAATTAGTCCTCAACTTACGATCTTAAGTCAGCCCCAAATTTCTGTTGCTCAGTGAGACACTGGTTAAACGAATTTTGCCCCGTTTTACAACTTTTCTTGCCACACTTGTTAGGTGAATCAATTGCAGTTAAGTTAGTACCACGGTTGTTAAGTGAATCTGGCTTCCCCATTGACTTTGCTGGTCAGAAAGTTGCAAAAGGTGATCTCATATGAGCCCGGGACACTGCAACCGTCATAAATGAGTCACTTGCCAAAAGTCTGAATTTTGATCACATGACCGTGGAGATGCTGCAATGGTCATAAGTGTGAAAAATGGTCATGTCACTTTCGCAGTGCCGCTGCAACTTCAAACGGTCACTCAATGAACCGTTGTAAGTTGAGCACTACCTGTAGTTTTTGAACTGTAAGCCAGCCAGAGTCACTAAGACGGGCGGCTATAGAAATGGAATGAATGAATGAACGAACAATCAATCAAACAAACAAACAATCAAGCATAAGAACATAACTTTGATAAAATATAGCTTCCCGGATGGGTGGCAAATAGATTTAATAAATAAATAAAGAACTTTTATTTATTTCTATTTGCTAGAATAGTAACTCCTTTAAGCTACTTTTGGAAAAGCTTTTGGTTCATTTGGCTTCTTGTTATTGTTCTCGATTTTTTTTTTGAAACTGCATTTTACCATGCATACATAAATAAATACCAATCTTCAGTTATAGTAATGTTAACTAGTGTTCCACAATGATAGAATGATGGGCTGTGCTTTCCTAAGATCCACACGAGGACAGGAAAAGGGAAATGCTATTTTTGAATAATCACATCGGGCAGAAAGACCAAAAGATCCAAGTGATCTATTTTGTGTGATTGATTCACACAAAAGTTGATTGATCATCAAACTTCCTGAATTACATTACTAACCAGAGCATACAAAACATTTGTTAGACCAATTCTGGAATACAGCTCACCTGTCTGGAATCCGCACTGCATATCAGACATAAATACAATCGAGAGAGTCCAGAAATATTTCACAAGAAGAGTCCTCCACTCCTCCGCTCACAACAAAATACCTTATTCCACCAGACTTGAAATACTGGGATTAGACAATTTACAACTACGTCGCCTCCGATCTGATCTAAATGTAGTTCATAAAATCATATACCAAAATGTCCTTCCTGTTAATGACTACTTCAGCTTCAACCGCAACAATACATGAGCACGTAATAGATTCAAACTAAATGTAAAGCGCTCCAAACTCGACTGCAGAAAATACGACTTCAGCAACAAAGTGATCAATGCCTGGAATGCACTACCCGACTCTGTGGTTTCTTCCCCAAACCCCAAAAACTGTAACCTTAGACTGTCTACAGTCGACCTCTCCTCGTTTCTAAGAGGTCTGTAAGGGGCGTGCATAAGCGCACCACTGTGCCTACCGTCCCTGTCCTACTGTCCTATTGTCCTCTTTTATCGTTACTTTTTACTTATGTTTATACAAATTACTACTATCCTATACAGGTTTGACAAATAAATAAATAAAATAAATAAATAAATTACAGCCCCCTCAGCCCATTCATTTCACTGTATATCTCTAGATCCAGTAGTAGGTAGGTAGGTAGGTAGGTAGATAGATAGATAGATAGATAGATAGATAGATAGATAGATAGATAGATAGATAGATAGATAGATAGATAGATAGATAGATAGATAGATAGATAGATAGATAGATAGATTGATTGAATTCTTTATTGGCCAAGTGTGATTGGACACACAAGGAATTTGTCTTTGGTGCATATGCTCTCAGTGTACATAAAAGAAAAGATACATTTGTCAAGAATGGTTGTCATAGGGTTTCAGTAAGCAATCAGGAAACAATCAATATTAATATAAATCGTAAGGATACAAGCAACAAGTTACAGTCATACAGTCATAAGTGGGAGGAGATGGGTGATAGGAACGATGAGAAAAACTAATAGTAATAGTAATGCAGCCTAGTGAATAGTTTGACAGTGGTGAGGGAATTATTTGTTTAGCAGAGTGATGGCGTTCGGGAAAAAACTGTTCTTGTGTCTAGTTGTCTTGGTGTGCAGTACTCTATAGCGACATTTTGAGGGTAGGAGTTGAAGCAATTTATGTCCAAGATGCGAGTGGTCAGTAAATATTTTCACGGCCCTCTTTTTGTATTTTGACAGTTTGATTTTGTTCATTTAAAAATTGTGTGTCCTTCAACAGTTTACCACAATCCCATAAGCAGGTATTTTGTAGGGGCAGCATGTTTGGTTAGGTTTATAAGTAACTTTATTATTGACCGAACTCTGCTATTTTAAGTATATATCTTGACCAATGGCAAACTACAGCAGATGTTAGTCCTTAGACTGACCTTGCTTGAACTTGTTCAAAAACTAAGCAGCGTCGGCTTGGCAAGTATTTCAGTGGGAGACTATACCACAATCCCCAGGCAATTATTATTTCAAAAGAAATCTGCGAAAAAAGACAGTAACAAGACAACTTCATGAATACGTTCATGTACTCACTAAGACTTGGCCTCATCTTAAGGGAGATTTCAATCAGTTGCAGAGCTTTTTGAGCAAATATTTACATTTTTAACGTAGCTTTTCGTCTGAATACATGCTACAGAAGCCGAAGAGAAACAAGGAAAATCTTAAGTAGGTGCTTATATGTACGTGCCTCTCTCCTTACAAGTGACATTTCTAGAGAAATTGGAAAGGAGCTGAACGGTTTTTTTTAAAAGACCAATTCTAAGTAAACTGTTTAATGACATGCCCAGAAGTTTTGCAAGATAACAAACCTGGGCATATGTTGCTCATGAATGTACTATATAGCAAAATAGAGACTCTGGGCAACATGAAAAATTAATGGTTAGATGAACTACCGGTAACTTATACCACTACAATCAAATAACTAGTTTCCAGAGAATGTCCTATTGGTCAGAGTAGAAATATAAAGGATTGTATTAATGTTTAATGAAACATTAAAATTCAAAATGCGTACTGAATTCTCCCAGAAGATCAGGAGACACTTTGCAAAATCATTGGATAAGGGACATTTCATAAGCCTCTTCTACTGGAAAATAATTTATTGTTTGTTCATTTAATTGCATAAAGTATATATCCTAGAATTCCCATGCAGTCCCCATCTATGTACAGATCACTCACCGACTTCGCTCCAGCAAATCATCTTGCAAACTGCCTTGCATGGGTTTTATATTTATAAACAAGACCTCAAGAGCCTGCAGTCACGCTGTATAATTAATCTGTTTTATGGGACTATGAGTAAGTCCTCTTATTTAAGAATGGAAAACCGCATCATCGATGAACCATCTTTAGACACACAGGTTGAACGGTTAATTTTAGATGCAACTGGACATCAACTCCTTTGCGAGAATATAATAATTCTAATTGATCATAAGGACCAGATGAAGCTCCATCTGGACTCTTAATCTTATAATAAGGAATTTCATAGACTTTCTAATCTACCAGCATTACAACTGCTTCAATTCCTCTGTATCTTTCCTTATGGCATTCATTTCTCTTAAGAAGAACCTCTTTGTTTACAGAATTCCTCATCGGATCAATTGCCACTGAAGTTGAGAAATGTAAGGCTTGGTGGAGATCGAGGGAGAAGAGCAGGGAATGACACAAGTAAAGAATAGAATAGAATAGAATAGAATAGAATAGAATAGAATAGAATAGAATAGAATAGAATAGAATAGAATAGAATAGAATAGAATAGAATTCTTTATTGGCCAAGTGTGATTGGACACACAAGGAATTTGTCTTTGGTGCATATGCTCTCAGTGTACATAAAAGAAAAGATACATTTGTCAAGAATGGTTGTCATAGGGTTCAAGTAAGTAATCAGGAAACAATCAATATGAAAATAAATCGTAAGGATACAAGCAACAAGTTACAGTCATACAGTCATAAGTGGGAGGAGATGGGTGATAGGAACGATGAGAAGACTAATAGTAATAGTAATGCAGACTTAGTGAATAGTTCGACAGTGTTGAGGGAATTATTTGTTTAGCAGAGTGATGGCGTTCGGGTAAAAAACTGTTCTTGTGTCTAGTTGTCTTGGTGTGCAGTGCTCTATAGCGACGTTTTGAGGGTAGAAGTTGAAACAATTTATGTCTAGGATGCGAGGGTTTAGAAGTTAGAAGATGTTCCCCTAAAATTAGAAGAACCAATGAGACCAAGTACCTGCCCTCAAATTTTTGGATGTCCCCTTATAATATTTAGACTGGATGCAGGCCAAGCAGGGAGGTAGAGATCAACGAGGAGCTGAGTTTCATTTCGACTTGGTCCATATCCCAGTCCTCCAAAACCTCCTTCCCATTTTCACCATCCTCTGCCTCAGTCTCCCTAATGGTAAGGCTGGCTCATTGCAAGATGAGAGGAAAGAAAAGCAACATATCACATTTGTTAATAGCAGGGATGAATGACTGTAGATCACTTCAGAATTTGGAGAGCCAATTTGGTGCAGTGGTTAAGAAGTTAGTCTAGAAACCAGAAGACTGAGAGTTCTAGTCCCACTTTAGGCGTGAAGGCCACCTGGATGACCTTCGGCCAATCTCTCTCGCTCTCTCAGCCCAACCCACCTCACAGGGTGGTTGTTGACAGGAAAATAGGAGGAGGAAAGAGTATCAGTATGGTTGCTGCTGTTACTTATATATATAAAAGCCAAATATCACTCACACATCATCACAAAATCTCCAGAACCGTAAAGCCTTGAAACTTGGCACATATGTTCCTCTTGGCTTCTAGGTGCTCGCTAAGAAAGGATTTTTCGAAATGACTATCAGATCATTAGTTATTTCTTATATTACTATTAACACGCTCTGATGCTAAGGAGTTAGACGTTCTACTCCCCCTCCCCACCTGAAAAGAACTCTGTTCCAACTGCCAGTGGGCATGGCCAGTGCGTGACTCATCCTGCCTGCAGGCTGGGAGTTTAGACATTCTACTCCATGCTAAGGAGTTCAGTTTCGTAGCAAAGCACGGGTATCCAACTACTAGTAAAGTAATAAAGGCGAATTTAACATAGGAAATCATGTTTATCAGAGGGGGTAAGCCATTGTGTTCAGTCTGGGGGCTCTTCTGTTTAATTAGTCAATTGGAAGATTACATTTCTGCCTCCAAGGTCAACTCTGGAGGGAACCCCTCTGGATATCTCAAGCCCTACCCAACTTATGGCATGCATGTGACCTAAATTGCTAAAGGCACCTGCACCAAATTGAGGCATTTCTGGTCTGTCTGCTTCCTTGCCCTTATCTCCCCCCTGGATTAACACATACCAGTCTGGGCAACGTAACAAGAAGTGAGCAATAAAGTCCAGCCAGAAGCAAATTGTTCTGGAATGATTTGAACAAGTGCAGTTTCAGACAGTGGAAACTACAGAGTCTTCCGCACACACACACACCCCGCACCCCCCACGCCAACAGTTTTATTCCCCAATCTCACAACATCTCTCCTCTCATTTTTTGTGGGTCTCCCTCTTGACTTTTGTTTTGCTTTTTTTTTCTTTCTTTCCCTCACTTTGCACAAACTCTCTGCATGTTGACAGTTAAGATCTGGTCTGTTTCTGAGAACTTGGCTGGCAAAGCAGTCAGTTTGGTTGGCCAAGATAACAGCCCCTAGGAGTGAAGGCACATAAGCACGAGTGTGCACACACACACACACACACAAACACTCCAACTGTAAAACTGCTAGGAATAGCTGATAAAGTGCTCATTCTCTCTCTCTCTCTCTCTCTCTCTCTCTCTCTCTCTCTCCCCCCCCCCTCCTTCCCTTGATGCATAGTAGAGAACGCTCCACAACAATGAATCTGATTGTGTGTTTTTTCTTTCACTCTCCAAAACTAGCAAAACTAGAAGCTGTACCTGGAACCATCATCTTGCATACATTGACAGATTTGATAGAATAATAACAGAATAACAGAGTTGGAAGGGATCTTGGAACACTTCTAGTCCAACACTTCAAGTCCCTCGGGAGTTGGGCGGCATATAAGAAAACCAAAATAAATAAATAAACTGCCTGCTCAAGCAGGAAACCCTACACCCGTGATGGCGAACCTATGGCACCTATGGAACCATATCGGAGGGCGCGCGAGGCATTGCCCTATGTCAGCTCCAGCTGATTTTCGGCCTTCTTTTCGGCCGTTTTCGCTCTCCCCAGGCTTCAGGGAAGCCTCCTGAAGCCGGGGGACGGCAAAAAACGGCCCAACGGGCCAACTGGAAGTTTGTTTCCGAACTTCCGGTTGGCCCATTTTCGCTCTCCCCAGGCTTCAGGGAAGCCTCCTGAAGCCGGGGGACGGCAAAAAGACGGCCCAACGGGCCAACTGGAAGTTTGTTTCCGAACTTCCGGTTGGCCCATTTTCGCTCTCCCCAGGCTTCAGGGAAGTCTCCTGAAGCCGGGGGATGGCAAAAAACGGCCCAATGGGCCAACCGGAAGTTTGTTTCCAAACTTCCGGTTGGCCCGTTGGGCCGTTTTTCACCATCTCCAGGCTTCAGGAGTCTGTTGTGCGCATACGCGGGGGAGCGCACATGCGCAGGGGGTTGTGCGCATGCACGGGGAGGGCATGGGTGTGGGCACATGCGCATGCGCTAGTACGCGCGCACACATCCTTTTGGCACGCGAACCATCACTGCCCTACACCATTTCAGACAAATGGTTGTCCAATCTCTTCGTTAAAGACCTTTAAAGGCCCAGCTGACCTTGCACTTCTTTTCCTGAATTAGGGAGTCCACGCTGTTCTTCAGGTGAGCATCTTTAGCAGATGCATCAGTGAAGGCAAAGATCTCAGAATAGGGTGGCGAGTTCTGGAGGGCAAGCTAAGTAAAAAAAGAGAAGGAAGATTCATAAAGATCCCCTGAGCATGATATTTAACAGAATAGATTAGAATAACAGAGTCAGAAGGGACCTTGGAGGCCTTCTAGTCCAACCCCCTGCTCAACCAGGAGACCCTATACCATTTCAGACAAGTGGCTGTCCAGTCTCTTCTTAAAAACCTCCAGTGTTAGAGCACCCTTAACTTCTGGAGGCAAGCTGTTCCACTGATTCATTGTTCTCACTGTCAGGAAATTTCTCCTTCATTCTAAGTTGCTTCTCTCCTTGATTAGTTTCCATCCATTGCTCCTTGTCCTGTCTTCAGGTGCTTTGGAGAAGAGCTTGACTCCCTCTTCTTTGTGGCAACCCCTGAGATATTGGAACACTGCCTCCCCTGGTCCTTCTCTTCACTAGACTAGCCATGCCCAGTTCCTGTAAGCGTTCTTCATGTGTTTTAGCCTCCAGTCCCCTAATCATCTTTGTTGCTCTTCTCTGCACTTTTTTTCTAGAGTCTCCACATATTTTTTACATCGTGGAGACCAAAACTGGATGCAGTATTCCAAGTGTGGCCTTACCAAGGCATTATAAAGTGGTATTAACACTTCAGGGGATCTTGATTCTATCCCTCTGTTGTGTTGGCTTTTTTTGGCAGCTGCAGCACACTGCTGGCTCATATTTAAATGATCGTTCATTAGGACTATGTGAATTCAGATTCCAGTATGTGGAATCAGGCACAATGGCTGTTTCTCACGTCTCTCTTAGCTTTACCTTATGGTTGACTAATGCAAACAACTGAGCCAAACTCATGTTTTGGCTTCTTACAAGCACATTTTCCATGCAATAAATAATGTGACCAACTCTATATAGGTGGTTTTCAACATAACCATAATTGGAATCAGAACTTCTGTTGCTAAGCGATTGTTAAGCACTCAATTTTATGACCATTTCTGCCAAGGTTAAGTGAATTGCGGATGTTGTTAAATGAATCAAGCAGTCATTAAATGATTCTAGCATCTTCCATTGACTTTCTTTGTTTAGATGCCGGCTGGGAAGGTCACAAATGGCAACCGCACAAGTCCGGGGATGCTGCAACTGTCACAAATGCATGCCGGTGGTTAGTGCCCAAATTCTGATCACATGACAGTGGGGATGTTGCCACAGTCGTGACTGGTCATAAGTCACTTTTTCCAGTGCTGCTGCAACTTCAAGCGGTCACTAAATGAATGGTTGTAAGTCAAGGATTACCTGTAGCAGTCTTTCTCAACCTTGGTGGCTTTACGCGGAGTGGACTACAACTCCCAGAATTCCCATCCACCTTAAAGCCACCAAGGTTGAGAAATACTGCACTAGAGGGATTATGCATTTTGAACTACTGTAGTTTTCAGAGTATAAGACACACCTTTTTACCCCCCCCAAAAGAGGGTGAAAACTTGGGTGCGTCTTATACATCGAATGTAGCCCCACCCACCCACCCTTTGGCCTCTGTCTTCCAGCAATTTACCTGCTTGCAGCAAAGAGGGAAGAGCCTGTAAGGCCAAGCAAGTCATTAGCAGCTTCCCGACCTACAGCTGATTTGCCACGTGCTAAAATGAAACTGAAACTAGCAGCAAAGAGGCAAATAGCTGGGAGAGACACACAGATTTTTATTTTCTGCTGAACTGGATGCAAGGGGGTAAGTGAATAACTATAAATGTCTGTAGAATGTTCAAATTATTAGACTTATTTTTAAAAGACTGCTTTATTATTGTGCCAGGGGTCTCCAACCTTGGCAATTTTAAGACTTGTGGACTTCAACTCCCAGAATTCCACAGTCAGCTTTGTATAGTCTGAAATGTAACAGTGTCCTGTTTAGTATTAGAGTTAAATCCTGACTTACCTTGGAGTAGATCTATTTAAATAATTGGGAGGAGTTAGTGTGACTACATTTAAGAACACTTTCTGGCATAATGTACATTTCTCCAATTCTTTGCTATTTCTATGGGTCAGGCACTCATGCACAGAAATACACAGCAAACAGTGTATATCATCTGTACTGTTTGCTGTTTGGCAAATTGCTTGGAGGCAGAGGCCTTTTTTCCTTGTTTTCTCCCCCAAAACTAAGGTGTGTCTTATACTCAGGTGCATCTTATACTCTGAAAAATACGGTAAGTTAACCACCATCAATTATCATGAAGAAAATGTCTCAGTGACAGTATTTTCCGTTCCGATTCTTTCTTCTGATTACCATTATGCATTAATATTTACCAATAAAGTTTCAAAAATCTATGTTTGGCATTTCATTTATAGCATTTAATCATCATAATAGATTAGCTGGAATAGAGCCATGTTTGCAAGTAATTTGTTGCAAGCTACTTGTTTACATCCCAACCTATAGATAGAAAAATGCCTTCAAGGCGAAACTAAATCAAATTCCCAATTCCATGCATGAATAACTTCGTTAAAAACAGATTTACAAGCAGCAGGGGTGGGGAAATAATTCCAATTAGGTTCTTATGTCTGCAATTTAATACCTAAAAAATGGTGGCTTTTGATTACACAAACACCGTATCATACAACACTATACAACTTTTGGCACCTTACAGAGAAACAGCCTTTACAGCACAGCGTTCTGCTTACCTGAGCCAGGATTAGCCAACTTCTTTTTGTTCGTTTGCTTGCTTGCTTGTTTGTTTTCAACTGGAAAGTTTAGCCTAGGGTGATGTAAGTAAACAGTGCCCCTGACTATGCGCAAAGTGCTTTTTTCTCCCAATGCAAACCTCTCACTGTCTGCAAGATCCAGCTGAAAACCAGAATGGGATTCCACCAATTCACCACAATAATCAAGTTCTGCCCCTTTCCTGAGATGCAGCTCCTACCACAAATTTATTTATTTATTTATTTATTTATTTGAATAGATTTCTATGCCGCCCAACTCCCAGAGGACTCCACAAATGAACAACAACAATAACTTTATGCAGCTCTTCCATCTTCCGTTGCTATTTAGACATGCAAAAAGTTGGAAAACAAAGGATTCAGAGCAGAAAATGCACAGGATTGATATTCTACTGAGTAGCAGCCCAACTACTGCCCAGCCAAAACTGTTAATGCATAATAAACGTTTTGACTACTGTAAAAAGCTTTCCAATAATAATAATAATAATAATAATAATAATAATAATAATAATAATAATAATAATAATAATAATAATAATAATAATAATAATAATAATAATAATAATAATAATAATAATAATAATAGAATAACAACAACAACAAAACAACAATAATAAAAGACCAGTGTATAGGAAAGTGGTTAAAATACTGGTTTGAATTGGCACAGAGGGGGTGAGCCCTAAGCACATTGCATCTGGACCTATATTCGATTCAGAGCCGCTTCAATAGTAAGATGGGCGGCATATTACTTTAACAAATAAATAACTAATATTAAAAGGAAAATGACATTCCGGCTCCTTTTGGGCTGTTTCTGAACAAACCAAAACAGCAGCGTGTGAACTACCTTTAGAGGGAGAATAATCCCTTGCGGACCAAGGACTCAGATGCAAAACCAGGAACAAGTGTTGCGTTCAAAAGCTTGCGCTCATTGACACCAAAGCCACCCTTCCGTCACCCTGGAGCGCGCGGGATCGCAGCTCCCATCATCCCCATCTGCTACTTTAAGCAGGTGCATCCTTCCGACCCGAAGCCCTCCCGCCCCCGATCCGCGAGTCCCAAACGACCGTACCCCAAACCCACCCACCCCGCTGCAAAGCTCTGGGCCAGACCCACCAGCCAGCTCGGGGTGGGGCAGAAGTCACCTTGAGCGCCCGAGCGCGCCGGCCGCCTCTGCCTTCTCGGCTTTTGCTGCTGCGCTTGCGGGCGGCGGCGGCGGCGGCGGCGGCGCTCCTCGATCTCCCGGGCCAGCTGCGGAAATAGCAGGCGAACAGCACCAGGAGCTCGCCATCCAGGGAGGTCGCTACAGGAGCCGACTACAATTACAGCACACGTGAGCGGAGGGCGGAGAGGACTCTGCAGGACCCGGGCGCCCTGGCTCTCTCTCCCTCCCTCCCTCCTCTCCCTCCCTCCTCTATTCCTTCTCTCCTTGCTTCCCTGCCTCTTTCTCCCCCTCTCCCTCTCCCCCTGCCTCCCTTCCTCTATTTCTCTTCCCCTTTCTTCCTGTCTTCCCTTTCTTTCTCTCCCCCTCCCTCCCTCCTCCCTCCCTCTCCCTCTCCCTGCCTCACTGCCTCTTTCTCCCCCTCTCCCTTCCTCTATTTCTCTCCCTCTCTCCCTTTCTTCCTGTCCTCCCTTTCTCTCTCCCTCTCCCTGCCTCACTGCCTCTTTCTCCCCCTCTCCCCCTCTCCCTTCCTCTATTTCTCTCCCTCTCTCCCTTTCTTCCTGTCCTCCCTTTCTCTCCCTCTCCCCCTCTCCCTCCCTTTCTCCCCCTTTCCCTCTCCCTGCCTCCCTTCCTCTACTGCTCTCCTTTTCTCCCTGCCCTCCTTCTTTCTCCCCCCTCCCTCTCCCTCTCTCCCTGCCTTTCTCCCCCTCTCCCTCCCCCTGCCTCCCTCCATTTCTCTTCCCCTTTCTTCCTGTCTTCCCTTTCTCTCTCCCCCTCCCTCCCCCTCTCTCCCTGCCTCACTGCCTCTTTCTCCCCCATCCTTGTCCCTTCCTCTATTTCTCTCCCCCTCTCCCTTCCTCTATTTCTCCCCCTCTCTTTCTTCCTGTCCTCCCTTTCTCTCTGCCTCTCCCACCCTCTCCCTCCATTTCTCCCCCTTTTCCTCTCTCCCTCTCTCCCTGCCTCCCTTCCTCTACTTCTCTCCCTTTCTCCCTGTCCTCCTTTCTCCCCCTCCCTCTGCCTTTCTCTCTCCCTCCTCCCCACTCTCCCCCTCTCCCTCTCCAGCTTCCCCCAGTTGTAATGGCCCGGGAGCAAAGCCACTCAGGGTCCAACACCTGCACGAGTCCCGACAGAGCTTCTCTATCCGCCTTAAATGCACCTGCTGCCACTCCCCCGTGGCCTTGGGGCGCTTACCCCACCGAGTCTGGAGCCGTTTCCTCCCACCCCTTCGCAGCAAGGCACCTCTTTCGGGTTTTTCTTATTAATCCTTCGGGTTTTTCTTATTAATCCAAAGATCCTCTCCCTCCCCCTCTTCCAAAAGTTATTTCCAAAAGTGCGACCACCCACCCGGACCTTCCCCCTCCCTTTTCTGGAGTGGGTGTGTGTGCAGAAAACACATGCGCTCTCACACAAACACAGACACACACGTCCATCTGTAAATTACACTGCTGTTTATTTTCAGCAAAGAAGGTGCGGCTGTATCTAATAGAGAAAGAGAGAGAGTCACTCACAGACACTTCTTTACAGAGCTTGGAGCTCTTGCCTCACAATCAGGAGGTTGTGAGTTCAATCAGGAGGTTGTGAGTTCAATCCTAGGTAGAGGCAGATGCAGGGTCTCCTGGGCAGGAGGTTGGACTAAATGACCTGCAAGGTCCTTTCCAACTCTGTTAATCTGTTAAGTAACATTTGTTAAGTTTCTTATCTACCTCCAGACCTTCCTGGTTCACACCGGTGTGCCTTATCGCAACGTTGATAAGCCCAGTCAGACAACACATTCATTTCTGATTCTTGCTTTTTAGCCAAGGGAGGAAAACGTAGAGAGGGAATTGCTGTATTATTGTTTTATCCTGCCTTTATTATTGTTTATAAGGACAATATTTTCCACACAACAATCCTGTAAGGTGGGTCGAAGAGAGAGAGAGATTGACCCACAGACACCCACTCAGTTTTTTCATGCCTAAAATGGGACTAGAACTCATGACCTCCTGGTCTATTCATAGGCCAACATCTTAACCGTGAGACCAAATTGTACTTTGATCTGCTTGCATGGGTATCCACAGGATACAGTCAAAACAAACAAGATGGCGGCAGCCATTGTGCAATCAATGAGCCTCAAAAAATAATAATAATAATGTTGGAGCTTTGATCAGTATTGAAGCAGTGCTTTCCACCCAGACAGTCTGCTTTGCAAAGGGGGTTTCCTGAACCTGCCAGATCCTCAACAGGTCTATGGTCATGACCTCGAGGAAGGAATGGATGAGCCATTAAAGAAAAGGGAAAAAAAATTGGGCTGGGAAAGTGCAAAGAGAGAAAAATGCCCTAGTCCAGACAGCCTTTTGTTTGTTCATCTGCAGTGTGACTAATCCACAGGAGAGAAAAATTGGCCCAGCGGGGAAAAGATGCTTCCATAATACAGAACAATAAACTAAGTGGAATCTTGGCTCAGAAGACAGAACTGAGTCATGACAAAAGATCACTCCAGGGAAAATAGGTTTGGGTCGGAGTGGATTAGACTGGAAATAAGAATCCGTTTTGAACACGAGCAGATCTAGATTAGAATGCGGGAAAGTTTAGGATCCAACATTTTGCAGCTATTCAAATAATCATGTTTAGTGCAGAGGTGGGGAACTATGGTGGGGAACTTTATGACGTATGGACTTCAACTTCCAGAATTCCTGAGCCAGGCATGAGTTGAAGTCCACACGTCATAAAGGGGCCATAGTTCCCCACCCATTTAGTGGGATTATGATGTAACTCAAAAATTCTAGCTGCTTTGGGAACGTAGAAATATTAAGCTTTTTTTAATACCTAGGTTGGCATCAGATTTCAAGAACCATGCTTGAAATGTTCCGTTTGCGTATTATAGCATAGCATAGCCAGCCATGCTGGGTGAGGAATTCTGGGAGTTGAAGTCCACAAGTGGCCCAAGTTTGGAGACCTCTGCTCTAATGTAAAACTTATTTTATATACCGTATTTTTCGGAGTATAAGACACACCTTTTTGCCCCCCAAAAGAGGGTAGAAATGTCGGTGCATCTTATACACCGAATACAGCCATTTTTGGCCTCCCGAAGCCCCGCCCCCGCATCCCATTTTTGTGAAAAACAGGCAGTTTTTCGCAAAAAACGAGGGTGTTTTTGCCTTCTAATTACCCCATCTAGCATGACTGGAGGAGGAATTCTGGGAGTTGAAGTCCACTAGTCTTAAAGCTGTCAAGTTTGAAAACCCCTGGGTTAGGGGTTAGGGGTGCAAGGGTCTTCAAACTTGGCAAGTTTAAGACTTGTGGACTTGTGAACTCCCATTCCTGAGCTAGCATGACTGGAGGAGGAATTCTGGGAGTTGAAGTCCACTAGTCTTAAAGCTGTCAAGTTTGAAGTTTGTAAAAAGTGTACATGGTTGTAAAAAGTATACATGGTTGTAAAAAGTATTCTGCTACACTGGTATTTTATTAAATAATATATCACTACACCATTTGGTTCAGAATACTTTTTTCCTTGTTTTCCTCCTCTAAAATCTAGGTGCGTCTTATACTCCGGTGCGTCTTATACTCCGAAAAATATGGTATGTGTATGTATTCCTTTCCCTTTTCTTTTGCTACTATGAATTATTCCATGTTCCATGTTATTCCATGTTCCAGCGCAATGAATGTGAACTGGCATAACAATAGACTCCGCATGTTTACTACATGCCTAGAGGGGCTTAGCTTGGAACCCTCAACTTCAAACTTACTTTTATTCAAAACCCGAGATAATAATATTGAGATAATATTGAAATAATCTGCTTCCCCAAAACCATACCCCACAAAGGTAAGGATCCTGATCATAGGGATTTCTCCCAAATACCAGACCAAGGAGCCCTCTATAATTTCAAAACACATTTTTGGTCACCCAGTGCATTGAAACATTTCAGCGATGTGATTTAAAGACCGATAAAAATTGCTCTACTGTTGCTATTATTACATCACTTAAGAGTTGGAAATCTTTTCATTAATCGGCTGCAAATGGATCAGCAGATCCATTATTGTAAAAGTTGGTTTCCATGCTAACAGAGCTAATAGAGAGACTGTGTGATATAATTCAAAAATTCATAATAGAGTTCAAATGAGTGAAGCAGCATAAAAGCATTCATAATAACTAAATGTAAACCACCAGCTACAAGCTCCTCCAATAACAGTGAAACGAACTGGATTATAGGGTGGCTTTTTAGATGAAATTCGAAACCTCTGCTATAAATACCTGGCCATCTATTGGTCCTAAATGAGAAATAGTTCAGTGGCTGGAATTGTTGCGCCTCTATCCTTTTCTTCTCCATAAATCTTGCTAAAGAGAACTCCGTCAGAATTGTGCTTGGAAATAATTGCTTTCAGCCTTACATAACTACCAACAACCCTGAGAATTATGCTAAAGTAGGAAAGGCATGGAATCAGATAAAGTCTTTTTGAAGGAAGCTTAGAAACTGATAAATTTACCTGGTGCTAAACCTCAAGCCCAGGGGTCAGCAACCCGCGGCGCTGGAGCCACATGTGGCTCTTTCATCCCTCTGCTGTGGCTCCCTGTCGCTCAAAATATGCGTCACAACCACCAATGTGTGATACATGCTGGCACGCGATTTATTGAGCTTTTCAAACCCTGGTAGACCAATGATTGATAAATCCAAGGAAAGGGTTTTTGAAAGAACCGAGGTGGTGCAGCGGTTAGAGTGGGGTACTGCAGGCCACTTTAGCTGACTGTGATCCGCAGGTCAGCGGTTCAAATCTCACCGGCTAAGGGTTGACTCAGCCTTCCATCCTTCCGAGGTAGGTAAAATGAGGACCCAGATTGTTGGGGGCAATATTAATATACATTGCTTACTGGTGTAAACCGCTTAGAGAGTGCTTGCACTGTGAGGCGGTATATAAATGTCACTAATAAATAAAATAAATAAATAAAACAGAACATCTAATTCAACAACATATGCTAGTTCTGTGGCCGCTCAGGAAATAGTCAGGCACGGGAAGCGTTTTGTGGCTCCCAGTGTTTTCTTTTCTGTGGGAAACAGGTCTAAATGGCTGTGTGTTTAAGGCTGCTGACCCCTGCTATAGCCTATTTGGCCATACAGTGTTAGGACAAGTTTTAAAGTGAGTGTGGAGAGAAGACAGTTATCTAATGCATGCTGGTTCTAAATCATTTTTGTGACCTTAGTTCTACACTAACTCTGAACCAGAACAGTATTGCAAGTGGAAATATTGAAATAACTCTGAAATCTCCCAATTGTTGCCCTTTCATTAACAATGTTTTTACACATCTATCTTTGCATTTGTTAGAAGTAAAAAAATGGCACGTAAGAGGCAAACCTTGAGTTATGACCACAACGGAGCCAAATATTTCTGTTGTAAGCAAGGCAGTTGTTAAGTGAGATGTGTCCCATTTTACAACCTCTTTTTGCTGCAGTTGTTAAGCAAATCACTACAATTGTTAAATGAATCAAGTGGCTGTTAAGTGAATCTGGTTTCCCCATTGACTTTGCTTGTCGGATGCCAGCTGGGAAGGTTACAAACAGTGATCACATGATCCCAGGACACTGCAAGCATTGTAATTACATGCCAGTTTTCAAGTGCCCAAGTTTTGATCACATGCCCTTGGGGCTGCTAAAACGGTCATAAGTGTGAAAACAGGACATAAGTCACCTTTTTCAGTGTCATTGTAACTTGAAAGGCCACTAAATGAATGGTTCTAAATCAAGGACTACCTGTAATCAATCAATCAGTCAATCAATCACAAGGCATCTGTGAAGTCAAAAGGACAACTGAGACTTTCCAATGGAACTCCATCCTTTTTTCACCACTGGTCTAAGTCTAGATTGAGAGAAGTTAAGAGTTCAGGTCAGACAAAGATAGAGATATTCAACTGTGGCAGGTTTAAGCTGGATGGACTTTCCGTGAGCAGCCTTTATAGCCCCTTCCAACTTCCCAATTCTATACCTCTATGACTTTATTTAACTCCTGCAGCAGGGGCGAATTCCTCTTATCTGCCTACCGGTGCACTGCGCGCGCATCATCACGTTTTCGCACTTGTTACGCACACGCGTCCCCTCACGTGATTTTGCTTCTGTGCATGTGCAGGAAGCAAAAAATCGCCAAAATCTCGCGAGGGAACGCGCATGCAATTTCGGCGATTTTTTGATTCCGTGCATGTGCGGAAGCAAAAAATCAGCAAAATCTCTCTCGCGCGCACATCTCCTCACGAGATTTTGCTTCCGCGCATGCGCAGGAAGCAAAAAAAGGCCAATTTTTTTTTAAAAAAAGATGGCAAACTGCAACGGACCGGTGAAGACGGTACCGGAGTTGTCGCGCGCAAATTGCGCAATCGGCAGGCCGCTATCAGAACGACAGAGTGGACCGCACCGATAGGAACCCATCCCTGTCCTGCACCTTGAGAGCAGGATTAAGGGACAATCCTTGCTGGAGGCCACTCAGTCTCCTCTTTTTTTTTTTTCCCAAACACCAAGGATAATTCAGTCTTCTAACTGAGCAAAATAGTTTAATCGTCTTCACAGAAAATATAACGAACTAAGAACAGCTGGACAGAAACAGGTCCTCTGGGCTTTGCTCCGAAAAAGTTTCTTTCCCAACCCTCAAAACGTAGAACAGGCCCATCCGAGCGACTTCGCGCATCCTTCAATTTCAGATCATCTTCTTGAAATTCTGAACAGCTTCGTCTGCCTTCTGCAGTTCAGTTTCACTTTGTTTCAGCTGGGGGAAAAAAATGCCCAAGACAGATGTGTTGATAATGTTGTCCATATGCCCTATCCTTTCTTAAGAGCCTAAACTGGAACTTGGCCGGGGGGGGGGGGACTCAATGGGGGAGTTCAAATCTGGAGGTGGCTGTTATATTGACAGCAGACACCACCCATCACCCACCCCACTCTCTGCTCTCCGTCTATTTTACCAATCATATCAATTATTTTCTTTTTTCTTTTTCCTTACTTAATTTGTTGTTCTTTTATTTTACCTTCGTTTTGTTTAAACTTTTTTATTCCTTTATTTTTTTAATGGTTGCGAGCTGCCTCGAATAGCCTCATGGCCAGATAGGCAGCAAAGAAATTTAATAATAACCATCAGTCAATCGCAAAAGGCAGCTCTACTCGGAAGAGCTTACATCCTGCGACGATACCGCTAACACCATTAAGCATCAACAGCTGCCTATCCCAGGTCCTTGGAAAGGATTTGATAGGTGCATAAAAATGCCAAATCTAGTCTGAACATCTGGCTGAGTGTGTGATGAATTATTATTATTATTATTATTATTATTATTATTATTATTATTATTATTATTATTATTATTATTATTATTATTATTATTATTATTATTATTATTATTATTATTATTATTATTATTAATAATAATAATAATAATAATAATAATAATAATAATAATAATAATAATAATAATAATAATAATAATAATAGCATCTGCATCACACTTCCTCTTCATGTTCCGAAGGATCTTTTTTGTAATTACCGTATTTTTCGGACTATAAGACGCACCGGTGTATAAGACACACTAAGATTTCAAAGAGATAAGTAAGAAAAAAAAGTTTTTGTCCTCCCCAGCCCCCAGAAGCACTCTGCAGGGCTCCCAAACCCTCTGTACACCCCATTTTTCGCAAAAACGGACTCGTTTTTCACCCATTTTTGTGAAAAATCGGGCACACACAGGGTTTGGGAAGCCTGCAGAGTGTTCCTGGGGGATGGAGGAAGGCAAAAACGCCCCGTTTTTGCGAAAAACAGTCCATTTTTCACCCTTTTTTGTGAAAAACGGGGCACGCAGAGGGTTTGGGAGGCCTACAGAGTGCTCCTGGGGGCTGTGGGAAGGCAAAAACGCCCCCGTTTTTGTGAAAAAGGGCCCGTTTTTTGCAAAAATGTGGTGCGCAGAGGGTTTGGGAGGCCTACAGACTGCTCCTGGGGGCTGGGGGAAGGCAAAAATGGCCCATTTTCCCGCAAAAATTGGGGTGTTTTTGCCTTCCCCCAGCCCCCAGGAGCACTCTGCAGGCCTTCCAAACCCTCTGCACACCCTGTTTTTGTGAAAAATGAGCCCATTTTTCGCAAAAATGGGACGCATGGGTGGGGCTTCGGGAGGCCAAAAATGGCTGTATTCGGTGTATAAGATGCACCGACATTTCCACCCTCTTTTAGGGGGGAAAAAGGTGCATCTTATACTCTGAAAAATACGGTACCTTCAAGAAATATGCAGAATGGGCAATTTATGGCCCTCAAGCCTCTTTTCTGTGGCCTTTCATTTCAACAGTGTGGTTTCCTGCCTTTTTAAGATGATGAAAAGCATGTACAAAGTAAAACCGCCCAAAGTAAGCCTCTCAGGTTAAAAGGCAAGTAAAACTCGAAAAACTTTCTAAACTGCTTGTTCCAAAGGTGCTTTTTCAAAAGGTAACTAGACTTACTTTCCTCCCCCCCCCCCCTTGAGGATGTTTTGCTTCTCATCCAAAAAGCTTCTTCAGTTATAAAGAAGTTTTGCTTCTCACGTGCTTCAGTTCTGAAGAAGCTTCTTGGATGAGAAACGAAATGTCTTCAAGGAAAAACAGGAAGTCCAGTTGCCTTTTGAAAAAGCACCTTTGGGACAACCATGACCTGGATGACTGAGAATCTCCACAGACTTCTAAACTCCTTCCCACCACATTCTAAGAAAGCAAGGACCACAATGTTAAAAGTGATAACTGACCATCAAAATTGTCCATCCCTGACTCAGAATCTTCTAAAGCAGCAGTTCCCAACCTTCCTAATGCCACGAACTGTGCCACGCCACCACGCCCCCAGTGTGACCCACCCCGCCGCCGCCATTTGGGTTCTTTTACCCTCTGCGCATGCGCAAAACGTGCTGCGCATGTGCAGAGGGTAAAAGAACCCAAATGGTGGCGTCCGGGTGAAATCTCCAGATCCGGGCGAGGTCTCCGCTCGCTTCGCGTGTTGCCTCTGGGAGCTTTTCGAGCCCTGTCATGAAAGGCGTGCGCGACTTCGGCAGGGCCGGGACAGGCGGCTGCCCTGAGAGAGCCACTCCCTTCGCAGAGTCTCTCCCGTCTACCTATAGCGTTCGGGGCGAAGGGTATGCTCTCTCCGGGCAGCCGCCTGTCCCGGCCCTGCCAAAGTCGCGCATGCCTTTCGCAGGGGTGAAATGCTCCCAATTCGTTCTTGCCTGTCGGTCGTCGCAGAGCCGATGGAGGCGGTCGCGGCACGGGGCTTCTCCCGCCCGCCTGGATGCCGCCATTTGAGTTCTTTTGCCCTCTGCGCATGCAGAAGACTTTGCGCATGCGCAGAGGGTAAAAGAACCCAAATGGCGGCAGAAGGGTGGGTCGCGGTGGGGACGTGGGTTGTGGGGCACGATATGGCCAGGCTTGTGGCAGTGGGGGGGGGGAGCTGAGGATGCCGGGGCGATCCCTGGGAAATGGTCGTTCGACCCCCAAAGGGGTCCCGACCCCCAGGTTGGGAACCACTGTTCTAAAGGAACCAGCAACTTTTCTGGCCCCAAGTCCTGAATGCTGTGTCCCCAAATGGCTAAAATCTCTCAGTGTCTTATGATCATGGAGTTTTCAGAAAGTGAAAACAGAAACAAAAAACAAAAATCTTTTGGGACATTTGGTCTCTTGGCGCCCACAGGTGACGCAACGGATCAAGCATCACCCCCAACTTGATTTATTACAGAGCAAGCCCCCCAATGCCAATTCCGTAGGAGTTACCTTGGCTGCATCCAATTCTTGGACTTTGGCTGGTACCTTTAGAGC
This sequence comes from Diadophis punctatus similis, assembly GCA_023053685.1. Classification (NCBI taxonomy): domain Eukaryota; kingdom Metazoa; phylum Chordata; class Lepidosauria; order Squamata; family Dipsadidae; genus Diadophis; species Diadophis punctatus. The sequence goes on from JALIGW010000039.1 coordinate 1,104,469, forward strand.
ATAATCTTGACTCCCTATACGCTGGCGTAACAGTAGGATTTGTTTCTGCAGCTCCGCCTTTTTTCCTGTCAGTTTGGCTATCTCCTTCTCCGCATCAATCAAGCCCTGCCAAGGAATTCAGAGAGTCAGCAATGCTAGAGTGCTACCTCATGGGTAGCACTGTGAGTTGAGAGTCACTGGTGAGCCACCCACTTCAGAATTCTCTGTCTCTCCTTTGGAAAAAAAACGAAATCTGCACCCCAAAACTAAGGACCCCACTGGTTCTCCACTGCCAGTCAAAATTTTGCGGCCTACTTATTTTTTTAGTACCTTCAGCAGAAGATGGACAATGCATTTGTCGGAGGCTATAGCTACAGCGCAGCCAGGAGGAGGAACCTTTCCAGGTTCTAGTACCAAGACTTGCTTGGAGGAGGAAAGAATGCAGATATATTCGGAGCAACGAGTCACGGTCTCCGCTATCTGAAGATCCAAGCACTGTAGGTAACCTGGGAACAGATGAATAGGAAAGGAGTATCAAAGAAGCTGAGAGGAACGTGTGGCCCATTTCCCTTTTTCTTTTACATTGTCCCCTGCAGCTTCATTATAGAGAGCAAGGAAGCTCTTGACAGAAATATGCAGAAGCTACGGCCTAGATCAGGGCTGACCATCCTTGGCAACATTAAGACCTATGGACTTCAACTCCCAGAATTCCCCAGCCAGCATAGCTCCCAGAATTGTGGGAGCCAAAATTGGACACCCCTGGCGTAGACAAAGGGGCTGAAGCATTTTTTTAAAAAATTCAGAACTGACAAGATAACATTTGGAAACAGCTCAGTCAGACACCTTCCTAATTCACAGAAGTATAAAGAAGGGGTTCAGATTTGCAAGATTCTACTATGACGGCCAATCTCAATAAAAGTTATCTTAGCCTTCTTAGGGAGTTAATTTCCTGGTTCGGTCATGACCTCTAAGATCAAGGACGGGCAGCTTGTTCAGGATGAGAAGTTGCATTTTCGGACTCAGGGCCTGATGACTTAAAGGCTACAAAGAGAGTGGGAAAAAGGAAGTTTGAGAAATAGAGAAGAAACTCAAGCTGATGGTTCAAAGAAAAGTGGAAGAAACTGCTACTGGCTTTCTCCACGTAGACCTTTTAAATCCACCCAGCCATTTGAAAAAGCCTAGGTGTGAAGTTTCCAAAAATATGCCCTAGTTAATTCATGAGCCACGAGCCAAACTCCAAAAGACATATAGCGATTTATTAGGAGCGACATTTTGGCAATACTCGGATGCAGTCAGAACTGAGCTCACGTAGGTTATTTATTTATTTATTTATTATTTATTTGTTATTTGTTCTTCTATGCCGCCCTACTCCCGAGGGACTCAGATTACATGCGCTCATGACCCTGTTTCCCCCCCTTCTCATTGGACATGGGATAAATCACATTCTCCAATGAACCACGTTGGCGGGCTGTGAACCCCACACCCCCTCCTTCTGTCTCCGGTAACCTAGGACACAATCAGTAAAGGAAACATTTGTGGAATGTAGTTTCAGTTAGTACAATCAGCAACTCCGTCAGCTCTCCTCCCCTCCATCTTATGGCAACTTGAAAGCTTTGCAAGTTGACACTAGGTATGAAATAGCTCTCCTCCCTAATGGAGAACTGACTCATTCCCTCGAAAAGAAAGGGGAATACAAGGCCCCAAATCAGAAACTTCTACCTTTCAAGTGTCTTTCTCTTTAGTTAAAAGATGTGTCAATTCATGGACTAATTCAACAGAACAGAGTGTCAAAGGGGCAAATATGAAGAAATGAATCCTCCTCCTCTACTGCTTTGGGGTCCAGTGTTTGTCTTCTGACATCTGCAACTACACATCGGCTCCTGGCTCTCTACGCAAAAGGTATTAAGCTAGCAGAGGTTTAATACTAATTTAGCATTTTGGGAGACCACCCAAAATCGTGCCATGGAAAACTGGCAATTCTGTGCAGCACGTTTCTTGCAGGGAGAGAAATATGGGTGGCTCCAGTCACTGAACTGAGATGTTGCAAACTATTAGTCCATCTCAATCTATGAAATCGCTAAAATCATCATTATCTCCCACTACCAAGCTAAGACCAATACTGGGGAAAACATTTGTAGCTGCAGGGATATAGCAATAGCAATAGTATTTAGACTTATATACTGCTTCACAATGTTTTACAGCCCACTCTAAGTGGGCTAAGTCAGCATATTTGCCCCCAACAATCCGGGTCCTCATTTTACCGACCTCGGAAGGATGGAAGGCTGAGTTCAACCTTGAGCCTGATGTGATTCGAACGGCCAAACTGCAGGCAGCTGGCAGTCAGCAGAAGTAGCCTGCAGTACTGCACTCTAACCACTGCGCCACCATGGCTATTAAAGAACTTCCACCTCCTCCAATGAGTCTCCAAGCTAAGTGACTTCTAAAAATTGGCCCGGTTTGCTAACACATTTTAATTGTTCAGGCAGGTTACTTTCTCCAAACTAAGGGGCTCCAAATTTGGCAGGCCTGAAGATTCCAGAATTTCAAGCCAAAGACAGAACCTGGATTCATAGCCTCTCATTCATTCGTCGAAAGCCTTCAGTGGAAAAAACTCACAGTCAGCTTTGGTTTTGGTAAGGTTGTAGTCCGCCCGGAGAAAACGCACAGCCTTGATGATGTTCAGTATGAAGTCAAAAGTGCGGTCCAGTTCTTCATTCCTCCAATGGAACTGAAAAGAAGGCAGAAGCATGAGGGGCTCCATTTAATTCAACATCTGACCACAATGAAAACGGACTAAGAGAAGAACTTATTTAGTTCCGAAACAGGTAGCTCTCCATTTATGACATTTTACGATCTTTTTTTTTTTTTGAGATTATACAGTTTTAATCTGCATAATGGGCAAAACAGAGCAGGGTTGCATTAATTGTTTTAAAAAGCCAATTATGAAATGACTCCGCTTGTGTTTGCTTTTCTTTCAAGAAGTCACCACCACTTATGCACACAGCCTTCGGTCTGCCTATCCCACATCTGCCTCGGACTGCCTTGGCCCAACAGCTCGCTGCCATCCCTAGAATGCATGGAGGGGTTGCAATATATTCTGAGGTCACAGCCAGAGAGCTCAAGCTCATCACAAAAGTAACGAAGGCAGGGCAATGACAACTTGGAAGAGGACTCCTTCGAACCTCATCCAAGCACAGGCTCACAGACTTAAATGCTGGGCACAGTGCCATGCTCTCAAGGTTTGACGCCCTCCTTCCAAATTATCTGAGGCATGAACAGCCCATTTTCCAAGCGAGCCCAATTGAGATGGAAGCGTAAATCCTGGTCCTGCTTTCCCACCCATCGATCAGATATCCAAAATGTATCTCTGTGATCCATTCCTTGGCCTGCATTAGGCTTTTATTCCAACGAGTGATTTTCCCCCACCCACCCACTTTGTGACTTTTTGAGCTGCTGGACCTCTGACCTCCCTTTCTCCCACCTGGCTGAACAAGTGGCTTTTCAGCAAAGCCTTGAACTGTTGCCGCGGACATTTTACAATCTTTTGAAGGCATGGAGGCCTATAAAGCACTCTGGCCATTGTAAATGTTGTCCTGCCCTGCCACGTGACCCAGTTTTACGATCCATCATGGCGTTCCGTGGTCTCACATGACAGGCAATGTCTTTTTTTGCTGATTTCCGCCATATTTTTTTTACCGGTTTCCAATTTTTTTTTAAAAAAAAAGGTCATTCAGATGAATGGGTTCACTTAATGACGGCTGGGTTTATTTAAGGACAGCAGCATTCACTTAATGGCCACTGTAAAAAAAAAAGAGGCTGGAAAATTACTTCCGGTCCCTTGACCTATGACCAGATTTATGATCCCAATTACGGTTGAAAATCAAGGTGCCAGCCCTGGATCCATCTTTGGTCAGACTTTACAGGGCTGCCGCAGTGGGAACGGGAGAGTAGCGAAGGGTGTAAATATATAACAACATCCTTTCACATGAGATCATGATCGGGCTGCTGGAACCTGGAAGGGATTGACCAGAAGTTTGGTGGCAGCTGAAACAGGGGATTGATTGGGCCATGTGATGTGAATGTCACTGGACAGGGCAGGGTGTGAGTTTCAGTGTGTGTATGGAGGGGGGAATGCAGGATTTCAGATTCGGGTTTTCCCCAGATGTGCCAATATGACTTCTCTAATAAAATATTACTTTGATGGACTTTGTCTCGGAGTTCTGAATTGCAATGAGGAGTTAGTTGGAACGCTGACATAAGGATTACCTGTACTAATTTTCCTGTTTCGCTACTGTATGGGTGGACAGCCAAGGCTTGCAGCCTTATTATTCTATTTCATGATGATTACACCTAGAATTATGATTTTGCAGGAACTCAATTTCTGCGCTGTTCCTTTTTTGTTGTTGGAGTGTTTGGATTTATTTCCAAAGAAGCTTCTGTGATAGCATTTTGTTCCTCCTCAGGTTGTACTAGATCTCATCCAACAATGTTACATACAGAATAACAGAGTTGGAAGGGACCTTGGAGGTCTTCTAGTCCAACCACTGCTCGAGTGCCCTCTTTCCCCCAAAATAAGACATCCCCTGATAATAAGCCCAATCGGGCTTTTGAGTGTATGGCAATAAGGCCAAGCGCTTATTTCAGGGTTCAAAAAAATATAAGGCAGGGTCTTGTTTTCGGGGAAACACGGTAGGAAACCCTACATCATTCCGGACAAATGGCTGTTTAGGATCTTGAAAACCTCCAGTGATGGAGTACCCACAACTTCTGGAGGCAAGTCCTTCCACTAATTCTCACTGTCAGGAATTTTTTTCCTTAGTTCTAGGTTGGATCTCTCTTTGATAAGTTTCCATCTATTACTTCTTGTCCTGCCCTCAGATGCTTTGGGGAATAGGTGGTGCCCCTCTTCTTTGTGGTGGCTTCTTAAATATTGGAAGACTGCTACCATGTCACCCCTAGTCCTTCTCTTTATTAGACTGGACATTTAATTTAATTAAAATGTAATTTAATTAAAAGTTCTTATAGGCCGCCCAATCCCGTAGGATATATAAAAAACAATTTAAAACATTGCATAATTTTTTAAAAAAGAAACCATTCATCCAGGGGGAATCCGATCTTCTTCACCCCGCCTGCCGGAAGAGCCATGTCTTTATGGCTTTGCGGAAGGCCAGTAGAGTGGGGATAATCCGGATCTCCGGTGGGAGTTGGTTCCAGAGAGATGGAGCTCCCACAGAGAAGGCTCTCCCCCATGGTCCCACCAACCGGCATTGTTTGGCTGATGGGACCTGGAGGAGACCAACTCTGTGGGACCTAACTGGTTGTAGGGAGGTATGTGGTAGGATGCGGTCCCGGAGGTAACCATATCCAGTTCTTGCAACCGTGCATTGTATGTTCTATCCTTCAGTCCTCTAATCAACGTTGTCTCTCTTCTCTGCACTCTTTCTAGAGCAGAGGTCTTCAAACTTGGCAACTTTAAGACTTGTGGACTTCAACTGCCAGAATTCTCCAGCCAGCTATGCTATGCTGGCTGGAGAATTCTGGGAGTTGAAGTCCACAAGTCTTAAAGTTGCCAAGTTTGAGGACCCTGTCCTAGAGACTCAACATCTTTTTGGTATCGTGGTGACCAGAACTGAACTCAGTATTCCAAGTGTGATCTTACCAAGACATTGTATGTTGCCAGCCACAAGCTTCGGATTCTGTTACTCACTTACCTGCCCAGTAGTAGGGTAAGGGGTGACACAGATGCTGGGAGGGTCAGAGGAAGGAGACCGTCGGGGCAGGCGCTGAAACAGTTCCTCCGTGACAAAAGGCATGAAAGGACTGAGGAGACGAAGACCAGCATCCAAGCAGGTGTAAAGAACATTCTGGGCTGTCTCAATTGCGGCCTGGTCTGATCCGGCAAACACAGGCTTTAGGCACTCCTAAGTGGGAAATTTAAAAAATAAAATAAAATAAAAACGTAGGTGATCCTTATTCAGCTAAGCAGATAACTTCACTGACTGTTACGTTAGAGATAGTTCTCGGCTTATGACCACATAGCTGTTAAGTGAGTCACGCTCGATTTTACTGGGTTTTTTTTTGCCATGGTTGTTAAGCAAATGATTGCAGTTGTTAAGTGACTCGCACAGACATTAAGCAAATCCAACCTCCCCCAATTGATTTTGCTTGTCAGGAACTGGCTGAGAAGGGGAGCCAATGGGGATCACATGACACCCACCCACCCCAAATTTATGCAATTGTTGTTAAACTCCAATCTTGATCCCGTGACCTCTGAGGTCACAAATGCAAGGACTGGTCATAAGTCACTTTTTTAGAGCCACCTTAACTTTGAATGGTCACTAAACAAACGGTTCTAAGTCGAGGACTTGTATTTATTTGAATTGATTAGCCACCCAATTCTGCTGTGTATATTTTACTATTCCGTTTAGAAATAAGTAACCTGTATTTCCATACTATCTCAGAGGAGGTTTCCTCCTCTTTTTGCACCCATTTTTGAAACACTGGCTACTCACTTATTAGCAGGTTTTTCTTTCTTTTTTTAAATTCTTACATGAAACAGGCTAATGAATGAAGGCCAAAATGAGCCATGATTTTTGCTGCTTTTTAAACTCACCTTCGCAAAATGTTTATGTCTCCTATGATAAACAGGCAGAGAATCAAATTCAAACCTGGGATTTCATGATACATTTACATGTTTACTAGATTTTGCATTGCCTTAACACTTTTAGGAGTTCACAACAGTGTTATAGACTCCGAACAATTCTGTGGAGCGATCTCAAATGAGTTTGTACTATCTGTCCTTGCAACTTAAATCAGATCTACTAAATCAGGGGTCTCCAAACTTGGCGACTTTAAGACTTGTGGACTTCAACTCCCAGAATCCTGGCTGAGGAATTCTGGGAGTTGAAGTCCACAAGTCTTGAAGTTGCCAAGTTTGGAGACCCCTGTACTAAATGGATAAATATGGCTTCAGGAATTGACTCAGCAGCAAAATCAGAGCTAGCCTTCAACTAATCAGGGGTTTCCCAAATATAATGGGACAATGAATGAGAGAATCCCAGCTAGTTAGGAATTCTGGGAGCGATGGAGCATAGAATAATTGCAAGGATCTCGGAGGTTTTCTAGGCCAACCCTCTGCCCAAGGCAGGAGACCTTACACCAGGGGTGTCAAACTCGATTTCATTGAGGGTCACATCAGGGTTGTGTTTAACCTCGGGAGGGGGGGGGAGTGAACATGGGTGGGATGGGCGTGGCCAGCTCGACGTCTTGCAGCCCGCACGCGGCCCTCCCGAGCTCCGTTTTCACTGGCAGAGGGCTGCAGGCGGCCATCGCAGCCGAAAACAGAGCTTGGGAGGACCGCACACAGCCCTCCCGAGCTCCGTTTTCACTGGCAGAGGCACCTCAGGCTGGTCCTTCGGTGTTTCCAGGACACCTCATGGGCCAGATCTAAGCACCCCACAGGCTGCATCCAGCTTGCGGGCCTTGAGTTTGACACCCCTGCCTTACACCATCCCAGTCAAATGATTGTCTGCTCTATTTTTGAAAACTTCCAGTGATGGAGCACCCACAACTCCAGGAGGCAACCTATTCCATTGATTAATTTTTCTCACTGTCAAGAAATTTCTCCTTACTTCTAGGTTGGCTCTCTCTTTGACAAGCCTTCACCCATTACTTCTTGTCCTGCCCCTCAGATGCGGTTGATCCCATCCGGTCCAAGAGGCATGGGGAAATTACTCAAGGCCGATGACAGCAAACCTATGTCATGTGTGTCAAAGAAGACACACCATGAAGTTTTGGGTGACACGCTAGTGCTCACCAACATCCAACTATTCTTGAAATCATGTCCCATTGTCACATTATTTTCGGAGGCTACAAGGCTGCATGTGAATGGGGTGTGCTCTCACGCAGCATCTGGACTCTCTGAAAACTAATCTGTTTTACTCATACTTCATTTTTGTAATTATTTGACAATTCTTTATGTAGATATAATTGGACCATAAGAAAGGATGAGCACCAAAGAATTGAGGCCTTTGAACTATGGTGCTGGAGAAGACTCCTGCGAGTCCCTTGGACTGCAAGGCGATCAAACCGGTCAGTCCTAGAGGAAATCAACCCTGACTGCTCTTTAGAAGGCCAAACCCTGAAGATGAAACTCAAATACTTCGGCCACCTAATGAGAAGGAAGGACTCACTGGAGAAGAGCCTAATGCTGGGAATGATTGAGGGCAAAAGAAGAAGGGGGCGACAGAGAATGAGGTGGCTGGATGGAGTCACTGAAGCAGTAGGCATGAGCTTAAATGGACTCCGGGGGATGGTAGAGGACAGAGAGGACAGGAAGGCCTGGAGGAACATTGTCCATGGGGTCACGATAGGTCGGACACGACTTCACAACTAACAACAATTGGACTGTATTTTTTTTCAATACATAAATAAGTAAAGAATTGTTTCTCTTTTGTTTGGAAGGAGCAGTGACATACCAGCTGAGTCAAGTTATGCCTTTCCTGACTTTTTAACGCGTGGAGACCAAAATGTTCACCATCACTGATCAAGGCATTATGCCTTATGTGTAACAGTGCAATATTTGTAATGGGATGTAATGGAAATATTACGCCTCCCAAGATGAAGGGGAATGAGAGTTTGGTGGCTCGGGGGTCTCACTCACAAGGTAGACGTCACACAGCTCATACAGCCAGAAATTGTACACTGCGGTGGTGATGCCAGAGAAGTCATAGGCCTGAAATCCCACATTGCATAACTCCACGGCGTGGCTCAGGCGACTCAAGATCCAGAGGTCTACGAGGCTCTCGGAGCCATTGAGCTGCAACCAACAAATCGGATTAGTAAAGAAGAACTTTTGTAAAATCTAGAATAATAAACACTCGGTACCAATGAACAATATTTGCAGTTCAGAGTTGAAATGAAGGGTTTTTTGGTGCTCTGTGAGCTTGCTTGTTTTCTTGCAGACATTTCATTCAGTGCTAGTCCTGATGATGTTGATAATGTTTAGACTAGCACTGATGATGTTACCTAGTTGGGTAATGAAACGTCTGCAAGAAAACAAGCAAGCTCAGAGAACACCAAGAACCTGCTCTGTACCATGGATCAGGGATGGGTTCTAACTTACCTCGCTGCCGGTTCGCTTCCTCCCGCGCCGCATGGACACGCCTCATGGGCGCACGCGCATGCGCAGTGCCAAAAAATTTTAAAAATCCCCCTCTCAAAAAAAGCCGAAAACAAGATGGTGACGCATCTACAGTGCCAGAAACTCTATTTCCGCGCATGCGCAGAAGAAAAAAAACCCGGAAAAAAATTCAGAAAAAAAAAAGATGGTGGCGTCATGGAACCAGAACCGGTTCCATGACATCATTATGATGTCACCAGCGGGTTGCTACTGGTTCGGCCGAACCAAGAGGAACCCACCTCTGCCATGGATGGCCACTCTATAGAGAATATCTAAGGAAAATTGTCAGGTGCAAAGGATCAGGACCATAAGTTAAGCTGCAATTCAGAAATACAAGTACTCCTCAAGTTACGATCAAACTGGGACAATTTCTGTTGCTAAGCAAGGGGTTAAGTGAGTCACACTCAATTTTACGTTTGCCACAGTTGTTAAAGGAATCACTACAGTTATTAAGCGAATCACGTGGTCATTAAACGAATCCGGCTTCCTCCATTGAATTTGCTTGTTGGAAACTGGCTGGGAATGTTGCAAATGCTCATCAGATGACCTTAGGACACTGCAATTGTCACAAATACATGTTGGTTGCCAGGTGCCTGAATAATGATCACTGACTGTAGGGATGCAGCAATGGTTTTAAGGGTGAAGACCGGTCATATGTCGCTTTTTTCAGTGCCGTTGTAACTTTGAATGGTTGGTAAAAACAAATAGTTGTAACTTGAGGACTATCTGTATTTATCGCTTGAGCCTATAGACCAGAATCTCGTCAACTGAGTTCAAATATGAATTGGCACTAGATAAGGGTCAATGGAATTCAAGGGAGTCTGGACCTGAATTGTTTATGGCAACGTAAGGATTCTAAGCTGATGACATGTTTAACTCCGCCCATCCCAGCATCACCTGCTCTTCTACAAAAAAATGGAAAGGAGAATCTAGAAGAATAGGCTTACCTCTGGTCTGGAGGGCGGTTGGAATCCCTCCCCAAGACCACGGATGGCAAATCTGGTGGCGTTCCAGAGTTTGTTGCAGAAATACCGGTAGCCCAGAATCCGATTCACATCCAGGTTTATATCACGGCCTGAAGAGGGAAAAAGCAAAAGAGGGGCATTATGAGAGAAGCCAACATGGGAGCAAGGTTAGGAATACGGTCACAACATTGAGCCAGGCTCTCAAGTGGAGGCCAGAAATGTACCTTGAGTTGTGTAAGCACAGAGAGCAAATCGAAGGGCATCTGTCCCACATTCTGGGATCCCGCTGGGGTAATCTGATTTCTGCAAAGCAAGTACCAAGAGACACATTTGATCTTATAAGGTTTTTTTTTGGCTCCAGTTTCAAAGTCTTCTCTCTAAAAAATTGTATACAGGTAGTCATTGGCTTTCGACCACAATTGAGCCCAAAATTTCCCATTGCTAAGCCAGACAGTTGTTAAGTGAGTTTTGCCCCCATTTTACAACCTGTCTTGCCACAGTTGTTAAGTGCGTCACTGCAGCTGTTATGTTAGTAACACAGATGTTAAGTGAATCTGGCTTCCCCGTTGACTTTCTTTGTCAGAAGGTGGCAAAAGGTAGATCTCACATGACCCCGGGACACTGCAACCGTCATAAATATGAGTCAACTGCCAAGTGTCCGAATTTTGATCACGTGACCATGGGGATGCGGCAATGGTTGTAAATGTGAAAAATGATCACAAGTCACTGTTTCCAGTGCTGTTATAACTCTGAATGGTCACTAAATGAATGGTTGTTAAGTCAAGGAGTACCATATTTTTCGGAGTATAAGATGCATCTTCCCCCCCCAAAAGTGGCTGAAAATTGGATGCGTCTTATACTCCAAATGTAGCTTTTTCGAAGCTTTTTTTTCCCAGCCCTAACGAGGTGCTAATGGTCTTCCAGGTTTGCAGGATTTTTTCATTCCTATTCCCTCTGAAGACAGATTTTTCCAGCCCTAAGTCTTTGCAGGCTTGTTTTCATTGCTACTCCCTCCGAAGAAGATTTTTTTCAGCCCTAACCAGGTGATAAAATAATGTGCTGAAGCTGACCAGACTAAGGATGCTAGCCAGATGAATACCTGGTAGGTAGATTCCCCCCCCCCATTTTCCTCCCCAAAAACTAAGGTGTGTCTTATACTCCGAAAAATACGGTACTCATACAACCCTCACATTCAAAGCGTCAAACCCCAAACAGGAAATTCCGTGGACCTCCAGCCAAGATGTACAAATACAAATAATATATTCTGGATAAGTGTGACGTATGCATGCTATTTAAACCTAAAGCTACTGAAGAAAAAAAGGGAATATATTCAGAGAAGCACCACACTGTGCCACCCACCCAATGCAACCAAAGAAACGTCTGTTTGAGGTCTATCAACATGAAGCAAAGGTTAAAGACAAATAGAAAAATATATACCTGCCCCTTTTTGGCTCGCTCCAGCTCAAGTGGGTCCAAATTGCTGTCTAATAACTGAGCATGTAGACCCTACAGAGACAGAGAGAAAAAATTGTGGTGTGTATTATAGTGTAGCGTTATACATCTTTCATAATTAATAACAACAACAACAACAACAACAACAACAACAACAACAGAGTAGGAAGGGACCTTGGAGGTCTTCTAGTCCAACCCCCTGCTTAGGCAGGAAACCCTACAAATGGTTATCCAACATCATCTTAAAAACTTCCAGGGTTGGAGCATTCACAACTTCTGGAGGCAAGTTGTTCCACTGATTAATTATTCTAACTGTCAGGAAATTTCTCCTTAGTTCTAAGTTGCTTCTCTCCTTGTTTAGTTTCCACTCATTGCTTCTTGTTCTACCCTCAGGTGCTTTGGAGAATAGCTTGACTCCCTCTTCTTTGTGGAAGACCCTGAGATATTGGAACACTGCTATCATTTCTCCCCTAGTCCTTCTTTTCATGAAACCAGACATGCCCAGTTCCTGCAATCGTTCTTGTGTATAAGGCTATGCTAAGAGAAACCTCATTTGCAATCTTTCTCCAATGGGGAGGAGGAGGATTCAATTTGAATCTTTATTGTCACTGCACAACATACCGTATTTTTCGGAGTATAAGACAACACCTTTTTCCCCCCCTAAAAGAGGGTGGAAATGTTGGTGCGTCTTATACACCAAATACAGTCATTTTTGGCCTCCCAAAGCCCCACCCCACTTATTTATTTGTGAGATTTATATACCGCCTCACAGTGCAAGCACTCTCTAAGCGGTTTACTCCATTAAGCAATGTATTTATTTATATTGCCCCCAACAATCTGGGTCCTCATTTTACCTACCTCGGAAGGATGGAAGGCTGAGTCAACCTTGAGCCGGTGAGATTTGAACCGCTGACCTGCAGATCACAGTCAGCTAAAGTGGCCTGCAGTACTGCCTCTAACCGCTGCGCCACCTCGGCTCATCACTTGTCCCTTTTTGTGAAAAACAGGACGCGCAGAAGGTTTGGGAGGCCTGCAGAGTGCTCCTGGGGGCCGGGGAGGACAAAAACTTTTTTTTCTTACTTACCTGTTCAAAATCTTGGTGCGTCTTATAGTCCGAAAAATATGGTATGTACAATGAGATTGGTTGAGCTCCCTCAGTGCACCCCGCCCAACACAATACAACTCACAGTGGAGACAAAAAAATCCCTAACCCAATAAATCATATCAACCAACACCCAGTCCTATTGCACCAGCGTGAACAGGTTACACGTTGCGCCGGTCCTGCAATTCCATTGTACTACGTAGTTATGATGTTATTTCGCATTCAGGAGTCTGACAGCCCACGGATAAAAACTGTTGTTCAGCCTGTTTGTGCGGCTGGCTATGCTTCTATATCTCCTTCCCGATGGTAGGAGGGTAAAGAAGTGCTGACCAGGGTGTGAGTCGTCCCTGAGGATTTTCCTCACTCTTCTAAGGCAGTGAGGAGGAGGAGGAGGAGGAAGAAGAAGAAGGAGGAGGAGGAGGAGAACAAGAACGAGAAGAAGAACAAGAAGAAGAAGGAAGGAGGAAGGAGGAAGAAGGAGGAGGAGGAAGAAGAAGAACAACAAGAAGGAGGAGGAGGAGGAGGAGGAGGAGGAAGAAGAAGAACAAGAACAAGAAGGAGAAGAACAACAGGAACAAGAAGAAGAAGGAAGAAGAAGGAAGGAGGAAGAAGGAGGAGGAGGAAGAAGAAGAACAAGGAGGAGGAGGAAGAAGAAGAACAAGAAGGAGAAGAACAACAGGAACAAGAAGAAGAAGGAAGAAGAAGGAAGAAGGAAGAAGGAAGAAGGAGGAAGAAGAAGGAGGAGGAGGAGGAGGAGGAAGAACAAGAAGGAAGAAGGAAGAAGGAAGAGGGAAGAAGGAAGAAGGAAGAAGGAAGAAGGAAGAAGAAGAAGAAGAAGAAGAAGAAGAAGAAGAAGAAGGAGAAGGAGAAGGAGAAGGAGAAGAAGAAGAAGAAGAAGAAGAAGAAGAACATGAACCTAGTTGGTTCCCTAGTAATGTCAGGCTATCCCTGCCCACACTCCTTGCAGCCTTTGGAAGCTGAACAAAGTAGCCCCAAGAAACCTACCCACGTCTGTCATACTGAACTATGACAAAGCTAAAGACAACCACAGCCCACCCCATCCCTTGCAGCAACTGAGACTGCAGGCCACAACAACTGGGGTGAAAAGTTGAAACACACATCTGGCTGTTAACCACAGCTGACTACTGCTGCCGCCTTCAGCCCAGCCCAAGCTTCCTCTCTGCAGCCACTCATATGTTCCCAACTGATCTGAAAAAAAGAACCAAGTTTCCGATTCTCAGGGCTGCTAACCACAACAGGAATTGAGGGGTTCTTGGTGCTCTCGGAGCTTGGTTGTTTTCTTGCAGACGTTTCATTACCAAACTGCACTGCACTGATGATGTTACCTAGTCTGGTAATGAAACGTCTGCAAGAAAACAACCAAGCTCAGAGAGCAACCAAGGACCCCTCGTTTCAACTCTTGAGCTACAGATAGTCTCCTCTATCAGTGCAACAGGGATCTAAAGCATCTTTCAGCTCCATCTTCTGGGCTACCAGCTGAGAGCCCACAAGCAATGGGTCACCTCCAGAGTAATGCCGGTGATCACATCCAAGGGATCTATGACATTTCCCAGTGATTTGCTCATCTTCCTGCCGTGGGCATCCCGAATGACAGCATGGAGGTAAACCTGGAAAGGAAGCATGGAAAATTTGTTACATTTTGAGGTAGACTGGAAACGGGGCAATGCAGTTTGGAAACCCATCTCAAGAGGTTTGATCCTTGATTTTTCGAGCCCTAGCTCCAAACACGGGGTTAAGCACGACCATTTATGCACAACAATTGCACATCTTCCTGTGTTGTGTTACATGCATCTGGACAGCACAACAGCCACAAAGTTCAACTCAAGAGTGTCGCGAGACTCATCCTGTAGGTTTCTGAGCTTCAGTTCACTCAAGGTTTTTGTGCTGCCTCAAGGAGGACTAGCCCCTTTGTGATTTAGACGGGACAGCCCCATTCTATTGGGGGTGAAATTGGCGTTCTTGCAATTAAGGCTTCCCTGATTTGGCCAAGCCAGAAGGGGTGATGGAAAAGTGAAGAAGAAAACAGAAAATAAATATGAAACCGGAAACATTTCTACTGGGAATACTAGACCAGAAAGTGGAGAAAAAATACTATTATATTATATCACATATTCTTACTGCAGCTAGAATCAGCCTCGCACAATATTGGAAACAAAAGGGTGTACCAACTGAAAATATAATAATTAAGAAAATTTTTGATTGTGCTGAATTAGATAAAATGACAATGGAATTAAATGAAAAGGAGGATTCGGAATACTATGAAATTTGGAATACATTTTATGATTGGCTTGAAAAGAGAAAACAAAATAAATCTGTAAACATTTAATTTAGTAGTATATGTATGACTTTCATTTACTTTAAGTTAATATAATCATATTCATGAAGTAAAAAGGAAACATGTTAACGAAAAAGATCATAGAATTATGATAATTATAGAAATTATATAAGCATGAATCTACCGTCAATATAAATTGCTGTATGATAACCCTAGAGGTTACATAGTGTAGTTGTACATATGTTATTGTATTGTTTTGTTTTGTTTATTGTTTGTATATACCGTATTTTTTGGAGTATAAGACGCACCTTTTTCCTCCCTAAAAGTGGCTGAAAATTGGGGTGCGTCTTATACTTCGAATGTAGCTTTTTTTCCAGCCCTAACTAGGTGCTAACAGATCTTCCCAGCTCTTACCTTGCAGGCTTTTTCATTGTTACTCTCTCCAAAGAATGTTTTCCAGCCCTAAGTATTTGCAGAATTTTTTTTCATTGCTCTACTTGCTCCAAAGAAGTTTTTTTCTAGCCCTAACTAGTTGCTAACGATCTTCCCAACTCTTACTGGCTTGCAGGCTCTTTCATTGTTACTCTCAGAAGAAGGTTTTTTTAAGTCCTAACCAGGGGATAAAATAATGTGCTGAAGCTGACCAGACTAAGGACGCTAGCCAGATGAATACCTGGTAGGCAGATTGTTTTCCCCTATTTTCCTCCCCAAAAACTAAGGTGCGTCTTATACTCCGGTGCGTCTTATACTCCGAAAGATACGGTATGTTTTTTGTGTGTGTTGTTTTTAAATGTAAATAACCAAATTTAAAAAAAAATTTTTAAAGGAAAAGTGGAGAACTCATACAACCTGGCAGGAACAGATGTCTGTTTCTCACCTCTTTGAAGGGTAGCTTTCCTGTAAGCGTGAGGCCCAACATAACCATACGGGCCACCCAAAAGAACAGAATGTCATGTCCGGTCTCCAGGAGAGTTCCAGGGTAAAAAACCTGAAGATCTTCACCCTTGAAAGAACAAGACGGAAAGGGTGAGCAAGATTTGAAGAGCAAAGAAATGCGCGCATACATATCTTCACCTCACGTTCACTTACTGAATTGGGCCACCCAAAGATGGAGAAAGGGAACAGGCCAGAGGAGAACCACGTGTCCAGGACGTCCTCATCTGGAAGAAGGACATAAGAAAGGCACACAGATTAGAGCAGGGGTCTCCAACCTTGGCAACTTTAAGGCTTGTGGACTTCAACTCCCAGAATTCCTTAGCCAGCAAAGCAAAGCTGGCTGAGGAATTCTGGGAGTTGAAGTCCACAAGTCTTAAAGTTGGAGAGAGACCCTCTGGATTAGAGTCGTACTTGGCTTTCCACGTTTAACTTCTAAGTAGCTTAGTTTTTTTTCCCCAAGGGAAAAGTGTATTTCACAGCCCGGCTTCCCAACCTTGGAACACCCAACTAGGTGAGCTGGGAATTCTGGGACTTGCATCCCACATCTGGATAGACGCAGGGGGAAATCTTTAGTTCTGCAGGGGTTCTGGACTTAAACTGAAAATAGAAAGTGTGTGATATGGAAAGTAAAGAGATGTTTAGACAGCACTTCAAAGGGCGAAGCTTTGTCTGGGTCAAGGTCTCTAGTTTAAATCCCAGCATCTCCAGTTGCAGGTGCTCAAACGAAGAAACTTAAGGCAAACAGTGTTTACCTGAGGCTCCTTTAAGGAGAATTTGGTTTGGTTATGCATATAAGGCACTAGCAAGCAGTAACTCCTTCGACTTAATCTGTCAATCAATCACACAGTAGCAGATAAGAATTGGCCAAGGGGAGGTGAAGATCCCATAACAAGTTCAGAAGCCAGGAAGAATTTGGCTAATCTTGGAAGGCAAGAAGTAAGAGGGAAAGCTGGCATTATTGAACTAGTAGAATTGGACAACTCTGGAGTTCTTGGTGCTCTGATTGCTTATTTGTACCCTATGACAATCATTAAGTGTTTTACCTCATGATTCTTGACAAATGTATCTTTCCTTTTATGCACACTGAGAGCATATGCACCAAAGACAAATTCCTTGTGTGTCCAATCACACTTGGCCAATAAAGAATTCTATTCTATTCTATTCTATTCTATTCTATTCTATTCTATTCTATTCTATTCTATTCTATTCTATTTTCTATTCTATTCTATTCTATTCTATTCTATTCTATTCTATTCTATTCTATTCTATTCTATTCTATTCCATTCCATTCCATTCCATTCCATTCCATTCCATTCCATTCCATTCCATTCCATTCTTTGAGCTTGGTTGTTTGTTTGCAGATGTTTCATTACCCAACTAGGTAACATCATCAGTTGCTAGAAGGGAATGGGGTTTGCTCTCTATGCATACATACAAGTCGCGTGCCCAGTAAGTGTTACACAGATTTTGTTTTCTTCTTAGCAATTTCTTGATTACATTGTTATTTATTCTCAGAGCTGGTAGTTCCTTGATTGGGGTCTGTAGAGATTCTCAGTCATCCAGGTCATGGTTGTCCCAAAGGTGCTTTTTCAGGAGGCAACTGGACTTTCTTGGTTTTTTTTTTTCTTTGAAGACGTCTCACTTCTCATCCAAGAAGCTTCTTCAGCTCTGACAGGATAGTTAGAGATGAAGAAGCTTCTTGAATGAGAAGCAAAACATCTTCAAAAGAAAAAACAAGAAAGTCCAGCTGCCTCCTGAAAAAGCACCTTTGGGACAACCTTGATTGGGGTATTATTTACTGCTGGTAAACAATATTATCTATTGTTGGTTGCCTATTAATCCTGGTGTCAATCCCTGCTTATTTGAGTGTTGATTGC
This sequence comes from Diadophis punctatus similis, assembly GCA_023053685.1. Lineage (NCBI taxonomy): Eukaryota > Metazoa > Chordata > Lepidosauria > Squamata > Dipsadidae > Diadophis > Diadophis punctatus. The sequence continues at coordinate 1,122,257 of JALIGW010000039.1, forward strand.
TAGAGAAGAGGTGTTTGGGTCTTTTTGTTCATTTTTCACTTAGTGACCACTTTGCTTAACTGTGGTCACTAAACGAGGACTACCTATACATTCTTACATTGCAATGTTCTTATATGGAGAGATAACATGCTGACCTTGAACGTATTAGCAACAGAATTAGAACTGCCCATCCTCTCTCTTGTAAGGGCACATGTAGTATGTTAAAATATTCATGAACTGGGAGAGACAATGGTAACAAGGTCAGCCAATGAATAGGCATAGCAACTAAGTCAGCCAATGGGAGCTTAAACACATCTGAGTCTGCGCAGAGAATCGAAACTGAAACTTAAGCTAGAAGGCTGGGCGTGGCTCAGCCCACTCTGCTCTGTCTGCTCTGAACTCTGAACTAGAAACTGCTTGTAACTGCTGCTACGTTGAAGAAGAACTCTGCTACTGGTATTGTAAATACTCATCTGTTATTATGTATATAAAGAAGTTAATGAATCCAGCTGAATCGGTTATCTGTGTGTGCTTCTGGATTTGATTTATGCAACAAACTGACATAGTAGGGGGTGACCTTTTGGTTCAAGGTTTCAATACAGGAAATGTGATGGCAGACCTTGCTTCCTAATTCCCTTGCCCACACTTTTCCCATTTCCGGTCTCCCTACCTTGCTGGAGGGAGATTTTATCCGGGCTGATGTTGAAGGCTTTGGCTGCCTTTTCTTTTGCTTCTTCCTTGCTCCGACCACTCACCCAGTATTTGCCATCCACATCCTGCAGAATTCGGGAAGGTAAATAACCCATCAACAAAACTTTTGTTCAATGTTAAATAATGTCAAAATTATCCAATAAAATTATCCTTCTGGATTTTCCAAGCTGCGCAGAGTCTAAAAAATTAAAATCCATCATAGTTTGCTGTTCTTAGTCACCCCAAATATCTTGCTTCAAGGAGAGCAAGTTTGGCCTAGTGGTTAAGGCACCCAGGCCGGAAACCGGGAGACCATGAGGTCGAATCCTGATTAGCCACGAAAACCACCTGGGCCACTCCCTCTCTCTCTCAGCCCAACCCACCTCAAAGGATTGTTGTTATGGGGAAAATAGGAGGAGGAAGGAATATTAAGAATATTCACTTTGAATTACAATCTTTGTGAAAATACTAAAGGTGAAATACAAGTAAATAATAAAAAAGAAAGGTTTGTGTATACTTGTGTTAAGTGTATGCAAAATCAGAAACTGAATTAATTTTACAAACATTTGACTATTTTATGTTAATTCTTAATGTCTCCTCTAGAAGTCTAAGGGAAAAGAATGGGGGGAAAAATCTTAAGTCAGCACTATTCCCCCATTATTACCCTCTCTATGAGTTCAGTGAACACATGGATGTCTTTATTTACACTTCAGTGTTCAGAATATTCATTAATATTTTATTAAATAATATTGATTTATCATTTTATTATTGATTAATTAATTAATCGGTTCTGCAACCCAACAAGACAGACACAGACTTCAGAGGATAATTAGAACTGCAGAAAAAACAATTACTGCCAACCTGCCTTCCATTGAGAACCTGCATACTGCACGAGTCAAAAAGAGGGCCGTGAAAATATTTACTGACCCCTCGCATCCTGGACATAAATTATTTCAACTCCTACCCTCAAAACGACGCTATAGAGCACTGCACACCAAGACAACTAGACACAAGAACAGTTTTTTCCCCGAACATCATCACTCTGCTAAACAAATAATTCCCTCACCACTGTCAAACTATTCACTAAGGCTGCATTACTATTACTATTAGTCTTCTCATCGTTCCTATCACCCATCTCCTCCCGCTTATGACTGCATGACTATAACTTTGTTGCTTGTATCCTTACGATTTATATTAATATTGATTGTTTCCTGATTGCTTATTTGTACCTTATGACAATCATTAAGTGTTGTACCTCATGATTCTTGACAAATGTATCTTTTCTTTTATGTACACTGAGAGCATATGCACCAAGGACAAATTCCTTGTGTGTTCAATCACACTTGGCCAATAAAGAATTCTATTCTGTTCTGTTCTGTTCTGTTCTATTAATATTAATTTTATTAATATTACTTATTTTCACTAGCACTTAATTAGTGAATCTGGGTTATGGCTGAATTATTGTTAGCATTGCTTCTCCTGCTGGTCAGCTTTTTGCCTCCCAAAGTCAAGGCCTGAACCCATTTCTAGCAGCAGTCCTAAGTAGCCAAACTCTACTAGACTCTTACTAAACCATCTAGAGCTGTGGCACATGCTGTTACAATTTTTGAAATGTATCTCTCCAATAAGTGATTTCCTATAAAGTCCTTCTTATTAGAACTGCAAAAGGCAACGTTTGAGGTAGAATTAATTTAAGTAATACATATTTCAGATTTCTTGTTTATCTAGGACAAGAAGGGGTTGCTGTTAATACGTTTCCACCTGATACGAATAGCAAAATTATCCTTGACATCCTTGAACTGAATCATTATCCCAATATTAGGGGTCAATCCCATTTATACATACTGTAAGAACTTTGGGCACAAATCTCAATATACCGTATTTTTCAGAGTATAAGATGCACCTTTCCCCCCCCCCTAAAAGAGGCTGAAAATTTGGGTGCATCTTATACTCCGAATGTAGCTTTTTCGAAGCTTTTTTTTCCAGCCCTAACGAGGTGCTAACGATCTTCCCGGCTCTTCCTGGCTTGCAGACTTGTTTTCATTGCTACTCCCCCCCAAAAAGGTTTTTTCAGCACTAACAAGGTGCTAACGATCTTCCCGGCTTGCAGGATTTTTTCATTGCTACTCCCTCCAAATAAGGTTTTTTCCAGCCCTAAGTCTTTGCAGGCTTGTTTTCACTGCTACTCCCTCCGAAGATGATTTTTTTCAGCCCTAACCAGGGGATAAAATAATGTGCTGAAGCTGAACAGACTAAGGACGCTAGATTTTTCCCCTATTTTCCTCCCCCAAAACTAAGGTACGTCTTATACTCCGGTGCGTCTTATACTCTGAAAAATATGGTAGGCCTTTACTGGAACAGCAAAAAAAAAAAAAAGAATATTCATTAAACTACTTTTACTTGGGAATCAGGGTTTTTCCTGAGTTTAGGAGCTCCAGTTTAGGAGCTGAGATAGCGCAGTGGTTAAAAGCAGCATTGCGACCTCCAGCTGATTGCTAGTTCAGCAGTCCAGCTGTTCGAATCTCACTAGGCTCAAGGTTGACTCAGCCTTCCATCCTTCCGAGGTGGGTAAAATGAGGACCCAGATTGTTGGGGGCAATATGCTGAACTCTGTAAACCGCTTAGAGAGAGCTGGAAAGCACTATGAAGCGGTATATAAGTCTAAGTGCTATTGCTATTGCTATTTCTACCAGTTTGTTGCCCAAGTGGCCCAGAAAATCCTACCTCTCCCGCTGGCACAGAAGGGTCATCAATAGTCACAAAATATGCTGGAATACGGTGGCCCCACCAGAGCTGCCGAGAAATACACCAATCCCTACGAAAAAAAGGAAAGAATTAGCAAAGCTGCAGTCCGAGATTACTCAAAGTTTTAGCAATTTAACAAACACAGATTCAAAGTGAAAAGGGGGGGAAAAAGTCCAGTACACAAATAAACAATTCCTTTGATTCCAAGATACACAAATAAACAATTCCTTTGATTCCAAGATGGCGCTGACAAAGGCTGCCTCAGTGAAATGCTCTCAAATGGTTTCTTTGTTTTCTATTCAAATGTATCTTTTCTTTTATGTACACTGAGAGCATATGCACCAAAGACAAATTCATTGTGTGTCCGATCACACTTGGCCAAAAAAGAATTCTTTCTTCTATCATCTCTCTCTCTCTCTCTCTCTCTCTCTCTCTCTCTCTCTCTCTCTCTCTCTCTCTCTCTCTCTCTCTCTCTCTCTCTCTCTCTCCTCTCTCTCTCTCTCTCTGTCTCTGTCTCTCTGTCTCTCTGTCTCTGTCTGTCTGTCTCTCTCTCTATCTTTCATAGGCAGGATGAAAAGGTGAAGAAGCGGCTGGAAAGACTGCAGCAAGTTCCAAATCACTACCATTCTCAGTTTCCAATTACATTTAACATTATAGGTAGCCCTCAACTTACAACCATTTTTAGTGACCGTTCGAAGTTATAACGGCACAGAAAAAAGTAGCCTGTGACTGTTTCTTTTATACACTTATGACCATTGTAGCATCTCCATGGTCACGTGATCAAAATGCAGGGTCCCGGAGTCATGCGATCCCCTTTTGCGACCTTTTGACAAGCAAAGTCAACGGGGAAACCAGATTCACTTACCCACCGTGTTAACTAATTTAAGAACTGCAGTGATTCACTTAGCCAATGTGGCGAGAAAAATCATAAAATGTGGCCAAAATTTCTCAGTTAGTAACATAAATTTGGGGCTCAGTTGTGGTCGTAAGTCGAGGACTACCTGTACATCCTTCTTCAAGGGCATCTCGGGAAGTGTCAAATGACAAAAGTGATGTTGTGCGGTACAATGCAAGGTACCTGTTCCGAATACACACAACAGCAATAGTATTTAGACTTCTATATTGCCCCATAGCCGTTTACTGCACTCTCCGGGCGGTTTACATGTAGAAGCATTATTAAGAGCCGTGGTGGCGCAGTAGTTAGAATGCAGCACTGCAGGTTACTTCTGCTGCCTGCCGGATGCCTACAATTTGGCAGTTCGAATCCCACCAGGCTCAAGGTTGACTCAGCCTTCCATCCTTCCGAGGTCGGTAAAATGAGGACCCAGATTGTTGGGGGCAATAAGCTGACTCTGTAAACCGCTTAGAGAGGGCTGTAAAGTACTGTGAAGCGGTATATAAGTCTAAATGCTATTGCTATGCTATTTGCATATTGTCCCCAACAACCTGAGTCTCTCATTTTACCGACCTCAGAAGGATGGAAGGCTGAATCAAGCTTGAGCCCCATCAGGATCGAACTCCAGGCTGTGGGCCGAGTTTTTTCCTGCAATAACTGCACTTTAACCATTGCACCACCAATGGCATTGTGATGAGATATACAAGAGGTGGAGCTTACACTGCAAAAGCAAACCAAACCTGGAGATGCCTTTATCCCTCCAATCGTCTGCTACACGTTCATTGCGTTCCCGTACCTTGCTAAAAACCCACTTAAAAAAAAAACACCACTGCTTCCTTCAACAGCAGCTTTCCTCGCTCATCGTATTAAGATGCAGCAGGTTGAATTCACACGGCTCACTGAGCCAAAAACCAAACAAATCACAGAATGGATTAATAATGGGGACTTGTGAAGCGGTAGAGCGTCAGAGCAGTTAGGCGTTTACGCAGGCGTCTCACCTGATATTGTCCATCCAAGCGAACCAGGTTTTGAGGTGGAAATCTGGCACAATGCGCAGATCACCCCGGCGGACGGCCTCGGCTGCAGCCTGGGCCATCGTGTCGCAGCGCACGTACCACTGGGGCTTCAGCAGAGGTTCCACTACGTCTTTGGAGCGGCTTAAGAGTATCGGAAGAGAAAGCCGAAAAGATAAGTTAGAATGAGACTCTACAACAGGGTTAGAACAAGTAGTCCTCATTTAGCGACTGCCTTGTTGGTGACCATTCGCCAAGACAACAGCGATGAACAAGTAACTTTGCGACCAATCCTTGCATTTTTAATATTGTAAGCACAGTGGCGGTTTCAGTTAGTGACTGAACAAGGAGAGATTTAACCTAGAAATAAGGAGAAATTTTCTGACAGTGAGAGCAATCAACCAATTGGAACAGAAATTGCCTTCGGAAGTTGTGGGAGCTTCATCCCTTGAGGCTTTCAAGAAGAGATTGGACTGTCATTTGTCAGAAATGGTGTAGGATCTCCTGCTTGGGCGGGGGATTGGACTAGATCAGGGGTCAGCAACCCGCAGCTCTGGAGCCGCATATGGCTCTTTCATCCCTCTGCTGTCGCTCCGTCGCCCGTCGGCACCACAATTTTGAGAGGAGCTTCAGGTTAGGGTAGGGGGAAGCAGGGTGTGCCAGGAGGAGACTCTATGGCAAGGGGCGGGTTTTCCGGTCAGCTCCACAATTGATAGGGCTTTCGGTTAGGACTGGTAGAGGAAAAAGGGTGCCGCGCTAGGAGGAGACTCTAAGGTGGGGAAACCGAACTTCCGGTCGGCTCCAGAATTGAACGGGGGGCTTCTGGTTAGGACCTTTGTGGCTCTTTGAGTGTTTAAGGTTGCCGACCCCTGGACTAGATGACCTACAAGGTCCCTTCCAACTCGGTTAATCTGTATCTGTTTTGCTTAACTAAGTTACCAGCCCCAATAATGTCACTAAGTGATCCCTAGGTGATTCCTCTCTGGCTCAAGGGGACCTTTCCTCACATAGAATAGAGCTGGAAGAGATTTGGAGGTCATCTAGTCCAACCCCCTGCCCAAGCAGGAGACCCTATATCTGCCTCTACCTAGGATCAAACTCACAACCTCCTGATTGTGAGGCAAGAGCTCTACCTCTAGGCCACAAGGTCTTCTAGTCCAACCCTCTGCTTAGCAGAAGACCCTATACCATTTCAGATAGATGGCTGTCAAGTCATCAAGTCAAGTTTTCTTGAAAATCTCCAGTGATGAAACACCCACAATTTCTGGAAGCAAGTCTTTCCACTGGTTAATTGTCCTCACTGTTAGGAAGTTTCCCCTTAATTCCAGGTTGCTTCTCTCCTTGATTAGTTTCCATCCATTGTTTCTTGTCCTGCCTTCTGGTGCTTTGGAAAATAATTTGACCCCCTCCTCTTTGTAGCAGCCCCTCAAATCCTGGAACACTGCTATCATGTGTCACCCCACCCCCACAGTCCTTCTTTCTCTAGACTAGCCATACCCCAAATCCTGCAACTGTTCTTCATGTTTTTGTCTCCAGGCCTTTAATCATCTTAGTTGCTCTTCTTTGCACTTTTCCCAAAGTCTCAACATCTTTTTTTGTAATGTGGTGACCAAACCTGGATGCAGGACTCCAGGTGTGGCCTTACTAAGGCTTGACATAGCGGTACTAATACTTCACGTGATTTTGATTCTATGCCTCTGTTTATGCAACCAAGGATTGTATTAGCTTTTTTGGCTGCTGCCGCACACTGCTAGCTCATGTTTAAGTGATTGTCTCGCACACGTAAATAGATCCTAATTGCTAATTTCTTATTGGGGGCAAAATGCTTGACTGTTCCTAGAAACAGCATATTATTCAGATCCACTCTAGTCAAATTTCAGGCAGATTTAGAACTAAAAGGGGCTTGATCATCACATGACAGCTCTTTGACCAAGAGAGAGTGACAAACGGAAGGAGATCCTTCTGCTCCTTCAGGGTCATTTAATGGCTTTGACTATCTGTAGCCAATTTGGAACAGCTCTGTAATGCGACAGTTGGGGAAAGCCATTTTGATGATCTGTTCCAACCTCCAGAATTAATTCCGGCAAGGAACATTGGTTTAGCCCCATGACAGTAACAATTACAGGGTGCCACAGGAGTCCTGTGACAGATCCATCCATGTTCAATGTATTAGATTCAGTTTCACATGGTCTGATGGCTTCATCCATCTTCATGTTATTTAATGCGTTGTGTGGAGGAAGCCATCAGACCATGTAGAACTGCATCTAATTAAAACACATTGAATACTCTTGTCTTAGCTAAGAAAACCATCTGAAGATGGATGGACTTCAACTCCCAGAATTCTGCATCCCTACTGTGCTGCCTGGGGAATTCTGGGGGTTGAATTGTCAAGCTGCCATGGTTGAGAAACACTGATTTAATCGATTCCACGGTCAAGGTTAATTCTCGTGATTCCTTTATCGTATTGCCTTCTCAAATTAGGGGAAGTGAAAATGAGCCGAGGTGGCGCAGCGGTTAGAGTGCAGTACTGCAGGCCACTTTAGCTGACTGTGATCCGCAGGTCAGCGGTTCAAATCTCACCGGCTCAAGGTTGACTCAGCCTTCCATCCTTCCGAGGTAGGTAAAATGAGGACCCAGATTGTTGGGGGCAATATAAATATACATTGCTTACTGGTGTAAACTGCTTAGAGAGTGCTTGCACTGTGAGGCGGTATATAAATCTCACTAATAAATAAATAAATAATGAACTGAACAGGGGTGTGTTCGAGCAAAGGACTGAGAAAATGAAGAGCCGCCCAGAGTTACCCTGTGGTAAAATGGGCGGCTAGTAAACTTTATAAATAAATAGACTAATAAAATTATAAAAAGTCTTGCTTTCCTAATGCGGATTGGACGGGCAAAAGGGGTTTCTGGTTGACTGTCATGCAACTTAGGGTCCAGTAAGGGGCTGAAACCCTCAGCTATTTCCACCATCGAGAAGATATACAAGGCTTCACTCCAAAGATTCCTAAAGTGGCCATCTAAAAAAGGCATCATTTTCCACATGAAGTCTGACCCCTTAACTGAGAACAGGAGAAACAGTGTGGTTTTACTTCATTTTCAGCCATGCCGGCCGGGAACCCTTGGGAATCGTGGTTTGAATACCTTTGAGGAAGGCTGCTTGACTTTGCAACTACTACTCACCTGCACACTGGTACCACCATGGGGTTGTCCTTCACCTCCTTGAAGAGCTTCTTTTCCTTCAAAGCTTCCAGCACTGCTTGACGGGCTTCAAAGCGCTTCATGCCCTGGAAGAAGTAGATGAAAGTGAAATAATTAAGTCGGAAAGCAGAGAAAGGTCTCCCGAGACGAACAAGCTAACAATAAACAACAGCCTAGTCAAGAAACCACCAAGGACACTCCTACCAACACTGACAGGGCAAGCCACTAGTATATATAAAGCTAGCAAACCCTACTCCCTAATGGAACTGATGATGTTACTCAGCCGGGTAATGAAACGTCTGCAAGAAAACAACCATGCTCAGAGAGCACCATGGATCCCATGCTGGCTGGGGAATTCTGGGAGTTGAAGTCCACAGGTCTTAAGGTTGCCAGGGTTGGACAGCCCTGTGCTAGTAAACCTACTGTTCCAATTAAGGCTAAACCCATTCCACTCAATAAAAAAACAGAGAGAAGACCGAACGGATCCCTTGAATTCCAGCCACCCTCCCAACCGCATCCCAACAATACCAAGAAAGGCGGAGGAACGTTGATGAGATAGCCGTTCTCGTTCATGATGTTGATGAACTCAAGTCCATGACGCAGGCCAACCTCATAGTCATTCTGATCATGAGCTGGTGTGATCTTTACGGCACCTGAAAGCAGCAAGAAGGGGAAGAAGATTATTTCAGGTCTTGCCATGGCCCGATGTTTCCTGTTAGAACCTGGTTTGTGGTCTTTGGAATTACTCTGCTCCTACATTGTTGATTCAAAGAAGTCCTGAAGATCTAAAGCTGTAGGAGATGATATCAGAGTTGGTTGCAGAAAATTAAATCCAGAAAGCATGCATAGGCAGACTGATGCAGCAGGATTGATTTAAATAAGAAACTTATTTCTATACAAGAATATACCGTATTTTTCGGAGTATAAGATGCACCTTTTTACCCCCCAAAAGAGGGTAAAAACTTGGGTGCATCTTATACACCGAATGTACGCCGCCCTGAGTCCCTTGGGAGTAGGGCGGCATAGAAGAACAAATAATAAATAAAATAAATAAATAAATGTAGCACCACCCAGCCACACCCACCCTTTGGCCTCTGCCTCCCAGCAATTTACCTCCTTGCAGCAAACAGTGAAGAGCCTGATTAGCACAAGCAACTGATTATTGGCCTCCCGACCCACAGCTGACTGAGGCTGCAGGCAGGCCACATGCTAAAACTGAAAGTGAAACTAGCTGCAAGGAGCCAAATTGCTGGGAGGGAGAGGCAGAGGCAGAATTTTATTTTCTTGTGCTAATCAGTCGCTGAAATTGGATGCAAGGAGGTAAGTCAATAACTATAAATGTCTATAGAATGTTCAAATTATTAGACTTATTTTTTAAAGACTGCTTTATTATTATTCTAGACAACTTAACAAAATGAAGAAGCTTTTTAAAATAGATGCTTGATCTGAAGAGGCCCAGTGCTATTGTATCTTCTTTTAAATAGCAGAGAATAATGTATACTTCAAGAAAACCACATCAACTTTAACAGCATCTGTACAAGTATAGTCTGAAATGTAACAGTGTCCTGTTTTAGTATTAAGATAAGGCAGCTGAGTTAAACCCTGACTTAGTCATGTTTGGAGTAGATCTATTTAAATAATTGGGAGGAGTTTGTGTGACTACATTTAAGAAAACTTTCTGGCATTAATATACTGCCATAATGTACATTTCTCCAATTCTTTGCTATTTCTATGGGTCAGGCACACATGCACAGAAATACACAGCAAACAATGTATATCATCTGTACTGTTTGCTGTTTGCTGGGAGGCAGAGGCAGATTTTTTTCCCCTTGTTTTCCTCCCCCAAAACTAAGGTGCGTCTTATACTCCGGTGCATCTTAACACTCCGAAAAATACGGTAGTTTCATTTCAGCAGAGTTTAGAGTGGACTGAGAGTAGAGTGGGCTGAGCCACGCCCAGCCTTCTAGCTTCAGTTTCGATTCTCTGAACAGACTCAGATGTGTTTAAGCTCCCATTGGCTGACTTAGTTGCTATGCCTATTCATTGGCTGACCTTGTTACCATTGGCTCTTCCCAGTTCATGAATATTCTGACAGATGACCAGGCTGAGCCCGAGAGAGGAGGGGTCAAGCACATCATCAGTTTGGAATCCGTTTGCGCTCACAAGAGATCTTAGTCCAGCCCTCCTTAAATTCTGTTGATCCTTACCTACCGCCAATTTGCTTTGACCGTTAGTAGTTCAGATTCTTGTAGAGAGTGTAGGCATACAATTAAACCTACCATATTTTTCGGAGTATAAGATGCACCTTTTTACCCCCCAAAGAGGGTGAAAACTTGGGTGTGTCTTATACACCGAATGTAGCCCCACCCACCCAGCCACACCCACCGTTTGGCCTCTGTCTTCCAGCAATTTACCTGTTTGCAGCAAACAGGGAAGAGCCTGTTAAGACAAGCAAGTCCTTAGCAGCTTCCCGATCCCCAACTGATTTGCCACGTGCTAAAATGAAACTGAAACTGAAACTGCAAAGAGGCAAATAGCTGGGAGAGACACACAGATTTTTATTTTCTGCTGAACTGGATGCAAGGGGATAAGTGAAGTAAATGTCTGTAGAATGTTCAAATTATTAGACTTATTTTTTAAAGACTGCTTTATTATTGTTCTAGAGCCAGGGGTCTCCAACCTTGGCAATTTTAAGACTTGTGGACTTCAACTCCCAGAATTCCACAGCCAGCTTTGTTAGCTTTGCTGGCTGTGGAATTCTGGGAGTTGAAGTCCACAAGTCTTAAAGTTGCCAAGGTTGGAGACCCTTGTAAAATCTAGACAACTTAACAAAACAAAGAAGCTTTTTTAAAATAAATACTTGCTCTGAGGAGGCCCAGTGCTATTGTATCTTCTTTTAAATAATAGAGAATAATGTATACTTCCAGAAATTTTAATTTTAACAGCTCTGTACAAGTATAGTCTGAAATGTAACAGTGTCCTGTTTAGTATTAGAGTTTAGTTACCTTGGAGTAGATCTATTTAAATAATTGGGAGCAGTTAGTGTGACTACATTTAAGAAAACTTTCTGGCATAATGTACATTTCTCTAATTCTTTGCTATTTCTATGGGTCAGGCACACATGCACAGAAATACACAGCAAACAGTGTATATCATCTGTGCTGTTTGTTGTTTGCTGTTTGGCAAATTGCTTGGAGGCAGAGGCCTTTTTTCCTTGTTTTCCTCCCCCAAAACTAAGGTGCGTCTTATACTCCGGTGTGTCTGATACTCCGAAAAATACGGTATATTCATTTGAACTGCCTTGATTCCGGATTTATTGCACACGGCAAAAGCTTTGTTAGACGTTGTCCTTTTTTCTGGTGGAAGTTTTTTCTAGATACTTTGGACCTCTTCAAGGGATCCCTTTGTGTGTGTTGGAATTCAATCCCAAAAATTATCCAACACAACCAAGGAGTCATGTTGGGGAATGCTGAATTATAATTGCCCATTTGGTTCCTTTGGACTGTTCGCTCATTAATCCTAACTAATATACATTTCTTTTATTCAGGGTTTTCTCATTTTATTCCACTTCCATAATTTAGGTCACATGTTATCTTCCACCCTCTTCATAGACTCCCCACTCTAGCTCTTCACCAACAACTCCATCCTTTCATATAGGATTTGCTGCATTTACCTAGCCAATAGCCCAGAACACATACCAGTTCCAAACTCCATATCTACAAAATCATCACAGACAATGGGTAGGAGGCGTCCCGTGAAGGGATGTTGGACTTTCCGGCCATGCAGATGCTGGAAGACAAAGCAGATCAAAGGAAGAGACTTAATCATCATCTTTTAATGACCCCATAATCTCTTGCGGAGTGGAGTCTGAGCAACTGAATGGAGCTGAGTGTTTACTGGCCGGATGTCCTTCCTGTCGCCAATGCGGAGTTATATTCAGCAGATATAATCTCAACGTGCCCAGAGAGAGAAATATCTGCCTCTACCTAGGATCGAACTCACAGCCTCCTGATTGTGAGGCGAGAGCTCCACCTCTAGGCCATCGCACCACTCATAAAGGAAGAGACTTAATGAAGACTCTAAAATCACCCAGATAAGCAACAGTCTGGTAGTCCCAAAAGTGCTTTTTCAAAAGGCAACTGGACTTCGTTTTTCCTTGAGGATGTTTCGCTTCTCATCCAAGCAGCTTCTTCAGTTCTGAACTTCATTACTGAAGGTCTATGGAGAGCCTCAGTCATCCTGGTCATAGTTGTGCTTTTTTCACGAGGCAAGTGGACTTTCTGATTTTTCTGTGAAGACGTTTTGCTTCTCATCCAAGAGGTTTCTTTAGCTCTGGCTGGATGGTGGGGAATGGAAGGATTTATACTCCTTGCAGACAGTTGGTCATTTGCATTCTTTTTAGAGAGTCGTTGAGGCCACCTGGAGGTTTAGTTCAGAACTGAAGAAGCTTCTTAGATGAGAAGCGAAACCTTTCCAAGTGGAAAAAATACTCAAGAATGTCCAGTTGCCTTTTGAAAAGCACCTTTAGGACTGTCCTTCAAACCATCTGAGAAGTCACCTGTCCCAACCAAAACTATAGTCTTACACCTTTCATACCTGGTATCGGGGGTCCTTGGGATGGACTGCAACTGCTGTGTCTCCCAGCATCGTCTCAATACGGGTGGTAGCCACCACCACTTCCTCATCTATCAAAGAAAATGGACAAGGGATGAGCAGACCAAGAGTCAAGACTCCAGATCCTAAACTGTTGGAACCATCAGCCAAGAACTTCATACTATACCTGAGTCCTCAATCTTGTAAGCGAAGGAGACCAGCACCCCAAACTCAACCTTCTCTTTGTAGCCCGGGACGGGCAAGAGCGTCCGGCCTGTTAATTCCTTCTTATCCACCTGGGAGGAAGGAGACAGGAAGTTGCATCGTCAGACCTGGATCCCTAAGGCCAAACGCTGGTACAGGAAATAGGCCGTTCTATCCTAATCACCTCTATGTCAGAAATGGCTGAGTTGAGAGTGCAGGACCAGTTGACGAGACGTTTGCTTCGGTAGATGATCCCTTTCTCGTGCAATTGGATAAAAGCTTCTTGGACAGCATAGGAGAGTTTCTGTTGGCGACACAAGAACACGGTTCCCTCAGAAGGGCGTAAACTTCCCATGGTTTTCCTGTGGTCCAGATTGCAAAAAAAAAATGGCCGCTTTTCCATTGTGTTGAAAAATGGCTGCCGTACCTGGGCTTCCCTTCCACCCTAGGATGGCAATTATTCTTCTCCATTCTCTGAGTTGGGGGGGTGGCAATGCACCATTTATGGGTCGTATAGAACAGCGGTCCCCAACCTTTTGGCCACCAGGGAGTGGAGAAGGGTTTTTCAGTGGGGGGGCGTGGTTTTGCATGCTGCCTACATCCCGCAGATGGAGCTTTGCTTGTTTGTTGTGGCCCGGTTTCTGGCATGTCACGGCCCTGTGCCAGTCCAGTTCCAATGACTTCCAAAGCACAAACATGGCAATGTTGAAAATTAGTAGCAAAAGCCAACTTCCAATTTTTATTTGTTTGGTATGTATGTGAGAGAGTGGGAATGGCCAAGCAAGTCCTCCACGTGACAAAACGTTCCTATTGTTGCCCTTAAAACCACCCCCAAATTCAGCAAAAAAGCAGATGAAAACGTTTAACACAGGGGTCCCCAAACTTGGCAACTTTAAGATTTTTGGACTTCAATTTTCAGAGTTCTCCAGCCAGCTATGCTGGCTGGAGAATTCTGGAATTTGAAGTTCACGAGTCTTAAAGTTGCCAAGTTTGAAGACCTCTGGTTTAACAGATCTTCTCCTTCTCTTCCTCCATTCTTAACCCTTTCCTGGCCCAGGAAAAACATCTGAGACATTCTCTCAGTACAGCTGGACCTCAACCAACTGTACAATTGGGATTGGAATTTCTGTTGCTAAGTAAGCAAGTCCCAGCCAATTTTATGATCTTTTTTTGGGCACACTTGTTAAGTGAATCACTGCAGCTGTTAAGTGAATCATTAAGCAAATCCAGTTTCCCCCATTGATTTTACTTGTTGGAAGCCAGCTGGGAAGATCACAAAGGGTGATCACAGGACTCCAGGACACTGCAAACATCGTAAATACACACTGACCAAATTTGGATCACAGGACAGTGGGAATAACGACAATGGTCATTAAGTGCAAAGGCCAATCCTGAATTACTTTTTTCAATGTACCTTTGAATGCTGTTAAGTTGAAGACTACCTGAAAGCCAATCCTATACAGGGAGCAGTGAGAATTATCCAAGGTTAAGTGTATACGACAGAAGCAGTAATGTTAGTAGGAGTTACAATGGTTACTCCTGTGCTGTGGTGGCGCAGTGGTTAGAATGCAGTACTGCAGGCTAATTCTGCCACTGCTGGCAGTTTGATCTGACCGGCTCAAGGTTGACTCAAACTTCCATCCTTCCGAGGTGGGTAAAATGAGGACCCAGATTGTTGGGGGGCAATAGGCTGATTCTGTGAACGGCTTAGAGAGAGGGCTGTAAAAGCACTGTGAAGTCTAAATGCTATTGCTATTGCTATTTATCAAAGAACTCGGGTCTTTGGCAACAGAGGGAAAACTGTATTTTCAGACTTGCAAAGATTGCGAGCTAGTCAAGACAAGTAAGCTTTGACTGTGAAGTGGTCTATAAGCCTAAGTTGCTTATTGCTATTGCTACTCCACACATCCCTTTCCTTCTGATTTCAAAATCTTACAGGGTCCATAGTGAAACAAGCTCTGTCCCAGTCCATGGAGGAGCCCAGTTTCTTCAGCTGATGGTAGATCCGATCCCCTTTTCTGCGGAGAAGAAAGAAGGAAGTGTGATGTCAGCGAAGTATCACTGGAAAGGCACAAGGCTGGTTATTATAACTTTTCCAATGGTCTACAAAATCTAGAGAAAATAAGTAATTGTATGCCAGAATGCCATTGTACAAAATAGGAGGAGGGAGGGAGGGAGAGACAGCCAAGAAGCTTTCCCCCACCCCCTCCAGTTGCCTTTCACTTTGATTGTAGGTAGGTCCTGCAGAATAACCCTATTATTCTTCTCATCCTTCCTATTACCTATCTCCTCCTACTTATGACTAGAACCTTGTTGCTTGTATCTTTATGATTTATATTGTTTTATTTAGTGTCCTAGTATGATTTGATTGCTTATTCAGTATCCTATGACTATCATTAAGTGTTGTATCTTATGATTCTTGATGAATGTATACACCGAGAGCGTATGCACACTTGGCCAATAAAGAATTCTATTCTATTCTATTCTATTCTATTCTATTCTATTCTATTCTATTCTATTCTATTCTATTCTATTCTATTCTAATTCTCTATTTTATTCTCTATTTATTCTATTCTCTATTCTATTCTCTATTTTACTCTATTCTCTATTCTCTTCTCTTCTATTCCTAGTGTCTCTTCTCTTTTTTATTCTCTTCTCCTCTCTCTTCTCTTCTCTTTTCTCTTCTATTCTCTTCAGTATTCTCTTCTCTATTTATTCTATTCTGTATTCTATTCTATTTTCTAATCTTCATCTTTTCTATTCTCTATTTTACTCTATTCTCTATTCTATTCTATTATCTCTCTTCTCTTCTCTCTTCTCTTCTCTCTTCTATTGTATTGTATTGTATTCTATTCTATTCTCTAATCTATTCTCTATTCTATTCTATTCTCTATTCTATTGTTACCTTGCTGAGTGTCTTCTTCAGGTAAAATACATCTATTCTACCTTGTCTAGCAGGGGGAGGATGTATTGGTTGCCAACCCGTGAGATGTTGAGGGTCAGGACCCAGAGAACGGTGGTCTGCCTAGCATTGCCCTCATTCTGGAGCAGGAAGTCTCTGAGGTCAGGTGGGCCTCCACCATTTGGTCCTGGGACCAGGAGACTGGTGAAGGTAGCCTTCTCCACCAGACCTTAAGACAGGAAGATTAATGTGACAGCAGCAAATTCTACTTTAATGCTCGGTTGTTTCTAGAGATGTTTTGAGCTCTGTGTATTGCAAGTCATCGAAGCATTGTAGGATTAGATAGGATATAAATATTGGTAATATATAAATGGTTATCAAGTCGACATAGGCGCAAGCATTCCTCAGATCCCAACCAACTATAGCAGTGTTTCTCAACCTTGGCAGTTTGAAGATGGGTGGACTTCAACTCCCAGAATTCCACAGCCAGCGTTGCTGGCTGGGGAATTCTGGGAGTTGAAGTCCACCCATCTTCAAACTGCCAAGGTTGAGAAACACTGAACTATAGGTTAGTCCACTCTACTGTGTTCCCTGTAGCTATCTATGATTGCGAAAGTTGGACCTTAACAAAGCAAGACAGGAAGAAAATCGACTTGTTTGAGCTGCGGTGCTGGAGAAGGCTCCTGCGTATTCCTCGGACAGCAATGGTGACTAATAAGCAAGTATGGGAACGCGTAACACAGGACATGTCACTGGAAGGCAAAATCACGAAACGGCATCTTGCTTACCTTGACAATTATCATACGGGGGAATTTATTGGAGAAAGCAATTACATTCGGAAGAGTTAGCGGTAAAAAAGAAACCAGGCCACCAAAGAACACACTGACTGACATCAGCCAGAACATAGAAAAACTCAAAGAAATAGGGCAAGATTGGAAGGGGTGGAAAAATTCTGGCCCACAGAATCGCCAAGGGTTGGACACGACTGAATAGATAATATCATCATCATTTCATTTCATTTCATTTCACTTTTATTTTTATCTGTCTGTCTGTCTGTCCTTTGTCCATCTATCCATCTATCTATCTTTCCATTTATCTACCTTTCTATCTTCTATCTTTCTTTCTATCTATCTATCTTTCTATCAATCTATCTATCTATCAATCTATCATCATCTATCTATCTATCTATCATCTATCTATCATCTATCTATCAATCTATCATCTATCATCTATCTATTTATCTATCTATCATCATCATCTATCTATCAATCATCTATCTATCAATCTATCGATCATCTATCAATCTATCATCATCTATCTTCTATCTATCTATCTATCATCTATCTATCTATCAATCTATCATCATCTATCATCTATCTATCTATCTATCATCATCATCTATCTATCTATTATCTATCTATCATCTATCTATCTATTATCTATCTATCTATCTATCTATCTATCTATCTATCTATCTATCATCTATCTATTATCTATCTATCTATTATGTATCTATCTATCTATCTATCTATCGATCATCTATCTATCTATCTATCTATCTATCTATCTATCTATCATCTATCTATCTATCTATCTATCTATCTATCTATCTATCTATCTATCTATCTATCTATGTATCTATCTAACTATCTATCATCTATCTATCTATCATCTATCTATCTATCTATCTATCTATCTATCTATTATCTATCTATCTATCTATCGATCATCTATCTATCTATCTATCTATCTATCTATCTATCTATCTATCTATCTATCATCTATCTATCTATTATCTATCTATCTATCTATCTATCTATTATCTATCTATCTATCTATCATCTATCTATTATCTATCTATCTATTATCTATCTATCTATCTATCATCTATCTATCTATCTATCTATCTATCTATCTATCTATCTATCTATCATCTATCTATCTATCTATCTATCTATCTATCTATTATCTATCTATCTATCTATCTATCTATCTATCTATCTATCTATCTATCTATCTATCTATTAGCTATCTATTAGCTATCTATCTATCTATCCATCCATCCATCCATCCATCCATCCATCCATCCATCCATCTTTCTAATCTACTTTATATGGCGTCCATCTTGCAAAAAATGCTTGGAAAAAGAGACACAGGAAAAAGACTCACTCGTTTTTCCATTTCCAGACTTCCTCGATGAACGGCTCGCGGCCGAGGTCGTGCCGTGTTTTCCCTTGCTCCTTCCAAAGCTTTTTCTCCACCACCACCTGGGTGGCAATGCCCGCGTGGTCACAGCCGGGGTTCCACAAGGTGGTCTCCCCTCTCATTCTGTGCCTGCAAGACAAGCATAGGAGCGGGAAGCTCGCTAGAACAACTGCACCCTTATCAGTAACCCCACGGGATCAAACCACACACGTGGCCAAATAATTCCAGAGAAAGTAAAAGGATTTAGAAGTGGGTTCCCAGACCGATAAAAGATTCAGGACAGCCTTATGTACAAGTATTTCCTCAACTTATGATCTCAGCTGGGACCAACATTTTGGTTATAGGTCGTGAGGGTCACAAATTGAGGCATTGGTGTGATGATTTCACGAATGAGGAATTCTAAGAGCTAAAGTCCACAAGTCTTAAAAGTTGCCAAGTTTGGAGACCCCTGTACAAGAAAACAGAAAACAGTACAGCTACTGTACTTCTTGTAACCCCTTCTACTCGTCCTTATTAATTTCACCAAAGAGAACTCTATAAGAATTGTGGTTGGAAAAGATACATTTGGACTGGGAAGCTCCCCAAAATCTAGCAGAAGATGGAGAAGGCCTACGATAAAAGGCCCCAGAGAGTGGGATGTTCCCAGAAAAGAAGAGATAGCTCACCATCTTGTCAGAGAGTCCTGGATGGAGTTGGTGAGGGCATGGCCGAGGTGGAGCGATCCGGTAACATTGGGTGGAGGAATACACATCATAAAGATGCCTTTGGGGTTTGGCTCAGAGATGCTGCGGCGCTGGGAAACAAGAGAAAAAGATTGTTTAGTGGGTGAAATTTGCAGAGAGGAGGGTCTTGCAAGTAAAGAAGTTTATCTGCCAAGGGGGAAGTTACCTCATGGGATCAGGGGTAGAAACACAGAAAACCGATAGCAGAAAAAGACCTAGTGCTCCTGTCAACCGTCCGGTTGGCGTATTCAGTAAAAGAAACTCCTAGGATATTATTTTACCAAGAGTATAACTTTACTGATAGATGATAGATCCATATAGGCATAGAAGAAGTGGAGCCAGTTCTGAAATTTTCCCGTGAAAACTTAAAACTGTATAGTTAAAATTCCCCCTTTCCCCCCCTGGGCCAACCACTGTCCATTGTCCAACAATCGAGAGCATACTCTTTGTTTTGGGAAACAGTCTGCTCGTCTCAGAAGGCTCTCATCGCTATGAGGTGTCGAGGTTCTCTCAGGCTACAGACGGAGCACATGAATTCCTCAATTCCCTCCCAGACACCCATACCTTCCAATCATACCCCCTTCCCTGTTATCTGGCTATGAGCAAAAATGCACAGCGAGTCGGCCATGACAGGTCCATCGAGTCTGCCCTTTGAGGGTTTTTTTTATTTTTTTTATTTTTTTTTTAACATTTTTGTCAGGTGATAGGCATGTTTTTATCCCAAGCGTATTTACAACGTATCATAAGAGATATGTGAGCATGCTGAAAACTTGCAAGATTTTACTATCTGATGGGATAAGGGGGATCTTCTAAACCAGGGTTTACGAAACTGTGAGGAGAACCTCCCTTAGGAAAGCAAGACAAAGTTCAGGGGAGGTGTGAAGTACTTTTAGTTGTATATTATTATAACAATTCTCTCAGAATGAGAACCAGAATAACAACAGGCGATTCTTCCAAACGGAGCCCTTTATTGTTTTCCCACCTATAGGAAAAAAAACTTGCCAAACAAAAGACTCTTACTACTTGACTACATGTGCTGAATAATGTTAGGTTGCAGCAGATGTAAGAACTGCTAAGTGGTGGAACAGAGTCTTAGTTCAGCAGTGCTGGAATCCTCCACAAACACTGGAAGTGTGTACATGAAGGCCGGATGACCACCTATTAGGAATAGTTTAGGACAGTGATGGCGAACCTATGGCACAGGTGCCACAGGTGGCACGTGGAGCCACATCTGCCGGCACGCGAGCCGTTGCCCTTGCTCAGCTCCAGTGCGCATGTGCGTGCCCACCAGCTGATTTTTGGCTCACGCAGAGGCTCTGGGAGGGTGATTTCGGCCTCCGGAGGGCCTCCAGGGTGGCAGGGGAGGCGTTTTCGCCCTCCCCAAGCTCCAAGAAAGCCTCAGGAGACTGGGGAGGGTGAAAAATGAGCCCACCAGGCCCACTGGAAGTCGGGAAATGGGGGAGTGGGGGGGGGGGGTCGCGCACACATGTGCAGGGGGTGGGGCAAGTGAGGGGCTTTGAATTATGGGTGTGGGCACGCACGCACGTGCAATAGCACGCACGCCCACTATTCCGGCACCCAAGGAAAAAAAGGTTCGCCATCACTGGTTTAGGGGATTCCTATAATGATCAGTACTTTGGATTAGATGGCCTCAAAAGTACCCTCAAAAATAGATATTTTTAAGATCCCCATTTGGGCAATCTCTGTCTGGTGCAAAGAATCAGGACAATACATTAAGTTGCAATTCAGAAGAGTTATTACTCAAGCCTATACACAATTTGGTCAACTAAAGTTCAACTCTAATTTGGCATCAGGTAAGAATTCAAGAGGGGTTGGGCTTAGACATTTTGTGGGAACGTAAGGACTCTAGGCTAAAGACTTGTTTAACTCCGCCCCCAGCTCTGCCTGCTTTTCTCCTACAATTTCACTTGAAGTTTAACATAAGAACACGTGCAAAGCATTATGTTCCGGCTGGTGCTCAGGTTATATTATATTATGGTGCCCTAATGAAGCTTAGCTCATCTCTGTAATAAATGTCAAGGCTATCTGGGCAAAGTAATTCATGAAGAGATCTCAGGTTACAGCAATTCCTTGCCCATACTTACGCCATACTCTGGTTTAAAGAAACCCTGGCTCTCCCACCATGAGTACCAAGCTGCTTCGACATACTGTGGGCTGTAAGAATCAGGCATTGGACCCGTCACATCTAGAAAGCAAAAAAGGTTCTGAGTTCAAGACAGGTAGAGTGCGTGCTCCCACCATTCATTGTGAGCCACTATGACGTATAATCCAAAACATATGGAGAACATCAGGCTCAGTAGAAAAGAAAGGGAAAGGATCTCATGCAGAAGATAGCAATGGTCTTTGCTACAGGCCTTGAGAATGGCTGTCATCTACTACAAGTCTCACCCCCCTTTTGGTCCAATAACCATGGTTGTAAAGCATTCTGAATCTGAAATGTTTGAAACTAGCTAAATAGTTCTTAACTTACAACCATTCATTTAGTGACCATTCGAAGTTACAATGGCATTGAAAAAAGTGACTTGACCGTTTTTCACATTTACCACTGTTGCACCATACTCATGGACATGTGATCGAAATTCGAATGCTTGGCAACTGACTCGTATTTATGACAGTTGCAGGATCCTGGGGGTCATGTGATCCCTTTTGTGACCTTCTGACAAGCAAATTCAATGAGGAAGCCATATTCACTTAACAACCGAGTTACTAACTTAACAACAGTAGAGAATCACTTAACAACTGTGGTAAGAAAGATTGTGAAATGGGGGGAAACTCCCTTGACAACTCTCTCACTTAGCAATAGAAATTTGGGAATCAATTGTGGTCATAAGACTATCAAAGACTACCTATATTCTGCCCTTCTATGAAGTGTTTTGGCCATTCTGGAAATAGTCCGACCTTGAAACGCCCCTGATTTGAATTGAAATAAATTATTTCAAACTTAGGTTTTGATTTTCGAACATTACCGAAAGAATTGGGAAAGCAGTGCAATACAGGATGGGCCAGCTGTTCCAAGCACAAAGCAGGGCATTTAAATGAGTTCACTGAAGCCTGGCACTCCACAAGCAATTCCATCAACAGACCCGTTGACCTACGAAGCCCTCAGAATCCAAATCAACTGCACAGCCAACCGGAGAAGGGACCGACCCTCAGCAAACCCACGCAAGCCCCGCCCCCCCCTTAGCAGTTGACATCCCAATGACCCTGACCTGAGGTAATCTCCCCATCACAAGACCCATCGCAACTCACTGATGACTCATACCTGACCCATCGCAAGACCATCACTTGACACACCCATACCTGAAGGCCTTATAAACAGAAGAACAATGACATGCCCTAAACTCCGCTGAAGATGTTACCTAGCCTGGTAATGAAACACTTGGAAACTAACCCACAAGCTCGGAGAACGAACTTTCACCCTCATCCAACCCTCAGGGGTTGCCACAAAGAAAAGGGAGTCAAACTATTCTCCAAAGCACCTGAGGGTAGAACAAGAAGCAGTGGGTGGAAACTAATCAAGGAGAGAAGCAACTTAGAACTAAGGAGAAATTTCCTGACAGAACAATTAATCCGTGGAACAGCCTGCCTCCAGAAGTTGTGAATGCTCCAACACTGGAAGTTTTTAAGATGATGTTGCATAACCATTTGTCTGAAGTGGTGTAGGGTTTCCTGCCTAAGCAGGGGGTTGGACTAGAAGACCTCCAAGGTCCCTTCCAACTCTGTTATTCTATCCTATTCTATTCTATACACCCGAGCTACAGATCTTTGCCATTATTGCATTTGTCCACCTCTACAGCAATCTTCCTGCCCTAGAAGTGTTTCTACGGAAGATTGGTTCAGAGACGTTCCCCTAAAGAGTGAAGGGCAAACTCCCAAATCCCTTATCTGCGATAACTTACCTTTTTTCTCTCCTGGTTTGGTGGGGATATTATAAGTGATGATCTCAAGATCCTTCTTTTCTTTCTTCTCAGCTTTTGGCTTCTTCTACAAAGAATCAGGGTGTTACATCAGGTTAAAGCACAACAACTCGACAACAAAACGACATGGAGACAAAAGAAAATTGGGTTCAGCAAAAAACAAAAACAAAAAAATAAAAAAATAGAATAGAATAGAATAGAATAGAATAGAATAGAATAGAATAGAATAGAACAGAATTCTTTATTGGCCAAGTGTGATTGGACACACAAGAAATTTGTCTTTGGTGCATATGCTCTCAGTGTACATAAAAGAAAAGATACATTTGTCAAGAATCATGAGGTACAACACTTAATGATTGTCATAGGGTACAAATAAGCAATCAATATTAATATAAATCGTAAGGATACAAGCAAGTTACAGTCATACAGTCATAAGTGGGAGGAGATGGGTGATAGGAACAATGAGAAAAACTAATAGTAATAGTAATGCAGCCTAGTGAATAGTGGTGACACTTTGACAGTGGTGAGGGAATTATTTATTTAGCAGAGTGATGGCGTTCGGGGGAAAACTGTTGTTGTGTCGAGTTGTCTTGGTGTGCGGTGCTCTATAGCGACGTTTTGAGGGTAGGAGTTGAAACAATTTATGTCCAGGATGCGAGGGGTCTGTAAATATTTTCACGGTTCACAATCATGAAAATAACCACCCCAAAACACAACAACAGATGGAAAAGAATATCAGTTAAGCTACAATTTCTCTATCAGATTGTCTATGGAGATTCTCATTCATTCAGGTCATGGTTGTCCCAAAGGTGCTTTTTCAAGAGGCAATTGGACTTTCTGGATTTTTTTTCTGTGAAAACATTTCATTTCTCATCCAAGAAGCTGGATGGTGGGGAATGGATATCTATCAGATAATTATTCTAACAGAATTTGATCCATGAGAATGAGAATTTATTGCAAAATAAATACACAGACAGAGAGACTGGCAGGCAGCATGGAAAGATTAAAAAAATATTCTGGTGTGATTTCCACCGCCCCCCGCCCCCCAGGCACATCATCTTAAGAAAATCATTTATCTGATACAATATGCACTTCCTTTTCTTAAAAATCATTTAGGGAAAATATTCTTCAAGTTCCCCATGTTATTATTCATCTGCAGTATTTCTCTGGGGCTGGGAAATACAATCTGCAACCTCTAAAATCCTGCTAAAATGACTGAAACAGGTAAATATTAATTTAATTTAATTATTTATTGTATTTCTATGCCGCCCAACTCCCGAAGGACTAAATACAGGTAGTCCTTGACTTACGACCACAATTGAGCCCAGAATTTATTTTGCTAAGTGAGACGTTTGTTAAATGAGTTTTCCCCCATTTTACTCACTTTCTTGCCACAGTTGTTAAGTGAATCACTGCAGTTGTTAAGTTAGTAACACGGTCACTAACTAACTTGTGGTCGTAAATTGAGGACTACCCGTATTGTCCCAATCCTTGGGGGGGGGGGCGGAAACAATTCCTTCGTCTCTGCTGCAGAAAGTTAAAAAAAAAAACCACTTCATCCAATTTCCTTCCCATATAATAATACACAGCCCTGTTGGCTGGGGAATTCTGGGAAATGAAGTCCACACAACATCAAGCTGCCAAGGTGGAGAAATGCTAATTTAGCAGATGGAGCAGAATCTCTCCACAGCATGGCTGCTTTGCTGGGAAGGCAATGTATTTCAAGCTCAAAAATGAATGCTACACACAGACACACACACAGACACACGCACACACACACACACACAAAGCTAAAGTGTTTGAGTCTGACTTTTTCTGGATGCAAGCCTATTTAATTCTGTTCTCCTTCTCCAACGCCTACCTCTCCCTGTTGCTGCAGATTCTTCTCCTTCTTCTGAAGAAACTTCTCCAGTTTTTCTTTCTTTTTGGCCTCTTTCTTCAGCTGCGACGCGCTTTTGGGAGGGGGCTCTTCTATCTCCTTCTTCTCCAGCAACTCAGCTTCAGAGGAAACCGGTTGGTTTCCAGGGCAGGAGGAGGAAAAATACAAACGAATGAACTCAACAGCTTCCCGCTATTCGGTCACTCTCAAGGCAAGCGACATGACCAATGTCCACTGTAACCTACAAACCTGGTTTGTCTTCAGCAAGGTGCCGTTGTACAGTGTTTCCTGCTTGGGCAGGGGGTTGGACTAGAAGACCTCCAAGATCCCTTCCAACTCTTGTCATAAAGTTATTCCTCACACTGTATGAAGACAGTGGGAGCTGAATCCATGGATCCTCCATGCTTGGCTACAATGATTTGCAAAATACAGGCTGTTCTCATTTAGCGTCCACAATTGGGACTGGCAACTCGGCCGTTAGATGAAACGGTTGCTAAATGAAACTGCTTCACTTAAGCTGGAGCCTGACTGTTGCTGTGGCCCGCCAGCAGAGCTGGTGGCAGACTCGGACAGTGAGGGGGTTGGGGAGGAACATGGGCCAGTCCTGGAGTCTGGAGAAGGCTCTGATGAGTGCTCTGCATCGGAGGCAGAGATAGGGCCAGGGCTGTCTGACAGTTATCAGCTACCTCTGGAGTCGGAGATAAGTGGGGCTGAAGAACAGAGGGAGCCTATTCCCGATGTGCGCATGCGCAGAGCTGTCAGGAGAAAGGAACAACTAAGGAACAGAGGTCGACTTGGGAGTAAAAGCACAAGGGGATGCTGAATGGCCCCTGCCATAGGAAATAAATAGGAGCGAAAGGGGAGTGGTGTTTGCAGGAGACAATTAGTTCATTTGTGTGAAGATTTGCTTATCTGACAGAATCCTTGCCGAGTATTTCCTTGTACAGCTGTTGCGGCATGAAGCTATTAGCCTGGCAACTATCCAAGGACTGATAAGGTTTGTGTTTGCAATTCACCCTTGAAAGACTGTTTGCCAGGACTTTGCTGGATGCGAATGCTAGGAATTCACATTAGCCAAATAAAAAGAGGTTTTTTCGGGACAAGGAATCTGTTCCGCGATTTGGTGAAGCCTAGGTCAGAACAACTGTGACTCTGCCAACTAACGAGGATTTGAAAAGAGGCCATTCACCGGCAAGGCTTACCTTTAAAGTCCATTTCTAGAATACCTCCTCCTGGGGCCTCTTCATACAACCTCACTGGGCCCAAAACAGCCTGGAATTCTGGTTGGTTGATACACGTCAGGAACCATCGAGTCAGGTTGATAAAATAAGTGCGAAGGGTTTGGTTGAGGACCTAGAAGAGAAGGAAGTTAATTATTCATGCTATTTTGTTTATTCCATTGGTTAGCCGCCGTAATTATCCAAGGGACTCTATGTAATATACAGGTAGTACTCGACTTACTTCACGACTCGGTTGCTTAACGACTACTCAAAAACTGAAGGCAATATGGATTCTACAAATTTGGAATTAACAGAATCTATGAGTGACGAAGTGGATTTTCTCAAGAAGATTGATGGTGATTGGGGAATGGACTTGGTAGATCTAACTGCAAATCAATTTGGACGGGACTTTTTTTGGGAAAACGAATCAACAAAAGAGGTTTATAATTTTGGGGAATAAGGCAAAATTGCTGGGAAAGTTTTCAACCAAAGTCTTAAGGAGAAGTTTTGTTATTAAGAATCAAACAAGGGTATTTGATCCCGGATGGATCAGAGAAAATAATTGTGGTCATTTATGGTAGATAAAAAAACCGTTATAGACTTTCTAAGAAATACAATAATAGATTGTTAACAGAAGGCTTTAAAGTTTAACTTTTGCTGTTAGTTCGCCTGTTAAAGTATTTTGCCTTTATATATAGTAGATAGATGACAGGTCAAATTGGTTACAAATAGAAGTAGAAGTTTATAAATTTGGGGCCTGCTTCGCGAAGGTGGGTGGGGGGAAACTAATATTGTTCCAATATTCGCAATAGTGGTGAATATTTGTAGCTTGGATGTAGGATGAGGATGAAGATTTGTTCTCTGAGCTTGTGGGTTGGTTTCCTAATGTTTCATTACCGGGCTAGATAACAAAACGTTCAGAAACCAACCCACAAGCTTGGGGAACGAACCTCATTGTTCCAATATATTTATCAGTATTAAGCTAAGAGCGATGTTGTAATATATTATGTAGGAAACATGGTGGCGCAGTGGTTAAAATGCAGTAGTGCAGACAAACTCTGCTCACTGCCAGGAGTTCGTTCCTGTCCAGCTCAAAGTTGACTCAGCCTTCCATCCTTCTGAGGTGAGTATAATGAGGATCCGGATTATTGAGGGCAATATCTTGACTTTGTAAACCCCTTAGAGCAGGGGTGGCCAAACTATGGTTCTTTGAGGACCTGTGAACTTCAACTCCCAGAATTCCTGAGCCAGCCATGCATGCATGGCTGGCTCAGGAATTCTGGGAGTTGAAGTCCACAGGTCCTCAAAGAACCATAGTTTGGCCAACCCTGCCTTAGAGAGTGCAAAGCATTATAAAGTGGTACAGTATATAAGTCTAAGTGCTATTGCTATATGTATATGTGGTTTTGTCCTTTGTCTTTTTTCAACTCATATTTTTTTCCCTTTTCTAATGTTTTGTCTTCAAAGCATTCAGCCTTCATCCTGCAGTGGACAGACAAAGGCTAGAATGATGAATTGTTTTGTCTATCTTTGTTTTGTTTTTGTAAAACTTCTTTTTCCTTTATTTTGAGTTTGCATTTCCCCTTAACTTCCCAAATAAAATAATAATGTATTCAAAAGAAGAAGAAAAAGAAAGAATGACAGATTTGAGAAGATGTAGTCTAAAAAACCACGGCTGAATAAATTAGGTGAGAAAAAGAGAAACATAAGAAAGGAAAAAAAGCAATATATAATGTGAGCTGGAATCAAGAGCTGATTGCCAAGGACAGAAAGATATGGCGTTGCCATAAACTAAATTTTGTTTGGAAAGTGAAAAAGTTGCCCACTATTGTGTAAAAATGACCTGACTACAGATGTTGATTTTTCTTCCCTTCGTGGGGGGGAAAAAAGGTCAATTTAGATAAGGGTACAAAATGTCCTGCCAAATTATCAAAAGAACAAAAAAAGAGAAAAGAACAATGACGCAGGAAAACTCACATATTTATATGGCAGCAAAAGACAACAAGCGGCGGTCACATCGGCCAGAGTCATGGTTTCTCCCACCAGGTACGTCCGAACCTTCAGTTCACTGTCCAGCACCCCAAGGAGATGCTGCAGTTCTGCTACAGCGCGGTCCAGCCCCTGAGTAGGAGAGAAGAGTAAGATGTGATCAGCTAGCCATACCCTTCTGGGATTTATATATATATATATATAAATCCAAGAAGGATATGGTATATATAAATTCTAACCAATGTGCCATCACAGCTCATATATATATATATATATATATATATATATATATATATATGTGTGTGTGTGTGTGTGTGTGTGTGTGTGTGTGTGTGTGTGTGTGTGTGTGTGTGTGTGTGTGTGTGTGTGTGTGTATGTATGTATGTATGTATGTATGTATGTATGTATGTATGTATGTATGTATGTATATGAGCCGTGATGGCACATTGGTTAGAATGCAATATTGCAGGCTAATTCTGTCGACTGCCAGCAGTTCGATTCTCACCAGGCTCAAGGTTGACTCATCCTTCCAAGGTGGGTAAAATGAGGACCCAGATTGTTTTGGGGCCACATACTGACTCTGTAAACCGCTTAGAGAGGGCTGTGAAGCACTGCAAAGCGGTATATAAGTCTAAGTGCTGTTGCTATTACTGCCTCCAAGAAGCAAGAAAACATCTTTGGCTCCTTCATTCATCCTCCCATGCACACAACTTTGTTTTAAGGTGTAATGTAGTATAGGTAGTCCTCAATTTACGACCACAATGGAGCTAACATTTCTATTGCTAAGCAAGACAGTTGCTGAGTGAGTTTTGCCCCATTTTACGACCTTTCTTGCCACAGTTATTAAGTGAATCACTGCAGTTGTTAAGTTAGTAACACGGTTGTTAAGTGAATCTGACTTCCCCATTGACTTTGCTTGTCAGAAGGTCGCAAAAGGGGATCACATGACCACCACCATCACCCCGGACACAGAAATCATCTTAAATAAGAGGCAGCTGACATGAATCAGGACTAAATCTCACAGCATTTTCTATCTGCCAGACTAATGGCTATGCAGGCTGAAAATGCAGATCAGGGGTCCTCAAACTTGGCAACTTTAAGACTTGTGGACTTCAACTCCACAAGTCTTGAAGTCCACAAGTCTTAAAGTTGCCAAGTTTGAAGACCTCTGATGTAGATGTTCGTATTTTATCTCATCGCATGGTAGTGGATACCTGGGAAGTAGATATTCTGTAAGTTATAGGCAGCCAAAAAATGTATTGTTCTGCAATGGAATGACAAAGATATGATTCCAACTATTCAAGGTTTTTGAATTGATTAATGTACCTCAATCATGAAGGACTATAAATGAATCATAAAATTTATGGATATATGTATGCTTGTGAATATGCATTTTGTATGTTTTTATTTCTTTTCCTTTTTTTCAGATTTCCCTCCTTATTTTATCATTGTGTACGTTTTTCTTCTTTTTCGTATATAGTTAAAGAAAAGAACATTAGAAACAGGACGGCCATTTTAGGAAATCCAAGGGCACCAGATTGAAGAAAACTGGCTCACTCTATCCAGTCTGTTGTAGTGATTATATAGGACAATCATGTTAGTTTATGGCAGCTAAAAATCAGAAAGAGTCTGGGAACACCCTTCTGGGTACCCCTTGACTTACAACCATTTATTTAATGACTGTTCAAAGTTAGAACATCCCTTTCAAAAGTGACTTATCACTGTTTTTCACACTTATGACCGCTGCAGCATCCCCATGGGTCACATGAACAAACTGGTATGTATTTAAGATGGCTGCCGTGTCCCAGGGTTACAGAAATTTTTTTGCAAGTTTCTGACAAGCAAAGTTTATAGGGGTGTCAGATTCGCTTAACAACCACGTTCCTAACTTAACAACTGCAGTGATTCACTTAACAACTGTAGCAAGAAAGGTCGTAAAACGGAGCAACGTTCTCTTAACAATGGTCTTGTTTGTCAATGGAAATTTTGGGCTCAATTGTGGTCAAAAATCGAGGACTGCCTGTAACACAATTCCTTAAAAGGCACAAGCTTTCACGCTACCAGATACTTTCTGATTTGGGCCTATCAACCGCAGCACAGTCACCGCACCTCAACACCCTCACCTGTTTATTCTGCTTGGAAATCTTCAGCGCAGAGAAAGCGACAGAACAGGCGGCGGGAGCTATTTCCATGTCAGCGTAGCAGATCCATTGCCGCACCAAAGCTCTTGTTACGGGATTGTGCCCTCTCATAACATCTGGAGACAGCAGGTAAGACACAGCTGTAGGACCAGATACATAGACACCCGCTCGGGTTTCCAGAGCTGGGAGTTTGGGCAGAGAGAAAAATCGATTCTTGAACTCCGCATTGGGAGGCAGTTCAACCACCGTGAGCTCCTGCTGGCCATAACGGGCTGCGACCAACACACGGATGTTCTGGAAATTATCCGGATGGGGGCAGATGTAGAGGGTAGGCATGATGACAAGACAAGAGAGATCTGGGAATCGAGAACAAGAAGGAAGGTGAAGACAAACAGCCTGCTAACATGATGCAGCATCTCTACAACAATGGTTTAGTAATAAACCTTGAAGAGTTGGGAAAGAAATGGCATTTCTAGTTGCCTTGGGCAGGGAGGGAGGGAGGGAGGGAGGGAGGGAAGGAAGGAAGGAAGGAAGGAAGCAAGGAAGCAAGCAAGGAAGGAAGGAAGGAAGGAAGGAAGGCTCAACTATCCTGCAGCATAGAGTGGTCTCTATGGAATGGCCTACAACTATGTTTGTCAACCTTGGCAACTTTAAGAGATGCAGACTTCAATCTCCCAGAATTCCCCAGCCAGCCTCTTAAAGTTGCCAAAGTTGAGAAACACAGTTCTGTCCCAGTCTTCTTCGCCTTACCCATGGAACGTCAGAAGGAAGACAAAAAAGAAATATTAAGAGTTAGTTAAAGTCCAAATAGCTTAAAGTTGCCAAGGTTGGGAAACACCGATCTATAAAGGTCTCTATCTCTGTGTCTCTGTCTCTCTCTCTCTCTCTCTGTCTTTCTCTGTCTCTCTCTCTGTCTCTCTCTCTCTGTCTCTCTCTCTGTCTCTCTCTCTGTCTCTCTCTCTGTCTCTGTCTTTCTCTGTCTCTCTGCCATCTCTCTCTCTGTCTCTCTCTCTCTCTCTCTGTCACACGTAACAGGTTCTACCAGTAACACTAAACTATGGTGCAGAACTCGAGCTGAATTAACAAGATTCCTTTGAAACAAAGAGGCCCAGCTTTCCCTCCAAAAGTTGCCCTGAAATATTTAAACACTTATTAAGACGAACTTATTAAATACAAAGGTAAAAAGTGTATTATCTACACTTCATGACAGGTAGTCCTCCGACTTAAGCCCACAATGGGTACCAGAATTTCTGTGGCTAAGCAAGACGGTCGTAAATGGAGTCGAGCCTGATTTTACGTCCTTTCTTGCCACAGTTGTTAACCGAATCACTGCAGCTGTTAAGCAAATCCAGCTTTTCCCATTGGCCAGTTGGGAAGGTCGTAAATGGCAATTGGATGACACTGCAACCCTCGTAAATGCATGCCGGTTGCCAAATTTTTGTCACGTGACCGTGAGGATGCTGTGACCATTGTAAGTATGAGGACCAGTTGCTAAAATCACTTTTCTCAGTGTGGTGGTAACCACGAATGGTCATTAAATGGTTAAATCGAGGACTACCTGTGATTCCATTTAAATTATATTTAAGTTTATACTCAGGTAATTAAATGTAGCATTTATTTTTATCCAGCTCAATTTTGGAGGTACACCATGCAATTCAAAGGCTGAATACAATCCAAAACGTTGTGGGTGGGGGGAGGGAATTGAAGTACAACAAACAAATCCATCACATATATCATTTTCACCTCTCATAGCACTATCTGATCTGTTACTCCTATCTATATTATTCATTAATAGCTTAGCAACAGCCTGGCCGCTTCAAAAAAAGAATCAATTTTTCTTTCAGTTTGCAATAGTTTCCTTGCACAAATATCTGAGAATTATTTTCCTCAAGGCAGAAAACAGAAGAAATGTTTTTTTTACAAAATAGAAAATCAAACGCCATTCAAACTAACCTGTTAGCGACAGACGTCTAAACACAGGACTCACTTGCTATATAATGAAGCAACGACAGCTGAAGAATTTCCTAAGTTTAGAATGCGCTTGACTCATGTTGACCCTTGATAGTTCTATCAATTCATTTAGATGATGCAAGCCACTGCAAACTTTCAATGTTTCATCAGCTTCTTTTTGGATGGGTACAGCTATCAATGATCCAGGTCAGGTCAGATTATTACTGATTTATTTCCTTCCATACAGACCCATACATTCAAAGCCAAGTACAATTTATTTGGCTTTAATGAATATAAAACTCCCTCACAACTTCTTGTCAGTTATTCATTGGATTCACATCTTTTTTCTTTTTCTTTTTTTACAGAAGCTCAAGGTTACATGTCTCATCCAAAGTGTCTGAAGGCAGGACAAGAAGCAATGGATGTAAACTAACCAAGGACAGAAGCAACCTAGAACTAAGGAGAGATTTCCTGACAGTTAGAACAATTAATCAGTGGAACAACTTGCTTCCAGAAGTTGTAAATGCTCCAACACTGGAAGTTTTTAAGAAGAGACAACCACCTGTCTGGAATGGTATAGACAGGGTCTCCTGCTTGAGAGGGCGTTGACTAAAAGACCTCCAAGGTCCCTTCCAACTTTGTTATTCATCCTCCCCCCCCTCCCTTTTGAAGCATCAACCCTGTGGGGTAAGGTTGGGTTGAGAGAGAAAGATGGCTCATAGGACAGCTAGTAAATAGGTCTTGGATTATGCAACGCTTAACAAACATTACGACTTCTTTTAAAGCACTGTACCACAATATCTGCTATTATTCCATCAGATTTGCAACAATGACATCTTGAAAGTCTAGTAATCACCCTTATGTGGAAATGCCTTACTTTCTTTCCTCTAAAGAAGCCCAATAGTATATATCAGTGTTTTTTCAGACTTGACAACTTTAAAGAATTTAAACTTTAAGATGTGTGGACAGCATGCTGGCTGGGAAATTTCTGGGAGTTGTATCTTAAAATTGCCAAGTTTGAAAAAGTATTGGTGCAAATAAAACTGGTGTATATACAAAAGCATTAAATCCTAGGCGATATACAGCTAGTCCTCTTTAAAGTCGCCTCTAGGTGAGATGGGGCATATAACTTTACTAAATAAATAAATAAATTCACCTCCTTGTAAGAAACCCCCCCCCTCCCAAATCCGGCTGATTTGGATACCCAGAACAGGTGTTCTGTCATGGGGGAACCACAGAAGTTGTGAAGCAACCTATAAGAATCCTATGAGGACCCAGATTGTTGGGGGAAATATGCTGACTCTGTAAACCGCTTAGGGAGGGCTGTAAAAGCACCATGAAGCGGTATATAAGTCGAAGTGCTATTGCTACAAGTTTTGGGGGTGCAACTAAGGGTGGGGAATGAGATGCCCCAAATCGAAGACTAGAGGGAAGGATCCTCAACAAGCAGCAGATTGTTGCAGACTATATTGGCATAGTTTATATTCTTTAAGGATTTCTTTAAATTCTTTAAGAACAGGAGTTCTGTCCTGGGGGGAACCACAGAACTTGTGAAGCAACCTATAAGAATCCTGCAAGTTTTTGGGGTGCAACTAAGGACGGGGAATGGGATGCCCCAAATCGAAGACTGGGGGGGGGAGGGATCTTCAACAAGCAGCAGATCAAATATTGGCATAGTTTAAATTCTTTAAGCTGAACCCTAACGAAAAGGAAACATTCGGAAATTGCTCCTCCTGCTCCCCCCAATAAATCATCTTGGCGCACCCCCGTTTGAAGATCGCAGCTTTTTTTTTTAGGGACAGGAAAAACGACACCCCATAAGCACAAAAGCTTTCTGGAAAAGGAAAGGATTAAGGGGGCTTGGGGGCTGACCCGGGACTCCAGTACCCCGGGGAAAGGGGAAGTGAGTCTCCCCGCCCTACCTGCCACTCCAGCCGGCTGCAGCCGCCGCCTCTGCTGAGGCTGCTGCTTCTCCCCACGTGCTACTTTCACATTCGCGAAGGACCCCTCCGATGGGCGTCCGAGGCAGAGCCTGGTGCGAACTGACAAATCCCCAGGAGTTAGCTTTATTTATTTTATTTATTTATTTATTTATTTGTCAAACATGTACAGGATAATAGTTGTTTGTATAAACATAAGTAAAAAGTACCGATAAAAGGGGACAATAGGACAGTAGGACAGGGACGGTAGGCACAGTGGTGTGCTGATGCACACCCCTTACTTAGCTTAGTTAAGTACATTACGCCCAAGCCAAATGATCAAATGTTCTCTTATTCGTTCAAGATAACTTTGGAAAGTCTGACTTCTCTAAATATCCGCTAACCTTTGATTAGGGGGGAAAAACACCCTGAAGGCTATTGGCAAATAAGATTTAAGAAGTCAAAAAGTTCGTAAGAGCAATAAGATTCCAAGAGTCAGTTCGTGATAAAGTACTAAATGTATTTTTTAAAATTACCGATATTTTTGGGGGGGGAATGTTTATGTCCCACTTATGACTGTATGACTGTAACGTTACTTGTATGTATGCTTACAATTTATATTGTTTCCTAGTATGATTTGATTGCTTATTTGTACCCTATGACTATCATTAAGTGTTTTTTACCTTATGATTCTTGACAAATATATCTTTTCTTTTATGTACACTGAGAGCATATGCACCAAAGACAAATTCCTTGTGTGTCCAATCACACTTGGCCAATAAAGAATTCTAATTCTAATAATGGCAACAGTGTGTGAATGCAGCGACTGGATCAGAACCAGTTTGTTATTCTGTTTCCAACTACGTGACAGATACCTGCAAAAGACGGCAAACAGGTGGATGTGGGGGGGGGATGTAAGGTACTTCCAAAGCAAATTTAATTTATGCAGGAGATATGGGACTTCTATGAATGAGTCAGGACTATCCCACATACTACACAATCTGTTAAAAACATCCTACTTATTTCTTTCCTTCTTACTCACCCATCTCTTTTTAAATCACATCTTTCCACCTGTATCCAAGGAATTGCTATTGATTGTATTAGGATTTTTTTTAATATTGGTTTTATACATATCATGTTCTGAGAATGTTTTATATTTTTTTGGTTGCAGTGAGCCTCCCAGAGTCATGTGCTTGCGATGGGTGGCTATATAAACTGTAACAATAAATGCACAAATAAATACTCTTCCTGCACAAAGTTACCATCAACATGTTTCAGCGCCTTCACCACAGTAGCCAAGTTTACACAGGCACTTGATTAGGCAAACCTCAAAAGGGTCCTCTTTCTTAAGTCGATCAACCCTCTCGAATGATCATAGAGAGCATCAAAAGCCGCTTCGACCTCGATAGAACGTCTCACACTTGAATTTGCGGCAAGCCGAGAAACTCGATAGAACTTCCGGCGAGGTTAGGTGTGTGTGTGGCTTTCCTTCGCTCGCGGTCCATTGAGACTTAAATTACAGTACGGAGTTGCGATTGCAATGGACAACTCCACAGTTGTGGGTCCATACATTGGACACCAGAAAGTCCAACTGCTTGCAGCTGAGTTTTGGCGACTGAGTTAACCCTCCCGTCTATGACCGAGGACATTCCCTGCAAAGGGAACAGTGGAGTGCCTCCTCGTGGTTGGAATAAAGTATTGCAACTCTTGAATCGAGGATGTTGAACAGGCTACAGCTGATCTGCAGGTGCAACTCCCATCATCCTGAAGCTGATGGTGTCGAGCGGCTCTGGACTACAGCTACTATTATCCGCGGAGCTAGTGCTCCACGGTTGTGTCCAGGGGTCTCCAACCTGGGCAACTTTAAGACTGTGGACTTCAACTCCCAGAATTCCTCAGCCAGCTTTGCTGGCTGAGGAATTCTGGGAGTTGAAGTCCACAAGTCTTAAAGTTGCCCAGGTTGGAGACCCCTGTGTTAGACTACAACTCTTATCCTCAGGAGAAACAACAATCCTGGGAGGAGAGTTGAGCTGAGAAAGAGTGACTGGCCCAAACCCACTCCAGCTGGCTTGAATGCCTGAGAGGCCTAAAATTCAATCTCCTAGTTTTTAGTTAGCTACACCAAACTGGCTCTCAAAACTCCTTGAGGTAGCAGGAATATTCAGAGTGCAAAAAGGAAATGTTTTAACCCAGTGTTTTTTAACCTCCACAATATTAAGTTGTGCAGACATCAAATCCCAGAATTCCCCCAGCCAGCCTGGCTAGAGGAATTCTCGGAGTTGGAAGTCTACACGGCTTAACAGTGCAGAGGTGGAGACACACTACTTTAACCAGAGATTAAGTCATCCAACACCAGAGGAGATATACAATGCATAAGTATTTAAACTCTAGAAAATGCTCAGCCATCATTTAAAACAGGATTTGTACAAAATTAAAACCCAGAATCTGTTCTGGCTGCAGAGCTCACTTTGGGCGTCAATTATACATCCTTGTGCACAAGTAAATTCCTACAAGGTAGAGATGATAGTGGAAAAGCCATCAATGTAAAGTTGGCCCTCTGTGTGCATGCATAAACTCCTACAAGACGACATGTTCTGAGGGGGGAAAAGATTTCTATCAGTAATGTACTTAAATTGCCCAGAAAGGAACCACGCAATCAAATATGACTTAACTGTTCAGAAAGGGCTTTATATAGCAATCTGCTCAATCCCAAGACTTCCTGATGGGAGACCATAAAATGGCTCTGAGTGTTGAAACAGCACCACCCACAGCTCACTCATTTAACCGAAGACGGCTTGCAGAGAAAAAAGAAATCTATAATAAGACAGTACGCCAACTTTAGCTTGCCCCTTCCTATGCTTATACTAGTAAGCCATTCACGTTTAGACCGAGTTTTAAAAATATTTTTTTTCTGTTGTTCGGTCAAAAGATCCTCTTGTGACTCTTTCAAAGAGTAACTTTGTGCCGCCATCTGCAAAGAAACATGGGTGTACCAGGGGTGGGTTCCACTTACCTTCGCCACCGGTTCGCATCGTGACGCGAGCGCGTCCCCTTGTGTGATTTGGCTTCCGCGCATGCTCAGAAGCAGGAATGAGCCCGAAACACAGCTGAGGAGCTCATCAGCTGTGCTTCGGGCAAAGAAATAAAGGTCAGAATTCACCCGCAGGCGGGCGGGAGGGCCCTTTTTCAAGCCGTGGAAGGGGAAAAATTCACACAAAATCCCAAAAAAAGATGGCAGTGCGCACAGACCGGCACCGACAGTGATGTCACCAGCGGGTCACTACTGGTTCAGGCGATCCGGTCCAAACCAGGAGGAACCCACCCCCGGGGTGTACGCTAGCTTCCCCTGAGAAGTCATTTTTATTACAGATGTTTTAATTCAAATTCCTATCAAGACTAAGGGCTCTAGAGCAGGGGTGTCAAACCTGATTTCATTGAGGGCCACATCAGGGTTGTGTTTGACTTCGGGAGGCTGGAGTGAGCATGGCCAGGATGGGTGTGGCTAGCTCGATGTCACTCGTGTCAGCACCTGTGGTGGCCTGAGCGCTCCGCCAGAGAAAATGAGCTCCCGAGCTCCATTTTTGGCTGCGACAGCCTCCTGCAACCCTCTGCCAGCGAAAATGGAGCTTGGGAGAGCCGTGTGCAGCCCTCCCGAGTTCCGTTCTCACTGGCAGAGGCACTGGCGGGCCAGTCCTTCGTTGTTTCCAGGGTGACCCCGCGGGCCAGATCTAAGCACCCCACAGGCCAGATCCAGCCCCCGGGCCTTGAGTTTGACACCCCTGCTCTAGAGACAATTCAACCCCATCATAAAACTGTCGCTTATTTTATCTTATTTGCAGGGGTTACAGGGAGAGAGGTTTTAAGTCAATGTTGACTCCTGATGGTTGCCTGAAGAAGTCCTTGCAGTTTTCTTGGCAAGATTTCAGAAGTGGTTTGCCTTGGCTTCTTCCTTCCTAGAGCCAAGAGGGAGTGATTGGCCCAAGGACACTGCGCAGCTGACTATTAAACAGACACCCCCGCTGGCTTTGCCTCAGACAGGACTAGAAGTCACGGTCTCCTGAACCTTGACCTTAACCACTGCACCAAACTGGCTCTCGTAAAGCTGCATTGTCCTTCCTTGTCCCCACTTGTCCCCTATCAACCAGAATTCTGCTAAACACCTTCCCAAGCACTTGTCAAACTAATTACTATGTAATGACTGTGTTCACTCTTGCTGCCTTTCCCTTTGCAAAGAAAATTCTTCCTAAAAACCAGCAACAATGTGGTCTTCACGCCCACATTAAAGAAATTGTACCCTTCACATTTTGCAAACCGCACCCTTTTTTTAACATTTCCCCAGTCATATCCCCCAGTTTTCAGCATTCTCACATTTGTGACTTCAAGATTTTTTTCCTCTTGGATACTAATTTTTATAGCAATTGTTTTAATCCCATTTCTTTGATATATCGCTATTATTCCCATACCAATGTGTACATATATATAAAAGTGAAAACCACTCATGCCGTATTCACGAAATCTCCAGAACCGTAAAGCCTACAAACTTGAAATTTGCCACATATGTTCCTCTTGGCTTCTAGGTGCTCACTAAGAAAGGATTTTTCGAAATGACCATCAGAGGGGGTCATGCGCACATGCGCAGGAGTGATTGAGATGAAAAAATACCCAGGCAGCGCCAGGTCATCAGCTATTATCAAAATATTATGATTATAAGCTGCCTAGTTAATTTAAGTTTAAGGGAACATGGGCAGCCTATAAATTTTATAAATAAATATACTCCTTCCAACATCCCTTCATTTCATTTTCACCTCATGTTATTTCACCATTTATTTTTAACTCTGTCCACTTGGCTAAAGGCTCCTGGTTTAGACTTTTATCTACCTTATTTCCTACAAAATTGCAAAAAAAAAGTTTCTTTGAATCCTAACCATTTCTTACACTCATATTCTTTGCAGCTTATACATACATACATACATACATACATACATAATCTATATATCTATATCTATATATCTATATCTCCCTATGTATTTTTCCTATCCTGGTTATTTGCAGCAGTCTTGGCTCCTCCGCCAAGCAATTCTGGAGCTCTGTAACGCAATTCTTTCCCTGTTTCAACCAGTTTCCATATCCTCTTCATGTCCGCTCTCCATTATGTTTGGGGGCAATGTTCCCTCTAAGCTGCGCGGCCGCGCACGTGATAAGAAAACGCCATGCAGCAGTTTCCAACTGCCATGCGGCGTTTTCTAATGTCAGAGGGAACATTGTTTGGGGGAAGAACGTAATTAATTATTTTTCTTCGCCAATTATTTCATCTTCTCTCATTCAATTTATTTTTCTCCTATGTCATTTTTATCTTGCACTCTCTTCCAAAATACAACACTCCAGTTTTCCTTTATTCATTCATTGATACATCTTGTCCTTTACCATTCCACATTGTAGGCTTCCATATGCCATGGTCTTTACCAAATCAGCCCAAAATTATGCATCTGAGCTGCCCACCATGATTTTGGTCCCTCAAGGTTTTCAGATGCTGCTTTTAAACAAAGACGTTGTTTTCAGCCTTAGTCATTCCCATGCCTTATGTAACATTCCTTGCTAATGTTAATGTTAAACGTAAGGCATGATGTAATATGGCCATAAAAGCAACAAAGCTAGTGTTACCCAATATGCCCATTCTACTCTATTTAAGCTAAGGACTCTTAATCTAGAGAATACAGATAGTCCTTGACTTATAACCATTCAGTGACCGTTTGAAGTTACAACAGCACTGGAAAAAGTGACTTATGCCCATTTTTCACACAATCGTTGCCGCATCACCGTGTCATGTGATCAAAATTCGGAAGCTTGGCAACTGGCATGTATTTATGACAGTTGTAATGTACCAGGGTCATGTGATCCCCTTTTGTGACCTTCTGCCAAGCAAAGTCAATGGGGGAGCCAGATTCACTTAACAACCGTGTTACTAACCGAACTGCAGTGACTTTGCTTAACAACTGTGGCAAGAAAGGTTGCAAAATAGGGCAAAACTCACTTGTCTTGCTTAGCAGTGGAAGTTTTGGGTTCAATTGTGGCTGTAAGTCGAGGACTTTAAAAGCCAAGTGCTGTTGCCCTCCCACTTAGAGACACAAGCAGTACATACACTGGGTTTTTTTTAAACAACATGGTAGCCCATAACCAATTCCATCTTTCAAATCAAACTTTTAATTGTCCACTTTCTGTTCAACAAATCATTATGCTTTCAAAAAGTCTTCCTAAAAAACGTGCATATCCCATAAAACGTAATAACAATACAAAAGGCAACAACAATGAAATGCTAAAAAAAACCTCAAAAATGGCAGGACTCAACCTGCAACTTTTTTTCTAATGGCCAGAGAAAACGCATCTGCCATTTTATATTGCAACGAAGAAAGCTTGGATTGACACTGAACGGTATTATAGTGTGTGTACAACAAAAAATAAAATGGACACTCTCCATACTTGGGGAGTTTGTAGGTCTCCTTTCCAACCTGCTGAAATTCCAAAGAAATCATTGCTTCAAATCCTATAAATGGGAAATACACCAACATGAAAAAAAATATCACACTAGCATTAGTTGTGCTGCATCGGGACAGAAGGAAATTAAAGAAATTAGAAAGGGCTGGTAATACATGAAGAAAACCATGTTTAGGGCACTTTGCAGGGCAAACAAGCTGCAGAAATATATTTTCATGGCTGAGTATCAATCCTTGACCAAAACTGGAGTTTCCTGCTACATTAACAGTGCCATTCACTGAATGCTGAAGAGAGCAAGGAAGAGGAGATGTATAATGGAAGGATTTTATTACTGGCTTTAAATTGGAAAGGGGCGACTTAAAAGATTTCTTCTTCAATTTAGTGCTCACCAATCTTCACCTCCACCAGTCCTAGGAGATGGAGGAGGTTGATGCGAATATCTTTAACCATCATGGATGGATGCTGCATTCGGAAGGAACAAAGGAGCAAACATTAGCAAGTGGAAGCATTGTCTGTATCCAAGGAGCATACTGCGGATGGCCATATTTACAATGCTAACTTTGCTGGTACTTCCCAGAGAAAGAGATCACGTGACTATTCCACCATTCTGCAGCTCTTCTTCAGGGAAGGTCAAGTCACACAGGGAGAATAAAAATAAAAATTACAAATAAAAAATCATCACTGCTTCTGCTGGAGGGCTTCCTTGCGAGCAGCATCTTGCAAGAGTTGTGTGTCCACCTCGTCGGCCGGAAGCTGGACGTAGCGGACAACAGAGCCACGAATGAAGCAATTCTTGACGGACAACTGAAGAGAAACGGAGAAGAGCATTGGAGGGCAACGTAAGGATCAATGTGTCTAAAGTCAGGCTATTCAGGCAGCCAGGTACAGGTAGTCCTCAACTTACGACCACAAATGAGCCCAACATTTATGTTGCTAGGCGAGAAATTTGTTGAGTTTTGCCTCATTTTACGACATTTCTTGCCACAGTTGTTTAGTGAATCACAGCAAATACGGTTGTTAAGTGAATCTGGCTCCCCTCCACTTGACTTTGCTTGTCAGAAGGTTGCAAAAGGGGATCACGTGACCCCGGGACATGGCAACTGTCAAAAATGTCAAGCCTCTGAATGTAAATCACATGACCTTGGGGATACTACAATGGTCATAAGTGTGAAAAAATGGTCCTAAGTCACTTTTTTCAGTGCCGTTGTAACTTCGGTCACTAAGTGAGCTGTTGTAAGCAGAGGATTACCTGTATAATTCAGCTAGAATAAGGATTATTTTAGCCTGTTGCGTTTTGGAACAGTATGGGTTATGAGTGCTTACTTTTGTTTCCTGTGGTAAATTATTTCTGTCAGCTACCGTTAATTAATTAAACAAACCATTAAAATACCACACAATTTTTTAAAAAACCACATCCCCAGGGCATAGAGGACAGGAGGTTACATGGCCTGGGAAATGTTATTGCTCTGCTGAGTACAGGTAGTCCTTGACTTATGACCACCACCAAGCCCCAAATTTATGTTGCTAAGCGAGACGTTTGTTAAGTTTTCCCCATTTTACGACCTTTCTTGCCACAGTTAAGTTAGTAACACGGTTGTTAAGTGAATCTGGCTTCCCCATTGACTTTGCTTGTCTCAAAAATGACCCCGGGATACGGCAAGTGTCATAAATATGAGAGAGTTGCCAAGCTCCCGAATTTTGATCACGTGACCATGGGGATGATGCAGTGGTTGTTGTGAAAAAAGTCATGCCACTTTTTTCAGTGCCGTTATTTCGGTCACTAAAGGAATGGTTGTAAGTCGAGGACTACCTATAATTAGTGAGATTGTTCTTGACCACTGTTGATTTTTTTATGTTCCACTGAATATTTCTGCATTGTTTATAATGTGCTGTTGGTCATCAAGGATCAACATTTGTAAGATGGGTGTCATGTAAGTTGACTAAATAAAAAAATCAATAAATAAACGGGAACAGCTAATTTCAGTAAAGTACCTCAAGTCTGCTCCCGCCCCAACATTCACGTAATGGTCATGCATATTATATGCTGCTCTTTTAATTTTACACTCCAAATGGCTGATTATAAAGTTGAAAACAGGATAGTTAAAATAGATCAAGAAAAGCTACGGTTAAAAACACATTCAAAAGTAATACATCCAGATTCAGTCACAGTTTTTGTTCCATACAGAATCAACCTTATGAACTCTCAAGTTTCCTCTTTCTACTATGTATTCAAAATGGACAGTGATTTATATATGTATGTATATATTTATCAGGGGTGAAATCCTCCCGGTTCGCTCTTACCTGTTGGTCGCC
Organism: Diadophis punctatus similis; assembly: GCA_023053685.1. Taxonomy (NCBI): domain Eukaryota; kingdom Metazoa; phylum Chordata; class Lepidosauria; order Squamata; family Dipsadidae; genus Diadophis; species Diadophis punctatus. The sequence goes on from JALIGW010000039.1 coordinate 1,165,247, forward strand.
GCACAGCTGAAGAAGCTGGTGGCATTCGCGACGCGGGGCTTCCCCCGCCCGCCTGGACGCCAGCATTTGCGTTCTTTTGCTCTCTGCACAAGCATCCAGGTGGGTGGGGGAAGCGGGTGGGGGAAGCCCTGCGCCGCAAACGCCACCAACTTCTTCGGCTGTGCGGTGACCAACAGGTAAGAATGAACCGGGAGGATTTCACCCCTGATATTTATGTATGTACAGTATATAGCATGTGTATATTTGTGTTATGTATGAGTTTGGGTAGATATACACTTTCTCTTGAAGAGCAGAATTTCATTTTTAATGTGGGCCATGTGCTCACAGTAAAAAAAAAAAGGACAATAAAAGCTATCTTATTTTATCTTATCTCTTAATAGATATATGTTGTACGGCCTTCTTGTACAGCCAATAACCATTATCATCTTAGCATTTATCCATATTTTTCAAATCCTGCCATGGTCATTATATGAGCACTTACCATATGAGGATATTTTTCTGGATCTGTCACACTAATGTCCGTGAGCTTAATATTCAGGTACTATGGAATTAAGGAAGGGGAAAAAAAGACAGTTCAACAAACAAGCAAGATAGTTTGTATAGCCCGAGGTTTATCTCCAGGTCATTCAAGGCTGCCTATCCAAAATCATCACTAGCTTCTTTTCACCTCAGTGGGGATTACACCTACCTTCTGACAATCTCATAGCGGTTTTCCACATCCAAGTTCATTGTTTGTGGCATTGTCCACAAAGTTGCTACCTCTGAGAGGAGCAAAAGTAGAGGTCATTGCCCTGATTTCTTTTTAATGTGAGTGGGGATAAAACAAATTTATTTTCTGCCCTAAGCTACTGCAAAGACAGAATACAAAATGAAATACGCTGAATGATGACTGTACATATAGCAGAGGCGTAGAAATATTTCAGATATAGGAAAGTAGTGCTTTCAACAACACCGACCTACTTAGGCAAAATGCAGAACAAGTACATTCTTTAAAAGGGTTGCAAAAAAGTTTAGAGTTAATTCATACCTGATCTACAGAATGTAAGGTCCCACAGATGCTACAAAAAAAAAAAGGAAAGACAATTCAGAATTAAGGTGACAAGGGTTCTTTAAAAACACTATACTATATCTTGTGAATTAAATGAAGAGGGAATGAAAGCTAAAATGGGTGGGTTTACTAAGCAGAAAGCAGCCAGAAACTAGGCGGCTAGGCTCATAAAGAAACCAGGATTCATTTGCAGCCAAACAGCTGTGAATAAAAACATACCTCAAGTCATTCTTCAATTCCACTACTACGTCCTTCCCTACTAGGGATTTGAAGAAGGAATAGAAAAGCTGACGACAAAGGGGAAAAAATGAAATAAAGTAAGCTTTAAGAAGCATTTCACAATCTAGTGCAAAGCATATATATAAAGCATATATACAGACATTTCACAATCTACTGCAAAGCATATATACACATAAAAGTAGTATAACCTTACACTACTCTAACAAATACTACAGCAGTGTTGACCAGAAACTACCTATGTGCCCAAACATGTGCAAATTCTCATTAAAATAAAGAACACGTTCATAATTAGCATTCAGTTTGTTGTGCATTTCAGCAGCCGTTCTCAACTTCAGCAACTTTTAAGGTGTGTGGATTTCAACTCCCAGAATTCCCTTGCTGGTCAGGGAATTCTGGGAGTTGAAGTCCACACATCTCAAAGTTGAAAAACAATGCCTTATGGCATATTGTGTCTAGGTCATGGTTGTCCCAAAGATGCTTTTTCCAAAAGGCAACTGGACTATCTTCATTTTTTCCCCCTTTGGGGAAAAAAAACTAGCATAACAACCCCACTTCTCTCAGCACCCAGTAAGCAGTTCCCAAGGGACTATAATCTTGGTTTACATCAGGGAGAGACGGTATTAGATTCTTTTAAAATGTTTAATGCATGCCCTACATATGTACACCCACGTGTTACATGTGCACGCAGTATACACGACCTATCTTTCATCTTAAAAAGCAGGTCCCTTTTTAAAAGTAGACCTTCAATAAACATTTTCGGTTTTTATGGCCTCAAGAAAGAAAAAAATCATTGGCGATTTGAGCATCTGCGGATATATACGTCCTAATTCAGGATTTGGCGCTACGAGCCCCTGTTGTTACGATCCCAGCTAACAACGCCTAACACAAGTTTACCGGGCTGCAAAATCGGGTTCACACGTGATTTCTAAGTGCAAAGACGGACTCACCCAGGCATCTCCAAAATAAACGATTAAAATGCCCCGTCCTTCCCCACCCCGACAGAACAAAGCTACCACCCCACACAAAATCACCGCTGCGCTCACCATATTTCACGCTTAAGAAGCAAAGACCACGCGTGGATCAACTCTCAGAACTAGGGGAGAGAAGGGAAAAAAAATAGAAAGAAAGAACTTCCCGGGCTGCGCATGCGTGGTGAGAACGTCTGTCTTACGGAAGGCGACGGAAAAAGTGACTTCAGGAGCAACCGGAAGCGAACCGGAAACAGGAAGCACTTCTTAAAGGAGCCGCCACCATAATTTTTTTGTGCGCTCTGTGCAAGGAAGAGCTATCTCTATTACTTTTTAAGAGCTGTCGGATTTGTTGTGCGTGCTGCGGTGAAGAAAATGCCTGCAGTTTGTCAGCTTTTTCCCCCCTTATTTTTATAAATAATTCTTATTTTTTATAAATAACTGGAAAAAGTGCAAAAGACGAGCAACTAAGATGATTAAAGGCCTGGAGACTAAAACATATGAAGAACCGTTGCAGGATTTGGATTGGCTAGTCTAGAGAAAAGAAGTACCTGTGGGGGACACACACGATGGCAGTATTCCAGTATTTGAGGGGCTGCCACAAAGAAGAGGGGGACAACTTATTTTCCAAAGCACCAGAAGGCCAGATGAGGAACAATGGATGAAAATTATCAAGGAGAGAAGCAACCTGGAATTGAGGAGAAACTTCCTAACAGTGAGAACAATTAACCAGTGAACAACTTGCCTTCAGAAGTTGTGGGTGCTTCATCACTGGAGGTTTTTAAGAAGCGACTGGAGAGTCAATTATCTGAAATGGTATAGGATCTCCTGCTTGAACAGGGGGCTGGACTAGAAGACCTCCAAGGTCCCTTCCAGCTCTATTCCGATTCTGATTCTGAAACTTAAGACAGGAAACATACCTGATACTCCTTCCTCCTCCTATTTTCCTCACAACAACCCTCCTGTGAGGTGGTTTGGGTTGAGAGAGAGAGAGAGAGAGTGACTGGGCCAAAGTCACCCAGCCGGCTCTCATGCCAAGATGGGAGTAGAACTCATGGTTTCCTGGTTTCTAACCTGGTGCCTTAAACACTACATCAAATTGGTTCTCTAATATGGCAAAAAATAGAGGTGGTCAGGAATGCTTGAGCTACGGATAGATGTAACCGAGTTGAAGAAACAACCCCAGAGCCAAGAGTTTCTAACAAAAGCAGAAAAAATTTCAGGATCTCTGAAATTGGCATTGAGGATATGTGAAGTTGAATGAGGTTAAAAGAGCAGCAAGTCTGTTTCCTTTTATTTTGTACTGACTGGATAAGGATGTTTCATAACTCCCATCTAACAGTATTTAGAGAAAATGATTTTGGGTGACTCAAGCCAATGAGTCATCTTGTTGGTAGAGAAAAGATCCTCAACTCCTTCCATCATCCATCAGGCATTTTTACATAAGGTGGCAGGTGATTTCAAGAGGTGGTGTGTTGCAGAGATCTGGCTGTTGGATCAAAACGCACCCGAAGAGGAGAGGCTTAATCATAGTAGGAATCCAGGTTTAGTAGGAAAAGCACCTGAACCAAGGTTACTCTGGTTGTGTGAACCAGCAGAGGATTACCTTGAAGAGAATCCTTTCCTCTTACCTTCAGACATAACAGAATAACAGAGTTGGAAGGGACATTGGAGTTTTCCTAATCTAACCCCCTGCTTAGACAGGAAACCCTATACTCGTGATGGCGAACCTATGGCACGGGTGCCACAAGTGGCACGCGGAGCCATATCGGTGGGCACGCGAGCTCAGGTCCGGCATGCATGGGTGCACCAGCCGGCTGATTTTCGGGCCTTCTGGGCCCACTGGGAGTCAGGAAACAGGCTGTTTCCAGCCTCCAGAGGGGGTGGAGAAGGCCGTTTTCGCCCTCCCCAGGCTCCTAGAAAGGCTCTGGAGCCTGGGGAGAGCGAAAAATGGGCGTGCCATTGCATGCTGGGACCTGGGGGGGGTCATGCCTGCATGTGTGGGGGTGCATGGAATTATGAGTGTGGGCACGCACACACGTGATCCCCCGCATCCCCCCCCCTTTTGGCACGCGAACCAAAAAAGGTTCGCCATCACTGCCCTATACCATTGGTTGTCCAATCTCTTCCAAAAGAATCTCCAGTGTTGGAGCAACCACAACTTCTGGAGGCAAGTCATTCCACTGATTAATTATTCTAACTGGCAGGACATTTTCCCTTAGTTCTAGATTGGTTCTCTTCTTGATTAGTTTCCATCCATTGCTTCTTGTCCTGCCTTCAGATGCTTTGGAGAATAGGTTGACTCCTTCTTTGTCACAGTCTCCCAAATATTGGAACACTGCTATCATTGTTACCCCTAGTCTTTCTTTTAATTAAACTAGACATACCCAATTCCTGCAACCCTTCTTCATATGTTTTAGCATCTAGCCCCTTAATCATCCCTGTTGCTCTTCTCTACTCTTTTTAGAGTCTCAACATCCTTTTTATATCATAGCAACCAAAACTGGATACAATATTCTAAGTGTGGTCTTTCCAAGCATTATAAGTAAATGGAGATTTGAAGTTACAATATTGATAGATGTGATCACAAATTACAGTGCCTATTTATAAAATAGACACCATAGGAGCCACAACATCAACTGAGAAATGTTGTCCTAGCACTCCTTTTAATCCTCCAGGTTGTTCTCTTTCATCTCAGCCCTTTGAAATAGGTCAGACTTGGAAACCAATACCACAAGAATTCCTAGAACTCCACCTTATTGATATAGACCAGTGGTTCTCAACCTGTGGGTCGCAACCCCTTTGGGGGTCGAATGACCCTTTCACAGGGGTCGCCTAAGACCATCGGAAAACACATATTTCCGATGGTCTTCAGAACAGAGACATCACTCCTCTATCTGTCTCCAGGCGGGTCCATGCATATAGACTACAGCAAAAAAAAAAATCTGTACCATGGGAACTTCTGAGCATGCGCAGAAACCGAATTTCCAGCACTGCGCATGCGTCGCCATCTTGTTTTCAGCTTTTTCTTTTGCATTTTTTTTTAAAAAATTCAGTACTGCGCATGCGTGCACACGCAAAGCGCATGCACGCCCACGAGGCGCAGCCACGCAGCGCAGGAGGAAGCGAACCAGTAGCGAGGTAAGTTAGAACCCACTCCTGAGTTTCCTAATAATTTTATTATTTTATGGTTGGGGGTCACCACAACATGAGGAACTGTATTAAAGGGTCGTGGCATTAGGAAGGTTGAGAGCCACTGATGTAGACTATAACAAAAGAATTTTGAAAGCCTGACAGATTTCTCCTTCCCTCCCTGTTATACCTAAGAGAATCAAGAAGGAACCATCTTGAGTTTGTTTCTCACACATTCCTGTTTTCCTGAGCTAAGTTTGTTTATTTCCAGCAGTTACCAACTATTTTCTTCTCTACACCTCTACACAAGCATAGTTTCTTCCTTCCTATCTTCCTTTTGGACAGAGGAAGACAGGCCAGGATTCCGATACAGGTAGTCCTCAACTTATGAACACAATTGAGCCCAAAATTTCTGTTGCTAAGCAAGACAATTGTTAAGTGAATTTTGCCCTGTTTTACGTATCTTGTCTTTTTGCTACAGTTGTGAAGTGAATTGCTGCAATTGTTAAATTACTGTAGTGACACAGTTGTTAAGTGAATCCGGCTTCCCCATTGACTTTGCTTGTCAGGAGGTCGCAAAAGGAGATCACATGACTCGAGGACACTGTAACTGTCATAAGTATTGCTAAGGTCTTGATTGCAGGACCATGGGGATGCTGCAGTGGTCGTTTGTGTGGAAAATGGTCATAAGTCACTTTTTTCAGCGCTGTTGTGCCTTTGAACGGTCACTAAATGAACTAACTTGAAGACTACCTTTATAGCATTACTTTAAATTCCTGCCTAAGCAAGGGGTTGGATTAGAAGATCTCCAAGGTCCCTTACAACTCTGTTATTCTATCTAATCACTTTACCTCTGACTATTTTTATTCCTTAACAATACCTATGTGGGATCCAGAGGCATTATTGTAAATAGAGATGATGCTAGAGATAGTTGCTTTGCTCTACAACATGTCACTTTCCCCATTCATTCATTCATTCATTCACTCATTCACTCACTCATTCATAACTGAAAAATCTAGAGGGGGAAAAAAGTCAGGATGTGGCCGCCAAGCAGCCATTGGTGGATTGTGAATTATCAATCTCTCTCACACACACTCTCTCTCTCTCTCTCCTACATACCACTTCCCCATTCCTCCTAGCATGAGATTTCCTCCATATACTTAGTCATCTATACACCCATTCATTATGACACTGCTACTGCTGTGGAATGTGGACAATGGAAGATTACATTCCAGTGCAATTATGTGTGTGGACAACGAACAGATGCAATCAAATGGCATGAACCTGAAGTAGGTGGATGGTTGCGTGGTTTGCAACTCATCGCTGGATATATCAGTAGGTTTACATTGCTGGATTTATTTCTCCATGAACCACTAAAGAGAAACACTTAATTGGGTTCACATAAATATACTTATCCCTTGATACCGCTTTTTTTTTAAATGACTTAAATGGCTGCATTCTATCACCAGGTCAAGAGAACCTCTGAGGAGCCGAGGTGGCGCAGTGGTTAGAGTGCAGCACTGCAAGGTACTTCAGCTGACTGCTAGCTGCAGTTCGGCAGTTCAAATCTCACCGGCTCAAGGTTGACTCAGCCTTCCATCCTTCCGAGGTGGGTAAAATGAGGCCCCAGATTGTTGGGGGAAATATGCTGAACTCTGTAAACTGCTTAGAGAGGGCTGTAAAAGCACTATGAAGCGGTATATAAGTCTAAGTGCTATTGCGATTGCTATTATTGAATTACAACTTCTACCAGCCTTAATGAAGAGAGTCAATAGGAAAAGATGCTAGAAAATGTTATTCAATATTTTTTTTAAAAGTCCACAGGATCCAATCTGGATCGGTCACCGGGACCAGAAGTTTAATCTTCTGAGCTTTCGGACTCTTACTGGAGCCCATCTTCAGGGAACTTCTATCAGAAAGTGTGCTTTGGGTTGTTGTATGCGTAGTAACACAGATTCTGGTAGAGAGAAGTTTCCTGAGGATGGGCTTCATCACGAGTGATCGACCCAGACTGTATCTGCAACATTATCCTGGGACGATGTGTACATTTGCCTTCATTCGTACAAGTCCACAGGTTCCTTATCCCTTTGAGAATAAATGTGTGTGTGTTTTGTGTTTGTAAAAAAAAAATCTCATACAAATGATTAAAACTAAGAGAAAAGCAGAATGTTTTTCTCCAGACTGGTTACATGCCGTCAAGTCATACTCAATGCCTAGCGACCACATAGATTCCCCCCCCCCCCATAAGAATCCTCTCTAATCTGTTCTTTCAAGTCTCCCAACTAAATCCATCCACCTTGCTACATCTTTCTTCAAGGGTCTCCAAAAGTTGAAAGCGAACACTGAAGCCTATCATATCCAAATTGCAAAAAAAAAAAAAATCCAGGGGATATCTATTATTAGATATTTTTATAACTCTTTGTTGACATCTAAGGTTTGTTTAGAACAGAGGTCTTCAAACTTGGCAACTTTAAGACTTGTGGACTTCAACTCCCAGAATTCTCCAGCCAGCATAGCATAGTTGGCTGGAGAATTCTGGGAGTTGAAGTCCACAAATCTTAAAGTTGCCAAGTTTGGGGACCCCTGAATAGGAGCTTAGATGCGACAGATCGAACATAATACAGCTGTCCATGCCTTTCTATGCTACATAACTAGAAGGTGCTTTTTTCAAAAGGACTTTCTTTGTTTTTCCTTGAAGACATTTCACCTCTCATCCAAGAAGCTTCTTCAGTTCTTCAAGAACTGTAAGAACGTTATCATTCTTCAAATAGAAGCGAAACGTTTTCCAGGAAAAAACCAAGAAAGTCCAGTTGCCTCTTGGAAAAGCACCTTTGGATCAACCGTGACCTGGATGACGGTGAATCTCTATAGACATTTACATGACTTCATTAACTTCTGCCAGCATGATTCACAAAGATAATGGGTTGACCTTAGGACATCATTACATTTATTTTGACATATTGACATCATCATAGTTGGGACGAGCTGCATGTGGTTGAAGTTAATACATCTGCATATGGCTGTAATTTAATGTAGCTGAAATATATTGGGAAAGGTGTCCTAACCTCTTTGATGTCTGAACTTGTCTTTTTAAAAAGTATTATAGGGGGTTATTTAAGTCACAGATCACTGTTTGGGTTCAGACATCATGTTAAACCATGAACTGTTTATCCAAGATGAATTAATTTCTTGGACTCCGTTTCTTCTCAGCCTGGCAAATATGGCCATGAATACACAGGAAGTAGGTGCAAAAACAATATCCAGTTTGTCCATTTGTGGCTAGCATCAGGGTTTTTTTTTACCAGAATTTGAAATCATTCCAAGTTCTTATCTACTGGGTGCACATACATTTGAAATTATATATCTGTCTATCTGTTTAATCTTATTCACACCCTATATTTTTAGGGCAAACCTAAAGAATTCGGGGATTGATTATTTTAAAAAAACGTACTGCAGTGTTGTATCTTCTGATGGAAGCTATGGAATCCGCTCAAATTTCCTGTACGTAAAAGTTTTACTCCCACTGAACATGCTATAGGAAGAAAAACAAACAAATCAGCCAACATGGTAGCGGTGGGTTGCTCCTGGTTCGGCCCAATTCGGAGAACCAGTAGCAGCGGCAGCAGGAGGCTCCACCCACCTGCCCAGGACCCTCCACCCACACGCCCAGGACACTCTGCCCACCTGCCCGGGACACTCCGCCCACCTGCCCAGGACACTCCGCCCACCTGCCCGGGACACTCCGCCCACCCGCCTGGGACATTTCTGCGCGTGCGCAGAAGCATTACACGTGTGAACCAGTAGCAACGGGTTTTAGAACCCACTACTGCAACATGGCACACAGCTCCCTCTATTTCACCTCTCACATGTTCAGTTTTTCTGATCTCAGTGTGTAATATACCGTGAAGAAACTATAACCGCTGTTATTAACAATACCCATCACCATTATTATGATTATGATTATTTCAATGACTCAATGTGTTTTATGGATGCGATGAAATTAAGCTGACCTATAAATGCTTAGCATTTGTAATGGTTTGCAGAGACCTCTGGGGTTGGAGGGTTGATTGAGGCAGGAGAAGGAGATTCACAACTACAGGTACCGTATTTTTCAGAATATAAGACACACCTTTTTGCCCCCCAAAAGAGGGTGGAAATGATGGTGCGTCTTATACACCGAATACAGCCATTTTGGGCCTCCTGAAGCCCCCCCCCGTGTCCCATTTTTGCAAAAAATTGGCCCTTTTTTGCAAAAATGGAGTGCGCAGAGGGTTTGGGAGGCCTGCAGAGTGCTCCTGGGCTGGGGGAAGGCAAAAACACCCCCGTTTTTGTGAAAAAACGGGCAAAAAACGAGCCATTTTTTGCAAAAATGGGGGCGTTTTTGCCTTCCCCCACCCTCTAGGAATGCTCTGCAGGCTGCCCAAACCCTCTGCATGCCCTTTTTTTGCAAAAACGGGTGAAAACAGGTCCGTTTTTGCGAAAACGGGGTGCAAAAGAGAGAGAGAGAGAGAGAGATTAAACTTCCAAGTTTGGAGATCCCTGTGTTAAGGGTGCAAGGGTCTTCAAACTTGGCAAGTTTAAGACTTGTGGACTTCAACTCCCATTCCTGAGCTAGCATGACTGGAGGAGGAATTCTGGGAGTTGAAGTCCACAAGCCTTAAAGCTGTCAAGTTTGAAATTTGTAAAAAGTGTACATGGTTGTAAAAAGTATTCTGCTACACTGGTATTTTATTAAATAATATGTTACTACACCATTTGGTTCAGAATACTTTTTCCCTTGTTTTCCTCCTCTAAAATCTAGGTGCGTCTTATACTCCGAAAAATACGGTAATCCTTTTCTTACAACCCCAAGTGAGGCCAGAGTTTCCATTGCTAAGGAAGGCAGTTTTTAAGTGAGTCACGTCCAATTTTGTACTTGATAAGACAACTGACTAGATAAGACAGTTGTTAAGTGAACCACACTGTCATTAAGTGAATCCAGCTCCCCCCACCGAATCTGTTTGTCAGAAGCTGGCTGGAGAAGGTCACAAATGGTGATCACATGACCCCAGGACATGCAAATACATGCCAGTTGCAAAGTGCCTGAATTTTGATCAACTGATCGAGGGGGATGCTACGACGGTCGTAAGTACAGGGACTTGATTGCAACCTACTTTTGTGCCATTGTCATTTTAAAATTGGTCATTATATGAATGGTTACAAGTGAGGATTACCTGTCTCAGCCACGTTGAGTTGTCATAAAGCCATAAAATCTAACTATCCAAAAGGAATAAGTGCTTGTAGCTGTCCCTTCCTGGTGTGTTTCTCTTGTGGATTTTGTCGTTTGGTTACTTTTATTTGCTATTTTTCATTAAGCATTTTAATCCTATTGGGTTAGCTGTCCAGAGATGCTTCTGGATTTAAGCAGCGTACAGGTTGATCAATAAAGACAACCTGTACGCAGCTTAAATCTCTCTACCAGAGATGCCTTAGTGACTCTTCCATTAAGCAGGAGTTTGGACCAGATATCCCCTAAGTTCCCTTCCAAATCTATTATTCTGTTTTGTATGTCACACTGACCCTTCCTGCTAATTAAATGACTGATAAATTGATTTTTAAAAATCCTGCCTGGACAGGGGGTTGGACTAGAAGACCTCCAAGGTCCCTTCCAACTCTGTTATTCTGTATTCTGCGTTCTGTATGGAATAGTTATTTATTTTTGAAAAGTTTTTTTCCCACAATCGCCATATACACATCCATACTTATTCCATAAATCATATCAAAACATATATAATTATACATTTCTATCCAATATATCATGAATCAATATCCTAGTTTTACACCTATTTATACTGCTATTTATCAGTCTGTTTTCCCCTCATTTCATAGCACTCCCCTCCCTCTATTTCCCTCTCCTCCTTCTACCTTCTTTCTCCTTCTCTCCCCTCTCCTACTTACCTCTTCCCCTTCTCCCCTCCCTTCCCTTTCTACTTCCTCTTTCTCCCTCTTAACCTTTCCCTGAGTGATTCTAATAATTCACCTTATGTTTAACAGACTGATACTATATACTCCTACATCATTTAAATATTGGTGCCCCTTCTAGACTCATATATTTTCTATATCATATCTATATATATAACTTCTTTTTTCTAGGTATATATTGTTGTTCTAATGCTGCCTCCTCTAAACCTAATTTTGTCACCTGGGTCTATCACATTTTATTCTCCATTTTCTTCCAATTTAATCAGTCTAACTTAACTTCTATACATATTCATTTTCTATCCAGTCATAAAATTTCACCCATACATTATAATATTCTGAATCTTCCTTGTCTTTAATTTTCATTGTCAGTCTATTCATCTCCGTGCAGTCCAAATTTTTCTTAATTGCTTCTCCTTCAAAAGGAATTTTTGTTGCTTTCCAATTTTGTGCAAATGTAATTCTAGCTGCTGTAATTATATGGATAATTAAATATGTATCTTCCTTATTAAACTTCTCTGGTAGTATACCCAACAGGAATATCTCTGGTAATAACTCTATACCCTGTTTCACTGTATGGAATATTTATGTTTGTTTGCTTATTCAATTTCTGTAGCTACTCAGAGTCACTTGGTTGGGCAGTTATAGAAATAAATTGCCAAATGCCACCATATGCTTGCTTGTACAGTACTTTGTTGTTCTGTGCCATGAACTGTGAGGAGGAGGAATGAAGTGGGGAACGAAAGTAAATGCTGTATCTCCTCAAGACGCTGCCTCAAGGTCACCCAACTGGAAGAATGAGGGAGCTGCATGCCAAACTGTGCTTGGACTGACTGTTATGAAAACACCTTGCCTGAACCTGATTGGTTACACTGGGGGTGAGGGCAATGGGAGTCAGGTAAGGGAGGGGAAAGTAGATCTGAGGGATTTTGGCGTGCGATTCTCAGTTCTGGCTATGCATTACTGCAACACCCTTGATTTCTAAAAATATATATACTTTTCTCAGCAAATGGAGCCAAGGATCATTTCTCTTTAGAGGTTTAAGTTGTGGCAGGTCTGACATAAATGAATAAAAATTAAAAATAAATACAATCACTTATTTTATTTTATTCCCCCCCACTCCAAAGCTCTGCATCTGGTGCTTAAAAAAAAAATCCCAGGCACCCAGCTGAATGTGAAGAGAAGATATGAACGTAGCATCCCACCTAGCAAAAATTGGTTCTTCATAACTATAGAGTTGAGCATCTTCCTGAGGGAAAATATTTTGGGAAGAGATAGTCACGCTGGGATAGAACATCTTCTGGTCACGTAGAACATTTTAGAATCAATCTTTATCATTTGTAGGTCATCAAACAACACCCTGTTCTTATTGTGAAATGGAGAATAAGGTTTGATAACAATTATTAATATAACCAGCTGGGATGGGCCAATGGTTTTGGCACAATAGATGGCACCTCCAATTTATTGAACAGGAGATCATCTCTACACCTGGGGAATCAGGTGTCTCTTTCATTAACTTATAATAGATCCCTCTTTCTCATCAGGATTATTCCTGACCTTATTTTGATACAGTTGTGATGAATGGTCCTACAGGAGCAGAGAACCATTTTAGAGCCATTTACAAATATATAGTGCCTCTTGGACGAAATGTTGCTTACCCCAGGCTTTTGTGTATAGAGTTGCTAATTTTTGATGGTGATGTGGCTTCAATATAATTTTTTTTTAATTCAAAAAGTTTTGTTAGTACAAAGTACAAACATTTTTCAATTTTTCTCCCCCCAACCACCTCCCCCCCTCCCCCCCCCGACTTCCCAGAAAAAGCACAGGATATAATCTTCAATAAACATAAACTTACAGTATACTAACAAATTATAAATTCAAAGATTTCTCTAATTTTTAAAAAACTCCACATTATTTAAAATCTGTTAAACCACTCTAAAACTCTTAACATATATCATTATTAAACTATGTATATCTTCTTAATCTGATACTTTTTTTGAATATAATCAGTCCATCTACTCCATTCCGATATCTCTCTCTCATTTGAGTGTTCTTTTAGATATGATGATATTTTTGCCATTTCTGCCAGATGTGTAACTTTTGTTATCCATTGCTCAATGGTAGGTATATCTTCTTTCTTCCAGTACTGTGCTACCAGCAACCTGGCAGCCGTTATCAAATTCAGAACCGATTTGGTCTCTATTACAGTACAGTCCATAGTTATTCCCAGCAAAAAAAAACTGGTGTAAACTTAATTTTTTTCTTTAAAATATTTTGAATAATCCACCATATTTTAATCCAAAAAGCCTTAATTTTCTTACAGGTCCACTTCAATATAATTTTTGACATCATGGAACTCAACCAGCGACCTTCTGCTCAGGGTGTTCACCGATCAAGAAACACAAGCTTTCCCATGTTAGTCAACCACCACTTCTAGAATCTAAAAATATTGCTGACAAAAATTGGATGGCTTGGTTTGGTGACTCCATCCTGGCTCTGTGGAGTTTGTAGAGAATTGTATGGTTGTCTCTGGCAGTGTTCCCTTCCTTGCTCTTAACAGAATAGCAGAATTGGAAGGGACCTTGGAGGTCTTCTAGTCCAACCCCCTGCTCAGGCATGAAACCCTATACCATTTCAGATAGATGGTTGTCCAATCTCTTCTTTAAAATCTCCAGTGTTTTTAAGACGTCTAAGAGCAGACTTCAAAGAGGCTAATTTATTTTTTTTGCAATGCATTAAAAATATTAAAAGTATTTTAAAGTTTCAAAAAATGCTTTGAAAAGTGATAGTGCTGTTGTGTATTTTCCTCATGTTCTGCCAGGTGATGTTAAGAACATAGAATTATAGGGTTGAAAGGGACCTTGGAGGTCTTCTAGTCAACCCCTGCTCAAGCAGGTGACTTTATACATAATAACTGAGTAACAGAGTTGGAAGGGACCTTAGAGGTCTTCTAGTCCAACCCCCTGCTCAGGCAGGAAACCCTATACCAGTGATGGCGAACCTTTTTTTCCCCGGGTGCCGAAAGTGCATGCGCGTGTGCTATTGCACATGCGCGAGTGCCAACATCCATAATTCACTGCCTGGGAAGGGCAAAAATGGCCTCCCCCGCCCCCCCCCAGAGGCCCTCTGGAGGCCGGAAATGGCCCATTTCCCAACTTCTGGTGGGCCCGGTAGGCCCATTTTTCGCCCTCCCTAGGCTCCAGAGGCTTCCCTGGAGCATGGGGAGGGCAAAATCGCCGTCCCCCCGGAGGCCATCCAGAAGCCGAAAACACCCTCCCAGAGCCTCCGTGCAAGCCAAAAATCAGCTGGCCGGCACGCACATGTGCACTGGAGCTGAGCTAGGCAATGGCTCGCGTGCCAGCAGATATGGCTCCACGTGCCATCTGTGGCACGTGTGCCATAGGTTCGCCATCACTGCCCTATACCATTTCAGACAAATGGTTGCCCAATCTCTTCTTAAAAGCCTCCAGTGTTGGAGCATTCACAACTTCTGGAGGCAAGCTGTTCCACTGATTAATTGTTCTAACTGTCAGGAAATTTCTCCTTAGTTCTAAGTTGCTTCTCTCCTTGTTTAGTTTCCACCCATTGCTTCTTGTTCTACCCTCAGGTGCTTTGGAGAATAGTTTGACTCCCTCTTTTTTGTGGCAACCCCTGAGATATTGGAACACTGCTATCATGTCTCCCCTAGTCCTTCTTTTCGTTAAACTAGACATACCTAGTTCCTGCAGCCGTTCTTTATATGCTTTAGCCTCCAGTCCCCTAATCATCTTTGTTGCTCTTCACTGCACTCTGTACTCTTGTGGTCTTCTCCTCTGCAATGGCATGTGAGAATGACCTTGGGAGACAGGAGGAAGAGTGGCAGATTAGACAATGGCCAGACAAGCAGTTGCTGAGTCCGCAGAAGGAATGGGGTGTCAGGTGTGCTTCCATTCAAAGTCCAGGAAATAAAAACCCCAACTCCATGTTTATAGAGATGAGTACTTTTACTAGACAAAGAAGTGATAGCAACAAAAGGAAAGCAAGTTCTGAAGCAAAAAGCGCGCAAAATGCATATACAAATCCCAAAACCCTCCGTCAAAACCCCCCTGGGCAGATCATCCAATCCTCATGTGCCAAGGTGTCATGTGGGCGCAACAGCCGCCTGGACGTCCACATCTGGTCCCACAAAGACATTGACCTTGAGCAGGCAATAAACATGTCTCTGAAGCCTGGTAGAACTTGATGAGAACTTTCCTCCCCAGAGCATATCAGAGACAAACAGGGACATCTCCAGCAGCTTCCCAACCCCCACCCAAATACCTATCCCAAACCCCCCTCCCACCGTTTCTCTGATAGCCAAAGCAAGCAGTGCTTTTGGAGGCTGACATGGGGTATGTGGCAAACATCTCAGAAGGGACCTTCCTTAGCTTCTTGGATTGTAAAGGCAAGGTGGGGAAAGTGAGGTACCTTCAGACTTGCAAGATTATGTGAATGCAACCTTACAATAAAATTAGAGCTAGTCTTTCTAGGTGTGCTTCTTGTCCGGATGAGGCTGACCACAATCTTGCAAGGCTGAAACCATAACCACAGACATGTTTAATTTTTATGGCTCTTGTCTCAGTAAAAGCCCGGTGTGGTAATATTTTGAAATATGGGCCTTTAGTCCTTCTTAGCATATCAAGCATGCTCTAGAAGAAGGGTGCATCTCTTTCCCTTATTTCTTCTTATCGCTAATTATATCTTTATTATTGGTATCTACCTGCACCTTGGGATTGGCCCATAGGTTCACCCACACAGTCATCTTCGTGAGTTTATAGCTTGCGTCGTCCTGCCCCATGGAGTATTGGTACTCCATGAGGCAGCATGAAGCACGGTTTAATGCTCAAGCTATAAACTCACACTGGGTTTGGAACTTTGGTGTTGGAGAAGACTGTAGAGATAGAGGCCGTGTGGAGGTTGTGTGTGGCAAATTGCCTACCTCAAGCAGGCCTCACATACCTACATGATCTCACCCAGTTCACAACGCCAGGATGATGTAGGACACTGTCCCTGGCTGGTACGTGATCTCATCTGGGTTGTATCAACAGGATGTTCTTAAGGATTAGCAAGGAGAATTCACCAATAAAATGCTGTTGCTCTTTTCTACCTTTTGCTGCTTGGAAAACTGTATAAAAGTAATAAACACTGCGAAAGCAGTCAGACATCTTAGCATCCTGCAATGACTGGTCTCTAACTCCATCAGAAGACTCCTGAGAAGAAGCATGGACAGCCAAGAAAACAAACCGATGGGTGATAGAACATCAACCCAGAGTTCTCCCTTAAAGGCACAAAGCGCCCGGCTCAGATTATCCAGATGCATTATGCAAGGACCCAGTTCTCTGGAGAAGGCTCTGATGCTAGGAAAGATGGAAGGAAAGAGAAGAAGAGGATGACCAAGGGGGATGGACTCAGTTACGATGGGGATGGGTGCCTTGTTGGATGACCTGAAGGCACAGATTAGGAATATCATAGAGAAAATCTATCTGTGGGTCACTCAGAGTCAACACCAACCTGAAGGCACGTAATCAATCAATCAAAATATTATTATACTTGCGTGATTTGGTTTGAACCATTGAGAAGTAAACAAAAAGGATCTAATTCAGCAATTAGTCTGGAATTCAACATCTGACATTGAAGAAATATACCGTATTTTTTGGACTATAAGACGCAGCGGAGTATAATAATAATAATATTTTTTTTTTATTGTCATTGTATGTATATACACAGAACACCCATACAACGAAATTCACATAACGCTTCAAGACCAGTCCCAACACACATAGCAATCCCTAAAAACACGCCACGAATTCCCCACCCTGAACCACTCAAACATCCATACAACAGACCAAGTAATACTATCCAACAGCTCACTGATGGTGACCCTTTAATTCATTATTAAGTGCAATTATAGCTCTGGGATAAAAACTGTTCAGAAAGCGTGTGGTCCGAGTTTTGATTGTTCTGTATCTTCTGCCAGAAGGCAACAGTCCAAAAAGATTGTAAGCAGGATGAGAAGAGTCTCTGAGAACGTTGTGCAACTTCCTAGAACAGCGAGATGCGAAGCTGGAGCCAAATGATATTCTGGACAGTTGTAATGATTCTCTGTAGAGCTTTTTTGTCTGCTGCAGAGCTGCTCCCATACCATGCTAGAATACCATATGTCAGGACACTCTCAATGGTGCTGCAATAGTATAAGACGCACCTTAGTTTTGGGGGAGGAAAATAAGAAAAAAGCTGATTGGGGGGTGGATGGTCTCCTTGAATATCCCCAAACCAGTGGTGGGTTCCTACCGGTGCGGTCCACTCTATAGCACCGGTAGCAGCCCGGTGGTGATGTCACAGTACTGGTGCGGTCGGTTGCCGGTGCCTGGGTGCCACCATTTTTTTAAAAAAAATTGTTTTTAATTTTTAAAAAAAATTTATTCTGTGCATGCCCAGAAGCCGAGCTTCCAGCACTGCGCATGCGCTGCCTTCCTATCCCACAGTGAGTCCAAACAGGGGAGGATGGCTGAGGGAGCGCGTGAGACGCTGAAAGAACGGGCAGCAGGATCTATCTCAGTTCCACTCCCTTCAGCAGTCCGAGAAGCCACGAACGCGCGGTGATGATCCTAGGCATTTTTGCACGTTCGAGGCTTCTCGAGCTGCTGAGGGGAGGGGGGAATGGGCGGCAGGACCTATCTCAGTTCCCCTCCCTTCAGCAGTCCGAGAAGCCACGAACGCGCAGTGATGATCCCAGGCATTTTCGCACGTTTGAGGCTTCTCGAGCTGCTGAGGGGAGGGGGAACGGGCGGCAGGAGCCTAGGATCATCGAATGGGGAGAAGCATTCAAGCCGGACGGAGCCTCCTAGAAGAACCTCTGCCGCGGTCTTGCTGCTCCCGCTGCGGGGGGCTGTGTTGCGGGTGGGCAATGCCCCCCAGCTTCTCCAGCCCTGCCAAGCTCCCGAGGCCCACGCCTATCCAGTCACATGGCTGGCAAGCCACACCCACAAAATAAGCCACGCCCACAGAGTGGTAGTAAAAATTAGGACCCCGCCCCTGCCCCAAACAGCTGTTCCCAGAGGTGAACTTTAGCAACAGGTTCGTTGGTTGTGAGCTCTGTGCCTTGCTTTTCCAGCCTGTGAAACCTCCGTTTGAGAGGTTGGGCGGGGCTACATTCGGTGTATAAGATGCACCCAAATTTTCACCCTCTTTTAGGGGGGAAAGGTGCGTCTTATACTCCAAAAAATATGGTAAGTTCTTCTTTAATATCTGAACACGAGGATTTTTATGTCAATATGTCTATACAGATTGTCTTCAACTTACAACAGATCCTTTAGCGACCATTTGGTACCGAAAAAAGGGACTTATGACTGTTTTTCACACTTACGACCATTTGCAGCATCCCCACGGTCACATGACCAAAATTCAGACGCTTGGCCACTGACTCATATTTATGACAGTTGCAGTGTCCCGGGATCATGTGATCCCCTTTTGCAACTTTCTGACAAGGAAAGTCAATGGGGAAACCAGATTCACTTAACAAATGTGTTTCTAACTTAATAACTGCAGGGTTTCACTTAACAACTGTGGCAAGAAAGTCATAAACGGGGCAAAAATCATTTAATAACACTCTCTCTCTCAGCAACAAATTTTGGGCTTAATTGTGGTCGTAAGTCGAGATCCCAAAGAGGTTCCCTGCAGAAATGGACCACAGAAGTCCTTGCACTGGATAAACTCTATTAAACGTTTTTAAGGCAATTTTTTTTACCAGTGTACAGAGCAGAACTGCAGGCCTCTTACTTGAACAAATTCAAATTTGTTTTCCAAGTACACCAGCCTTTGCAGTCAAATCTACCCTAAGTGAACTTATTCTAAAACAAAAACTTTGCTGTCAAGAGGATTTTTGAATCCTGACAGGTAATATCTTAGGTGATGCCTAGATAAAACATCAGTATGTCACAGTCATGTGGATAAACCAGCTTATCAAAGTTATTTCACAAGATGGTTTATCAATTCAGTATCTACTGAATGGCTGGCTGGGGGAATTCTGGGAATTGAAGTCCACAAGTCTTAATATCCTACCTGTTAACAACTACTTTAATTTCAACCTCAATAACACTAGGGCTATCAATAGATACAAACTAAATGTATTCCGCTCTAATCTTGATAGCAGAAAATACGACTTCTGCAATAGAGTAGTAAATGTCTGGAACACTTTACCTGATCCTGTTGTTAGTTTCTCTAACCCCCATACCTTTTACCTTAAACTGTCTACCGTGGACCTTACACGTTTCTTAAGAGGTCCCTAAGGGGGCGTGCATAAGTGCACTAGCGTGCCTACCATCCCTGTCCTACTGTACCCATTTGTATGTACTCATTTTATGTGTTTATGGCTATGTTTTGCTTCTTTATATCCATTTATTTGTGCCATTTTTTCATGTGTCCTGTTTCCTTGCAGTTGTTGACAAATAAAATAAAATAAATAAATAAATAAAATAAAATGTTGCCATGTTTGGAGACTTCTGGTTTACCACATGAATTCTGTTTTCTGACTGGGTTACCTCTTTCACTTCTCTAACAACCCCTCACATGGTCTCCTCTTTGGGGATGCTGTCCCAAGAGGAAACCACAACTTATTCCATCTGTTCTTGTCCCCTTGTAACTCAACGCCACCACAGCCAGTGGTGGGTTCCTACAGGTGCGGTCCACTCTATAGCACCGGTAGCGGCCCGCTGGTGACGTCACAGTACCGGTGCGGTCGGTTGCCGGTGCCTGGGCGCCACCATTTTTTAAAAATAAATAAATAATTTTTTTTAAAAAAATTCTTCTGCGCATGCCCAGAAGCCGAACTTCCAGCACTGTGCATGCGCTGCCTTCCTACCCCACAGTGAGTCCAAGCAGGGGAGGATGGCTGAGGGAGCGCGTGAGACACTGAAAGAACGGGCGGCAGGAGCTATCTCCATTTCCCTCCCTTCAGCAGTCCGAGAAGCCACGAACGCGCAGTGATGATCCCAGGCATTTTCGCACGTTCGAGGCTTTTCAAGCTGCTGAGGGAAGGGGGGGATGTTCACCCGGTCACATGGCTGGCAAGCCACACCCACAAAATAAGCCACGCCCACAGAGTGGTAGTAAAAAAATTAGGAACCCGCCCCTGCACCACACACACTTCAGCTGAGCTCCAGATCTGATTAGACACATCTTTTTCTTCCCTTTTATCACCCAGTGTCCCACCATTCACCCATCACTTTCTAAGTCCAATTTCCACGCACAGCATCCATCGTATCTTGTAATGGACAGCTCCTTCTTAATCCTTAATCTTCTTTCTACTAGGTCCGACCTAAGCGTAGTACATACATAAAATCATCTGCTACAATGTCCTTCCTGTCAATGAATACTTCAGCTTCAACTAAAACAATACAAGAGCACACAATAGATACAAACATGGTAAACCGCTCCAAACTTGATTGCAGAAAATACGACTTCAGTAACAGAGTTGTCCATGCCTGGAATTTATTGTTATTTATTTGTTTGTCAAACATGTACAAGATAGCAGGTATTGGTATAAATATGAACATTAGCAAAGTAGGTACAGGTAAATTAGGCAATAGGACAGTAGGACAGAGACGGAATGCACTGCCTGACTCTGTGATTTCGTCCCCAAACCCCCAAAACTTTAACCCTTAGACCAGCGGTTCCCAACCTGGGGGTCGGGACCCCTTTGGGGGGTCAAACGACCATTTCCCAGGGGTCGCCCCGGCATCCTCAGCTCCCCCCCCCACTGGCACAAGCCTGGCCATATCGCGCCCCACAACCCGTGCCCCCACCGCTCTCCACCCCGCTGCCGCCATTTGGATTATTCTACCATCTGTGCATGCGCAGCACACTTTGCGCATGCGCAGAGGGTAAAAGAATCCAAATGGCGGTGGCGGGGTGGGTCACGGTGGGGGCGCGGGGGCGGGGCATGGGTCGTGGCATTAGGAAGGTTGGGAACCACTGCCTTAGACTGTCTACTGTCAACCTCACCCCATTCCTAAGAGGTCTGTAAGGGGCGTGTATAAGCGCACCAGCGTGCCTACCGTCCCTGTCCTAATGTTTCCTTTTATTCGTATCCATCTCATGTATTCATAATCATGTTTATACTTATATCTGTTTTCTAATGAATGCTTGACGAAAATAATAAAAAATAAAAAATAAATAGAATTCTGATATTCGTCCTAGTTCACAAAAGCCTCTTTACAAACTCTTCCCTAAAACAAAACAAAACAAAACAAAAACCCACAAACTTCATACAAGTTAAAACATGCCTTCCTAGGTGGGTTCCATTTTTGTATGAATATTATGCAAACACACATGGTAATAAACTGCAGTGAGCCAGGTTTTTTTGCCCTGTAGCTTTGCAATGAACAGAGTGGCAGTTTTTTTTAATGGTTTCCTTTCTCTCTAATTCAGAACAGACCATTTTATTTTCTGAAATGAGTCAAATCACTGAACGGATCAGTTATTCTTCCAAATGACTCAGCAATAAATTGCAGTATGTTTTGCCCACGCAAATGACTCAGCAACATTCACAACCATTACGGATTAAAATGATTCTGGGTCACAACACAGTAATTAAAAAAAAATTCCTCCCAACTGAGTTGAGGGCTCTTTTAGAATTTTTTAAAAAAATTCTTCGAATCTTTGGAATCCTAGATTTATGATTCTGGATTGATTGATTAACACTGTCAACTCGGCAACCATTAACTACAAGGGCTAATTGATTACCTGAGCCAGGGCTTACTTGGATGTTATGCAATTTCTCAAGGTGCCTTCCCACCAACAGAATTAATGAGGAAAAAGCTATTCATCACATAAAAAAGATTTTCCATCACTTCATGCCTATCGCCACTTCGTGCCTATTGTGAAGATGTGGGTGCTTTGTCACTGGAGATTTTAAAGAAGAGATTGGACAATCATTTTTTTGAAATGGTACAGGGTCTCCTCTTGACTAGTGGGTTGGATTAGAAGACCTCCAAGGTCCCTTCCAACTATGTTATTCTGTCTTGTTCAAGATTGATTATGTGCCATTGAGTTGGTGTTGACTCTTAGAGACCACATACCGTATTTTTCGGAGTATAAGACGCACCTGAGTATAAGTTTTGGGGGAGGAAAACAGGGGAAAAAATTTACCTACCATGTATTCATTTGGCTAGCGTCCTTAGTCTGGTCAGCTTCAGCACATTATTTTATCCCCTGGTTAGGGCTGAAAAAAAATCTTCGGAGGGAGTAGCAATGAAAACAAGCCTGCAAAGACTTAGGGCTGGAAAAAAACTTCTTCGGAAGGAGTAGCAATGAAAAAATCCTGCAAGCCGGGAAGATCGTTAGCACCTCGTTGGGGCTGAAAAAACCTTTTTCGGAGGGAGTAGAAATGAAAACAAGCATAAGAGCCAGGAAGGGCTGGAAAAAAAAGCTTTGAAAAAGCTACATTCGGAGTATAAGACGCACCCAAATTTTCAGCTTCTTTTAGGGAGGGGGGAAAGGTGTGTCTTATACTCCGAAAAATATGGGTATATTGATTTTTCTCCTGAGGATCTGTCCCTAACCAGGATTTCCAATGGTATACACATTGCCATCCCATTCGCCATAATTTAGGTCCATCCCCTGGCTGTCCCCTTCTTCTTGTTCCTTCTATTTTCCCCTGCATCTGAGTCTTTTCCAGAGACCTGGATCTTCTCATCATGTGGCCAAAGTAGGATAATTTGAACCTGGTCATTTGCACCTTGAGTGAGAACTCTGGTTGATTTGTTTGCCTATTGGCTCTCTTTGATCTTTAGATTCAATGAATTATGGATTGAAAGGGACTGCATGGATCTTTCTGAAGAAGATTTCCGGCAGGGCATTTGCTGGTCCTATTGCCAAAATCCATTCCTCTGTTGCCATGTCTGAAGGTGCTGCCTGGTCACATTGTACTTTTCCCATTAGGAGAATCCATTACATGCAACTCTAATTAAGTTTTCATTGTCAAATCTTGGGCACGCCTTTCTGTGGTGTGAAACTTGGTGGAGGGAATAAGATTGTTGTTCTGGAGATCTTTCAGGCCACCTGCCTCAGGCAAGTGATTCAGTTTCCTTATTATCTCCCAAATGCATATGTTCTACTTCAAAGTGCACTTGGTAAAGACAAAGGCTAGGGTCAACTCTCGACTTTTGACTTATGTTGTAGGAGGAGTGACAGAGCCTGGGGCAGAGTCAAAAGAGGAATCAGCCTAGAATCTCCATGTAGCCACAAACAGACTACGTCCAACTCAGGGGTGGGTTCCACTTACCTTCATTACCGGTTCGCATAGCGATGTTTCACACACGAGCGAACACTCTGCTCACGCGCATGCGCGCGTTCCCCATGCAAATTCACTTCTGCGCATGCTCAGTAGCAGGATTCAGCCCGAAACACAGCTGAGGAGCTGATCAGCTGTGCTTCAGGCAAAGAAATAAAGGTGAGTATTAACCCAGGGACGGGCGGGAGGGCTCTTTTTCAAGCCGCGGAAGATCGAGAAGCCATCCAAACATGGAAAAATTCACCCAAAATTCCCCAAAAAAGATGGTGGCGCCCACGGACCGGCAATGACCGAACCGGATCCATGACGCCATCGTCGCATCACCAGCAGGGTGCTAACAGTTCGGGCGATCTGGTCCAAACCGGGAGGAACCCACCCAGGTGTGAAATGGTCCCGGTTCGCTCTTACCTGTCGGTCGTTGCAGAGCTGATGGAGCCGGTGGTGGTCGCGGCGCGGGGCTGCACCCGCCTGCTTCCCCCGCCCGCCTGGATGCCGCCATTTGAATTCTTTTACCCTCTGCACATGCGCAAAGCATTCTGCATGCACAGAGGGCAAAAGAACTGAAATGGCGGCGTCCAGGCGGGCGGGGAAAGCAGGTGGGGGCAGCCCCGCGCCGCGACCGCCACCGGATCCATTGGCTCTGTGACAACTGACAGGTAAGAGCAAACCAGGACCATTTCACCCCTGAACCCACCCCTGGTCCAACTCTTCTTCAGTTTTGTTGACCCTTATCTAATGCCAAGAGAGTGCTAACCATTAGTTAAGTAGATTCCAGTGCATAAGCATGACTAGTAATAAATTAGTTTAATTACAATTAATCAGTTTAACTATAATAAATCAGTTTAACTTCAGGTGTGGTCCTGATCTTTCACACCCAACATATGTTAATTCAGTGACCCCCAACCTTTTGAGCATTGGGGAAGGATTATGTGGAAAGAGGTTTTTCTGCAGACTGGAGGGGGCGTGGTTTCATGTGCTGCCTGCATCCCGCGGATGGGCCTTTGTTTATGCAGCCCGGTTTCTGGCATGCCGGGGACCTGTGCCGGTCCAGGACCGGGGGTTGTGGACCTCTATGTTAACATAATCCTCCAAGGTTTGATTTCTCAGTCTTGGTACAATACTCCAGTCTATCTGGATAAGTGGTGTGGAGAATATGTTGGTTTCAAGACATTCCCCTGAAATTAACTTAATTAGAAAGGGGATACATTTATAAGGAGAGAAAAATAGAGTTCAGATAGTCTTCAATTTACAGCAGTTCATTTAGGGATCATTTACAACTGGACTGAAAAGAGTGACTTATGACTGTTTTTCACTTAGGACCATTGAAACATCCCCATGGTCACGTGATCAAAATTCAGCCGCTTGGCAACTGGCTCATATTTATGACGGTTGCAATTATCCTGGGGTCATGTGATCAGTTTTTCCGACCTTCTGACAAGCAAAGTCAATGGGGGAAATCAGTTTCATTTAACGGCCCTGTGGCTAACTTAACAACTGCAGTGATTCACTTTACAACAGTAGCAAGAAAGGTCGTAAAATGTGGCAAAACTCACTTAACAACTGTCTCACTTAGCCACATAAATTTTGGGATCAGTTGTGGTTGTACGTTGCGGACTACCTGAGGTTTTCTTTGAAATTATTCTGCTTCTGAATTTCCTGAAATTTCCTGACAGTTAGAACAATTAATCAGCGGAACAGCTTTGCCTCCAGAAGTTGTGAATGCTCCAACACTGGAAGTTTTTAAGAAGATGTTGGATAACCATTTGTCTGAAGTGGTGTAGGGTTTCCTGCCTAGGTAGAGGGTTGGACTAGAAGACCTCCAAGGTCCCTTCCAACTCTGTTGTTGTTGTTGTTGTTGTTGTTACTATTATTATTATTATTATTATTATTATTATTATTATTATTATTATTATTATTATTATTATTATTATTATTATTATTATTATTATTATTATCTCCTACATTAAAAATCTGGGCCTGCTTCAATTGTCATTCAAGCTATCTACTGAATTAGCGACTTATTCTGCCTTCCTAGAGAAGATGAATGCAGGATAATCCATCAGCAGCTCACCCAGCGACTTTCTAAACTGCTTCTTTCCTCATGGCAGAAAAGTAAACTCTGCAAAACTTGTATCTTTATTTTTATCAATCAGAGCATCTACTTCCACACTACAATTAATGATACATTAAAAAAACACATCCCTTATCAATTCCACTTTTAATAAATATAGTCTGCCATATGATAATCAACATTCTCTTCAACAACTCGGCTACTGGTGGAGCCATGGAGGTGTATAATCCTGAATTTTATTTCATTTTTTGCTGCTCTGTTGTAGATATATAGAACAAGATCATGATACACATATATAGAGACCCCATAGAGCAGGGGGTCTCCAAACTCGGTCACTTTAAGACTTGTGGACTTCAACTCCCAGAATTTGCTGGCTGGGGAATTCTGGGAGTTGAAGTCCACAAGTCTTAAAGTGGCCAAGTTTGGAGACCCCTGCCATAGAGGTATTATAAACTATAGCAATACTCCAACATTTTTAAAAATCCTTTCCTGTAATTAATTTCCCTATCAAATTTCTATGGAACTGAGAACTTTGCTTCCCAACACTATTCTTAGCTGCTAAGAATCTTCGATCTCTCTGAAAATGCTGGATAGGTCCAGGAACACCAGATACGGTACGGGGGAGTGGGGGGGGGGGCTGAGCTGCTATCTGGGAAGGAGTATAGCCCTGTGAGGCAGGGACTCCAAGCTAAATTACCTGGGTGAGTTTGGCCTCGTAGGGCAGGGACTCTGGCTGCCTCAGCTGTTGGGTCAGTGGCGGTTCTTGTCGGCGTAGCAACTAACCTGCACACCTCCGGCAGACTACAGTAATTGATTGAAGATTTGTCTTAAAATGAGAGTCCAAGCAGAATTTAGTCGATTATGAAGGAGCTGAGTTGAGTGGATTATTTATTATTTATTTATTTATTTATTTATTTATTTATTTATTTATTTATTTATTTATTTATTTATTTATTTATTTATTTTATTTTGTCAAGTACGTGTTAGTAATATACATAGATATAACATTGTTTATATACATAAGATGGGTACTGATAAGAGGGAACATTAGGACAGGGACGGTAGGCACGCTGGTGCACTTATGCACGCCCCTTACCGACCTCTTAGGAATCGGGTGAGGTCAACAGTGGACAGTCTAAGGGTAAAGTTTTGGGGGTTCGGTGACAAAACCACAATGTCAGGATTATGAAGGAGCTGAGTTGAGAAGTGTGTCCCTCTTACCGACTGAGTTTTGAAACTGGCAGGCTAGGGCCAGCTGTACACAGAGGGCATGCTACAGGCCTACAACAACGATCTCCTTACCCGATAATCCCTGGTAGTATTGCTACCTGTTTGAGACAGAAAACCAAATTGGTGCAGTGGTTAAAGCACCCGGGTAGAAACGGGGAGGCTGTGAGTTCTAGCCCTTGCCCAAGACATGAAGCCAGCTGGACTAGAAGACCACCAGGGTCCCTTCCGACTCTGTTTTTCTGGATGACTTTGGGTCAGTCCCTCTTTTACAGCCTTGGGAAGCAGGCAACGGCAAACCACTGTTGAAAGTGTTAAGTTCCGATACTGAAGAGGCTGGAGACAGTAATGTGGCTAACAGCTCTTTATCCAAGTATAGTCAGAATCCAGCAAGGAACCAGCCGGGCAGCTCTCTCTTAAATAGAAGGCTGCCGGCTGGTTCAACCAATCAGCGATCTCCATTTTCCCCGCTCTGCAAAGCGGACCTTGTGTACTGTAAGCAGTTAACTTCGATTCAAACTTCAATACATAACAGAAAGCTTGTCCAAAAAAACCTGCAGGGACTAGTTGAGGCAGT
Organism: Diadophis punctatus similis; assembly: GCA_023053685.1. Lineage (NCBI taxonomy): Eukaryota > Metazoa > Chordata > Lepidosauria > Squamata > Dipsadidae > Diadophis > Diadophis punctatus. The sequence continues at coordinate 1,192,778 of JALIGW010000039.1, forward strand.
GGCCAAGAGAGTCAACATTGAATTGAAGGCATATTTATCTGCGTGTGCACACAGAGACATTCAAATTCAATCCACTTCTGAGTTGTGGCCACGAAAATAACATGGAAGTGTGAGGCAATCGAGGGCATTTGTACCTTTTTATTGAAAATAATATTAGAGGCAAAGGAAAGGAAAAAGAAAAACTAGAGCGAGGATGGGGAACTATGGCCCTTTTATAATCTGTGAACTTCAACTCCCAGAATTCCTGAGCCAGCAAGGAGTTGATGTTCAACAGATCGTAAAAGGGCCATAGTTCCCGACCCCTGGATTAGAGAGTGATAGTGTGTGTGTGGGTGCGTGAGTTCACTGGCCTTTATGATTTCTCCAGCCTGATGGAGAAAGAACCTCCAGAATTCCTGAGAAAAATTCCCAGCAACCCAAAAGTTACATCACCTGCATAGTTACATGACTGCGATAATTTAGATGCTAAGGTACGAGGCGTGGATGTTTACTAGGGAAGTCCATTGCAAGATGATCAGAGACTAGATCTTTCATTTTGATGCTAATTGGTACTGCGGGGCCTTGTGGTGCAAGCCTTGTGAGAGTCAATAAACAGGAAGAAAAAGTGATGCTCACCAAAACCTGGGCCTTGTAGCAGCTTCAAAGGTGAGCCTGCATAGCATGTCACTGAGAATAAATGGTAGTAAAAGTAATTTTAGATTGGTGACATGTTTCTAACGATAGTTTGAATGTCTAGTCATCTTGAATGTCTAGACATTCATCTAGATATTTGTCTAGTTCTCTATGGGACCTGCCATGGACATGTCACCTTGTCAAACAGAGTCTAAAACAGTGTTTCTCAACCTCAGCAATTTAAAGATGTGTGGACTTCATTTCCCACAATTCTCCAGCCACCTATGTGTGGATTTCAACTCCCAGAATTCTCTAGTCAGCAACGAATGGACTTCAAACTCCCAGAATTCTCCAGCCAGCCATGGTGGTTAGGGAATTCTGGGAGTTGAAGTCCACATATCTTAAAGTTGCTGAGGTTGCGAAACACTGCTCTAAAAGAACAACAGTTCATCAGCAATCCATCTGCATTTAAAAGACAAAGGCCACTCTTTTGAAGATAGCACATTTTTGATAGAGAGGTTTGAAAAAGGGGTCAAAGAGGCCATCTATGTCAAAACTGAACAGCCCTCTCTTAACAGAGGGGGAGGGATACAACATCATCTATTTCCAGTCTATATATAACACAGTCCTTTCAACAGTTCCAAGAAGGCTCCACATCCATTTGCACCACTCAGGTGACCCTGATGACACAGAAAAACCTCTAGGTAGCCTTAAAGACTCTATAATGACTCTATAGACACAAGAACAGTTTTTCCCCAAACGCCATCACTCTGCTAAACAAATAATTCCCTCACCACTGTCAAACTATTCACTAAGGCTGCATTACTATTACTATTAGTTTTCTCATTGTTCCTATCACCCATCTCCTCCCACTTATGACTGTTTGAGTGTAACTTGTTGCTTTTATCCTTATGATTTATATTAATATTGATTGTTTCCTGATTACTTATTTGTACCCTATGACAATCATTAAATGTTGTACCTCATGATTCTTGACAAATGTATCTTTTCTTTTATGTACACTGAGAGCATATGCACCAAAGACAAATTCCTTGTGTGTCCAATCACACTTGGCCAATAAAGAATTCTATTCTATTCTATTCTATTCTATTCTATTCTATTCTATTCTATTCTATTCTATTCTATTCTATTCTATTCTATTCTATTCTATTCTATTCTATTCTAAAAAGAATGCAAATGGCCAGCTGTCTGCAAGGAGTATAAATTCTCAACAAATAAATGCTCTGTGCTACACATTGGCAAAAAAAATCAGAACACCAAATACAAGCTGGGCGGAAACGATCTCGTAGATGATCCTCACTATGTCAAGGACCTAGGAGTACTCATCTCAAACGATCTAAGCCCCAGAGCTCACTGTAACAGCATTGCCAAAAAGGCATTAAGAATTATTAACCTAATCTTGCGAAGCTTCTTTTCCGGTAACATTGTATTGCTAACTAGGACATACAAAACCTTTGCCAGACCAATTCTTGAATACAGCTCATCCACCTGGAATCCACACTGTATATCGGACATTAACACCATTGAGCAGGTCCAGAGGTATTTCACAAGAAGAGTACTCTACTCCTCTACTCACAATAGAATCCCTTATGCCACCAGACTTGAAATTCTTGGCTTGGACAATTTGGAACTGCACCGCCTGCGGTCCAATCTAAGCATAGTACACAAAATTGCCTGCTACAAAGTCTTACCTGTCAATGACTTCTTCAGCTTTAACCACAATAATACACAGGCAAACAATCGATACAAACTCAAGGTAAACCGCTCCAAGCTCGATTGCAGAAAATACGACTTCAGCAACAGAGTGGTCAGTGCCTGGAATGCTCTACCCGACTTCATTGTTACATCCTCAAACCCTCACATCTTCAACCTCAAACTGTCTACCATGGACCTCACCCCATTCCTAAGAGGTCCATAAAGGGGGCGTGCATAAGCGCACCAAGCGTGCCTACCGTCCCTGTCTTACTGTCCCCATTTATCTGTACTTACTTCCTTTATGTTTATACATATACCTGCTATCTTGTACACGTTTGACTAAATAAATAAATAAATAAATAAATAAATAAATAAATAAATAAATAAATAAATAAATAAATAAATAAATAAATAAATAAATAAATAAATAAATAAATAAATCCTCCCATTCCCCACCACCCAGTCAGAGCTGAAGAAGCTTCTTGGATGAGAAGCGAAACGTCTTCAAAGAAAGACAAGAAAGTTCAGTTGCCTCTTGAAAAAGCACCTTTGGGACAACCATGACATGGATGACTGAGAATCTCCATAGACATCCAAAAGAACAAGTTGTAGGGATTGGTTCTCCTCTGAGCCTTCCCACACTTGTCACTAACCATGTTTCAAAAAATGCTCTGGCAATCTCTATTTTCCACCTGATCCCCATGTCACTGCCTTCCTCTTGTCCCCAGACCACTAGGGAGACAGTTTAAGCCTATTTGTCACTTTATCAGCACAGACATCCGTTCCTAACCAAAATGCCATAGCTTCACAATAAAAGCTCTATTCTTTGGTACTTGGATCATGATGTTACCTGCAAGTACATGAAAGGAAGACTTGAGACATTGCTATGCATAGTTGATTACTCATCTTCTTTACTAAAGAGAGAAATCAGGAGACTGCAACAATGGGAGTTGTTTTAAGTCGTCTACAATGGACGACTTAAAGAGCGCTGAAGATTATATGGGCTACATATCCAGATTGCAAAAAATCCAGATGAGTAATAAAAGAGTTCTTTTAATAAATGGGTTGTAAGAGAGGCATAGAATTCTAACCGGCTGCTATCTAGATATACGAGAAGGAGATAAGAAAATAAAATAGTATATAGAAATTTATATAAATGTAGAAGATTCAATTCTGTTTGGGCAGGGGGTTGGACTGGATGACCTGCAGGGTCCCTTTCAGCTTGAACTTGTTAAACCTTAGTTGCTTTAAGATAGTTGGAGAAAAATATATGCTGAACAGATATTCTTTTGTTAGTTAGAAAGGGGCCCAACTAAAGGGACATTCCTTAATGCCAAGGCAAGAGAGATAAGAAAATGCTGTGCTTGCAAAATATTTTATGGGCAATAAAGGGAAGGTGTTGATGAACATGTCAGAGATGCTGTTGTCTCTGAGGCGTTACGGAGTAGCTGTGATCCGTGACTGTATCCGATAGGAGGGCGAGGGGGGATGTCGAGATAGAGACTATAAAATGTAATGGTTTTATTTATTTATTTATTTATTTTTATTTGTCAAGTACATGTTGGTAATATACATAGATAAAACATTGTTTATATACATAAGATGGGTACTGATAAGCGGGAACATTAGGACAGGGACGGTAGGCACGCTGGTGCACTTATGCACGCCCCTTACTGACCTCTTAGGAATCGGGTGAGGTCAACAGTGGACAGTCTAAGGGTAAAGTTTTGGGGGTTTAGTAACGAAACCACAGAGTCAGGTAGTGAGTTCCAGGCATTTACCACTCTGTTGCTAAAATCATATTTTCTACAGTCAAGTTTGGAGCGGTTCACTTTGAGTTTGTATTTTGAAATTTTAAGTGTGGCTTTTGGCTCAAACCTCAATTTAAGATCAGGCTGAATGATCCACCACACTTTGCAAACTGCTACCGGTATTATTATTATTATTATTATTATTATTATTATTATTATTATTATTATTATTATTATTATTATTATTATTATTATTATTATTATTATTATTGTTGTTGTTGTTGTTGTTGTTGTTGTTGTTGTTGTTGTTGTTATTATTATTATTATTTCTTTCCAATAAATACTCTTTGTTTTTTTAATCGATCCAAGTTTCTTTTGTTATTTCTAACACTGTCGAAGTTGCAAATCCACATTCCATGTAACAAAATTAACTTCTCATGCAGATGGTCCTAACAGCCAACTCCCCAAACTTTTAAAGCAAGTTTAACAAGTTGAAGTTTTCATTTATATTAAATTTGACCCTGGGATGATGACATTTCTCAAAGCCATGGATGTGAAATGTTTATCCTAATTCCTCGTCTCTAAACCAAATGAATCTAGGCTCAAATGTCATTCTGACCCTTGACAATGAAAACATATTAAATTCAGATCCACCAATTTTTAGCGGCAGTTGAGTAAAACCACAGCAGCTGCACTGTTTGAAAATGGTTAATTCCTGTTTTGCGATGCAATCCTCTTCTTGGTTAAAAAAAAGCATTAGCTTTAATTACAATTATTCTGCTGTCTAATCAAATTTTTAGAGGACTTTTCATTTTTTTAGAGCTCTTTTCCCAGGAAACAGCTGTACCGTAGTTGCTTAGAGAACAAACATATCACCAATAATGTTAAAAGGGTATTTATTCCCAACTACGTTAAATCTCGTTAATAAAGTATTTGAGTGCGCAGAACTCAGTAGGATGTCATTGGAAATGCAAGATAAAGACGATTCGGGATTTTATAAAACTTGGGAAGGTGGTATAATTGGCTTAACCAAAACAAATATCAAAAACTGCTATAATTATATGTCATAAACTAAGATAGTACAAACAATAACAAATGTCTACTTTTCTTCATAGACCGGAACAAACTATGGGGATATATACAATTTTACAAAGTCTTAAAATATTAATCAAGTTGAACAAAAGAACCGTTGTTGAAAAAGGAAATATTGTTTTATTGTAACAAAAACTGACAAAATATAATATAATAATAGAAAAGAATAAGGAAAATATTGGAAGATATAAGGAAGATAGTGATGTATACAATAACTATATAGAATAAACATGTTTTTGTATCACTAGGCTGTAAAAGGATAGTGTCGACGGGATGGTTGACATGTATGTTCAATGTTTTATATTTTCAAAGATATTTGATACTTTATTTGTATATACATATGTTTATACATGTTTTTATGTTTGTTTGTATGTTTGTTTGTTTAACATAATTAATAAAGATTATTTTTAAAAGGGTATTTATTTTTGACATAGAGAGGTACTAAAGAGGGCTGTAAATGCTTCAAAAATAATTTGGAAAATGAACTCTCTTGTTCATTAAAATAGCTCATTTCCCCACCCACCCCTCAGATTTCTATTTATGCCTGAAAAAGATGCAGCTTCTTTAAGGAGCCAATTACATAAAATTAACAGTTTCCTCTTCTTTTCAAACCTGGGGCTAAAAAAAAATCAAGACTTCTTTCATAAGGATTTATGAGATAATAGATCAAAGCCAGGATCAAGGGCTTTGTGTCAGAATAATGGATTTAAATTTGAAATGATAAACTCCCACAGAAAGGGTTTATATGTAACATAAGCTATAGAGCACAGATAGGCCTCGACTTAACAACAATTCATTTAGTGACCATTCAAAGTTACAATGGCATTGAAAAAAAGTGACTTATGACCGTTTTTCACAGTTACGTCTTTGCAGCATCCCCATGGTCATGTGATCAAAACTCAGATGTTTGGCAAATGGTTCATACTTATGACCGTTGCTATGTCCCAAGGTCATGGGATCACGTTTTGCGATGTTCTGACAAGAAAAGTCAATGGGAAAGCCAGATTCACTTAACAACTAGGTTACTAACATATCAACTGCAGTGATTCACTTAACAACTAGGTTACTAACTTATCAACTGCAGTGATTCACTTAAAAACTGTGGCAAGAAAGGTCGCAAAATGGGGCAAAACTCACTTAACAGGTGTCTCACTTAACCACAGAAATGTTGGGCTCAATTGTGGTTGTAAGTCAAGGAGTTACCTGTAGCTTAGCAGGTTGTGTCAATTCAGAAAATTGTGGGGGGGGGTTCCCCCCAATAAATTATAGTTAAATATGGCTATGACATCTATGTTGGAGAATTCTGGATGTCTGCTATATGAGAGAGAGTGTGAGAGATAGGGAAAGAGAGAGGGGGGGAAGAGAGAGCAGATAGAGAGGGAAAGAGAGGGGGGAAGAGAGGGAGGGAGGGAGAGAGATAGGGAAAGAGAGGGGGAGAGGGGGAAGAGAGAAAGCAAAAAAGAGAGGGGGAGAGGGAGGGAGGGTAAAAGTGTGAGAGGGAGGGAGAGACAGGGAAAAAGAGAGGGAGAGGGAGAAAGAGGGAAAAAGGGAGAGGGAGAGAGAGAGAAAAAGAGAGAGAGGGAAAGAGAGAGGGAGAAGGAGTTGGGGGAGAGATAGGGAAAAAGAGAGCGAGCGGGGAGGGAGAGGGTGGGAGGGAGAGAGTGGGAAAGAGAGAGAGGGAAAGAGAGATAGGGTAAAGGATAGAGAGAGGGAGAGAGAGGGAGGGAGAGGGAGGGAGGGAGAGAGAGGGAAAGAGAGAGAGGGAAAGAGAGATAGGGTAAAGGATAGAGAGAGGGAGAGAGAGGGAAAGAGAGAGGGTAAAGGATAGAGAGAGGGAGAGAGAGGGAGGGAGAGGGTGGGAGGGAGAGAGAGGGAAAGAGAGATAGGGTAAAGGATAGAGAGAGGGAGAGAGAGGGAGGGAGAGGGAGGGAGAGAGGGAAAGAGAGATAGGGTAAAGGATAGAGAGAGGGAGAGAGAGGGAGGGAGAGGGAGGGAGGGAGAGAGAGGGAAAGAGAGAGAGGGAAAGAGAGATAGGGTAAAGGATAGAGAGAGGGAGAGAGAGGGAGAGGGAGGGAGGGACAGGGAGAAGAAAGAGGGAAAAAAAGAGAGGGAGAGAGATATAGGGAAAGATAGAGACAGGGAGAGGGAAAGGGAGAGGGAGCGGAAGTTGGGGGAGAGATAGGGAAAAAGAGAGCGGGAGGGAGAGGGTGGGAGGGAGGGAGAGAGAGGGAAAGAGGGAGAGGGAGAGAGAGATAGGGTAAAGGATAGAGGGAGAGGGAGGGAGAGGGGGAAGAAAGAGGGAAAAAGAGAGAGGGAGAGAGATATAGGGAAAGATAGAGACAGGGAGAGGGAAAGGGAGAGGGAGCGGAAGTTGGGGGAGAGATAGGGAAAAAGAGAGTGAGAGGGGGAGGGGGGAGGGGGGAGGGGGGAGGGAGGGAAAGAGAGGGGGGAGGAGAGAATTTTCTTCCTGCCCTCTGAATTCTTGCAGCTGAGTTGGGAAGTTTTAAATTAAAAACTTAAATTAAATTAAAACCACTTGTGACTTCATGCAAGTATTAGTTGTTAACAGTTCGATGCAAAACAAGCCTGATGTGGGTCCCGTCCGCCCGATTATTTCAACTGGCGGGGTCCAGGAGAAGGGCCTTCTCTGCTGTTGCACCTGCTCTCTGGAACATCTTGCCCTCCCCCCACCTCACACACACATACAAATGTGAGATTCATCCCAACCCTCCTTTCCTTCCCAGTTAATTTTGTTCCTGGTGGTCCATCACTCAAACACTTACCCAGGTCAGCTTACTTCTTGGGTTGGTACTTGGGTGGAGGGGGAGGAAAATTTTAGCAAACAATTAATATAAAGTCCTCCAACATCATCTTCTCTATGGTTTTGTGGAATTGCTTTTGGATTTGTGATCTTGCCAAAATTGTCTGGCGGTACAGACCATAGGCTATAGGAACAGGTGCTTCTTGGGGTCTTTCCAGGGCACCCTACAAATATAGTCTGTCAACATCTTTTTTTCTGCTGGGCCTCACGGTGTTGACTTCACCTCATCCATGGCTCATGAATGGCTTACATCTTTAGCCCTACCGATGCTGTGGTAATATTTTCTCCCTGATGCCATCCTAATCCAAGGGTAGCCTCCCAAAGTATGAAAATGGGTAGGGTTTGTCATCTCATACCTTGGAAATAAATCCGATGAGTTGAAACCAAGGTAGGACACAGATCAATTATGAGAAATCATATTCCACGATTGCCGTGTTCCTGTCCACTCAAGGATGGGTGGAGGAGGGTAATTCAGCACAGCAATGAAGGAAGGCCCTCAGCCGTCCTTCTCTAGAGCCAGGTTATTGTAGCAATCAACCGCTAATCCTAAATTGGCATGCATTATTCATGATGTCATTTTTTGAACCACGTGTAACCCACATAGAATTACAGGGCTAGAACGAACGTTGGAGGTCTTCTTCTCCAACTCCATGGCAGGAGACCTTATATCAGTGTTTCTCAACCTTGGCAGTTTGAAGATGTGTGGACTTCAACTCCCAGAATACCCCAGCCAGCGTTGCTGGCTGGGGAATTCTGGGAGTTGAAGTCCACACATCTTCAAACTGCCAAGGTTGAAAAACACTGCCTTATATCATCTCGGACAATTGCTTGTCCAATTTTTCTTAAAAACCTCTGTTGTTGGAGCATCCACAACTCCAGGAGGCAACCTGTCCCATTGATTACCAGTAACACTGTTAACTACAGCATACAAAACATTTGCCAGACCAATCCTCGAATACAGCTCACCTGTCTGGAACCCGCACTGCATAGCGGACATTAATACAATCGAGAGAGTCCAGAAATATTTCACAAGAAGAGTCCTCCACTCCTCTGCTCGCAACAGAATACCTTATGCCACCAGACTTGAAATTTTGGGCTTAGATAGCTTACAGCTACGTCGCCTCCGATCTGATCTAAATGTAGTTCATAAAATCATCTGCCACAATGTCCTACCTGTCAATGAATACTTCAGCTTCAACCGCAACAACACACGAGCACACAATAGATTCAAAATCAATGTAAACCGCTCGAAACTTGGCTACAGAAAATACGACTTCAGCAACAGAGTGATCAATGCCTGGAATGCACTACCTGACTCTGTGGTTTCTTCCCCAAACCCCCAAAACTTTAATCTTAGACTGTCTACAGTCGACCTCACCCCATTCCTAAGAGGTCTGTAAGGGGCGTGCATAAGCGCACCATCGTGCCTACCGTCCCTGTCTTACTGTCCTATTGTCCAAATTTACCTATACCTGCTTTGCTTTTGTTTATGTTTATACCATACCTGTTACCTTGTACATGTTTTGACAAATAAAATAAATAAAAGAAATTCTTCTCACTGTCAGGAAATTTCTTCTTGGTTCTATGTTGGATCTCTCTGATGAGTTTCCACCCATTGCTTATCCGATTCCCCACCTCCCTGTGGCAGCCCCTCATGCAGCAGAAGACAGCTGTCACGTCACTCAGTAATCCATTTACTGGATCCTTCAACGATCTAAAAATTTCCAAGTGGTAATCGGTTCCTCAAGGGTTATGCTTCTGTTTGATGAGTTCCAATGAGTTCATGACTTCCCAACCCTCCAACTTGGTCTATTAATTCTCAGCTTCGTTTTACATCTTCCAAGAGCTACCTTATCATGCCAATAAAGTAGCAAAAAGCTAAGATGATCTTAAGACATCTCAGTCCAGGCACAATAAATAACAACAACAACAACAACAACAACAACAGAGTTGGAAGGGATCTTGGAGGTCTTCTAGTCCAACCCCCTGCTTAGGCAGGAAACCCTACACTACTTCAGACAAATGGTTATCCAACATCTTCTTTAAAACTTCCAGTGTTGGAGCATTCAGAACTTACACAATAAAATAAGATGCAGCTCAAAATGTTCATTATAGGTTAGTGACAGTTCAAAGTTACATCAGCCCTGGGGGGAAAAACCTGATGTATGGCCGGTTCTCACACTTATGACCATTGAAGCATCCTTAGTCATGTGATCATAATTTAGGACAGTGATGGCGAATCTTTTTTTCCTTGGGTGCTGAAAGCGCGTGCACGTGCGCTATTTCACACGCGCGAGTGCCCACACCCATAATTCAATGCCTGGGGAGGGCGAAAATGGCCCCCCCTGCCCCCCCCGGAAGCCCTCTGGAGGCCAGAAATGGCCCGTTTCCTGACTTCCGGTGGGCCCAGTAGGCTTCCCTGGAGCCTGGGGAGGGCAAAAATGCCCTCTCCCGCCCCCTGGAGGCTCTCCGGAAGCTGAAAACGCCCTCCCAGAGCCTCCGTGTGAGCCGAAAATCAGCTGGCCGGCGTGCACATGCGTGTTGGAGCTAAGCTAAGGCAATGGCTCGCGTGCCGGCAGATATGGCTCCGCGTGCCACCTGTGGCACGCGTGCCATAGGTTCGCCATCACTGATTTAGGAGCTTGTCAATTTGCATATATTTACAATGGTTACAATGTCCTGAGGCACTGGGATTGTCATTGGCAACCTTCCTAGAGCACTTCTGTCAAGTTAAGTCAATAGAGGAAGCCAGATTCGCTTAATAACTACATGATTCACTTAACAACTGGAGGGAAAGAGTCATAAAATGGGGCATGACTCACTTAACAACTCCCTTGCTTAGCAACAGGTAATCCTTGACTTAAAACTGTTCATTGAATGATCTTTTGAAGTTACAAAAAAAGTGATTTATGACTGGTCTTCACATATAAACAGAGAGTCCTTGACTTGTGACCACAATTGAACCCAAAACATATGTTGCTAAGTGAGACATTTATTAAGTGAGTGTTGCCCCATTTTACGACCTTCCTTGCCACGGTTATTAAGCGAATCACTGCAGTCGATAAGTTAGTAACTTGGTTGTTAAGTGAATCTGGCTTCCCCATTGACTTTGCTTGTCAGGAGGTCGCAAAAGGGGGTCACCTTGGGGCACAGCAACGGTCATAAGCATGAACCATTTGCCAAGCATCTGAATTTTGATCATGTGACCATGGGGATGCTTCAAAGGTCGTAAGTGTGAAAAATGGTCCTAAGTCATTTTTTCAGTGCCGTTGTAACTTTGTACGGTCACTAAATGAACTGTTGTAAGTCAAGGACTACCTATAACTGTTGTAGCATCCCCGAGGTCATGGAATCAGAATTACTGTGCTTGGAAACTGGCACATCTTTATGATCATTGCAGTCTCCCAAGGTTTTGTGTTTCCCATTTGTGACCTTCCTACGGTGCCCCGAAAAGCAAAGTCAATAAGTGGAGCCAGATTCACTTAACAACCATGACAAAAAAGAGTCATAAAATCAGGTGTCTCACTTAACAACCACATTGTTTAGCAACTGGCATTCCGGTCCCAATTGTGGTCATAAGTCAAGGACTACCTGTATTGTATCATATTATTACAAAATATATCTAGTCACCAAGTTTACTGACCTCCTTAACATTACCTGCATAGCTTGCAGTGTGTTAACATGTTTTGGGCTACTTATTTTAAGAGAACTGTCTTAAAATACTTTATTTAAAGATAATTACCTGTATTTTTCGGAGTATAAGACGCATCTTACTTTTGGGGGAGAAAAATAGGGGGGGAAATCTACCTACCAGGTATTCATCTGGCTAGCGTCCTTAGTCTGGTCAGCTTCAGCACATTATTTTATCCCCTGGTTAGGGCTGAAAAAAATCTTCTTCGGAGGGAGTAGCAATGAAAACAAGCCTGCAAAGACTTAGGGCTGGAAAAAAACTACTTCGGAGGGAGTAGGAATGAAAAAAATCCTGCAAGCCGGGAAGATAGTTAGCATCTTGTTAGGGCTGGAAAAAAAAGCTTCGAAAAAGCTACAGTACATTCGGAATATAAGACGCCCCCAAATTTCAGCCTCTTTTAGGGGGGGAAAGGTGTGTCTTATACTCCGAAAAATACCATAGCTTATCTTAAAGAAAAAAGCTTTAGTAATATATTGGATTTATAGCATCCATCTGAGGTTTCAACTAAATATCCATGTTTGGTCCTATACACACAAATCTGGTTACTCTTGGTGCAGTCAAATTCAGGAGATCAAGAATAAGTGGGCATTTTCTGCTGTGGGGCTTGTATACAGAATACAGGCTTGTATTCTGGAATTATTCTCTTATTTGCTCTCCAGAGATAAGGTTGGCCTTGTCATTCCTGAAGGTCCTGGTTATGCCAGTTGGCCTGGGGCATTCAGGGGATAGGTGAATTTGTGAGGAAGCTGCTCCCTTCTTATTCACATCCCTCTATCCATTATTCTCTTTTCCTGTTCCAGCTGGTTTTATAATTTCTAATTCTTTTTTAAAAAAATATTATATAATAGTTTTAACTGGTGATCGTCTTATTTATTTACTGTTTTTACTGCATTGTTGTATGCCACCAGAGTCATCTTCTGTGAAATGTGGAACCATATAAATTTAATTAATTAATCAATTAATTAATCAATTAATTAAGCAATCATTTAAGCAATTAAGAAATTAATTAATTAATTAAACATTTAAACATTAAACATTGATTAATTAATTGATTAGGTGATTAATTAAGCAATTATTTAAGCAACTAAGCAATTAATTAATTGATTGATTAATTAAGCAAGCAATTAACCAAGCAATTAATTAAGCAATTAATTAACTGATTAGGCAATTAATTAATTAATTAATTAATTAATTAATTAATTAAGAACTTGTATGGCTGTTTATGCACTTAGCTGAAAACAAGCAGGGGTTCAAAGGGGATAGAGAATGGGACACTTTTTAAACCCTAAATTTTCATGAATTCAGTTGGACATCTGACACAAAATGTCAGCACCAAGATGATCGGACAACCTCTTTTTTTTCTCCTGTGCTCTGACAAAGATTGTTTGAAGCAGGGGCGGGTTCCTCTTACCTGGCTACCAGTGCACTGCGTGCGCATCATCACATTTCACGTGCGTGCATGATCATGTTTCACATGCGTGCACCATCACGTTTCGTGCGCGCGTGCTTGCTATGCGCGCATGTCCCCTCGCACGATTTTGCTTCTGCGCATGCGCAGGAAGTAAAAAATCACCGAAATCTCACGAGGGGACGCACATGTGTGCGCAATTTTTGTGATGTTTTTGCTTCCGCGCATGCGTGGAAGCAAAAAATTGCCAAAATCTCACACGCGCGAGCATCCCCTCGCAAGATTTTGCTTTTGTGCATGTGCAGAAAGCAAAAAAGACCACAAATTCAAAAAAAAGATGGCGCCGCGTGACGGACCGGTGAAGACGGCACCGGAGCCGTCACGCGCAAATTGCGCAATCAGCGGGTCCCTACCAGAATGGCGCTCTGGACCGCACCGGTAGGAACCCACCGCTGGTTTGAGGGGTCCTTGGTGCTCTCTGAGCTTGGTTGTTTTCTTGCAGATGTTTCATTACCCAAACTAAATAACATCATCAGTGCTACATGACTTGGGTAATAAAGAAGGCAAATGAACTTTTTTGGTTTTTTCCCTTGAAAACATTTCACTTCACATCTAAAAAGTGAAATCACATCTTCGTCACATCTTCTTGGATGAGAAATGAAACGTTTTCACATATAAAAACCAATAAAGTCCAGCTGCCTTTTGAGACAACCGTCTCCTGGATGATTGAGAATCTCCATAAGACAACGAAGCTCAGGAAACATCAAGGACTACTCGTTTCAGCAATGAGCTACAAATATTCCCCTTTAATGATTAATTGTTTGTTCATTCATTCAGATTTATATAGCCATCCATCTTACAATCAAGTGACTCTGGGCAGCGAACCACAAAGGTAAAGAGCTAACTGCGCAAGTTAATGTGAATATTGCTCATATGAAAAACTTTAATAATTATAAAAAGGCTGTAATTGTAAAATTAGGAATCCCAATATTTGTTGTTGACATGTTGCCTTCATCTCAGCCTCAGGCCATTGGGGAGCTGATCTTAAGTCTTGTGTAGTTCTTCCTGCTGTTGTCTTTTCACTCTTATTCTGACACCATCCAAAGGGAATGTCCAAGATCCTCCTTGGAGGAAAGTCATGTGTCTACAATGAATGGGAAAAGAGACAAAAGAGACTGGATATGAATAGAGTAGACAATGGGGAAGTATATCTCATGCTTGTAACATTTTCATGATGGGTGAAGAGCACTGTCTTTGGCACAATCTGCAGAACTTCTCCATGCAATCTAGAACTTTAACAAAGGGGAGCCCCAAGTAGCCCAGATAGCCAAATAAGTGGAGATCAAGGAAAGAGGATGGGGCCAGCATGGTCACCTCTTCCTTCTCCAATTTGCGTCCTTCAGGCATTCAACGAAAGGCCTGAACAGGGCTTGGATTTATCTTGGACATGTCTTTTTGTGTGTCTGCGCTGATCTCACCAAGCATCAGATAAGAATACATTCCAGTTCTCCCCAAAGAGGTCACGGGGAGATTGAAATTAAATGTTTCCTCACCCACAGATTGTCAGCAGGTTATAGTGAGTGGAGATTAGTCAGATCAGTTTATTATCTTTCAAAGAGATTGTGAAAGAGGCAATTGATTGCACACGTGTGTAATTGCTCCCTCCCCAATGTGGGCAGGATGGATGGACCCAGCAGCTGGGTACATAAGCCATCTGAAATTCTCCAGGACATCAGCAGGAGAAGATCTCCAGAAAAGAGAAGACAATCTTTCTGAGTAAGTTGAAACCTTAAGGGGAGAAGAGAGCTGTGGTTGTACAAAAAGCTAAAGGATCAGATGGGGTTTTAATCAAAGTGGAATGGATAAGTAAGAACATCAGATTATTGGCAAAGAAAGTACTTTGAAAGCCAGTTTGGTCTAGTGGCTAAGGTTAAGCCAGTCTAGAAACCAGGAGATGGTGAGTTCTAGTCCCACTTTAGGCATGAAAGCTGCATGGATGACTTCAGGCCTGTCACTCTCTTTCAGCCAAATTCACCTCACAGGGTTGTTGATATGGGGAAAATAGGAGGAGGAAGGAATATGATGTATGTTTGCAGCCTTTGGTTATTTATATATTAGTGGACTTACAGGAAACATCTGAAATCATGAGTTGTCTGGAAACTTTCTATCATGTTCCCATTCTAATGGATGGCAATAGCAATAGCACTTAGACTTATATACTGCTGGCTGAGGAATTCTGGGAATTGAAGTCCACACCTCATAAAGTTGCCAAGGTTGGAGACCTCTGCTTACAGCACTCTCTTGGCAGTTTACAATATCAGCATATTGTCCCCAACAATCTGGGTCTTCGTTTTACCGAGCTCAGAAGAATGGGAAGGCTGAGTCAATCTTGAGCCCCGTCAGGATGGAACTCCTGGCAGTGAGCAGAGTCAGCCTGCAATCCAATCCAATATAGGAGAATATTTGTAGCTCAAGGTTGAGATGAGGGATTCTTTTTGCTCTCTGGTTGCTTGCTTTCCTTGTAGACATTTCATTACCCAAACTAGTAACATCATCAGTGCTAGTCACCAGGGCTAGCCCCAGCCCCTATGAGGCACCAGTTCTGATGATGTTAAGCTAGTTTCGATAATGAAACATCTGCAAGAAAACCACCAAGCTCAAAGAGCAGCAAGGACCCTTTGCACATGGCCCTATTCCTTGCATCTCTCTCTCTCTCTCTCCCCCTCTTTCTCTGGTTCAATAATATAATTTTAATAGGAGAGTCTGTGATAATCCCTTGCATTGTGATCATAGCTTGTAGTTGTTTTTTTGATGTTTTCTCTTTTACAAAAACAAAGAAAGAAAATACAGCCCAATGCTAAAATATGGGATAGGGAGGATTCATAAACACCTTTAATCTGTTTATTACTTCCAATCCTCTTACTACCCTTTATGAAATGGCTCCAAGTGTTTTGCTCCTTCTGAAACTACGTTCAGTAAATGCAAAACAGAAGGGGATATTAGTGGCAGAGGAATAGGAGTGAAGAGAGGTAGTTACGGGGTGCATTTATATTGGGGATGGGAGTGGAGACTCCACTCCCCCTTTTGAACATCCACAGTCTGAATTCTCAAGAAGCAACATTTTGGGGAGGTAAGCAAAATGCTACGTCACCTGCAAGGCTATTTAGCTGCTAAAGTACCAGGTGTGGATATTTGTTTAGGAAACAGCTAGCTAGGTAATTAGAGCAGAGATCTCTTGATTCTGATGCTAATTGGTATCACTAAAACTTGCGATTCAGGATTTGGGAGAATAAACAAACAGGAAGACAAAGAAGGACATCCAAAGATTTGGATCTTGCAGCAGGTGAATTGCTGAGTCTTGAATGCGTAGGATCATGTCACTCGAGAGAAATTGTGATAGAGGTCCTTCGTGATGGGTCATTATTTGGGGAAAGAGGAGGAAAGGGCTTCTACAAGACAGATTCATGGTGCTGCTTTGTCCCCAGAACAAGGACGAAAGTGTTCCACCGAAGACCATTCTAGGAGGACCAGTTTAGGTTAAACTTTCTTCTTGATAACAGCAACGTTGTTTTTATCAATTACTCCCAGTAAAGGCACACCTATCCCTTAGCTCTTAGATCAGTGTGAGGTATAGCGAAGACAAACAGTTGGCATACAATTACTTCTACTCAATGACGAAGTTTTAAATACATTCACAAGGAAGGCTCACCTGTTTTTCCTCAGATCTGGTGCTGCATTAGTTGGGATGTTGGTCTTGTAACTTGACCCATTTGGAGGACTTGAGATCTGAAAGGGCTCTTCTAAAGGGGCAGATGATCTGATGCTCCTTTATAATTTAGTCAGGATTGCTGTCATCATTGAGGGGGGGGGAACAGTGTTAACATGGATTTTGCATGTGTGTAAGTCAGTCATGGAGATAACAACCCCATTTTATATATGTTTGAAGGACAATAGAACCTTCTTTTATGACTTTTTGTGATTTTTGGATTCTAAGATTTTACTGACAATTCCAGGCTTTTTTTTTTGAAGGAGGACCTATTTTAATTTAGGAAAGAATCCTGTAAACATGTACAGGAGGATGCTGTTAATTGTCTATATACGGTACTACTGTTTATGGAGGTTCTCAGTCATCCAGGTCATGGTTGTCCCAAAGATGCTTTTCCAAAAGGCAACTGGACTCCCTTGGTTTTTGTCCTTGAAAATGTTTCACTTCTCATCCAAGAAGCTTCTTCAGTTCTCAGAAATGGTTTCAAGGAAAGAAATCCAGTTGCCTTTTTGGAAAAGCACCTTTGAGACCTACATACTATTGTTCCTGAATTGCTTCCCTTGTATTAATAAAATGACATCTGAAGTTAGGGAGAGCAACTTAGACACAAGCATGGCAGTGGAAACACTTCATCAATAGCGAATGAAGAAAAATAGAGAGACTGCTGGGTATAATGGGTTAGGGTTAGGGTTAGGGTTGAGCTAAAAACTAGGAGACTGTGAGTTCTAGTCCCACCTTCAGCATGAAAGCTGGCTGGGTGATATGGGCCAGTCCTTTGCTCTCAGTCCTTTGTTGTGGGGAAAATAGGATGGAAGGAAATGTGAGGTAATTAATAATAATAATAATAATAATAATAATAATAATAATAATAATAATAATAATAATAATAATAATAATAATAATAATAATAATAATAATAATAATAATAATAATAAATAAAAAAACGTTGGAAGGGACCTTGGAGGTCTTCTAGTCCAACCCCCTGCTTAGGCAGGAAACCCTACACGACTTAAGACAAATGGTTATCCAATATCTTCTTTAAAATTTCCAGTGTTGGAGCATTCACAACTTCTGGAGGCAAGCTGTTCCACTGATTAATTGTTCTAACTGTCAGGAAGCGAAATCTCGATGAAATCTCTCTTGCACGCACGTCCCCTTGTGAGATTTCGGCGCAATTTTACTTCCGCGCATGCGCAGAAGCAAAAAATCGCTGAAAAATTCACAAAAAAAGATGGCGGCACCGGGTCGGTAATCTCTTGATGATGTCACCAGCCCGCCGCTACCGGTGCAATGGAGTGGACCGCACCGGTAGGAACCCACCACTGGTTGTAAGTCAAGGACTACCCTGTATATACACTTGTTTTGGTTGCTGTGGAACCAATATGGCTCCTTCCTAGGTCCAGCTGACCACTCGATGGACAGTGGCAAAGAATGGTTTGTATTTCTTTCTTAACATCTAGTTGTCCAGATTTACCCAGCCCAGCTAGCATTTCATCTTTGTATGTATCCGCAGGTGCTGTAATTGACAAGCCGACAAGATGTGTAACATGGATTGTGTTGCCAATGCCGTAAGGACGGTTCTGAGGACCATAAAAAGGATATTTGACAAGAGCAAAGGTAAGAAAAGCGTTGTTGAAAAAGGCCTCATTATTTATACTACACACAGATTAGCCTTAATAAAGCTTTATGCAAAGCTGCTCTAAAGACCCATTATGGTTAGCTTTTGATTTATCCCACTGTGTTACCCCGGTATGTGCTAAATAAATAAATCCTGGTGAAGTAGCCATTTCAGCATATTCACGGAATGGGGGAGGAGGATGTGCAAGGAAGCCGCATATTTACGAAGCAAAACAAAAGGAGTGTGTTATTTTAAGAAGTGCAACTTTTTTTAAAATACTATAATTCACTATCTTACCTGTAGTATGGCCAAAAGGGCTCAGGTAATTCCTTTTTGGGGAGGCTGTTTCTGGAAATGAGCTCTCACAAGCAACTTCAAGGCCCCAGCTCACTTAAAAAAATATTGTATGGGTGTGGGTTAATTCCAGCTGCATTGAAAATTACACAGGGAAGGGAAATACAAAGACTTATCAAATGAAGTTAAGCAGACCACTGTATCTTAAAACATGTGCATTGATAATACAATTTGCCAGACATTTTTTGACAACCGGATGTCCTCATCATCTAAAGATAAATCTTCCCACGTTTCAAAATCTGTTTTATGCATTGAATTGATTTTATAGACTGCCCTGCCTCTTCGGGCTTTGAGGCATAGATTCAACACCTTCCTTGTAGTTGTGTGACTCTTAATGATCTCCAGGGCAGGCAACAGGCAGGCCAATGCAGGGGTGGGGTTCTAACTTACCTTGCCGCTGGTTCGCTTCCTCCTGCGCCGCATGCTGCGTGGGTGGGTGGGTGCATGCGCAGTGCCAAAAACTCAGTTTCTATGCATGCGCAGAAGCAAAAAAAAGCAAAACATTCCCAAAAAAATAAAAAATTCCAAAAAAAAGATGGCGGCGTCCACGGACCGGCACCAACAAAACCAGCTCTGTGATGTCACCACCAGTTTACTACTGGTTCTATAGAACCAGTGCGAACCGGGAGGAACCCACCTCCGGGCCAATGAAATGATTATGTCACTTAAGTGGTGACATCATGAAATTGTTGGCCTTGGCCCTTGTCCAAATCTTAGTGTCTTGCTTCCTCACAGCAAGTTCCAATATGTCTAATTGTGGGCATCCATAGTGTACAGTGATAAATGGCTATAAGTTGTGAATGAACATCCCGTTTTGTTTTAAAGACTGAAGTCACATATTCAACTAAGATGTAATGTCACTTCTTGGTTTTAGTTTATCATATTTTGGGAATTCAGCCAGCTTTGGTTTATTCAGAAAGTCATCACTAAGTAAGCCATGGATTAGCACAACAGATGAACCCAGCCTATAAGGACTACCTGGTGTATTAGAACTGCACTCACCGAATATTCATTTAATATGGCAAATGTTTGGATTTATTCTTGTTATGGTCCCTGACGAGTAGAATTCTGGGAAATCAAAAAGCTCAATGGCCTTGATACAAAATGAAGAATTCCTTATTTACCACTTTATTACAGCTATACTGGGTATATGAAGTCAATCCAAGAATAAATAAGATACAAAAAAAGAGGTCATAACAGCTTGTCAGTAAAGTTTTTAGTTTCTTTCATCATTAATGAATTCTTGAACATTGTTATTCAATCTGGGCAATATCCCAGCCAGTCTTGGGACTAGGGAATTCTGGGAGTTGAAGTCCGCACAACTTAAAGTTGTCAAGATTGAGAAAACAGTGGTAGAGAATCCAATCATTTTGTTCCCAAAATGATTGGATTCTAACTCTTCTCCTCGATGAACCAATAGCTTTCAGCTTTCTCATTCACCTAGTAAATATTCTTATTCACTCAATAAATCTACTTCCTGTTCTTTCCTGACCTCTGACCTTTTGGCCTTTATTTGTCTTTCAGAAGTGATTGAGCATCCCTTTGAGGAACCCAAACCAGGACCTGACAAAACAGATTGAGGTCGTGATGGACTTCACCATCCTTGATATGCAGAGATCTTCTATATTGTTAAAGAACTCCGTGTAATATTGGGTCAAAATTCCCAAAAAAGAATAAAAGTCATGTTGACCTGAATCTTTGTGCTGGCTTTCTTCTGAAGTGTTTAAGAAAGGAGCTACTAAGTTGAGTTGGCTTGTTGAGTTGCAAATGGATGATTGAAAGACTCTAATGCAAGGGTGTCAAACTGGATTTCTTTGAGGGCTGGATCAACATTGTAGTTCTCCTCCGTGGGCTGCGGGGAGGGGGCTGGGAGCGGGGGGGGGAGACGGGATGGACACCTCCTGCAGCACCCTGCCGACCAAAATGGGGCACGTGGGGGCTGTGCATGGCCCGTTTTTGGCCTCCTGCAGCACTCTGCCAGCCAAAAATGGGCCGTGCAAAAGGCCTGTGAAGCCCCCACACAGCCCATGTTTGGCCGGCAGAGTCCTGCAGGGGACCGTGGAGGCTGAAAACAGGCTGTGCAAGGGCCACATGCAGCCCCCCTGTGGCCCATTTGGGCCGGCAGAAGCACCGCAGGCCGGTCCTTTGATATTTCCAGGCCGGCCTCGCGGGCCAGATTTAAGTACCCCGAGGGCCGGATGTGGCCCGCGGGCCTTGAGTTTGACAGCCCTGCTCTAATGCATCAAGTCACCTTCCTCTTAATTTATTCTGCTCTGGGAGCTTCCAAATCAAGCAGCCACAAGTTAGGTAGCATGCTAACCACATGTTTATGTAATTATTTATCTTATATCAAAAGGTACAGGTTCAGACTAGGCAATAGTTGCCTACTCCAGGGTGGAAATGGAAATGGGTGAAATTATGGAAAGTATTAGATTCCATCTCCACAGAAAAGCCATACACCTTTCCAGCTAGTCTCTCCTCTTTTTATCTCTGGGTTCCATCACAAATATTCTTCATACCACTCATCTCTGGCTCTGAAGCTGCCCGTCCCTTTCCAGTTACACGGCTTCATTCCAAAGACTGTGTTGATATTTTTTCTAGTTTAAACCCAGTTTATCCAAACTCAGAGGAATTTTTTTTTGGCAACATTAAGATTGGTAGTAGATTGTTTTTCTGTTGGTTTTGTTTTCCTACCTCCCACCCTTTCCAGTCCCTGGTCACAGTCCACTATAACCTACCTAAGCCAGAGGAGATTATTACAGGCTTATCAATGATTCTGACCTTCATCAGTTTCATGACTGGATTCTCCTCCTTTTATCAGCAGGGTGAATTTTCATATCATTCTGTCTCTCTCCCTCTCTCTCACACACACAGAGGCTCTGTTTTTTAACTATGAAACTATTATGAAACTGTGACAATGTCATGTTATCCTGCCAGCATCACTGCTACTTGAGATTTAAAAATAAAAACAAAAACAGCAGGAATAATCCATTCCAGCAGGATAGCTTTCCTTCTCCCTAACAACTATGTCCTCTCTCTCCTCTCTCTTTCTCACCTCCTCTCCCTCTCTTCCCCTATTCCTCTCCCTCTCCTCCTCCTCTCTCTCCTCCTCTCCCTCTCTCCCCCTATTCCTCTCCCTCTCCTCCTCCTCTCTCCCTTTCCTCTCTCTCCTCTCTTCCTCCTCTCCCTCTCTTCCCCTATTCCTCTCCCTCTCCTCCTCCTCTCTCCCTTTCCTCTCTCTCCTTCTCTCCCTCTCTTCCCCTATTCCTCTCCCTCTCCTCCTCCTCTCTCCCTTTCCTCTCTCTCCTCTCTCTCTCCTCCTCTCCCACTCTTCCCCTATTCATCTCCCTCTCCTCCTCTCTCCTTTTCCTCTCTCTCCTCTCTCTCCTCCTCTCCCACTCTTCCCCTATTCATCTCCCTCTCCTCCTCTCTCCTTTTCCTCTCTCTCTCCTCCTCTCCCTCTCTTCCCCTATTCCTCTCCCTCTCCTCCTCTCTCCTTTTCCTGTCTCTCTTCTCTCTCCTCCTCCTCTCCCTCTCTTCCCCTATTCCTCTCCCTCTCCTCCTCTCTCCCTTTCCTCTCTCCTCTCTCTCTCCTCCTCTCCCACTCTTCCCCTATTCTTCTCCCTCTCCTCCTCTCTCCTTTTCCTCTCTCTCTCTCTCCTCTCTCTCTCCTCCTCTCCCTCTCTCCCCCTATTCCTCTCCCTCTCCTCCTCTCTCCTTTTCCTGTCTCTCTTCTCTCTCTCCTCCTCCTCCTCTCCCTCTCTTCCCCTATTCCTCTCCCTCTCCTCTCTCTCTCCCCCTTTCCTCCTTTCTCCCTTTCCTGTCTCTCTCCCCCCCCTCCTTTACTTCCCACTCTTCATTTTTCCAGTCTGGAATTCCACCATTCCTCAATCTTGGTGACTTGAAGACGTATGGATTTTAACTCCTAGCATTCCCCAGCCAGCATGGTCTGGAGTGGTCTGGACAATAGTCCGGACCAGTGGTGGGTTGTAAATAATTTTGCCACTGGTTCATGCGCACGCTCGCGCTCAAGAGACACTTCTGCGCATGCGCAGAAGTGTCCCGGGTGGGTGCGCGGAGCCTCCCACCGCTGGCGCTACCAGTTCTAAGAACTGGTCCGAACCGGGAGCAACCCACCACTGGTCTGGACAATGTATACAAAGAACACTGAAAGTGTGAATGAGGAGAAGTGTGTGCCAGTTATGTATTTTTTAAATTTGATTGGATATAAGAGGATGTTGGCAGCTTTGGGAGCTGTGGCAGCTCAAAACACATGGATGCTTACAGGGGTGTTCCCAACATATGGTCAAAAAAAGTCCGGATCTGCTTGTTTTTTATGTGTATTGCAATGAAAGCTCTCAGGGGTCCCCAAAGGGTATGTTCCAAAAAGTAACAATGGGGCGACTGCAGGGGACCTACCCAACCAAGGATTCCTGCAATCACACTGTCAGGAATCCTTGGTTGGGTAGGTCCCCTCTTCTCTTGGTTGGGTGGAGGAGGACTTGACTTGCTCATGAGGGTCCTTCTCTGATGGAATTAGAGACAAATCATGGCAGGATGCGAAGATGTCCGACTGCCTTCGCAGTGTTTATTGCTTATATACAGTTTTCCAAGCAGCAAAAGGAAGGAAAGAACAACAGCATTTTCATTGGTGAATTCCCCCCCACACCTTCTCTCCCTCACCAGCTTTAATGAGCATCCTGTTGCAACCTAGATGAGATCACGTACCAGCCAGAGAAGGTATCTTATCATTCTGGCGGTGTGAACTGAGTGAGATCATTCAGAAACAAGGGGCCTGCTTAGGGCAGGGAGTTTTCTGCACATACACACACACCCTTTCACAGGGTCCCGATCCCTACACTTCTCTATTCTCAAGAGTCTCAAGGTTATCCAATGTAAAGACAATAGAAAATTTGCTTCAAACTACTTAGTAAGCACAGGGGCCCCTGCAAACCACTATAATGTCAATACACTGAAAGTATACATTGTAAGGTTATGATGCAACACACTACCCCTCAAGTTACGACCATAATGGAGTCTGCCCATCACGACCATAGCTTGTGATGGTCATAAATCGGATCACCCATGTGACTGATCTGATTTTAGAACCATTTTGGGGTGGTCACTAAGTGAATGCCACAGTCATAAAGCGACCACTAAGGTCATTAAGCAAACACTGCAGTCGTTAAGTGGACTAATGGTTCACTGTGGGTCCAGTTTTAACAAAAAGTGTCTTAAAATGCAGTCCTGTGACTGTAGGCCACTGCAAATGGCTATACATGCAGCCTGGCAGCCGAGCACCTGAAGTGCGGCCATGTAGGGATGGGTGACCATCAGAACTTCAAATCTGGGTCATACATATTCCCAGAAAGATCTGTTGTAACTTCAAACTTGTTAGGACTCTGTCCAAACAGTTGGGTTGGCAATATATAAACAAGCCACCAATATATGTTTGTATGTACAGTATTTATGTAATATAGCTTTAAAATATGTTTGCTATATTCTGATTGGCTGTGGTGTTGCAAGTTGCCATAAGAGGGAGCTAAAAATCATGGTTCTCTCGCTCTGCTGATTCATTCGTGATTGACTCTTTGACTGATATAGTGAGCTCTGTGTGTTATGCTCTGTTAATCTATGACAGTTTGAAGTGTTTGTAAGCTGTAATATCTTTGTTTGATGTAAGACAAAGAAAGGCCGGTAAGAAGATTATTGTACTTCTTGATATTGACTGATTGAACGTGTATGACCTGGACTGTTTAATTGGACTGTGCTGTGTTTAAAAGTAAACACTAATTGCACTTTAACATATCTGTGTGTATGACTGGATAATTACTCACATCTACTGGATACCAAACTGCAAACCCTCGTTTCTACGTGCATGTCCTTGATAACTCAAGGGTCGCTCTGCACACTCCTTAACAAAACTGTCACTAACCAACCAGTCATAAGTCAAGGATTACCTGTACAAATAAGTGTCAGAATTGACTCATTCAAGGTTGACTTAGCCTTCCTTTAAGCAGATGTTGGATAACCATTTTTCTGAAGTAGTGTAGGGTTTCCTGCCTAAGCAGGGGGTTGGACTAGAAGACCTCCAAGGTCCCTTCCAACTCTGCTGCTGCTGCTGCTGCTGCTGCTGCTGCTGCTGCTGCTGCTGTTGTTGTTGTTGTTGTTGTTATTATTATTATTATTATTATTATTATTTATTTATTCACAAAAAATGTAATACACAGCAAACGAGATTTATATGCTGGATTTCGTATCACTATATCACAAGTCAAACACTTCCCAAGCGTCTAGGACTGTGTGATGTATTTTCGTATGATGCGCGCAGATCCAAGTACGGTGGCCTTTTGCAACTGACAGATCGTGATTTTGTCAATGTTTATTGTTTTCAAATGCCGGTTAAGGTCTTTTGGCACAGCACCCAGTGTGCCGATTACCACTGGGACCACCTGTACTGGTTTATGCCAGAGTCGTTGTAATTCGATTTTAAGGTCCTGATATCGGTTAAGTTTTTCTTGTTGTTTTTCATCAATTCGACTGTCACCTGGTATGGCGACATCAATGATCCACACTTTTTTATTTTCCACAATCGTGAGGTCTGGCGTATTATGTTCCAAAACCTTGTCAGTCTGAATTCGAAAGTCCCAAAGTATTTTGGCATGTTTGTTTTCAACTACTTTCTCAGGTTTATTATTATTATTATTATTATTATTATTATTATTATTATTATTATTATTATTATTATTATTATTATTATTATTATTATTATTATTATTATTATTATTATTATTATTATTATTATTATTATTATTATTATTATTCCATCCTTCCGAGGTGGGTAAAATGAGGACCCAGATTGTTGGGGGCAATATGCTGAACTCTGTAAACCGCTTAGAGAAGGCTGTAAAAGCACTGTGAAGCGGTATATAAGTCTAAGTGCTATTGCTAGAATGTCAGATTAAAAGTTGATTTTAACACCACGATCTATTGTTAGGTTTCATTAACTGTCCCCTTTCCTTGGACTGGGATCAAAAACAGAGTGAAAATTATGGCTGTGGAAACATCCCTTACGCAAGAGGCAAGAAACTCCCGATTGCAAAGATGTCTCTCAAATCTTAAATCACAGAATAGCTGAAGTTGGCAAGGAATGCTAAAAATAGCTACCTATGCTTCTTTAAATGTGATCAAAATAGAATGCGAGAGACAAAATGGAATTACAACATTCTAGTATCACCTTCTGGTCACACAAACAGACAGCTGAATTTCATCCCACATATTTGTAGCTGTTCTTGCTATTATTATTATTTTCATTGCACAGGAATCCCCCAAACTGTAAAACTCAATGCATTATATTCAGAAATTAAATTCTAATTAAAAGGGGCCTATCCAGTAATGGGTTCTAAAACTACCGGTTCATTCGTGCGCGACGCTTCTGCGCATGCACAGAAGTGTTTCGGGTGGGTAGGTGGAGCCTCCCGCCTCCAGTGCTACCAGTTCGAAGAACCAGACCAAACCGGGAGCAACCCACCCCTGGGCATATCTATGTTTCTATCTGAACCGTGTTGAGGGGAGGGGACAGTGGAGGGGAGGGAAGTTGAGGTGAATAGAACTGCAGGTATATTGATCATTATTGCCAATATGTTGACAACTACCAAAGTAGTACATGGAGTTAAGGAGCTTATAGGTATTTTTTTGACTTACGACGACAATTAGGACCAGAATTTCTGTTGTTAAGCAAGGCGATTGTTAAGTGACTTGTGTCTGATTCCGTGATTTTTTTTGCCATGGTTGTTAAGTGAATCACTGCAATTGTTCAGTAAATCATGTGGTCATTAAGCAGATCTGGCTGCCTGACATGCAGTCATATGACCGTGAGGCTGGGCGACTGTCGGAACTTTGAATTGGGGTCCTAAGAACCCCCAGTTTCAAACTGTTGTTAAGTTGAAGATTATCTAAGCATTCAAAAGGTTTTCAAGAAATGGATGGATTACTAAAGTCATATTTGCTGCTTCCAGATTTCCCTCAGGTCCTCAGCTGACGCCGGGCTGCTGCTGCAAGCTGATTGGTCACAGCCGTTCTGGCGCGACTATATAAGGAGCTGTCAAGGGTACTGACTTTGCCGCTCTCTGTTAGCCTGAGCGTGCCATGCTAAGCAGACAGGCTAGCGCTTTCACTGTTAGCATTTACCTTGAGCTGAATAAACTTGTTAGCCTTTTGAACATGTTTGCCTCAGTTTGTATGTCTTCTAAGACATATCAATATTGAATCCACTTTGCTTTCTGAATTAGTCCCCTGACGTCAACACAGGACAGGGAAAGAATACTCAACATTACAGGTAGTCCTCGATTTACAACAATTCGTTTAGTGACCGTTTAAAGTTACAATGGCACTGAAAAAGTGACCTATGATCATTTTTCACACTTACAACTGTTGCAGCTTCCCCAAGGTCATGTGATCAAAATTTGAATGCTTTTTTTGATGGTTGCAGTATCCCAGGTCACCTTTTGTGACCTTCTGACAGGGAAAGTCAATGGGGAAGCTTGATTCACTTAACAATCGTGTTACTAACTTAACACCTGCAGTGATTCACTTAACAACTGTGGCAAGAAAGATTGTAAAACAGTGCAAAACACAATGTCTCGCTTAGCGGCATAAATTTGGGGCTCAATTGTGGTCTACCTGCATTGGTTTACTCACTTCCAGTTTTCAGCAAGATCTGTCAGTGGGATCCCTCCACACCTTTGTTGTAAAATCAAGAAATAATTTAATTATTCCCTCATTGCATGTCTACAGTAGTATACAGTACGTCTGATGACTATTGCTCTCTTCGCTCCCGTGATAAAAAAGCAGGAATTTCAGGACGATTCCTTCTTTGCGGCGTAATATTTTTCTACCCAAGTGATTTTTTTAAAATTCAGCATCACACACTTAGGACGTAAAGAGGAAGTTTCTTGCTCATATCTGATACCCTAATCTCTCCATCAGCGACTGCATCCTGTTCACATCAAATGGCGATGGAACTTATTTCTGTCCCTGAAGTCATTCCATTGCCATGGCAACAAGGGAATCTGACTTGACAAACCTCTGGCAACCAGGAGAGATAGTTGCTATGGCAGTAGTTGGCAGGGCCCCAAAAACAAAATGGTGCAGGAGACCCGACTGAGAAATTTTTAAGGCAAAGGCCAGAAGCGTCTGCTTGATTATCTCTTTCCGATGACAGAATATTTGCACGCCACATTAGCCGTCAAACAGGTGAAGCATCTGCGTCATTTCAATGCTTTAACATGACGACGTGGATGGGGGCTTGCAAGGAAAGAGGTAGTTGCAATATTACCTGGGGATTTCTGAGTTTTTCCAAAAAGGTTTCTCAGGCTACGGAAATAATCAGCTTCCTAGGACCCCTTTATCAGGAGGGATCAGTGGTGGTATTCAATTTTTTTACTATCGGTTCTATGGACGTGGCTTTGTGGGCATGGCGTAGCTTGGTGGGCGTGGCAGGGGAAGGATACTGCAAAATCCCCATTTCCTCCCGATCAGCTGGGACTCGGGAGGCAGAGAATAGATGGGGGCGGGGCCAGTCAGAGGTGGCATTTACTGGTTCTCCAAACTACTCAAAATTTCCACTAACGGTTCTCCTACTGGTCAGAACCTGCTGAAACCCACCTCTGGGAGGGATGGTATGCCAAAAGGGAAAGAAGAACTTAAATTTACACATAAGAGGCCCAGAGGTGGGATCCTACCTCTGATTGCCGGTGCGGTTAATTGCTGACTTGGCGGCAGAGCCGAAGACTCTGCTCGAGCCTGCTCCCGTTCGCGGAGCAGGAGCCTTTCCTGGGCGCTTTCCGCGCCTGCATGGATGCCGCCAATGGCGTTCTTTTGCCCTCTGCGCATGGGGCCATGCGCGGAGGGCAAAAGAACGCCATTGGCGGCATCCATGCGGGTGGGGAAAGCGCCCGGGAAAGGCTCCCGCTCCGCGAACGGGGGCAGGCTCGAGCAGAGTCTTCGGCTCTGCCGCCAAGTCAGCAATTAACCGCACCGGCAATCAGAGGTAGGATCCCACCTCTGAAGAGGCCTACATTACCCTTCAACCACAATAATCCATATTTGCACCTTGTGGTGCAAGCACAAAGCAAAAGCTAGCTGAAGAAAAGCAGAGAACACAAGAACTCAACAGAGTTGCTCTTTTCAAGCCACTAAACCAGGGATGGGGGAATCTTTATGACCTGTGGACTTCAACTCCCAGAATTCCTGAGCCAGCCGGCTCAGGAATTCTGGGAGTTGAAGTCCACAAGTCATAAGGGGCCATAGTTCCCCACCCCTGCACTAAACAAATGGGATATGTTTGTGGCCAGAGGAAATCCAACTTGATGCAGAAGAATATATGAAGGACGTGTAATTTTTTAAAATGTTTGTACTGTTTTCGGCTGCCTGTAAGAGGTAAAAGTTGAAATTCCAAGTCAACAATAAAAATATCTACCGTAGGCAGGGGGACCTATTTCTTCAAGCTATTAGAAGGACTTCTTCTTTCTCAATCCCATCGCTGCTTCTTATGAAACACCTCTGTTAAGGAGTTATTGTGCTGTTAAGCACATACACAGCGAAATGTGTTGTAGTAATGGTGTTGCAGTTTGATATGAATGCTATTCAGCCAATAAACAGAATATCTTTAATATGTACAAAATAGTTTTTACTTGAATAATAGCAAAGTTAAATAGGAAGTCTAAGTCATACACAGGTATTCAGTCAATGCGAAGTTTCTTCTTCTTGCCTATCTTTGTTTTAACTCACAAAGATTACAGCTATCACTTAATTCTATACTATCACAGATAGTTACTCTTCTTCTTCACAGCAATTTCACACAGTCATAAAGTAATCTACTCATCACTAATGCAGCAGAGAGTCTTCAATCCGGAACACACCATCAAATACCACTCACCACACTAAACCACACTAAACCATAAACCACCAACCACACTGAGCATGCTCTCTTGCTTGCTTATATAGTAATTATCCACAATGCATTGAAAGCAATATACACATAACAATGATTTGTGGCTTAATCTTATATTAGCACACCCAATTGTTTGAACAAGGTTCTAACAACCTCCGTTCGTCTTTCGGAAACATCTGGGACCGGTCCTTCTCCATGGGAACCGGCCACACAGGTCACTTGGTAGACCACTGATGGAAAGAGAAGTCTGAGATATTGCTCAACCATCAGCATGAGCATTAGCGTAGTCTCAATATTCGACTGTGCCTGTGGAAATGGAGCAGAAATAATTGCTCTATATTTTCCACGGCTCCATGGTCTTACTTATGAACTATAATAAATATTTCTCTTTGTAATGGCTTTCTTAAAATAAAAAGAACTCAGTGGGATTCCTGATCGTGAAGAGAGACTTGTGAGCTACTCAGGAAAATGTGATCGCAAAGGGTGGCATGCAAATTTTAAACAAATAAATAGGTGAATATAATTTCTTTGCTATCTAAACTCCATTCATCATGTTTTATCTCCCTTCTGTTGCATTTTAGCCCATAAGTTGCTCAGTAGAAGGAGTTATTGATTTTTTAAAAATTATCAAATATATCAGTTATATAGACTTGGTGTTCAGGTAGTCCTTGACTTATGACCATTTGCTTAGTGACTGTTTGAAGTTACAATGGCACTGGAAAAAAAAGTGACTTATGACCAGTTTTCACATGACAGTTGCCACATCCCCAGGGTCACGTGATCAAAATTCAGATACTTGGCAACTGGCATGTACTTATGACGGTTGCAGTGTCCCATGGTCATGTGATCAGCTTTTGCGACCTTCTGACAAGCCAAATTCATTTAACAACCGTGTTACTAACTTAACGACTGCAGGGATTCAATTAACACCTGTGGCAAGAAAAGTTATAAAAATGGGGCAAACTCACTTAACAACGGTCTTGCTTAGCAAGGGAAATTTGGGGCTCAGTTGTGGTCGTAAGTCGAGAGCGACCTGTATTTCTTCATGAGGGAGAACTTTCCTAATGACAAAATTTACTCTGAAGAGAATTTCTTCTTGGCGAATGGTCCTTTGAAACTTAGTGTGCTTTCAATAAGTTTGAAGGATGCATTTGTGCATTCTGAACTTAAGCCTGTATAAACCACCTTCTCTCCTCGCTTGATTTTAATGCAATATTCTACTTCAGCGTTTCTCAACCTTGTCAAGGCTGACTCGTAAGGCACCTCTACTCTCAACCTGACAACAGAAACAAAGAGGGGGGGAGGGAATGCTTGGAATGTATTGGAAGCTGGGAGGGAGATGAGGAATGTATGTGAGCCTTTTGCAGCCTGAGAAAATCCTGATACTTCAAGGCCCTGTGATGGGAACCTTCCGAAGGCACAGACTTGTTTTCCAAAACAAAAAGAACGTGTCCATTGGTGGACAATGGACATGTGGCCCAAGGGGAAAAGGGGGAAATTAATTATGCTGTTTTTCACGCAAAAACCTCAGAATTAGCTTCCCTTCTTCTGTGCTGTATGGATCTATCAGTAAAGTTATACTCTTGGTTTTTTAAAAAAATGTCCCAGGAGTTTCTTTTGATGCATATGCTAACGGGACGGTTGGCATTAAGTTTAAGATATGTGTGCTTCAACATCCGTTTGATGCAGCCGGCTGGGGAATTGTGGGAGTTGAACAGGGGTGAAATCCTCCCGGTTCGCCCGGGCCAGTCTTTCGGCGTATAGCCGATGGAACTGGTGGCGGTCGCGGTGCGGAGCTTCTCCCGCCCGCTTTCCCGGCCCGGCTGAACGCCGCCATTCAGGTTATTTTTCCCTCTGTGCATGCGCGCGCATGCACAGAGGGAAAAATAACCCGAATTGAGGCGTTCAGCCGGGCCGGGAAAGCGGGCGGGAGAAGCTCCGCGCCGCGACTGCCGCCAGTTCCATCGGCTATACGCCGAAGGACTGGCCCGGGCGAACCGGGAGGATTTCACCCCTGGAATTGAAGTCCACACATCTTAAACTTGCTAAGATTGAGAAACATTCTTCTAGGTCAGGGGTGTCAAACTCAAGGCCTGAGGGCTGGATTCGGCCTGCGGGATGCTTAAATCCGGTCCGCAGGGCTGGCCTGGAAATATCAAAGGATTGGCCCACAGTGCCTCTGCTGGCTAAAATGGGCCGCATGCAGGGTGGGCCACAGCCCATTTTTGGCCTCCACGGCCTCCTGCAGCACTCTGTTGGCCAAAAATGGGCTGCGTGGAGGCCTCGTGCGGCCTGTTTTCTGCCTCCCCGGCCTCCAGCAGCATTCTGCCAGCCAAAAACGGGCCGCACGGAGGCCTCCTGCAGGGCCACCCGCACCCATTTTGGCCAGCAGGGTGCTGCAGGAGGCACCCGTCCCATCTCCCCCCTGCTCCCCAACCCCGCCAGCCCACGGAGAACTACAATGCTGATCCGGCCCTCGAAGAAATCCAGTTTGACACCCCTGTTCTAGGTTGTACTTCCAAGCTGCAAGCTCTCAGTAGCAGCTTAATTCGTGTGGTATTATGATTACATACAATACAATGGAAATCATTTTGGGTAAAATTAGCTGTTTATTATGGCCTCCTTTTGGTGATAAATGATCTTATTTGTAATTGTGTTTGGAAGCCAAAGCCATGATCCTTCAAGCTTGGGTCTGCACTGTAAACTTCTTGTGGTGATTAAATTTAACCAGATTGCTGATCAATCTAATTCACAAAATAAAATTATTCAAAATGATGGCTTGGATCTGTTGTTGTTTGCAGGGGTGAAATGCTCCCGGTTCGGGCATGCCTGCCAGTCGTGGGAGAGCCGGTAGCGATTGCAGGGCGAGGCTTCGCCCACCTGCCTGGACGCCGCCATTTGGGTTCTTTTACCCTCTGCGCATGTGCAAAGCGGCGTCCGGGCAGGTGGGCAAAGCCTCGCGCTGCGATCGCCACCAGTTCTCCGACGACCGGCAGGAACGCCCGAACTGGGAGCATTTCACCCCTGTGTTGTTGGTGTTGAAAATCAGCCCACCTGCCCCAGTTTTTGTGGGTGATATCTTTCAAAAGATGGGATGTACCAGCACCTGCTTCTTTTGAGTGGTAAAGCCGGTTCTGCATACTTGTTTTGTGACATGTTTCCTGTGAAGATAACAGAGTGGCCCTTCATATCTGTTTTCTTATCTGGGTGTGTTAAAGTATCAATCATTCTCTGTTATATATACTTTTTCCTAAGAATGTTGATTATATACCGTATTTTTCAGAGTATAAGATGCACTGGAGTATAAGACGCACCTTAGTTTTTAGGGAAAAAAATCTACCTACCAGGTATTCATCTGGCTAGCCTTCTTAGTCTGGTCAGCTTCAGCACATTATTTTATCCCCTGGTTAGGGCTTAAAAAACATTCTTTGGAGAGAGTAGCAATGAAAACAAGCCTGCAAAGACTTAGGGCTGGAAAAAAACTTCTTCTGAGGGAGTAGCAGCAATCAAAAAATCCTGCAAGCGGGAAAGATCATTAGCACCTCGTTAGGGCTGAAAAATGAATAAGGGGAAAATGATTAAAAATAGATATTAAGAAGAAAAGAAATCTGAGAGATGTATTTAAAATGAAATGATAATGGATTGTAATTATTTTAAAAACAAAAATATTGTTAAGAATATTATATGGATGTATTAAAGCAAATGCTCACGACATGAGAGGGGATAGGGAAGGGGGTGGGGAGAAAATCTTAAATTTGAAGTGTATTAATAGACAAACACATAAAGATGAAAGAAATGGATTAAACGAATATATATGGAATAAAATATGAAAAAATGTAAGACTGTGTAAAAGAATTCAAAGTTGCTGGAATACCATCCCAGAAAAATGGAGAAAGTACAGCAAAGGAAGGAAGAAGGGAAGAGAGGAGTAAGAAGAAAGAAGAAAGAAAGAGGAGGAGGAAAGAAGAAAAGAGAAGAGAAGAGAAGAGAAGAGAAGAGAAGAGAAGAGAAGAGAAGAGAAGAGAAGAGAAGAGAAGAGGGGAGAAGAGGGGAGAAGAAAGAAGAGAGGGCAGGAGGGGAAGTAGGGAAGAGGAGAAGGAGAGAGAGGGGGGAAGTAGGTTGAGAAAGAGGAAGAGGAAGGGAAGGGAAGAAGAAAGAGAAGGAAGGGCTGTATGAGATAGGAAGGGAGGATGGTAAAAACAGAAACCTTGAACTAATAATGCAATAAGATAAATATAGAATATATGTGTAAAGATTTTGTAAAAGAATGAAATGAGAAACGAAATGAGAAATATGTGAAAATGTCTGTATGGGAATAAAAATAAAAAACTTTAAAAAAAAGATTCTGTCTTCCGGTGAACAACAATAAAGAAACTACGGTACTCAGAAATAATTCCATGTGTTGTTCTTGGTTCTTTTGGCCTGACACCTCCCTCCATTCACACATTCAACACATGACCTATGCATTTGCAAACAAAGAAAAGCAATTATTATTGCCACTCTGTTGGGAAAGAGTTAGCTACTGATAGATTAGATAATATTTAGCAGTCAGGCAAATTGTGCAATAACTTGGACTGTAGTTATAATATGCAGTGTAAGGTCTGTGAGAACCTCTCTGCATGTGTGCCTGAGAATAATAATGACTCAGTTGAGCCCAGAGGTAGGATGAGGCAAGAATTCTTGGCCTGCTGCTTATATAAACAAAAACAATCAACCAGTTTATTCAGTGATAGTGAAATTGACTAGAAACAGAGCAAAAGAATTAAGTCCCAGTTCACCGAAAAGGCTACCATGTCCTTTGCTTTGCACCAACTTCCACTGAGAAGATGCAGGATTTGTTTATGATTTCTATGAATTTATTTACAACTGCACAACTCAGTACTGACTCCGGGTGCTAACAAAGTTAAAGCATGGAACAAAGTTAAACAAAGTTAAATCAAGGACCAGAGAGGTACTAGTGCCACTCTATAAAGCCTCTAGACCACACCTAGAGTACTGCATCCAGTTTTGGTCACCACACTACAAAAAAGACATTGAAACTCTAGAGAAAGTGCAGAAGAGAGCAACCAGGATGATAAAGGGTCTGGAAAATAAAACATACGAAGAGCGGTTTCAGGAACTGAGCTTGGCCAGTCTAGCGAAGAGAAGGACCAGGGGTGACATGATAGCAGTGTTTCAATACTTGAGGGGATGCCACAGAGAGGAGGGGGTCAGGCTGTTCTCCATGGCACCAGAAAGCCAAACAAGGAATAATGGATGGAAGCTGACCAAGGAGAGATTCAACCTGGAAGTGAGGAGAAACTTTCTGACGGTGAGAGCGATCAACCAGTGGAACAGCTTGCCAGCGGAGGTTGTGAGAGCAACCAACACTTGCGACCTTCAAGGGAGGGGACTGGACTGCCATCTGTCTCAAATGGTGTAGGAACTCCTGCTTGAGCAGGGGGTTGGACTAGATGACCTACAAGGTCCCTTCCAACTCTAATAATAAATCTAAAAAATCTAAAAAGTCCAATACCCAAACACAAATTTAACAAAAAAAACCACCATAGGGGAAACCAACATACAGTATATCATGACAAGAACATAAAATACACATCAGGTGATCCACTCCAGTCTTACCTAGAGCTTTGAGGGAAAGTTGTGTTTTCAGAATTTGTTTGTTTGTTTGTTTAAATGTATTAAATTTACATTTGTTTAAAGCCTTGCAAGGTCAGGGCCATCTGAACTGAGCCAGTTTGGTGTCATGGTGAAAATGTTGGCCTAAAAACCAGGAGATGGTGAGTTCTAGTTGAGTTTTAGGTATGAAAGTCAGCTGGGGCGGGGACTTTGGGCCAGTCACTCTCTCTCTCTTTCTGCCTTACAAGGTTGTTGTGGGGAGGAAGGAAGGAAGGAAGGAAGGAAGGAAGGAAGGAAGGAAGGAAGGAGGGAAGGAAGGAGGGAAGGAAGGAAGGAAGGTCTCAATTTTAGATAAACCATCACAAGGTCGGGAAAAATGCTCTGTCTGGATTCAAATAAGTCAATGCTACAGAGGCAGGAAGGTACGGAGGCCATCTTGAAGTGATGCAAACAAGGCCGCAAGAAAAATAAACCCAACACAAAAGCAAATGAAAGAAGAAAGAAACTTTTCAAAATGGCATTCGAAACCTTACACTCTATATTTCCACCCAGGATAATATTCGTATATCTACTCTAATAAGAAAAACCTTATGGATATAAGTACGATGAGCAGATTTGAATAAATATACAGCTGCATACTGAATTTCCCCCCAAAGTGTGGTATTTTGATGTAAGGTTTGCATCACCGCCACCGCCCCAATCCTCAGAACAGTTACCTCTTTCTGACCTAATGAAAACTCTGCATTTCTTTTCATCGCATAATGACTTTAAGTCATATCTGGTTTCTTGGCTACAGCTTTCAGTTTGGACACTGCATGGGGTAAAGTCGCTCAGCTTTGAAAATATGCAGAAAAACATCCTGGAATAACCTTCACATGATTGGCTTTCAACCCGTAGCCACTGGAAGGGATTATTAGCGGGCACATTCTTCGTTAGAGAGCCTGCCTTTCAACCCTCGGCCACTAGGGTGAGCATGTGAGCTATGAATTAGGTTCTCCTACCATCAATCTTAGAAGAAGGTAGGAATGTAGGATCAGCTCAGGTATGTATGACCCATCTGTTCAAAAGTTTTATTTCCCACAGTGGCTAACCTCTGAGATTTAGTTCATTTACCATTGTTTGGCCTTCAGTTGGCATTTTATGCTTCTTGGTTACAAGCTTTTCTTTAAAGTATGGTTTGTTTTAAACAGATAGTCCTGAGGTGGCGCAGCGGTTAGAGGCAGGTACTGCAGGCCACTTTAGCTGACACTGATCCGCAGGTCAGTGGTTCAAATCTCACCGGCTCAAGGTTGACTCAGCCTTTCATCCTTCCGAGGTAGGTAAAATGAGGACCCAGATTGTTGGGGGAAATATAAATATACATTGCTTACTGGTGTAAACCGCTTAGAGAGTGCTTGCACTGTGAGGCGGTAAATAAATTTCACAAAATAAATAAATAAAATAAATATGAGCCAGTAGTGGGTTCTAAATCCCGTTGCTACCGGTTCTCGTGCCCACGACTCTTCTCCCTGGGCAGGGAGACATAGTAACAAATTACTATTTGTTTTGACTTTGGAGGTTTTAACCAGAAATATAAGACAAAATAAAGATATAAAAGGACTGAAAATTAAAAAAGAATACAAATTACAAGCATTTGCAGATGATCTGGTGTTTATAATAGAAGAGCCATTAGAGACAGACCAAAATTAATGCAACAGATTAAACAATATGGAGAAGTTGCAGGATTAAACATCAATAAGGATAAAACTCTTACTTTCTTGCCAAAGTTGTTAGGTTAATCACCACAGTTGTTAAGTTAGTAACATGGTTGTTATGTGAATCTGGCTTCCCCATTGACTTGTCAGAAGGTCGCAAAAGGTGATCACATGACCCCAGGACATTGCAACAGTCATAAATATGAGTCAGTTGTCTGGCGTCTGAATTTTGATCACGTGACCACTGGAATGCTGCAACGGTCATAAGTGTGAGACATTGTCATAAGTCATTTTTTTCACAGTCATTGTAAGTTCGAACGGTCACTCAGCGAACAGTTGCAACTCAAGGACTACCTGTACTTGGAGTTACTTGCTATTGTGAGATTATTATTATTTCTTCAATTGGTGATGTATGTCCTTCAGTTGTTGTCGACTCTTAGGGATCACATACACAGAATAAAATAAATAAATCCAAATCAGTGATAATAAGAGTGGGTTGAAGTCGGGCATTATCTTAAATTGAGTAGATTAAATTAAACATGACCAGCTGTCAGCAGGAAACTCCCAAGACAAGAAAGCACCGTTTCTCTTCCATTGTTTCTGGCTAGAAGTTGAGATTTAAGGCTTGCAACTTAACGTTTCAGGGGGTAATACGAAGCCATTAAGATTAACAGCCATTGATAGGACCGGTCCTGCATGAATTCCTCAGGGCTGCAAATTCCAGTTTAAGTATGTGTTGTATCAAAAGGTATTCGCTTTTGTATTCTTTCTGCATTTCATGAGTGCTCTGAAGTCCTATGTTGTTGAGAAGAACTGAGAACTGTCCGTCTGCATTTGCCATGCCTTGCCTGATTCAAGTGATTTTGATGACGTCATCCCATTCTGTAGAAATCTCAAATCATACAAAAGGAGTTGTTTTATTCCCAGCGACCTCATTCTTTGAGCTATGTTTGTATATGTGCGTTTCCCAATTCCGCTACATCCTTTGTGTGATGCAGTAGCCAGATCTGTACTGATGGTTTGATTTTAAGGATCCTACATAGGAGACAGGCTGCCCTTTTCCTCTTCCTCTCTCTCTTTTACCACTTCGGATATTGAGGTCTGCCATGGAATTGTGCAGATAAAGTTGGAGACAATACAAATTTGAGGTTTCTTTATATAAATATATTTTACATTTAAATTTACGGCAGTCTTTGTCATTATCCAGAAAAGGAAGACCATAAGATAGTCGGGAACACAAGGACATTATGAGGTAAATCAAACAGTATACAAGAAGGCAGAGAAGAAAAAGGCGGGAAAAAGTGAAATGCCCCCTTTATACTTACAGCAACCAATCAGAGTGCAGATTGCCTCTTGCACGAGTCAGCACTCTCTAACTAATCATCTGCAACTTGTTTGTTCTGGCCTCTTGTACACTTTACTCTTCCAGCTACTAAATTCAATGAAATGTGTTTGAATATTAGTATCTCGGGTTGGTAGTTAGGCTGTTGGTTTGAGCCCCGAGCTTGGTAATTTGGTTGCAAACGTTTCATCACCATTCGAGGAGACATCGTCAGTGCATTTTTAGTTGTGCTCGTCTGTCAGAACACAGGTCTTTATATTTTTTTAAAGACCTGTGTTCTGACAGACGAGCACAACTCAAAACACACTGACAATGTCTCCTCGAATGGTGACGAAACATTTGCAACCAAATTGCCAAGCTTGGAGCTCAAAACAACAGCCTAACGAAATTCAATAGCCTAACAAAGACTATATCCTGGTCTGTTGACCTTTGCTTGAGTTATAGCTAAAATTCTTCTCCTGGTCAGTCGTTGCTATCTCAAAATGCATAAATGTGTGCATGAAGCTTATTTATTTATGTTATTATTTTGATAAACAACTCAAGGTGGTGAACATTTCTCATATACCTTCCTCCTTCTATTTCCCCCACAACAACAACCCTGCGAGGTGGGTTGGTCTGAGACTGAGTGACTGGCCAGGGGTGTGGTGCCAATAGACATCATTTTGCATTTGACTTACCTTGAAGCACAACTGGCATTTTGATGAGATTCATTTGCCTGGTCCAACAGCCAACTGTAGAGGTAGATTAGGCTGGAAAAGTATAGTTAAGCCATAATAGAATTTGTTTGAGTTTGAGTTTTCTTCTAGTCAATCTGTAAATCAAAGGTTATCACTTAACATGTTTGAATCCAGAAAACTATAGCTTATTCAAGAAACCTGGGCTTAGCATAAAATTTGGATCAAGTTTGTGTTTAGCTCTAGAATAGGGGTGTCAAACTTGCATCGTCACATGACGTATTGCAACTTTCCCCCCTTTGCTAAAATGGGGGTGGGCGTGGCCAGTGTGATGCATCCGGCCCATGGACCGTGAGTTTGACACCCCTGCTCTAGAATGTTGTAGCTGAGAAAGATGGTCTTAATACAACATAGTTCACAGCACCAAGATCAGCTTAAAAGAAAGTATATGGCACAGGGGCGGGTTGCTTGCTTACCGGTGCCGGTGCACTGCACGCGCATCTCCACGATTCGGGCGTGTACTCGCTACGTGTGTGCGCCCCCTCATGCGATTTTGTTTCTGCGCATGCGCGGAAGCAAAATCTTGCCGAAATCTCACGAGGGGATGTGCGCGCACGCGTGCGAGTTTTCGGCAAGATTTTGCTTCTGCGCATGCACGGAAGCAAAATCTCACTGAAATTTCATGCACGCGCGCGGCCCCTCGTGAGATTTCGGCAAGATTTTGCTTCCGCGCATGTGCAGAAGCAAAATCGGCCAAAAATTCACTGAAAAAGATGGCGACGCACACGCCGGACCGGCGAAGAGGGCTCCAGAGCGGTCGCGCGCAAATTGCGCAATTTATTTATTTATTTATTTATTTATTTAGACGCTCTTATAGGCCGCCCAATCCCGTGGGACTCAGGGCGGCGTACAACATGAGTAAGAAGCGTACATTTAAAAACAATAATCATAATTAAAATATAGTTAAAAAGAAAAACATTATAAACACAACATTCAGGGGGAATCTGATTATCCTATTCACCCCATCTGCCGGAAGAGCCATGTTTTTAAGGCTTTACGGAAGGCCAGAAGGGTGGGGATAGTCCGGATCTCTGGTGGAAGTTGGTTCCAGAGGGACGGGGCTCCCACAGAGAAGGCCCTCCCCCGTGGCCCCGCCAGTCGGCATTGTTTGGCCGACGGGACCCGGAGGAGGCCCTCTCTGTGGGACCTAACCGGTCTTAGGGAGGTATGTGGTAGGATGCGGTCCCGCAGGTAACCTGGCCCTGAGCCATGTAGGGCTTTAAAGGTAACGACCAACACCTTAAATTGCAACCGGAGACTAATTGGTAGCCAATGCAGCTGGCGAAGGAGAGGTGTTACGTGGGTGTATCTTGGTACACCCACTACAGCTCGCGCAGCTGCATTCTGTACCAACTGGAGTCTCCGGGTGCTCTTCGAGGGTAGCCCCATGTAGAGCGCGTTACAGTAGTCTAGCCGTGAGGTGACAAGGGCATGAGTGACTGTGAGCAAGGCCTCCCTCTCCAAGTAAGGTCGCAATTGGTGCACAAGACGGATCTGTGCAAAGATCCCCCTAGCCACAGCTGAAAGATGTTGATCCAATTTTAGCTGTGGGTCTAGGAGGACACCCAAATTGCGAACCTGTTCTGAGGGAGCCAATTTTTCTCCCCCAAGAACCAAGGAGGGACAGTCGACATAGTCCTTGGGAGGCAATATCCAGAGCCACTCAGTCTTGTCTGGGTTGAGCCTGAGTCTGTTCACTCCCATCCAGACCCTCACATCGTCCAGGCAGCGGCACATTACATCAACTGCTTCACTGAATTGACACGGGGTGGAGATGTACAACTGGGTATCATCAGCATACTGCTGATACCTCACCCCATGTCGTCGGATGATCTCACCCAGCGGTTTCATGTAAATGTTAAACAGGATGGGCGAGAGGACCGAGCCCTGTGGCACCCCGCAAACCAGGGGCCTAGGGGCCGACCTCTGTCCTCCTGTCAACACCGACTGCGTCCTGTCAGAGAGGTAGGAGGAGAACCACCGTAAAACAGTGCCTCCCACTCCCACCTCCCCAAGACGACGCAGAAGGATACCATGGTCAATGGTATCGAAAGCCGCTGAGAGGTCAAGTAACACCAGGATGGAAGAATAACCCCCATCCCGGGCTCGCCAGAGATCATCCATCAGCGCGACCAAAGCAGTCTCCGTACTGTAGCCGCGCCTGAAACCCGATTGGAAGGGATCCAGATAATCAGTATCCTCCAAAAGCCGCAGGAGTTGGAGTGACACCACCTTCTCAACAACTTTACCCAAAAAGGGTAAGTTGGAGACTGGACGGAAGTTTTTTAAATCCGCTGGGTCCAGGGAAGGCTTCTTGAGGAGGGGCCTCACCACCGCAGCTTTTAAAGGCTGTGGGATGGATCCCTCTCTCAAAGAAGCGATCACAACCGCCTGGAGCCAGCCGCGTGACACCTCCCTGCTGGCTGAGACCAGCCAGGAGGGGCACGGGTCCAATAAACAGGTGGAGGCGCTCATCGCTCCTATGGCCTTGTCCACATCCTCAGGAGTGACAGGCTCAAACTCGTCCCATATAACAGGACTAAGACTCGCCCCTGTCATCTTGGCTTGCTCTGTCCAAATGGAGTCCAGGTCTGTCCGAATCTGAACGACTTTATCCGCCAGAAACTGAGAAAATTCCTCAGCTCTGCCCTGCAAGGGATCTTCAACTCCCCCCTTGGCTAGGAGGGAGTGAGTCACCCTAAACAGGGCGGCTGGGCGGGAGTCGGCGGACGCAATAAGAGCGGAAAAATGCGAGCATATTGCCGCCCTTATCACCACTAAGTAAGACTTAATGCAAGTTCTTAAAAGTGTCCGGTCAGACTCAGCTTTACTGGCTCTCCATCGTCGCTCTAGGCGTCTCTTAAGGCGCTTCATCTCCCGGAGCTCCTCAGTAAACCAAGGAGCCCTCTGGGATCCGCTGCCACGGAGAGGCCGCAAAGGCGCAATCCGATCTAAAGCCCCCGTTGCCGCCCGATTCCAGGCAGCCACTAGAGCCTCAGATGAATCGTGTACCAGGGAGTCAGGTATTTCCCCAAGTTCCCTCTGAAATCCTTCAGATTCCATTAGGCGCCTGGGGCGGAACCACTTAGTCGGCCCCGCCTCCTTGCGGTGGAGGAGTGGTGCCATGAAATCCAACCTCAGAAGGAAATGATCTGACCACGACAAGGGTACTGTGACTAAACCCCTCAGCCTCAGATCATCTCTCCACTGCCCCGAAAGAAACACAAGGTCAAGCGTGTGACCTCCCTCATGAGTCGGACCCTGAACTACTTGGGTCAGGTCCATGGTTGTCATGGAAGCCATGAACTCCTGGACTGCCTCCGAGGTTTCACCGGGCGATGGCAAATTAAAGTCCCCCAGCACCATCAACCTGGGGAACTCAATCGCCAGCCCTGCTACCGCCTCGAGCAGAACAGGCAGGGCCTTTGCAACGTAGCTAGGAGGCAGGTACGCTAGCAGAAGGCCCACCTGGACCCCTAAGTCCAACTTCAGAAGGAGCGTCTCACTCCTTCTTTGTACCAGACAGCTCCGGCAGGAACCCACCTCTGATATGGCATTTACAAGCTACATTTCTTCTAGATTTAGCTACATTTTTCCCCTCCTTATGCCTTTTATTTCTCTGGATTCTTATTTGTTTAATATTATTTTACTTTAAATTATCCTACTTCAAGTATATTATGTGAAGACCCAGCAGTCTGGAAAATGTCTATGGAGATTCTCAGTCATCCAGGTCATGGTTGTCCCAAAGGTGCTTTTTCCAAAAAGCAATTGGACTTTCTTGAATTCCCCCCCTTTGAAAATGTTTGCTTCTCATCCAAGAAGCTTCTTAATTAGGGTTAGTTAGGGTGAGGTTAACTTAGTTGACTTAGTTAGGGTTAACATAGTTAGAAATGAAGAAGCTTCTTGGATGAGAAGGAAAACATTGTCAAAAGGGAAAAAAACCCTAAGAAAATCCAGTTGCCTTTTGAAAAAAGCATCTTTGGGGCTTTCTGGAAAAGCCCCCCCCCCCCCATGCTGGGGAAATTGGAAGGAAAGAGAAGAGATGGATAGGCTCAATTGCAATGGAAGATTTGAAAGTCAGGTTATGGCTCAGGGGTGGGTTCCACTTACCTTCGCCACCGGTTCTCATTGTGATGTTTTGCGCACGCGCGTCCCCTTGCTCCGCTCGTGCACGCGCGCACATCCCCTCGCGCGATTTGGCTTCCGCGCATGCTCAGCAGCAAGAATTAGCCCGAAACACAGCTGAGGAGCTCATCAGCTGTGCTTTGGGCAAAGAAATAAAGGACAGAATTCATCCGCGGGCGGGCGGGCGGGAGGGCCCTTTTTCAAGCCACGGAAGGGGAAAAATTCACACAAAATTTTAAAAAAGGCAGCGTGCACAGAACGGCACCGACAGTGACGTCAGAAGCGGGTCGCTACCGCTTCAGGCGATCCGGTCCGAACCGGGTGGAACCCACCCGTTAGGGATAGACTGCCATGAAGAGAATCTATCCATGTGGTTGCTAAGGGTCAACCATGACTTGATGATACATAATCAATTTCTTGCTTTTGCACTTTGCATAATGTTGTTTACAGTCCCAATCCAGGTCCAGTATTTTAATTTTTATACACCCAATTAGCGCTGGTTCCATTGCACATAGGTAGTAGTCCTCAACCTGCAACCAGCAATAGTTCAAAGTTATAACAAATCCCTCCAAACGTGCTTAACCACCCAGATTTGAAGTTCAACCAGCCAGTCCACCCATGGCTGCCACAATCACGTGATTGCATTTTGGGCACTTGCCAACCAGCCCCCATTTACAGCCATTTGCAGCATGCGGTGGTCCTGTGATCACAATTTACAATGATTTTCGTGGAAAACCAGTCCTTTCTTCCACTTTCCAACAAAAAGTCCACTGCGGACAACGGGTTTGCTTAAACAACCACTGCTGCAAAAAATGTCGTAAAATCAGGTTGTTTATGTGGGTGCCTTGATAGAATAGAATTATTTATTGGCCAAGTGTGATTGGGCACACAAGGAATTTGTC
This sequence comes from Diadophis punctatus similis, assembly GCA_023053685.1. Taxonomy (NCBI): domain Eukaryota; kingdom Metazoa; phylum Chordata; class Lepidosauria; order Squamata; family Dipsadidae; genus Diadophis; species Diadophis punctatus. Next base: position 1,236,974 of record JALIGW010000039.1, read on the forward strand.
TTTGGTGTGTATGCTCTCAGTGTACATAAAAGAAAAGATACATTTGTCAAGAATGGTTGTCATATGGTTCAAGTAAGCAATCAGGAAACAATCAATATTAATATAAATCGTAAGGATACAAGCAACAAGTTACAATCATACAGTCATAAGTGGGAGGAGATGGGTGATAGGAACGATGAGAAGACTAATAGTAATAGGAATGCAGCCTAGTGAATAGTTTGACAGTGGTGAGGGAATTATTTGTTTAGCAGAGTGGTGGCGTTCGGGAAAAAACTGTTCTTGTGTCTAGTTGTCTTGGTGTGCAGTGCTCTATAGCGACTTTTTGAGGGTAGGAGTTGAAACAGTTTATGTCCAGGATGTGAGAGGTCTGCAGATATTTTCACAGCCCTCTTTTTGACTCGTGCAGTATACAGGTCTTCAATGGAAGGCAGGTTGGCAGCAATTGTTTTTTCTACAGTTCTGATTATCCTCTGAAGTCTGTGTCTGTCTTGTTGGGTTGCAGAACCAAACCAGACAGTTATAGAGGTGCAGATGACAGACTCAATGATTCCTCTGTAGAACTGTATCAGCAGATACAGATAAAAAGACAAGATACATTTGTCAAGGATTGATTTAGGATTGTCATGATATATGAAATAAATTCCAGGTTCCATTATATTCATAAGTCAAAGATTACCTGTGGTACAAGTCATATATTAATGTATAAAAAACAACAGATGTGTAAGCCTTTGTAGTGACAAAGAGGAGGTAGGTGCTTTGAAAAAGCATGTTCCAGACAATGGTTTCTATAACCACTGGATTTTGACTGCATTCCTTTGACTGTAAAAAGTGAGTTTGATCTGTGTAGAATTGCTGCTATATGAGCTAGGTTTCAATTAGTTTAATTCTTCCATTGAAAGAACTTCAGCCCATTCCAATTTTGACTTGATGGAATTCTTTATTGGCCAAGTGTGATTGGACATACAAGGAATTTGTCATTGGTGCATATGCTCTCAGTGTACATAAAAGAAAAGATACATTTGTCAAGAATCATGAGGTATCATAAGAATGTAATAATAAGAATCCAGCCTTTAGATGCCAAGCTCTAAAGAAGCAAATGTTTAACAAATACCGTAACTATACACGAAGCTAACATGTATTCTACTTAATTCTTTTTTTTATGTTATCCAATCTTAGGCAGCTTTCAAAATAATATACAACAATCTCCAACCTATCTCAACCTACGAGGGAAAATGTGGAAAGGTTATATGCAATCATGACCAGACGCAGTTGATTGATTTCTATCTGCTAGACTAGAGTCTTTGGCCTCCCTGTATTTCTCTGTTCAGTAATTGCTTTAGCTGTGAGGTAAGACTAGGAATGTAGATATGCAGAACAATTCCTACTATCTGCTCTCTCTTAGTTCTTTCAGTTGTTAATTAAGACAGCTGAAAGAGAAGAATAACTGATTGGCTGGCTGGCTGATTAGGTGCCATCAAGTTGGTTTTTGAGTGTTAGCAACCATAAATTTGACCTTTCTCTAGGATCTTCTATCTGGCGTTGCAAGTCATTGTTGCCATAATCAAGTCCATCCACTTTGCTGTTGATTATCCTTTGCTTCTCTTTTTCCTTTTCCAAACATTATGGAGTTTGGACTTTGCATAAAGTGTTCGGAAGTGTAACCTTTTCAGCCTGGCCTTTTGTTTACCTTGAGTGAGAACTCTGAGTTGATTTACCTGATGATCCATTTATTTTCTCGGCTATCCATGGTCTTCTCTGGAGTCTTCTTCTAGGCCAAATTTCAGAAGTGTAAATAGTGCTTCCTTTTCAAAGTCCAATTTTCACTTTCATAAGAGTATCATAGAGCAGGGGTCTCCAACCTTGGCAACTTTAAGACTTGTGGACTTCAACTCCCAGAATTCCACAGCCAGCAAAGCAAAGCTGGCTGTGGAATTCTGGGAATTGAAGTCCACAAGTCTTAAAGTTGCCAAGGTTGGAGACCCCTGTCATAGAGAATACCATTGCCTGTGTGAGTTTGATCTTTGTAGGTATATAGACACATGATGGCATCTGAGTCTCTCGATAGTGAGATGGGCGGCATATAAATTTAATAAATATCTTTTCTAAGCCTTCATGTCAACTCTAACAAAGTGCTACTCTGTGCTATATGACTTCTGGTTCCTTTATTATTGATCGTCAATCCTAAAAGGCAGAAGCTATCTACACCACTTCACCATCTGTTTATCTTCTCAGAATGGTTGCCTGTTGTGTTAATTTAGAGGAAATTAACTGTTGTCGTGTGTGTGTGTGTGTGTGTGTGTGTGTGTGTGTGTGTGTGTGTGTGTGTGTGTGTGTACACATACATACATATATACCAGTGGTGGGTTGCTACCGGTTTGGCGAATCGGTAGCAGCGGCGGCAGGAGGCTCGCCCACCAGCCCAGACATCATCAAAAACGCTCTGCGCATGTGCAGAAGCGTTGCGCCCGCATGCTCCCGTTCCCAAACCAGTAGCAAAGGTAAGTGGAACCCACTACTGATATATACACATACACTATATATATATACACATACATATACATGTATACATACATATATACACCCTGCTCCATGATCTTCATTTAATAGAGCTTATCTTTTTTGCCAACAGAAGTGTGTCATTGCTTAGTGAAAGTTATTAATGCTTCTTCCTTCCATTTTAAAACCACGCTTATCTTCTTCCAATCCAGTTTCCTTCCATCTATATTCAGCACAGGCAAATGTAGAAATATTTATTCATTAACATTGATAGAATTTTTTTTCTTGCAGTTTCACTTTGGAAAAAAATGACTCTAATCTGGATACGCTTTGAATACATGAGGGAATTCAGTCTTTGAAAGGTGTGTGTGCGCGTGTGTGTGTGTGTGTGTGTGTGTGTGTGTGTGTGTGTGTGTTTGATTTATTGCCTGACACTCTGCCTTTCTACTTTACTTAAAGCCGCTAAGATTTCTAGAGATTTCCTCTAAATTAACACAAATTATGCTTAATATCATCAGAAACTAGCATTAATATTTTGGATACATCCTTTTTTTTCAAAACTAATGAGACTTTCTCAAGAAGTATCAGGATTAAACTATTATGCACATACCAATTAGCCTCACATTCTGTGGTAATCCATGCTCTGATCCTAGCCAGGTTTTCAGGCAACAGCTGTTGAAATTAGTGAGGTAGTTCAGATTTTAAAATCAGCCACAGAAAAGTGTCCAGGAACTACAGGTAATCCTTGACTTACAACCGTTTGTTTAGTGACCGTTCAAGGCAGAGGTGGATTTCAGCAGGTTCTGACCAGTTCTGGAGAACCAGTAGTGGAAATTTTGAGTAGTTCGGAGAACCGGTAAATACCAGCTCTGACTGGCCCTGCCCCATCTATTCTCTGCCTCCCAAGTCCCAGCTGATCGGGAGGAAATGGAGATTTTACAGTATCCTTCCCCTGCCACGCCCACCAAGCCACACCCACCAAGCCACGCCCACAGAACCAGTAGTAAAAAAATTTGAATCCCACCACTGGTTCAAAGATATAACAGCACTGAAAAAAGTGACATGACCAATTCTTCACATGACCATTGCAGCATCCCCATAGTGATGTGATCAAAATTCAGGTGCTTGGCAACTGACTCATATTTATGATGTTGCAGTGTCCTGGGGGTCACGGGATCAGCTTTTGCAGCCTTCTGACAAACAAAGTCAACAGGTAAGCCAGGTTCATTTAGCAAGCATGTTACCAGCTTAACAAATGCAATGATTCACTTAACAACCGTGGTGAGAAAAGTCATAAAATGGGGCAAAACTCACTTAGCCAATGTCTCACTTAACCACAGAAATTTTGGGCTCAATTGTGGTCGAGGAGTACCTGTAGTTGTAAGTTGTAAGTTGTAAATTGTAAAAGCAGGGGGTTGGACTAGATGACCTACAAGGTCCCTTCCAACTCTAATAATAAATCTAAATCACACATGTAGAAAAGGCTTCCACTCCTTTTCTATCAGTGAAATTTCTTCAATAGCTCTCTGGCGTCCTTGACTGTCTTTAAAGAGACACAACATTAGACTTTATCAAATTAGAAAAAGTAAGAAGGAAACCAGTTAATCTCCAATCCTAGTCAGCAATTAGCCTACCTCCTTTTTTCTCTGTCTCCAATTTCAGTGGTATGTCCAACCTTTAACAGTCTAACCGCAAAAACTCATAGCAAAGAAACTGCAAGAAAGAACTACTTTTCCATGTGGCAGCAGTAGCAACAATGTTTTGCAACCCGTCTAATAATTTTCATTTTATTGCTGGGAAGAAAAGCATCATGGGAAGCTAACTCTTCTCAATCTTTTCTTCCATGTCTGCAGAATAAAAATAACAAGATTTTAAAAAAATTACCTCAGATCACCGGGCCAGATCTGCCTTTATTGAAAATGTCTTGTACCCCAGGTGGGTTTGATTAGAGCAGTATTTCTCAAACTCGACAACTTTAAAGATGTGTGGACTTCAACTCCCAGAATTCCCCAGCCAGCACATTTCACATCACAGTGGATGGTTGTCCCTTTAAAGTCTACATTATATGCAACATTGCTGACACCCCAGGGATGGTAGTTTGCAGATCTGAAAGAAAAGAGCACCTTTTTAAAACCTATGGAGATTCTCCTTCTCATTCCAGATTCTCATTCCAGAATCTTCTCATTCCAGCAGATGTTTCACTTCCCATTCCAGGAAGCTTCTTCTTCAGAGCTGAGGTTGCCTCTTGAAAAAGCACCTTAGGGACAAGGTGCTTTTTCAAGGTTGTCTCTAAAGTGCTTTTTTGAGAGGCAACTTCAGCTCTGGTGAAGAAGCTTCCTTAGAATGAGAAGTGAAACATCTTCAAAGAAAAAGCAGAAAGTCCAGTTGCCTCTTGAAAAAGCACCTTTGGGACCTTTTAAAAAACCATTTCCCAGTTTTCGCCTGGATGAAGTTGCCAAATTTGGGGACCCCTGTCCTTGGCAGAGGGACGCCAGGCCAAGAGGGGAACACCACTGAAAGGATTCACAGTTTTTGTTATGTATTGAGATTTGAATCTGTTTGAATCTGAGTTAACTGCTTACACCAAGGTCCGCTTTGCAGAGCAGGAATTTAGATATCGCTGATTGATTAATCCAGCCGGCAGCCTTCCTTTTAAAGAGATCCTTGCCGGCTGGATTCTACTACTTGCAATAAAGAGCTGTTAGTCACACTACTGTCTCCAGCCTCTTCAGTATGAGAACTTAACAGTTTTTATTTCTGATGATCTGCAGTTGAAGAGATTATGAATTGTGGGACAGTACTGAGAAAGATCTCTGCCTCTGAAACATAGTAAAACAGTTGCTTGTCAGAGTAGACCAAGTGTTGCTCCATCTCAACAGCTTTAAGATGTGTGCAATCCAATTCCCAGAATGTCCCAGCCGGCCTGAAGTCAACATATCTTAAAGTTGTCAAGGTTGAGAAACACTGGGGTAGCACATGACAGACCTCCGGGCCATTTCCCACTGCTATCCTTATCTTGCCTCTGTGTTTT